>JAVIWC010001848.1:1200000-2400000 GCA_031894815.1 Creontiades dilutus | reverse complement strand
CTTGGTTTCTTAGTTTTACACCCTAAAAATGAGTAAAATTGTTTAATAAATTCTTCTTTTAAATACAGTTTAGGTGGACTTTTTTGATTCCACTATCATCCTTATTACTTAAAGTGTTTGGTGGTCTGAATGCTGTCAAGCTCGATTTTCAAGGATAAACAGATGTTCCAAGTCAATCCTTCTTGTGCAACCCTCATAGATTGGTTGGATAGTTTAGAACTACAAAAATCATTGATCTTCCCAGTTCATATTGAGTAATCAATTATGTTCGCTCCAGGGCCGGAACTAGGAACCGCGAAACCCCGTAATGCCGGGGGGACCGCGGCCCTAGGGGGGCCCGAACATCTGCCGCAAAAATAAAAGAATCTCGTTACTGAAAGATTTTTTGTTGTACATTAATATAAATGCAATATTTTGTTATTCATTCTTTTCCTTAAAATTTTCTGGGGGTGGGGCTATTCCATACGTACTGTTAAGGGGGCCCAGGATAGATTTTGCAGGGGGGCCCAAAATGTATAGATCCGGCCCTGGTTCGATCTTTTTTGATACGTGCAGATTTGTACCCGCCTCCTACCTTGGTAGAACCACAACGGTCAACGCTGTTCAACGCTCGCTTCTTCTGTAGTGCAAGTCCTTCTTTCATTTCATCTCAATATAATTATTTTTCTACCAAAACGTCAGTCTTCTATTCAAACTCTGCCAACTCAAACTGAACTCAAACTGTTCATGTCATGATTGATGGTTGGTAAATACAAATTTTGTCAAACTATAAAATAACAGTGTATTTAAAAAAATATAACTTTGTTACATATATTAGAGTTATAGAGCAGTTAGTTAAATAAATACTTTACATTATGGTTAGTTTGACTAAGTTTCCCTTCGTTAACTACAAACGTTTACGAATGTCCATGTACGAGAACAATTAATTGATGTACTTAGTGGATGATTAAGCAGCTTTATAATGAAATCATACATATGTCTTCATTAGGTGAATGTTGCAGTTAAAGCGTTATTATTTCAAGTATAAAAGTACCTAATGGTTCTGAAATCGATGTGAAAATTTGGCTGAATCGGATATAAACCAGATAAACAAACAAAATACAACAGTAAACACAACAACACAACAGTAACAATCTGTCAAAGTGAATTTTCACAGCAATAGAAGGCACAGTAAACACAATAACATACACTTTTAGCAACATTACCGTAAAACGTTCATAATAGACACATACAATATGAAACCAACTCTACATAAATTAATCATTCCGAATAATTAAATATCCAATAATTTAAAGCTAAACATTCTACTTTAAAGCTTAACGAGGACTACAACTCGCCGACACAGATGTTCCAGTTGGAGTTTTCATTGTATTCAGGTATTTCCGACGTATTTTCATCTCCAAAATTCTGAAAAAAAAAAAAAAAAATATATATTGATTATCGTACTTTTTAATGGGATTTCTCAAAATACGGTTCGAAAACAGATAAAATGTGATTGCAAAAGTATTTTGTTTAATATAAAAGGTAGGTTTCAAAATTTTCAGGGGTTATTTGTGAATGTATTCAGTTGTCTATGTATTAAACTTGAATTACATGAAATATTTTTAAAAAGATGGATCCTTAGATATAAATACCAAATCCTACTAGAGCTCATTTAATAAAACCAAAATTCAGACAATTTGACTGTGGATAAACTAAAACTCAGTAGGATTTCAGAAGAAATAAAAAAATTGTTGGTACACATGTAGTACCGTACTATTATTGAAAAATCCATAAAAGCTTAATAACGAGTAAACATTGTTTAATTGGTTTTTAGAATCAAGCAAGCTGGCTTAAACGACTTCTAGAACGTTGTTTGTGATAAATTTTATAGTTTCAAGTCATATTTATTTTTAAATTGATAGAAACATAACGTGTAAATGGGCAGAGCCGTGCGTGGTTTAAAATCCAGAGTCGAAATTTTGATGGACATCCATCGGAGAACTGGTCAGTAGAAAGTAGGTAGTGTTTCAATATAGGTGTTCTTCCATTGAAGTAAATGTCACCCGAAGAGGTTACGGATTGAGAAAACGAGGTGCCTACCAAAGATTTGTTTTCACGAGTTTGACATAATTTTCTTGAAACTGCGCTTCAATTTAATGATTTGAATAACTTCGAACAAATCAATTTTTATTCGTGAATAACAGGTGCTACGTATAAAGGAGGCCTTGTTCGAATTTGACTTCACAATTTTTCAGCTTTTCTGGTTCGTGAATCTCAAGAAACACCTAATGTGGTAAGTTTCAGCAAGTTATTTGAGGTGAATCCACATTTCTTTTATTCAGTCCTTAAAACCACACAAACATAATATGTGATAGTATAGATTAAATTGATTCTTCCCTCTCATTTGCTGCCATTCGAATTGGTTTGACTAACAACTTTCAAAGTACAGATACCTATGTTAGTATACTTGATGTCAAGTCAAAATTAATTAGTTTTTCGTTCATGTTACTCTAGATTGAAAAAATGTTTAATGTTTTTAATCAGTAAAATACCTCCTTTTTTGAGAAAACTTGTCCAAATTTACACTTCCGGCAGGAAAGCTTCAAGTTCGCGCATGAAGCCGAAAAAGCTGTCCTCCATAATTAAAACCAGGCATTAGTGATCTGTAGCTGATTAATTTTGTTCCCTGTCGGTCTGTGTATATGGTGAATCACCTATTCACTCTTAAAACAACACTAATACTTTTACTCCGATGCATTTTCAAAAATTGTGCTTGTTAGTTCCTAAATGAATTTGCCAAACTACAACGAAACACAAGATATTTTCCCGAGGGTTTTCCCCCACAAATAAAACGGAATATTTTCCCTACATTCCTTCTCGAAAAGTATTGGATTGATCTGCCGTTTCATGCCGTTACAAATCAGATCTTAACCAGGGGTGCTTCATGACGCAACCCCCTCCCAACTAAGGACGAGCTCCCCAATGTATGTTGCTACCCCCTCCCCAAAATAAAAATGTAATAAGTACTCGTGTGCTCCCCTTATTTTATTTAAAACTAAAAGAAGATTTATAAAGGTATTGAAAGAATTCAAACCCAATCGGGTCATTGTCGGAGCACTGTCATTACCATTTATACATTTTCAGATAGAAAAACATATTTTTTTAATGTAATCACGTTCAACACTATTCCAATCAACTTTACCCCCACCCCTCATTTTTTGGAACCCCCCAATAGCACCCAACCCCCTGGGGGCACCTCTGTCTTACCCTAAACCCGAACCGTGTAATTGTGCTGAAATCTTCCGGGTAGTTTACATTGGTCACCAATTTACCCATGTCCATCATATCATTCTATTCACGCTGGAGACTTGAACTTTGTAAACTATAGTTTACATGGATGTTCCGTACAGTAGTCTTCAAAAATCCATATCAACTCGAGAAAGTGAGCGTGGTAACTGACTCACAGGTATACCCCGGGGATTCCCAATAATGTGTTTTTGTTGTCATTTGGCGAAAGAAATACCACCCAACATTTTATCCATATTAATCTAAATACAAACGAATGGAAGTCTGTTCCTTGGTAATCCACTCCACTTCAGGTCAGGAATGCTGTAGATAGGCATGTCGTTTTCGGGATCTTTTCAAGGACTACGAGTGAGGTGATTTCACGCTCCGAGTAGACGCTTTTGTGTTGTCCACAGTATCTGGCGACATTTGAGGCCCTCCACAATTTCTCGCCTCTTCAATAACCGGTTGATAACCGGCGTTTAACTCAAAACGATGAATTCGCTGTCGAACTCACAAGTGGAACACAAAAAGGTGACTAACTGCTTGATAAGTGTCAAGTGTCCCATACAGTTTGTGATATGTGACCATGTCTTGAAATGATGATGATAATTATTATGGAAAATTGCGCTAAAATGCAATGAGATGGCATGAGTCTATTTAAAACAGCAGACAATTTTTGGACTTTCCCTGGGTATACTTATCTTACATCTTTGGATCAAAACGATCAATTTGGTAATTCTGGTCTATTGGTAGGAGTGATTTGGTAGTAAATGAACACCAAGCAAAACGAATGTTGACATTTTCCAAGGTAGAGATTGTAAAAATCAAACCTCCTACCTTATCTAGATTATTTGGTTTTATTTCTCGAAGTCGCCTAAACATTGGGGAATTACAGGGGGGAAACTTGAAAATGTTCAATTATAGGCACTATGATGTTTTGTATCTACTCAGAACAGACCCAATTTATAGATCACTTCAAACCTTTGTTACGTACTTATCAGTCAAGTTTTCACCCGAATTGTGCCTTAAGGTTGAGGAAGCGTTGTTCCTACCTACAGTCCAGTTCTGGTAGTCTAGTATTCTGCATAGGAAGGTAATCTATATACAGGGTGTCCCAGGAGTTATGCACAATTCGACTCCTACTTGTTCTACAACTCATTTCCTACCAAAAATGCCTCCTAGCAATTTTTTGCGAGAGGCCTCGTTTCCGAGCTATTCGCGATTTAAGATTTTTTTCGTGATTTAGATCGTATGTCATTAAAACTACCATAACTCCCTCAATTTTGAAGATAGCTCATATTTGATGACATCGTTGGAAAGAGCGTTAAATTTTCTATCTGTTTGATTTCAGAAAACTTTTTTTTGATTGCATTGAAGATTTGCGATTGCTGCGCGAAATGGCAGTTTTGTCAAAATCTGGAAATCACCTGTTTTTCATCTCGCCTGGAAACCCCATGAATGCTTGACGCAGAACTGTGCAGGCCTGGTAAAACGTGCGCCGAAATGTGAGCTTTCCAACGGTGTAGTCGTTTTGGTGTTTGCAAATACTTTTAGTTAAGGAAATGGAGTATAAATGCAGAAAAACGTGTTTTTTCTGTTAAAATTGAGGTTTTTCCAACGGTCTTGAAGATGAATGCGACTCATCGTAGTCGGAAATGAGTTGTACAACGCGTAGGAGTCGGATTGTGCATAAGTCCTGGGACACCCTGTATCACTAAAAAAAACCTAATGTTTGAAAATTGGGAAAGCTACGGAGGAGGCATTGCCTTGGTCAGGGGCTAGGATATGCAATGACCCGCACGACCCCCCGGTCTTGAAGGAGGGGTTGCTTTGTGCGCCTTGTATTATCAACCCCAATCTGATTTGCCCGTAGCATTGGGTGCTGTAATGTTGAAATCGAGTTCATACAAAGAGTTAGAGTTTAAACAAGATTATTAAGATATAAATTAAAAAATAATTATTTAAAAATGAAAAATGAAAATGAATTTAATGATTGAAAACGTTCGTTTGTAGCATTTCCAAGCTGTCCAGCCAAAGTTAGGATAATCGAAGATCCGAGAGACAGCTATTGTTTGTGTTCACTTACGATTGATTGCGATGATTTGGTTTCAGTTGAGTATCTGTACCACAAGTGAGCATGTTGACATGATTTTTGTGTACGGTTTTGCCAATGGTATTGCTTCTGAAGCAGCAAGGGAGTCACACTCCTCCTGTGTACAACTCACACCCTAGCGAACACGTCGGATAGTTTGTGGAAAAAATATTGGTAGATAATATTGTTTATGTCGCTGATCCTTCTTTATCTAGTAAACTTTTTGTTTTTTATCTACTACCTAATTGTTTTTTGTCACTCAGGTTTTGGTTATTACTACCAGCTATGTTCAATAGCTATAGCGCACCATGATGAATGGGAATATGGAATGGGGAAAACCTCGCTGAAGGAAATACAGCGAGGAAAGAGACGAAAGGGAAGAGTTGGTAATGATACGGAAGCCTGGTTTGATGAGGGTCCATAGTGTCAGCAAAAAGATGATTGCAACTCATCGCAATCAATCGTAAATGAACACAAACAATAGCCGTTTCTCGGCTCTTCGATGACCTTGACTTTGGACGGGCAGCTTAGAAATGCCGTAGATGCTGTTCACAAACGAACGGGTTTATTCATCCGACAAAACTAACTTAAATCGTCACTTGAGAGGTCTGGCGTTGTCACCATTCGATTAGTTACGTATATCCCCCCTCTAGACTTTTGGAAAAACCTCGATTTTAACAGAAAAGAAACGTTTTTCTGCAGTTAAGCACTATTACCTTAACTAAAAATATTTATAAAAACCAAATCGACTACACCGTTGAAAAGCTGGCATTTTGGCGCACGTTTCACCAGGCCTGCACAGTTCTGCGTCATGCATTCATGGGGTTTCTAGGCTAGATGAAAAACAGGTGATTTCCAGATTTTGACAAAACTGCCATTTCGCGCAGCAATCGCACATCTTCAATGCAATTTTAAAAACGTTTTTTGACATCATAGGTAGAAAACTCAACGCTCTTTCCAACGATGTCATCAAATTTGAGCTATCTCCTAAATATCTCTCTAATTTCAAGAAACGGGGAAGGGTTTTATCTATACTCATCGAATGTGCATTGTCTTTCCATGCGTTCTCCTAGACTATATCAAGACATTGTCGAATGATACGTACTCTAGTCTTTTTCATTGTTGATGATGAACACCTTCCTGCATCTTCCCTCGATGTACTTCATATCTGGAGGGCATTTTTCCCGTTTCGGAGCGTCTATGATTTGCAAAACTTCGGACCCTGGCGGTTGATTTTCTTGCTGGTTTCGCTCGGCCTCCAGGTCTATCTGAGGGAACACGCCGCCCGAAACGACTACTAGAAACGAGAATCCAAGGAAGAACGGGAAGATCATGTCGGGGTATTCCTGTGAACAAAAGGCCATTTGTATTACACACAGAAATGCCTTCAACGATATTAAATACCGATTGGATTTATATATAACTGTCTTAGGCTCTAATAATTGTAGACTAAATATTTAATGTTCATGAATTGAGGAAAATAATGCAGCTTTCTTCTATCTCAATGATTCCCATATCATAGTACGAATGAGCTTTTGAAACCATCATTCATTTTCGTATGATTCTCTCCAAGCAGATTAATTATTGTTTATTTTGTAAAATTAGAAAACGGTGGACTTGGGTTGTTGGCAATCCGAACTATAAACAAAAAACGCTGCAAATTCTTTCACTGGGGTTTATTATTCAATTGGCTTGCGTTCATAATTTGAATTTCTACTAAGCTTTGGAGTGTGCATTATTGAATTTCACATATGATCAACTCAACTGATGTATTTTGGTCAGAACATCATTCATTAGAATGTAAATAAACTTGAAATATTTTCAGTCTTTTACAAAACTTTGAAATATTTAAATTAAGTTTAGAGAGCTGGCTCAAGAATTAAAACATGGATTTTTCCTGAAAATTTCATTTTTTTTGCTCCAGCCGTTTAGGAGAAATCGTGCGTACGGCGGACGGACGGAAAAATTTGTATTGCAGATTTGGATTCTACACCAGGGGGGTAAAAAAATTTTTTTTTCAAGAGCGATTACAATGGTTTATTATTGAATAATAAACCCAAAACTTCTGCTAAGTTGGGTGTACATGTCATGAACATATGTTTCATTAGAATGTAAATAAACTTGAAATATTTTTAGTCTTAAAATATGTAGAACAACTTATTACGAAGATTCACGAAACCACAATGCCACGGAACATATCTCCACTGACATTTACTCCTACAAAAGGGGGAATCGACATTTATTTGAGTTAAGTTGCTTCAATTCTATATCGGATACGATAATGAAAAGATTGACTTCCAATTGATATGAGATGATTAAATGGTCGTTCTTCAACCACGCTCCAAATTCGAGTTCGAACTATTAGAGTGTTATGAAATTATTAGGATACGGATTTAACGATTACACATGTTTACGCAGAGTGAAGTATTGATTGGCGAACGATAAATCCCGCTTAAACTGAAAATATGATAAAAATCGGATGACAAGTGTAGCAATTATGCTCGTTAAAGTGGAATGCGGATAAACGTACACCCACTAAGGTTGTTCAGAATGGTCTAAATTAAAATTTTGGTTTTTGAAAAAAAAAAATTTTTTATTTTTATCTAATAAGGTAGACTCGGAAGCAATTACTTGTTCGCTAAAGAACTGCGCGAGTCGAGATGTGCTCACACCCAAGATAAAGGTGGTTTTCTCCTAACGTGATATTTCTTGTAAGACAATGGAAGTTTGAATAAGAGAAACTCAAATATTATTTCAAAACAAAATTATGCAACTTACGTCCGGTTGGATTACAAATTGTGTTTCTTAAATGCGATCGGTAGTTGCTCATTGATGATAAAGAGTCTAACTGGCATGTAACTCATTTTGTGACGGTAAACTGATTGTTCGTACAATTCCAAATGAAGTCAATTGTGGAAGTATTGAACGATCATTTCGAATTTCGACAATGTTCAGAAATCTAAGAAGGAACATGTTACGTTGTTTTGTAACAATTCGCCGGATAGTCATTTTATCCGGTTGAGTCAGATGACGAATGTTCAAGCATTACGCGCAAGGTTCGAGCTTGTTATCTCTCGCTTAAAACAAAAGGAATTCTCTAGTTCTCACGATAGCGAAGCGCATGTCAGAGCGATACTTTAGTTTCCAACGTAGATTAGAGAGAAGGAGTATATTGGTTCAGCCTCGCTCGTCTGAATCATCTACAGGTCTTTGATATTCACTACATGGAGATAACGTAATAAGATAACGTAACCCTTCTCTCCTCCACCCTATCTTAACTATATTACTACGGAGAAATCCAACCGGTAAACTCCCCTAATATGATTTCCTATAATTTTTCTTCTCATTACCGTCATATAATATGCCAGCTGCCTTTTGCACCCCACAACTACCTTTTAAACCGACCGTTGCGTTGTTTGCCTCGAGAGGTCAATGCTTTCCAGGAGATAAGTGACTGTGACATAATATGTCATAATAATAAATACTATTTAGTACCTCTTGTTGTCCCCTGAAGCTTCTACTGGCTGAGATTGTCTATTAGTGATTTGTTCCCTTTAAAGTTTTGTTGCATCATTTATTGTCTTACTGTTTTGTTTATTTGCTTCTGATCCTATCGTAACATCATGTTGTAATTTGTTACCTTTGTTACCTTCAGAGCCTCTTGAAAAGTCATTGGTAAAATCAGTTCGTTTTGCACTGCAATGCATAGCTAATACTATGTTGAATAATTATATATATAGTGTTATCCTAAAGATAAGAATAATGTCGCCATACAAATTGAGTTATTGTACAAGTACCTATATGACACACCCAATACAATTCTAAAATAAAATTATTGTTTTCTCTTACGATTATGCTATTGTTCTAAAGTGGCTTCTTTAAGATAATTAAACCTATGACGACAATGACATTGTTTACACGTAGGAAACATCTATAGATATCAAAAGGCGTTTGACCGCGATACCTCTGCTGTTTACTCAAGTAGATGATGACGGATGAAATGAATATTTCAGATTGATGTAATATCCGCATATAATCAAATATTCCACTTATGAGCATTTCGTTCGCAAACAATAATTTATATTTTGGTGAGAATTACCTTACTGCATTTGTAAAAACACGTATGATCCCATAATCACGTATAAAATTGCTCGAATTGAGTAAACATGATGAACCATAAAAACTAAATTGCAACAAATGAATTATTACGAGTACGAACTGCATTTTTGGACAATGTTAAAGTAATCCAAGATAATAATCCATCTTTATCAAGTATGCTAAAGTGATTCTCCGCTTTGATACTAAGTAGATGGGTGTTTTACAGATAAACATAACCGTTAAAATAAATATTGATGAAGACTATCAAGTGATACTGGACAAACCAGTAGTTGACATCAGTGCTGGATGATTCTTTGAATCGACGGAAATTGGTTTGCTTTGATGCTGACTAGGACTCCGAGCTTGATGAGCAAATATTGATGAAATGCATCTGATACGATACAAGTCCAGTGGAATAGCAGCGATAAAACGGATAGTGATCGAATACATTTTGTTGGAAGCAATTTAATTATATCATTGTCTTGTTTAGATAAAGATTCGCATAAATAATCGTTATTATTTCAGCTACTTATGCTTTCAACTCGCTGTATTTCCCCATCAGATATGTTTCAGAAGTATTGGCATAAAAAAATTCTTGGCCAGGTGCCTTCTTCTATTGGCTTTAGGCCAGAAGCATTGGTAGCCAGTAGTGAAGGTTGAGTATTAAAAATGCAGGATTCACTTGTTCGGAATGATGAATCCCGGATGAAGAAAAAAGTAACTTAGGATTTGATAAGTGAAGTCACAATTGAAATTTCACTTCGTATTCAAACATGATAATTTGTCACGGCTATACATGTAGAATGGGATACTATGCCTGCTCTTCTTACAATCCATAAGTTGCCTCGACGTTGACCATCACAGTCTTGGGTGGTAGTCATCCCATGAGAATATTGGAATAAGCCTTGAGTCCATCTCTTTGTCATATTTGTGGACCCCCAAGCTGCGATAATGACCTTCATTTGAGACCCAAAGGATTATCCCTAAAATGTCCCCAATAGTTGTTCTCTGATTAAGGCAGTATCTGTCACAAGGAATGATATCTGAATGGGAGGCCGGTAAATGCGGACTGTTTGGAAACATCTCCTGCGCTTCCTTATGAAAGGAGCTTCAAAGGCAATTTATAGTAGATCGAACTAAAATATGAACTAGGATTTTGAGGCCACCAGCGTATGATTGATTATCATTTCAGCCAAGCCTTGAAACAATCCCACGCTGATCAGGCAGAGGAGAAGCAATGGAAGCTCAGAATGCGCAAGTGGTACTAAAGTTGTCCAAGAGGAGCTCGTACCACACTTGCATGCGGATAAAGGACATAATTTCTTGCAAATACCTGGGTATATGGTCGCGCATGAAGAAATGACTGCATAGCCACAATCTGGAGTAAGATTTCAACAAAAACCCAGAAAATGATTTCAAAAAGGTTCATCATTTTTTACACGGACTATAGACATAGCAGGTTTTGAATCTGCACCTTGAAACTTATGTCAGAGTTTAAGTGGGGGTTATCAAAAATGATATCTATACGGTTACCAAGGCTTATTATTGACAATAATAAACGAAAAAGCCTGTTCTGTTCTTAAATATTTTTACATTTTCACAGCAAGAATTTAGGGTTCAGCAATTTAAAAGTCAGGATATGCAGAACTACGTGTTGTGTAGGTTGATCATACAAGTGAAAATTCAGTACGGGCATGTGGTAAAAGTTATAGTAAAATCTAATCACTCTCTTGAAAAGTGAGTAATTCTAGCAAGAGTTAAATGGAGAGCGAAATCCGGATCGACGCTCTTCTCAAAAGAATTTATCACTGATTCATGGTAGCACACATCATCTCACCTTTGTTTATCAGCAAATAACCACGTTACTAAAACAAAAACAATCTACCAGCGAGATAAGGTATCAACCCTGTTGACTAACATCGTAAATATTCCCTACCGAGAAACGAAAATTATTCGACATTCATGCCGACTCATGGAGAGAACAAATGTTGGTGTAGCCACATTTATACGTGAATCCCAAACATATTTTATTCCTTTTCTTTGAAATTTGGAAGGAAAACAGAACGTCAATTGGCACTTGATAGGTACAATCTTGCAAACGATTTACTGCTATCGTCACAGAAAAAAAAAACAATTAAAATCGTGGAAAGGTGAAATGGAGGGAATGATAGTTAACCGCGCTGGAATGAGGAAATTTCTCCCGTAAAAAACATCGAGTGCCTGACTCGTTATTTGAACAAATGTAGACACTTATTCATTTTTCAAGTTGTTACATATTTTCGCCCAATAAACCTTTCAACTTCTGATGAATAATACCCCACTCAATACCAATCAAAAGAGGATGGTTTTCTAATTTCTTCAAGTAATAACTAGTTATTACTCTCAATAATTAATGCTGTATCCATATACTTGTTTCAAGTGTGTGTTAATTTATTGCTGTGTAGTTGAACGGATCTGTGGAATATTTTCAGTAGTAAGTAAATGGTTTAATTCATGACGGCAGCAAAGATGGCAATACAAATCGCATCACAACCGCATTACAATCGTAAAAATAGCTAGAAAAGCAGCAGAAAGCTTTATATTGCTTTATTGATGATTACAAGCATGCATCATTTTAAAAAGGTCCCCACTCTCTTTAAGAGTGAAATCAAAACTTAGATCTTCCACCAAAAATCAGAAATTCTGAAAGGAAGCATGCGTTTGTAGGACAGCACTAAGTAGATGAAACGTCAAGGAATTTACTACCGCAAGAAACGGCTAAAAATCGACAAATTCATATTTGTTAGCAGAATACTATTCGCAAAAAGTTAAAAAAAAACATTAATTAATCAAAAAATTGTACTGAAAATTTATCAAAATAGGTTAAAAACCAATAGAAACACCAACCAATTAACATTATCCTTGTCCCCCAAGGAGCTCAAATTTCAACACAATTTAAAATAAATGTATGCAGAACACACTGCAAATACATTCATATGATCACTACCCATGACTGAAAATTCGCACGTACGTTTCCATCATGAAAATGGATTTCCGCAACGTCTTAATTACTTTCACACGGTTGTATGTAAATTTATATTACCTATTATATGCAGTGAAGAAATCTGTTAAGATATCTACAAAGTTTCCCACTGCTGAGATATTTATTTCATAAAGTTGTTTTATGGGTTGCACAATTACTTAATGAATCCATTAAATATTAGTTTCAAGAGTGGGGTCTGAAACATGTTTGTTAAATCTATTGGTATTTCGAAATTGGTGGGACCATGGTGCCTTGTATTGGGACTCAACTACACTGATACCAATGTAGCTGCAGAGAATTCTTGTGCCAAATGTTGTTACTCAATTTTGTGCACGTTTCGGTACTGACCTGTGAATCTGCTTGGCTGACGATTTGCTACGACACAGTTAATTCGCCGGGGAAAACAACTATACGAACTCACTTCATCACTCGAGACTCATATAAGACCGCAGGACGCCTGCTAAGTTGTGGACACGACTGGGGGAGTTGGAGACGAAGAATCTCAGGATAACCAGGTGGGGGCTGTTGGTGGGAAAACCAACAGGTTTCTCAAAGGAACAGTCCAACGAGAGGGGAAGGCCGCTGTCCCGGCCGCAATGATCATTAGGTGATTCCGCTGTCGTAACTCCAGGAGGTTTATTGACGAAGACAAAACTCCGGCCGAAGAAACGCTCGGGGCCAAGCGGAACCGCGAATGAACCAGTCATTATCGGTTTAGCTGGCCAGCAATTACCTCAACAATAAATTCAAGAATGAGTTATAATCAGATCATTAGTGTTGTCGAATGACGGAGTCGAATTTCGGCCGAATTAATCCCAAAAGACACAATTATTACAAAGTAGAGCAATTTGCACTGTCATCAACAAAGGAATTACTGTGTAACTTTAGGAGAAATGTAAATTCATGATTTTCACGTGGCGAACACGATGAGCGCGTCGAAACTGGTGAAATATGTTTCAAAACTGTTCTAGAGAATATGGTGATCAGTTGTATTACTACTAAACTAAACTAAAGGCCAAACAAGTCATTCTGTAAAGATTATGCTGATGGGAATGTTCATTCTAGCATAAGTGAATGAAATTGGTGCTCCATAATTGGGTTCTGCACAATGTAGATGGAGAGGCATTTATTCGCATTCCTACCTATTTAATGAAATTCAATGAAATCTACTTAGGGGCATTATAAAATGTTTGTCTAATGATCAGATAAGTACAAGCACTAGAGGTGAATTTAGGCTCTTACACAGATACAACAACTTGTGGCACCTACTGATATTAATCTGGTGAAATTCAATTAATAGATACCTGATGAAATTAAATATACACCTCACCAGGCCTTCTTTATTTCCTAAAAGTACGTAGCTTTAATAATTGCAGCAAGATTCTCAGTAATTGTATTAGAGGGTTCAATTATTATATTTCTACTTTATATGGTTAACCCTTGCAGTTTCTTGAATCTGCTAAGCCTGGATATAGTAACTTCAGGAGTATTCTCTGTGTGTTGCATAGTAGTCGTCTCATAGCTTGCAAGGGGCAAATTCCCCTTCATTTGTTTAGAATAAAAATTGGTTTTATGTGTACTAACTTATGTAGGGTGAATTTTCTGTAGGTTAAGCTGCAGTTGTGTTGAAGTTAGCACCCTAGTTGATATTATTTTTTCCTGCCAAATGCACAACTCACATGGATGGTGACGGTTGGTGGTGCTGTACTCCAGTTTGAAAATATCATTACCTTAGTTCAGAGATCTCCAAACTATTCGCTCCGAGGGCCGTATCATAATGTGGAGGTGATGGGGCAGGGCAACAGGGGGTCCTGGGAAAATTTTGAAAACAGGGTTTTTAAGCACTCCTAAACGAATTTGACAAATTCAAAATTAGGCCTAATGTAGGAACTAAAACTATATATAAGGTGAATCATTACAATATAAAGTGTACATTTTTTTAATTCCATGTTTATTAGTTTTTCATTGTTCAATGAGAAATAACAATTTAATTTTTAGGAATATAAAAACAAAGCATTCAAGAAAAATATATTTTGTACTTATTTATTTAAAATTATTGGACATTGAAATGGGTGGGTGTGGGGACGAGAAAACGGATTAATCGCTATTTCCACTATTTCTTATGGGATTATTAGGTCCGCAGTACGGACATTCTTCAGGAACGTATTATGTACGTTAAGCGGACCACTAATGTACGCAGATATTGTTTAACAATCGTCTAGAAGGGCTATCTAGTACAATATTAATGCACCTCTGCGTAATAACGTGCATTAGTATTTTCTATGAAAGTGTCGATATTGGAAAGAATTAATTTCTCTGATCCAGGTTCACACATGGTAAAAATAAGGAATTAAAGTTGATCACAGTTGTTTATTTCTTGTTCTGTAAAAACTATATTGTAATGTTTGGTTTTGATCTGCAAAAACAAATGCTTCGTATATTTCAATTACTTAAAATTAAAAAACGAATCAATTTTTATCATGTTAATTTTTTTTAATCAATGGGAACTATTATAATGGCCATCAGTTCTCTACCTGGATATTCCCCCAGGATAAAGTGGGAAAATTTGAGTAATTCTACTTTAATAAAAGTAAGCTTCATGTTTGACCTCTAGCGGAAGAAAATAATTCGTAATATTTTCTCCGAGTAAAGAAGTGACATTTCCAACCGGGCAGAGGCCAAATGAGCTTATCTTCCTCGAACCGGCCAACTGTTACCGACGCATCATCAGATTCGACAAATCGTTTGTCGGTTTCCACTTGGATCTGCCACTTGAACAAGAATGCTGACTTAATAGAGCGCCGAACTATGATATCGTTGGTTAAAGCGGTATTTCTTATCTGGGGAGCTTGGAAACTATTTTTCAGCATCGCCCATCGCCCGAAGTCAGTTTATCAATCGAAAAACTCAACATCTTCACGTCTGAATAATTTTTATAAAACCGAATCGACTAACGTTCGAAGTTTTGCATCTACCGTAAATGTCTTCATAATTTAGCCAAACAATGAAGCTGCTCCAATCAATCTGACACGATGTGATTGAAGTTTCCGTTATTATTCAATGTTGAAACTAACTGTGTCAGCTCCCACTTGCGTATAATATTTAAGAAATAATGCTGACCAAGTAAATCGTGGTTTTCTCTGATATAAGCAAGCGGGGTATCATTCTCCTACTTTAGGCTGAATCGACTGGAAGAGGTTTCAGATTCCTAGAAATTCATCCAAGGCAAACAATCGCAATGTATTTCTGAACCTAAAAGTGACCCCCACAATGCCACATACCAATCACGTTCAGAAAATTTAAACTCAAAAAAATATAAGTAGAGGTGGAATTTGCAGTGTTTTACTCTTTTAGTATATAATTCAAAGTTATGCCGGTACCACAGAGCCATCCTAGACCATTATCTGAAATTTTCGATCACAGTTTCGTAAATAGAAGGATACTGGCATCAGTCGGCGGTGGCAACTGAGGTAATGACATTTCGTTAATGTTTTTAGCTAAAGTGATGATTCTCAAAAGCGCTAATATTATGATGATTATTACTTTCTGAGAGTCAACAATTCCATCAACCCAATAGGACTTTTGCCAAAGCCACCTACAGGGCACATAATGAGCTTGTTGTGCGAAACCGGGATGAGAGCATTCTTTCTGCAACCGGCGGCCTTGGTCTGGGGATTCAGGGCACTTGAACCCGACCGGTGAGAAGACCAGTTGTCCCACCCACGCGGGAATGAAACGCTAACCTTTCCAAAATGATGAAAGTGGAAATAAAAATAACGAGTTAACATACGCGAATTCACATCATAAATATAGGTTGTGGGATGATGTCTAATGAATCACACATTGTAATTGGTTGCGTAACGGCTGATGCGCATACGCAAAACAAACACAGCAAAGCAAAGGCTAAAATCCAGGCTAGCTGTTCTATTTTGGTGAAAAGGCCAGCGATTTTGCCAGAGCGATCGAGAACACTGATGCGAAAATATGAATCATAGATCTATAAATATTGTAATAAGCAAATATAGGTACTCATACGAGCGTATTACTGAAATATATAAGGGGAAATCCATACAGAATGGAACTTTCAAAAATAAAATATAATTTTTTTTAATGCAGCCCTAAATATCGAATGATTGTGGTTTTTAATGATGATGGTGTGTCTATTTAACGTTATTCACCCCTTGTGTAACAACGACAATCGTTACCCATTTTACTAATGAAGTAGGATATCCCATGTATGCACTTAAATAATGTGCAGTGGATCATTGGGTTGCACTGGAAGTTCTAAAAACAAAATCCAAATAAACAATATGCAATTTTTTTTTTCATTGGTAGGATTATGTATTTAACTCACGGCCTTGCATAGGATTACTGAATTTGGTTCATGAATGCCAGCGCAAACTTAGCTTTTACGCACACATTATCCTTCTAGATGTGCAAATATAGATAATTATATTTTATAAATATACTTGTATGAATTTTAGTTATTGTAGCTACATTTTGTAGTTTTTTAAAATAAATTTAATAGACCGATTGAATTTGAAATTGAGGTTTCCGAAGGTAAATGTGGACTATACTTTGCATTACACTGCTTTACATAACTGTGAATCTGTGTTTTACTCAACAAGTTTCAAAACAAAACATAAAAGGTCGAACGGTTAACTGTTCACTTTTTTATTCCAACATCTGAAATAGTAATTTGAAAAGTATCTTACTACCGTTACGTGAAAACGGAGTAAGATAGAACGTTTCATTTCAACAAAAATAATAAGTTACACAGTTACATAGATTTCGATGGTTATTTCATCGTCAGTAACACATGAACAGAAGGTACATCATAGACAGACTGTTTTATAAATGCCCAAGTGAAAGGAGATGAATCCTATTGACTCAGGGAAGTGAAAGGGGCGGGGAGGACCAACCAATGCCACTCAAGGCTGACAAAGAGAAAGGAGCACAAACATTAACATTACGTTTGTACTGTCTGTGATGTACCTACCTCCAGTTCATGTTTGCTACTGATGATGACATTACCCACGAAATCGATTTAACTGTGTAACTCATCATTTTCGTGGAAATATAGACAGCGTTCAATCTTACTCTTTACTACTTTATTGAAATGGGTTTCCACGACTTCGCCGCGAGTGACTTAGTCCGTATTAGTACTTTGATACGTTTTAAACTAGTTTTGCACGTCTATTTCCAATAAGTGAAAATGCTGTACTGCCCACCAGAATCAGAAGACGTACCTATGTTTCCTGCGGTAAAGCAAAAATTACTGCAACACCGGAAATTTCTGAAAAATTGATAAAAAAACAATAAGTCTCTGTGTTTCCCAAAATACGTTTTATTGGACTTTGACCAGGAAGTGATGAATGAGTTTTATCAAGCCATATGTCACCGACTGGGATGTCCAACCCTTCGCATTTATGTCCACAGCGTGAGTGGGTTTGCCAAACGCGATAACCTGGGGAAGTGACGCGTCAATCATTGACGAGCTTCAAGTGGGTTGTGCGGCGTATTTTTATGCTTCCATTTAACAAGGCGATAGATGCAATATTGAAAGCACACGCCCACTAAACGTTGTTTATATCATTTACGTACATAGTACTGATTTTTCTAGAATTATCACAAAAAATAACTCTGATGGCTGTGGCAGTGGCTCCAAAAATTTGGGAGTGAAATTAATCCGGAATTTTTTTGTTAGTAATCCGAAAAAAATTATATGTGGGAGTATTTGTAAAATGAATCTCTCTCTCTCTCTCTCTCTCTCTCTCTCTCTCTCTCTCTCTCTCTCTCTCTCTCTCTCTCTCTCTCTCTCTCTCTCTCTCTCTCTCTCTCTCTCTCTCTCTCTCTTTCTCTCTGTGTATGTGTGTGTAGAATAGTTATATATCTTAACCATTATTGTTTCTACTTGTTGTTTATTGCGATTATTGTACTGGATTCTGAAGGACTATTGTTGAATGGAGACCTTTCTGCATGGTTCACTAGGTACATCAAAGAGATCTTCCCAGTATATTGAACCTGACTGAAGATACATATTTTCTAATTAGTTAACGATAAATTATTTGGGTGGGTACCAGTTCCGCGCAAATTGGAATTTTGTCATCCAGTTCCGCGCGGGTAATCAAAATGCCCCTAGCTAGTTCCGCGCCATTGAAAACCTGAGGACGTACCAGTTCCGCGCCAAGAACATATACCAGTTCCGCGCAAAAGAGTTCGGGATAAAATGATAGCAATTCTTATTTATTTATAATTTATTTTATAATTATGATTATTTCAAAATTTCAAATATTTCAATTGTAGTAGGAATTATGATTATTTTCTATTTTCTGAATAATAATTCATTACTTTTTCAAGCAAGATTGGTGCCGGTACATCGCCGTTCAAATCGTATACATCGCAAACATTAGACGGAATCAAACTGAAGGACAAATTATACTGGAACAAGTTACGCAGTGATAAAGGCAGGAGGTATCAACACAAACTGGGGGACTGATCATCGTGAATAGGCACAGATGTAAACATCTCGGGTTGATGTAAACAACATTGATATTTGTTCGTTAGCTTGCGCGGAACTGTCACATGAGGAAAGGGACGAGAATTGGTACCTTACCAAAATCAGGTCGGCGCGGAGTCGGTACGTTGGATTAGCATGCCTTTCGACTGTGCGCGGAACTGGCGTATTCCCAATTATTTTGAATAAAAGAAAATATACATTTTTTTTATAAGCATTTTTTTTTGTTAGGAAAAATCAAAAAGGGGAAGAGATCCTTAGGAGACCGCGCCTCTTTCAGAAGAACGTTCGTACGAAAGAATCGTGTTGAGGAGGCGTCCATTAGCTCTCGACCTACGGGCCCTCATAGATCACAGGATTGTGTGAACTGCTTCTTCCATTTCGGAGGGTCCACCTGACCGCTTTGCGTGTGCGGATGAAAAGGTTTGTGGTATATTGCGGGAGCATCAGTGATACCCCGTCGCGTGCGAGGGCGTGCGAGTTTTCCTTACAGGCCGTCCACCTGACGCCAAAATGATGGATATGAGTAGCAAAACACTTTCAACATGTTCGTACAATCGTCGGTAACACACGAGTCGTGGTGTGGGGGATGACCGATACTATTATTCACCCGAATCCTCGACCAATGCTCATAGGCTTCCTATTTGAAAAATTGCACGATTTAGACCTTCCTTGAAGTAAATACTTGCGGTCTAGTGTCAAAAGTTTTTGGATGTCCCTCTATAGAAAGGCATCGTCAATAGAGGGTTCCTAATAGGATTGATCCAGGGAAGTGTGGAAAAAACCTCAAAATAAGAAAAAAACGCAAATTATAATAAAAATTGTCATTATTTCAGTATTAGACAGCCATGAATATTAAATATTTTGACGTAGATCCATGAATATTAAATATTTTGATTATTTAAGATAGCTGAATGTGTCTGTGTTGCGACAAATTGTGGTCTAGCCTGCAATTCTGAACGAATTTTTTTTTTTTTTTTTGGTTTGAAATTAACCGTAGTTATGAAGTAGCTAGGTACCCTTAAGCACTGGGCGTTTTTAAATAATATTAAAATTATGTCGTTCGCTCTTCACGATGAATATGAATCTGACACAAGTTACGTTTATATTTTTAGACTCCAGCCGATCCAAATAATATTTCATCAGTTTTCGAGTTGACTGATCCAACGGGCGAAGAGACCGAATGGGCTTATCTCCCTTCAACCGATAGATACCGTTTTCGATATTAGTTTTTGACACAACGTTTGTCGGATCCCCTTGTATCTTAATCTAACGTTCTATCTAAAAGCGCTGACTGTAAAAAGCAGCAGTTAATGGTTCCAAAACTGCTGTATTTAGCGATCATCTTATCTGTAGTGTTGGGTAACTATTTTTGTCGGCATCCTCCGATATCCGTTTATCAATCGGACTCAACATCACTACTGAGCTATCTGGTAGGTGTGGAACGCTTTTGTAAAACTATACGAGACTCACTTCATTACTTTTCACAAATGTCTTGATAATTTGGCCATTCAAGCCGGAGCAATTGATGAAATGATGATGTATGGAAAGTAATGCCGATGTACTAATTTAGAGCCCCGGAGTACACGGAAGGTGACACCAAGGAGCACTCCTGCCGGGTCGTATAAATAAAGTGGCATTTTCCTAGATCAGAACTCATGCCATGACTATGGACTCATAATCCACACTCAAACAGCCATCAACATCAGTGTAAATATGGAAGGATGTAATATACTTAATTATATCCATCAATTGAAGTATCCTTTGAATCGTTATGCTACAGCATAATTCGGTAAATCAGGATTAAATATGAAGAAAAGTTCATAGTTTCTAAAGTTACTTTCAAATTAACTGCTTGTGAAGATGATGTTCTTATGCAAGAATCTTGCTCGAATAAAGAACATCAAACCAATAATGATGAGTTCCACTGTCGTGTTTCAATCACTCAAGAACGTCCGCTTTTCGTTCAAACCCACTTCATCGTTCGCGTTGCTAATTGCTTTTCTACAAAGAAATATATTTTTCGTCTGTAACAGAAGAATCGTAGTATTTGAAAGCTAGGTATAAACACAGCAAGATATGTTGAGTAAAATCAAAAAAATTGGACTGCAGAGCGTTGCGTTTTTTTTTTTTTTAATTTGAAGTTTGTTTTTGTTTGTTGCAAGAAGAATGAGTGAAACCAGCTCTGCCAGCCGACACAAGTTCGTATGAACTTATTTGGTTGGAAGGGTAGAAGGAAATCTTCTTTTAATTTTGTAAGATATTTTGACTTGTATTTTCTATTTATCAATAAAATTAATATTCTATTCTATTGAAATAAATCTCAGCACGAAAATCGATTATGATTGAAATTTCTCACAATGCTCCTTCAGCTGATCCTTTGTACAAAACAAAAGCTGATATCGAAATACCTGCAATTGGTGCAATGTAATGCGTCACTAATAATAACCAAATTCCTTAATTATGAAGAGTTCCGATCGTAAGAGGAACACTATTGCATTAAATTGCTTGATTTTTCAGAAAAATACTTTCAAACTCAGGAAAAAGGGAAAAAATTGAAAGGTAAACTTTAAACTACAGCGAAACTGGTTGTATATAAATTGCGGATATTTGGTGTGGAGCCAGATTGAATTCTCTTTCCGTTTTTTAATTATCTCCGAGTTTCGACCCCTCGGAGAGGGCGCTGTGAGTCAATTTCGACAGTTCAGTGGACAGTTCAGCGATTCATCTCCGTCCACATAGCGAGTAGGCGAGTAAACTTTGGGAGAAGGCTCCCAGTCGATTTATTGCTGTTTTGAACGACAAGCCAACCTGACAGTATTTGAAATGGAGACTTGAAAAAACAAGTATACAAATCAATTCTTCGTGCATCATCTATGGCGGGGGTCCCCAAACTCAATACTTCGCCTACGACCCCAGCTCCTCCCCCCGCCATCGCAATAAACCAGCTGAAAGCTGTTTCTCGTACTATATGCCTGTTGTAAGAAATCGCTTTTGACATTTTGACGTTATTCTGCTTCAAGTCTACCTATACTATGCCCATTACACAATTACAAAGGATCTTTATGAAGTAATGGATAGGGAGAAGAATGGGATCCTGGTTTTGATAGACCTTGCCAATTCTTCAATTCCATGGACAGAAACAGATTGATCAGCGCCTTGGAACGTCATGAAGCACTGGGGAAAGAGATCTCTTGGTCCGATCTGTCTGGCAGAATAGAATAGAAGAGAATATTAATTTTTTGGCAGCAATAAAATAGTACAGTCAAAATATCATACGAAACTTAACTTTATGAGTGTAAAGAAACTGCAAAACTTCATTATAATCATTATTGTTCGCACGTTCTGTACGAAGTTTAGGCAACTGAATATTTGAAGAGTTTGCTGTACGAGTGTGGGTGACACTGATTCTATTGGTATGCCCAACACCAATTTTGTATACGAGCGTACATGATTGAAGTAAAAAAAAAAAAAAAAAAAAAATTGCCTTACATTGAGCACATCCAACTCACGAAGAAGCAGAACAGTAGGGTATTGTGAACTTTTCCGTTTTCCGTTTCCGATTTAGTGGCACTACCCCAAACAAAAATACCATGCTTTAACAACGAAAAAACTAATGCAAAGTAAATTATTCTAAATTGTGACACAGACACAAAATTACGAGCTTTCTTGGAAACATAAAAAGATTTTCGCAATTTAGAAATCAAATCCTTAATATAGAAATTGAATTTCATGGTCAAAGATAACTCCCAAATGCTTGCACAGATCGACCAAAGGCAAGAAATCGCAATTATAAGATTCTATAGTATGAAAAAAAGCAAAGTGATGAAAAGACACGCCTGAAGGGCTTGAGCGATCGCAAGTAGAAGAAGAAAATCTAATGAAATCTTATCTATTTTCAGACCCAAACAATTAATATCCATCCAGCTCTTGATAAGAAATGAACTATAATTTATTGTATTATGTAGCATTGGATTGTTGCACCCCAACAATAATGGGTGTTGTGTTGCAACGGCTTTCCGATTATTATTTTCAATTAAAGGGAAAGGGTCTCGCCACCTCAACATTTGTTAGTAAAACGTTCCAAGAATTGTGAAACCCAAATTAAAGAACGTTGCCACATGGGTTTCATTTAATATATGTCTACATTACAGACATTTCATGTCAGTACTTTAGCACAAGGGCTTGTGGCTATTTTATGTCTCTGCTTTGGCACCTATACTAGAAAACTAGAAAAGCGTTGCGTTATAAAAACACAGAACAGTTGATTTCTAATGATATTCATGTACAACCAAGGCGTTTTGGGGAAAGTGAAACTTCCTAAGTTTTCAACGGTCAAAAATCGTCCACAATTCGTTGGATACCTCTCGATTTATCACCAATTTCTTCTGTATCTGTATTTCTATTTTTTCTCTATTATTTCTATTCTATCCGTATTTCACCATGTTATATTTATTAATTTTACTAGTGGATGTAGTAAACAATGACCGTTGTTTTTTTGTTATCACTTTCCAGGTTAGAAATCACTTCAAAATGAAGTCGTAGGCGGGTGTTGGTGGGAACTAATGACATAAAATGTCTCATTGTGTTGCAGACTCGTTTGTAAAATTTTCTAAATTAGTAAAGAGACCTTGATAAAGTTTATCTTCAAATTTACGACTTGCACTGAATTATCCGTGGTTACATTTCTGTTTTAGGTCGTAGCCTTCCTTCCTAACGGGAATCATCACAAATTAACAACATCTTGAACGTACAATACATACCCACATATGTACCGGGTGGTGTCCCGCACTTCATATACGTGGGGGTGATGCACGTTTATCGAAAAATAACCCTTTATATTCCTGAAGATATCCGGTTATCTGCTCTCGGCGAATAATTGGAATGAGCCAAACCAATAACTCCTGGGTACCAACCCTTTAAAAAAAATGCTAGCTTTGTTCGATTCAACTCGGCAGTAGATGAGGGCATTTTAATGTAGAGCCAAATCTTCTCAGATACTCCCTTGATAATTGTGGACAGCTAATTGAAAACAAATCGCCCCAAACTACCTACAATTCGAACGGATTTTGACTGTCTTTGATGCCCTTTTAAGAGACCGTCCTTCAATTAACTAAGAATACTCACCGTCCCACATGTCAAATTCAAACAATAGTTAATAATATATTATCCATTTCAGTAAGGGGAAAGCACGGCTAAAATCACACTGTTATCTGTGGTTATTAGCTTAAATACAGACAGCAAGCTCACTGTAGGCACCTTCCGACGTCGCTTGGGATTGCGCACCATAAAGTATAGTGTCACCCTTTACTTAGTGGGCAAGTTTGTTTCATGAACCCGTCAAAGGGTTCACTTGCCTTATCATCAAAGTGCACACTTTTTTGAGCTCGAAAGATAGAACTACGAAGAGCGCTAAGGGAGCAACCTCACTTCCCAATGCAGTTCAGGGTGCACTTGAACTAAAGTGATGTCTATGAATTCCGCCCTTAGTTAGCCAGTAGTTAACCAGTTAGCTTCATTTTCCAAGAAAATTTAAAAACTGCATTTTGAAAACATATAGGAACTTGACCTAAGAAAACGCACAATGCCCCACGTTTTTCCTTCCCCAGTTTTCTTCACCTTGTTCGTAAGCAACTATGATTTACACGAAGCTATATTTCACTCGTACCTCCTTCATCCCTCTTTTCATGGCCACAGCTCAAACCTTCTACCACAACCGGCGCGGTGGAATCTATGGGAAGGTATGTAGACAGGTAGAGCTTACGCGTGAATAAGGAAACATCTTCCTCTTTTGTGTTGGCGTCCTTTTCCTTTTTTTTTTTAACCTTCGAATAAATTCTCGGGGATTTTCCGCCCGTTGTGCGCTCGTAGGTATATGAGATGAGGGAGGTGCGGCGTAGGGAGAAATAAAGTAAGAAAGGGGGAAATCGGTCCATTTGTGGTCCTGGGAGGGCTGGACTTCCCTCATCATTTCCACTCAGGCGGGTAAATTGCAGGCGGCTCGCTAGCAAACGTAAAGTCCGAACTGTACACGGAGCCGCTGCCAATACGTTACTTCGAGCCAATGAAAACTGTTGCAAACACCAGGACGGAACTTTTGTTGAGTGATACTTGATATGGATTGGTAACAATTAATTGATTGATCGGAATAAGCGATGTTTTGCCTCCAAAACCGATTATTTTCTAATCAATGATGTTTAAGCATAGGAAATCACTCAAATTTACAAAATCTGCCAATATCATTGAAATCGAAAAACGCTGCAAATTCTTTCACTGGGGTTTATCATTCAATGATTCATGATTTAAATTTCTACTAAGCTTTGGAGTGATCGTGTTTCACAGGTGATAGAGCGATTATTGAATTTCAGGAGGCACACAAATATGATCAACTGATCAATCCAAATAGGTATTTTGGTTGAGAACCGATTTAAGTGCTCTATGCATATCTCCTGAAATTCAATAATCGCTCTATCACCTGTGAAATACGCACACTCCAAAGCTTAGTAGAAATTCAAATCATGAATCATTGAATAATAAACCCCAGTGAAAGAATTTGCAGCGCTTTTTTTTCAAGAGCGATTACAATAGAAAAATATTCTATTTGAAAATTTTAAATTTCGTAAGATGGAGCATGCATACCAGAATGCTTCAACCAATGTATCGGCTATAAACCCTTTTAGGAGTTCACTCCAGTATCCACTTTCACTACATCACTAAATTACTGCGATCAAAACAAAAAAAGTCCAAATTTATGCCGCCTTGACTTTTTTTTTAGGTTTTTAGGGATTTTACAAAACTTTGACAACCCCTTAAAGGACACTTTAAATTAAGTGAGAGAGCTGGCTAAAGAATTGGGGCGTTGTTGGACCAACATGGATTTTTCCTGAAAATTTCATATTTTTTGTTCCAGCCGTTTCGGAGATATCGTGCGTACGGCGTACGGCGGACGGACGGAAAATTGTTTATTGCAGATTTGGATTTTACACCCTTTGAAACGTAAACCATGAAATTTTAAGGGGCGGTTAAAATTTTTTTTTCAAAAACGTTTACAATGGTTTATTATTGAATAATAAACCAAAAACTGCTGAAAATTGTTACATTGGTATTTAAAGCCGAATTGCTGAATTATTTCCATAACAATCTCTTTTCTCACAAAGTGCTCAAATATCAACACAATTTAACATAAGTACGTGATCATCTAATGAAATTGGCCCATGCGAACTTTTTTCCAACTAATCAATTATTTTCGAAGTAATTATTCGGTATAAATTGATTAAATAATCAAATTTATTGTTCGAAGTTTTATCGATCAAACCCATCCTTAATACTACATAATTAGATACACAATACACTGGTATTATCCTTTATCCATTGAAGTTAGAATTATCCCTGTCTATGTGACTGTGTTCGATCGATTCGCACCCCAACGGGCTGATCTATTTTGATGCGAATTTTTGGAAAATTATTGAGTGGTTTCTTACAAGAACAAGATCAGTTGAAAATTAGAAATGTGAGAAATTAATAAGTTTTTGTTTTGCCGTTTCGTTCATAATGCTTCTAGTTCTCTGAAAAGTGATTCGTTTGGTTTTGCTGATTTGACATTGTAGCTGGGAATGGAATAGCGAGCTCTGACTGCCACTATCACTAGCTATCATTGTAGCTGGGACTTGTTTCGTTTTTGCGGAAACATATGACTATTTTTTGTTGCGTATTCTGAAGCCTCCTACCATGTCCTTTTCTTCCCAAATTAAATTATCACTCTCGGACATAATCTGCAATTTTCAAATTTTGGACTTATCTTGTTTTTCGTAGGAAACCCATTGATTGTGAAGTTCTTGGTCATTATTCAGGGAAACTCCTTGGAATCTTCTCCTTTGTCACCAGTTCTACATTCCTTAACGACGTTGGCCCGACAAACAAGTTCGTAATAATTCTCTAATTATTGAAGAACACTCGAATGCATAACTAAAGAAAGAATAATCTGTCATCATAATCAATGTATTTGCTTAATATTTTTGGTAACTGTCATACAAAACATGTACCGTTTTCCTACATGTTAAAGAAAGAAGTAGTAAGTCGGTGAGTTTGATTTATTCCCAAACGACCTGAACGATGTTGGCTAGACAATAATTAGACAAATTCAACAATTTCAACAACGTTGAAATTACAATCAGAGACGAGGAACGAGAAAAAAGACTCATTAAACAGGCTCAACTTGCCTTTCAACTACATCCTCACCACTCCAATTAATTTTTCAATTTATTTCAGCTGTTCACATCAATGGCATTAGTGATTCTTAATGAGCAATGATAATTTTATGAATGATCATGTACATATACAGAATTATCCCATAAGTTACATTACTAACCTACATACAGACCACTCTCATTGATTGAGTAAACTGTGAAGGTAATTGTTGTCTTGGGACTGCCCAAGATTAATTGACCCAATCAATTAGGATAATTAATATACTGTCCAAAATCGGCTTTTCCACTTTGAGCATAACTACATTCTTATTTTTTACTCTCCGATTTTAAAAGGAGTTTCCTATAAGGGTGAGCTCATTCTAGCGCTCGTATTATTTTAAACGATGGGCTTCCCTGCTGTTAATTACAAATCCTTCTACATCAATGGCATTTACGATTCCTAATAGGTAGAGGAAATGCTCACTTTAATTACGAACCGCTAAAAATAGAGAACTGCCCATCAGTGAAAACTATTAAAAAACCGTATCGATTGAGTAAACATTGAATGAAATTCCTGTCTGTTTGATACTCTGCAAGTTGAAACAGAGTATCTGTGGGACTGCTGGGTTCAGTGACGAGGTACACACCCACCATGATCAGCTGATAGCATAATTAACTTCCTATTATCCTTGATTTTGGTTCATTATTCAATAATAAACCTTTGTAATCGCTCCTAAAACTATTTGTAGCCGATTTACTTAATTTTTTCCCTTGAATTTCGATTTTCGAAAATGTTGCGTTCAACGTTCAAGGTCACAAACTTGGATTATTCATTGGGTCAACATAGTAAACAAGTGAGTAATAAATCAGAACTACCGGATTTGACGCAAGGTTTGATGTATAAGGTTATTGGCCTAAGAAATGTATTCTACAATTAGTTCATATCTGGAGTGCCTCTTGGAGTGTCGTATTTAATGATTCATTTGTCAAACGATTCCAGGTAACGAACCCATCCTACCGTGTTCGAAACAGTAAGAAGTCAATGGCAAGGTATTGATACACATTGATAAGCTGAATGGCCCTTGTGGTTAATTTTTTTCTCAATCAATCTACCGAATTAAAATATAAATTTCGTTCTTTTCCTAGGGAGCTACAAAGTACCGAGAGCTTAGGTGAAGTACCACAAATTTCCTTCTATAAACATAGATGGGTTAATTGCATAGTGGTGATACTGATAAGGAATTACAAACCTTTTTAAAAACTTGCAGGGATTTTAATCCGATTTTCCTATTTCTACACGTCTTGAAACGTATAACAACAAATTCTGAGGGGTTCAAAACAATTTTTTTCTTGGTTAATTACAGAAGATCAATATAGTCAATTTTCTTCTTCAAATTTAGTCAATTTATAATCATTATAAATTCACTAAATTAGAAATTGATTAAATAAGTGTGTCGACCTGTAAATTAGGTTCCACTCTTATCATTAGCCAACAGACAAACATCATTACATTGAAAACGGAAAAAAATTCAGTGGTGCGAACACATCCATACCAAATTTCTTCAAAACAGATGTGGAATATAATTACCAGTCGGAATGACCCCCGTACATTAGTTCATGTTTATCCCACATAGATGACCATTCAATGATAAGATAACTTGAAAATAAGTAGGAGATATTTCCTCAACTACGGGAACCGTTACACCTCCCAAATTTGAGGAAGATCGGACTTTCAGGGAGTAATGATGGATTTCACATTTCCGCATGTAGAGGGAAATATTGTATCATCAGCAATGAAACACATGGATGACAATGAACAGAGAACTATGGAATAATGATTTACCTTCACGAACAAACATCAGCTACTTATGTTGCGAATTGAAATGCAAATGAGATCCCCGACTTCCCATTTAATTTGAACAAAATCGAAAGACGAAAACACGAAAAAAATGGAATGAATGATTTTTAAAATTGTTCATACACCCAATAAACAATGAAAATGAATATTCCCAAACAAGTTTTTCGTGTTAAACCATTTCGAACGGTTACGGTTTCGAGTTTGCGCTTTGTGTTTGCCCATTCGTTTGCGAATTTTTTCTGCAATGTTTTCAATCAATAGCGATTTTGATGAAATGAAGAGGAAGTGTTAATGTTTTAGATACTCGTGTTACATTACACATACCTTCATTAATGCATTTTATATATTCGTTTGCATTTCCCGTTGAGCCTTGTGTGGTTAGGAGGGCAAGGGAGCTCAGGTGTCCACGTCATCATGTGTGATACAAAAGTGGCACCTTCGACGAATTGTTCGTGGGAACCAGTGCATTTCGAAACTGATAAAATTAACACAATCGTGAGGACTAGAAACACGAATTTCATTTTTATGAAATAACTCCAAGAATGTATTGCTGAGAGAGGGTCATAGGGATTTGGTGTCGCGAACGTTTGAACAATTTCTCTCTCAATCTTAGGACTGAGTGAGTAGTCGATATGAACTGAACGCGATTATGTAACTTGTTTGGGAAACGGGGATCATAAAATTATCACGCTGTTCATCGGTCACACAAATGATCTTTATACACAAACAGATCTACTCTCGCGAATTGAGACAGCTCAATGGTAGTAATGCGTCTTAAATAATGATTAAAAAAGATTCTTGCATACAAGTCTGCAACGCATTAGGACAATGTCTTTCCCCTCCCTCCTTCTTCCCTTCCATCTCCTAGCAATCTTGTCTTCCTCTGTGAATTACATTTTTTTCAATATAAAGAAAACGATTTACGTTTAGTTGAATTCATAATGTATGACTACAAATTATAACTGCAACTCTTAGTTATAAACCTAACTTTTTACTTCGATTGAATATAGTATCAATACAACTACTAGGTATCCATGTAAGGTTGACATGGATTTGTTTACAAACCTAAATGGAAAAGTTTAGGAGCTAAAATCATATAGGTAAGTACCTAACTACCTCACTTCTAAGAATCATAAATGCTTGCATACGAAAACACATTGGGACAAAGACTACATCACCTACTCCAGTAGCGTTGTTGTTCATGTCCTAGGAAAGAATCACACAATAGGAAAGAAGTGAATAGCCACTCTGCTGATCAAGACCCTGTTATTGTTCACACCTAAGGAGGCTACCAGCCAAATCAGCTTTCCACAGTTGATAGGAAAGAAGTTAGCTTCAGGAGCCACACAGTTGATCAAAACCCTCTGCACCTTATTGTTCACGTCCTAAGGAGGCTACCAGCCAAATCATAATAATCATATAGCCAAATTTCAGCTATAATCTTATAGGTACCTACCTACCTCACTTCTACGAATCATAATAATCATTGAGCATATTTCGTTACGTAACGTAACGTGACATAACGACAATTTGGTTGTGTGCCATAGCAAAGACATGAAATGTCAAAAGGAGTAGAAAGCAAAACGTCGTTCTACTAACAATTAATTGAATAGCTATTATTGTTTTGAAGGTTTGTCGTTATCATGAGCAAAAACGAAAATTGCATACTAAGTTGATAGACTGAATATAATAGTAAAGGAGTGTAAAAATTCTGCAAGTTATAATGCGAATGTTTAGTATTTCTGCATTAATTAACCCTTGTAGGTACTCAAATCACTGATCCATTTTCATTAGTGTCGTCTGTGGTACATTATCGAAAATTGGGGTTCACCCACCTTGCTTGGGTCTGCCCATCAGCGCGTAGCCGTTGTGATTGACTTCTAAAAATAGATAACAAAGATGATAAGATGACTTCGCCATAAATACAGCTCCTTCAGCATTAAACTTTCACCAGTTCCTAAGTAGGTAATGCAAACTGATATATAAATATCTAAAATGGTGAAATATACTGTTTGTCGACACGGGAGTTGAAACCCACAAATGGAACAAGTGAAATTCAACGAGATACAACTCATTGACTCAAGTTTCATCAACTTTGGTTCAGTAACTTAGGTTAAATTTCAGGAAAACTTGCAAATTTGTTCATCTTTCCAACGGTATAGTAATGTTGGAATTTGTTATCGATTCCATAGAGAAATTCATGTTTGATTCCCTCAGTAAATGACGGTAATCTGATTGATATCAATCTATAATATAAAAAAATAGAGCAATGCATATTCCGGCCCGAACCCAAAATCTGTTTTCTGTTCTAACGAACGAGAAAGCTGAAATTCGACTTCTAGCTTGATGATTTGATTTAAATCGAAGGTTTTCCAACGTAGCAAATTAAACGATGTGGAATGACTCATGGTCTGGCGTGTTTTCTCATAATTTTGATAGTGAACGATTTCTGTTACCACCACTGAACACTGGGGGTTTTTATTTATTTGGTTACTTTTATTTTAAACTTTTTAAAAGGTTTTGAGACAACTTACAGGGATTGTGCAGGTTTGCTTCTGCAAAGTCCTTAGTGAATTTCATATGAGGATGCGTAAACAAGAATTTCCGCTAACTCGATTCCTTTCGGTCTGTGAGTCCTATTTCTTTAAAACTCCGGAGGTAGGTTGGTGTAAGTTCAAGAGCCATATACATGTTATTTTGATTGGTTGATATGTAATACGTCACATGAACGGTGCTAAAATTATTTGCCACAGGCAAAACACTGAGGTAAGCGGATATCTTAGTCGGTGCCCTTGATATTGAAAGTCCTACTATTGTACCGCTTGTATAGGGTCAAGTTCCCTTAAATTGTATATTGCGCAACAAGACACCCTGCAATATTTCCTCAGCCATGAGAAGAAGCTTAGGGATGATAAGATGAGCTTCACGATACTGGCTACCATGTTGCGGGTCGAAACTTTTGAAGATGGCTTTCCGAAACCAAAACACAACATGAGAACAAACAAGTTTTTCTCCCCTCTCACGATTGAAGTTTACTGCAGAATTTAAGTGATTTTTTTATACTTCCTTTACGTGAATGATTTCGCCTTCCATCGAAGACACAATGCATGAGTTGTTTTAATTGTACAACTTCAAGTCACCGGCCGAATCATCAGTGTCTGAATTGTGTGAAAGTTGCATTTTCCTAACATGGCTGTAGTGGTGGGTTCCTAATTTGTCACTAGTGCCAATTAGAACAAGGTTAGTTTTTCACCTCACCATCTTTCACTGTCCGCCAATATCACGTTCTTAAATGCAATATTATTGTTTTCGCGAATTTCCTTAGAAGAAAAGGCCCTTAAAATTTTGAAGTGAAATGAGTTCTAAAGGATTCTGGAATGATTCCCGAATTTCCAACACTTTTTCATATGTATAAAAAATATATGTGTACGTGTACTTGTCATTCCAGACGATAACTCTCTTTGAATATATATTTTTTATCAAAGAATTACTCACAAAAGTGTATCAGCCGAAAATTGGGTGATTAAAACACTGAAGCTGAAATTAATTCGGAAAATTGTACTTAAATTTCTTTTAAATTTAGTAATGCATTGATGAAAATTAAAAAATATCCTGTAAATCCAATGTAGGTGAATAGGTATTATTTAGATTTCACAGACACAATTATAAAAGTGAAGTTTGACTCACACTTTGTTTATAAACGAATTACGATGGTCTGTGTTGAATCAAGTTAGGGATCTATACTGCCCATCCAACTCTGGGGACTTTTTTCCTCCACTAAATATTAATGAGGTGAATATCACTTACTTGGGCTTCAAAACTGAAATACTGGTCGACACTTTCCACGTAGTCTTTTATGGCCGCGGGGGCAAGCCCTGAGAGGAGCGTCGATCAGAACCTTGTTCCCGACATCCGTGACGTTCCCCACATTCCTGGGGAACCCACCCGGATCGGAATCGTAGCAGTAGAACTTCCCGAAAACGAGCAACAAACACACGAACAAACCGATCAATCGTGCGGGTTCCATCGCGGAACCAAGTGACACTGAGAGTTTCCGAAAGAAAAATATCCCTCGAGCACTTCATGGGAGCATATTCCCGGGCTATCTGTTTTGGTTTCGACGGCTTATCAGCGAAAATATCAGAACTAATTTGAGGGTCCGTCCTCCTTTCACTATAGAAAGCGAACGAATGGAATCACGCGGTAACCCCGTCCTTCGGTAATCGGTGTTTGTAGACAAGGCTGAAGCGTTTGACTGTGGAATGTCAATCGATTCTTGTATCGTGTTCTAGTTTATTTTCGGTAAAAAAATCGGCACATCAACAATCAATGAGCCAAAATGATTCAAAACACATAGGTTTATATACTATCAAAATATAAACTTGCTTAAATGATGTCACCCACAAGCCGTTGATGGTTATACATTTCTCCCAAATCTACTTATGTATAGAGAAAGCTTTGTTTTAACTTTTAATTTTTCGTGCTAAAATCAAAATTTCCAATCGCATTTTATGTGTTCGACCATTTTGAACAACTTTCGCTTTGCCTGTCTGAGTGTGTTGGTCCACGTGTCCGCCAATCTTTATAACAAACTCTATTCCTAAAGTTTTCATCCGACGTTGATACAATTTTAAATGTATGTGCGGGCTAGATTGTGGATGGTCCTACATGAGTTTCATTGCTCACAAATCAGTACATCAGTCTACGAATGCATAAACGTGAAATCCATAAAACTTCATTTTCATAGGTTATAGTGGCTCGATCTCCCTCGATTGACGTTTTGAAGGGAACATGTTCCAAGGCATCATAGCACCGGATTTATATTCTACATATCTCAGGATTATGTAAAATGTTTCAATGATCTATTCATTCATGTTATCTACACGAGATTTTCCATGTTTCTCAGCCAGCGTGGCCGTTGTTCGTTCAGTTAATGTTTGTCACCGGCGATGATCTAAACGTCAATGTCAATTTAGACTTGCAACCCTCCATTTCTTGGGAAATCGACAAATTTCTTCATTAGGTTCCGGGGGAGACCGATTTGTTAATATCCTTCAGGGGGATTTATTAACATCCTTTAATTTCCAAACGAATATTAGATATTACATTATCACGGCGCACGCGTTGCCGTAATGTACTTGTAACACGCATAATTTCTTCATTTTTCATTCGATTTTGGTTAGATCAACAGGCGATTGATGAAATAGATCGCAGATGGTCCCCTATGATTTTCATCTCCCAAAAACGAACGGCTTCGTCTTATTTTATCGATTTTAACACAATGGTTTAATATCTTGTTGATCTCTCAAATGTGATAACGATATTACCGCCGCCTAATAGAAGACTCTTAGATGGATTAATTATAATTAATGATGTGCATCTAGGCTTGTCAATCTAATTAATAATTATTAATAAGATTGACAAGCCTAGATGCACATCCGCCATTAACCAATGAATATTATTTACGAGTAATTTAAGAGTAGATTATAATTAATAGGATAATATAATACTTAGATTAGAATTATTAAAGGTTAATTACAACCAAATGAAACAAAGTTACCAATCCAAAACGCCGTTTTAGTAAGTAGGAATATGTCTAATTAACGGTTGCAAATAATCCTTTCATCGCCATTGAATTGAGGTTATACAACTTTTTCCAAATCCCTTTAAATAAAAATGCTTCCTCTCCCGGGATCATTCTAGAGGAAAAAATGGGGAGTTAGGATACTATTATTTCCGCGAAAGTTCTTTTTTCCAGGTTGAACGTGTTATAGGTTAGAGTTACGCACCGAAAAAAAAAAAAATTATTTTTATGCGATTACGGGAAACGGTGCGGCGAATAAGAGGGGGAAACGCTATAAAAATAGGGTCGTCTTCTCGGGAGATTTGAAAGTCAATTTCCTGGAAAACAAAACAAGAGGGTTGAAGTGGTCTTGACCCTATGGCCTATATCGTCGTTTCATGCTAAAGGCTTTTCCCCTCCTGTTTTTCTCTCCAGAGGTGATAGGGTGCAGGTATGAATATGTTTTGGGGGTTCGAAGAACTGGAAAGAGAATCAATACTGTCGATATTTCAGGTGAATGTATGCATACGAGTACATCCTTTGACTTTATTGAAATGTTTTAGAAGTACAATTAAGTGTTTACGTTGGAAAGTATGCTGATTTGGTTGAGGCACACAGCAAAGCGGAAATGCATATTTATTTATTTATTTATAATACGGGCTAGCCCAATACAATATAATTTGATAAATTAACGTAATTTTGGTTTATTATTCAATAATAAACCATTGTAATCGCTCTGGAAAAAAAAATTCTAACCCCCCCTGAAAATTTCATGGTTTACGTTTCAAACGGTGTAGAATCCGAATCTGCAATAAACATTTTCCGTCCGTCCGCCGTACGCCGTACGCACGATATCTCCGAAACGGCTGGAGCAAAAAATCTGAAATTTTCAGGAAAAATCCATCTTGGTCCGACGACGCCCCAATTCTTGAGCCAGCTCCCTCACTCAATTTAAAGTGCCCTTTAAGGGCTGTAAAAGTTTTGTAAAATCCCTGAAAACCTCAAAACTAGTCAAATCGGCCTAAATATTTTCCTATTTGAAGAACATACCATTAGGAATCGAATGAGCCCTTCCCCACGTCCGTAGGTCAAACCATTCCCGATGTATGGCCCGATTTATGGTGCCAACATTTGCGTTTTTTCGTTTAATATTGTTTGTTTGTAACCTAGTGATGTCCGGCCGATAACGTCTTGTAGTGAATGTGGATTCACTGGGGTTTATTATTCAATCGGCTTGCGTTCATGATTTCTACTAAGCTTTGGAGTGTGCGTGTTTCACAGGATAGGGCGATTATTGAATTTCAGGAGGCACACAAATATGATCAACTGATCAATCCAAATAGGTATTTTGGTAGAGAACAGATTCACGTGCTCCATGTATATCTCCTGAAATTCAATAATCGCCCTATCCTGTGAAAAACGCACACTCCAAAGCTTAGTAGAAATTCAAATCATGAACGCAAGCCGATTGAATAATAAACACCAGTGAAAGAATTTGCAGCGTTCTTTTTTTTGTTTAATTCAATATTACTGAACGTTGTTATCAGAAGGAAATGAAAAATTTAAATAACTTACATGAGGCTCTTCACTTTATTGATGAAAACTAATTCAGATTGGGAGAAGGGATCGGCTTTCACGGCTCTCGTTTATTAGCTGATTGAACAAGCGGGGGATCCTGGAGAGTGGACGATGCTGGAGATAGTTGGCTGAGTACGGAATCCAAAAGAGGCTCTCCGCTCGGGCACCAGATCGAGGGACAAGGAAATTTGGCTTGCTAAGGAGTGCCATTGAATCCACATCGCCCCGGATCAATCGGAGGACAAACTTAAGGTCGGCCAAATCACTTCGTGATTAAGGACACATCAGACCGCACCTCCTGCTCAACACATCACAATCCAATTCCTCCCGGGTTATATGTAGCTTGTAAGCCACGTATCGAAGAAACCTTCGGTGGACCCTCTCAATTTGTTGGATGTGACATTGGTAGAACTGGCTCCACACTACAGAGGCGTACTCTAAAATAGGCAATACCAATGATTTGTAGATGGTGATGAGGGCTGGCAGATAATTAAATTCACGTGTATTCCTCTTCACAGGAAGAATTGAAGAATTGAATTCCCAGTGAACGCATTGCTGTACTATAGATGGCAGGTATGTGTTCGGAGAATCCGAGCCTACGGTCCAGGAGCACGCCTAGGTCACGTATGGTTTCCACGCGCCGCAGTTCCTCATCGCCAATCACATACGGATAGATTTGTGGATCATGAGAGCGGTAAAAAGGATATGATTAACTAAGCTTGTTCTTGATAATCGCCTTGAAATTGATGAGAGATTGATTAAACTGTTCTTTCCCGTCTACCTTACGAATTTGAGGTAATCCCAATGAGTATGCAGTTGACGTTAAAGGATTTTTTCGCTAAGACAAGCGTAGTTAAAAGAAGTAAGTTTGTAAATCGATCATGAATCTTCTATCAAATAGGTTGCAAACTCGCAGAAAATGAACATACAGCAAAATTGGTTTAAAACTGTGGAAATGAGGATTGTTACAAGGATACGGGTGATTCTCAACTACGTGCAATTTTCAGGTCCTGACGTTCAAAAAATATAAGTGTATCTTTTGCTAGGTTTTTGGATGTTTATAACTCAATTGGCCTCCCTGGATGTCTTTTTGATGCCCAGTCGTTCAAGACATCCCATTATTCTCCGCGAAATTCTACCTCCACGACAATAACAGAAGTCATAACAATGATGTGGCGGTTTCAGTCACGACAATGACCATTTTCAAACATAATAGGTGAGCAACCAGGGCCATTAGAATGTCATTGAATAAACATACTAAACTGTTTTCAGATGTTCTCGCTCGATCAGAAAATCACCTACCGTTTAGGGCGACTCAAAGGTGTATCCGCTTGCTTGTGAGTCACTGCTACCACCAAAACATGCATTCCCTTGAATATCCCGTTTTGTTACCTCAGGGACAGATTCTTTTTGGGACATGACAATGCCCCTAGACTAAAGCGACCAGAATAAAGTGCAGCGTTAGGACATTAAAAACATGAAGCAGGGGTTGAAAAACCATTGGAAGCTGCTCTTCAGATGTAACTAAAGACGGAAGAATTTTTATGTAATTTGAAATCTCAGGTAGAAAATTCGAAAAATCAACTCGAAATTGAAAACCTCCATACAGTTGCAGGTCATGGCAATGACAAATCAGGGTTTCTCAACCCTAAAAAACATAGTAATTATATTATCTCCCGAGGGTTTGCTGTTGGTCGGTGGAGTACTCGTTAAACGTATGTAATCAAGCGGGAAAAGTTGAATGTCAGAAGACTTTAAACACCACAGCGTTCCATTCACACGAATTTGCCCGTAGTACGGGAATCACACATCACGTTCGCAGAATCCCAACAGCTCACATCTATGCTCGCATTTCGTTGCTCGTAAAGCAATACACTAACATAATTCCAACACTTTTCCATCTTCTGATCTCACTTAAATGTTGGGGGGGGGGGGGGATGGCAGTTGGAAAGCTAGTATAATCACCTTGTACCAATTTCACCATCATTATTCCATCAGCCATAAGGGACAGATCTGCTACACATTTTGACTCACCTTTTGAATGCGTTGGTGTCTGTGGTGACACATCCAGCGGTATTTCTGTCCCTTGAATGGCCATAACAAGCATATATTCCACATCTCTCAAGGTTTTAAAACATTTCAATGATATAAAGGGTGTCTCGCTTAATTACGGTAAAGGGTTCAGCAAATGGATTCTATAGCTCATTTGCAACAAAAAGTGCTGTTACAAAATCCAATATTTTATTCAATCCAAATTTGTAAAAAATGACCAGAGTTTAAATTTTGAAAATTTCATTTAAATTACACTTTTTTGTTTCTGTTTTTTGCTTTTGACGATGTGTTTTTTGGTTTGCAGTCCTAAGGAAAAATTTGCTCAGAATCTCAGCTTTCCAAATAAATTTTCTTCGTAGAACTAAAATATAATTTTTGCATTCGTCCTGGTTTCAAGATGAAAATCAACGTTTTCCAGAAATGCCGACTTACTTCATGGAAATTAGTTCGATATAGCAGTTTATGCACTTTTTTGACGCTGAATCGAATGGTTACACTGTTATACTCCCATGATTAAGAAGGAACTCGTCTTATGAAATCTCATTTATTAAATGTTTTCAGTTAAGTATATAAATAACATGGTGGTTAGAGATGGTTTTTACAATAAATTGTCAAAATAACCCCCCACCTTTGTCTTGCTCGTTATGGAACGGCAGGCTGGCCGTACAGAAACCCTGATCTGACGCCTCCGGACTTTTAAGTATGGGGTTTGCTGAAGTCCTTAGTATACTCAGACGCTGTGGACGCGATGGAAACTCTTATCAGGAGGTAAGAACGTTCCAAGAAATAAAATAAAAATATCGTAAATTTACAAAACACGGAGTTATCAAAATTCCTGTATGTCCCTGATTCTGCTGCTACCTGAACAACTACTCAAATTCGCAAATGCTGTTTTTCCAGAGAGCAGGAATGTGACGTGGTATTATGAAATATTCGTGAAATATAGGGATTCGCGAAGTGTGTACGTAAAAGATGCCGCCATTGCATCCACCAATTCATTGAAAAACCACCTCTCTAATAAAATAAAAACTGTAAGAGAGACTGAGAGACTGAGAGAGACACTGTTGGTGTAAGAGAGACTTTTTGCTGCAAACAAGCTGTAGAATCGATTCCCTGAGTTTGTCCCATAATTAACCCAGGCACCCTGTTTACATTCATGTTAAGTGAACAGTTAAGCTCACACCCAACTTGACAGAGATTTTTACATTCCTTCTGTTGAACCTGAGTTGGTTTTGCTACGAATCGTCCAGTTAACTGAAAACCCCCGTAGGAACTACGTTCGGTAACGGGTTCTTTGAATTGGCGATACATCACGCCTTCGCTTTTTCTTGGAGGTTTGGACCTTATAAATCGTGGAGCTCACCAAAAGGGAGAATTTCAATTAAAGTTTCAAAGGAAGGGGATCCGTCTTCGTCCTTCTAATGCCTTCGAGTTCCGCAAACTCTTGTGCTCCGCCGCCGAGTATTTCAGCCGCACTCGTACTTATCTGATATACAGTATACTAGATACAACCAATGTAGGTCAAGTACCTACGGTAATGTCTTCAGGAAAATACCGAATCAGCATCTCATTACAAGTAAATTTCTGGTTGGTAATAATACGATTTTATCATCAATAGATCAAGGAGATCGAAATTATTGGTGAAGTTGATACGAGGAAATGGGTACAATACCTATACAGAGAGAAGGTGGGGTTCTTGAACCCTAGCTGCCGCGAGGTTGGATACTTTCACATTTCATTAATTCATCCAATGATATGCGAGGTTTATTACTAATGACTAAATATATGAAGTAGGTACACATTGCACAAATCACTCTGGAAACGTCTACCGTTGATTCCTCGCATCCATAACATGAATGTATAGATGGTTTAAATGGTTTGGGAAACTATTAAATTAATTTGGAGCTCTCAATATCAAAATCAGTTATTCGACAGCGAGAAAAACAAGTTGTAGATATTATGTCGATAAATGCAAAAAAGTAACCAGTGTGTGGGTGTGAAGAAGTTCATTGGGGAACACAGAATGAATTGTATGATCCCTTAAAATTTCGTTTAATTGAATGAAAACTGTGAAATTTGAGGTTACAAGGATACGAGGTTTGCGCTTGCATAATTTATACTTAAGATAACGATAGTGACAGACTCGTGGACGGATAAAACAATAAAATATACCATGAGGAAATTAAGCTTAATTTACTTTATGTTAGCACGAGCGCAGAAAGAAAAGTTGATTTGTGTCCAATGAAACACATAGGATCGCCCATTACATGAAGTATCTTCAAAATCAGATGATTGGATAAGATCAGAACGTAGCTTTTTACAAGGATTTGCCGACACATACATAAACATAGACAGACAGACATGGTGCAAATCTTGTTTAAAATGTTAATTCAGGACTTCCTTGAGCAGACAATTTTTGAAGACTAACAAATTTGTTTACTGGGGTCAAGGAGAGGAAATAAATGGGCCGTTCCACCTATAGTTTAATTTATTTAAGCGCTCTCGCCCTTTTGGCCTATCAGAGATTTACCTATATTAAGATGAATAATTTCATAATAGATGTGTTAATTCGAATGGTGTGAGGACCAGCTGTTGGATTTGAGTTTGGCCAGCTGGGCTAAGAAGATATTGTCACTTTTAAAGGGTAAATTTAATTGATCAAAGGAAGGAATCGCAGTAGGCTATTAAGGAAACGTTTATCTTTTATGTATCCAACGCAAACCACCGTACTATAAGTATAAATAGTCCATAAGTAGAGTGTGTTAAATGTGCACAAAAATTTCCAGCACTGGGTGCACAGTTGTCACTACTGTGGAGGAGAGTGCAAATCGCAATGGTACGGAACTTCATATTTATAACGCAATATATCCGAGTACCGACTTAAACCACCCAGGAAGTTTCAAAATATTTTATGCTGGTCTAGTTCTTCCCTTGAAGATTCACTTATGGAGAGCAAATGGATAAAATTAATGCTTCGCGGATCGCGTAATTTAATCAATTGAAGTGCATACATACTCCTATTAAATTTAGCCTTAAAACTTGCCCTTTCACTCCTCAAGTTTTTGAATTCCTAATTCCATCAAGTTTTCTCTCTTAAAAGAGAGAAAACCCTTGGGGTTAACTGAAGTTGATGTCAAAATCAATCAAGTAGATTTATTCGTCCATGTAATTATATTTAGAAGTTCAACCACCACATCGTCTACGTTGCATAACGAAGTATAAAAGTGTATTAGAAACTGATAGTTTTTCCAGTGAAAACTCTTTCATGAAGAGCTCCTTTTAGGAAACACAATTTTTTTTTCAGTTTTGATAATTTTGTCTCCATTTTGACTGTCGCGTCTGCAAAACAGTGAATTTGAAGATCGTTATGGTAATCTACGGATTATTCATAGGGTAGCCTAGGGATTTTAGAAATCCGTATACAGGATGCCACTACGGTTAACTCTTCACATACTGCAGGCGCCAAATCAAATTTCCAAATGTCGTTGAGCTCCAGAAGGAAAAGACGGGACACTAGCTCGCAATAAAAAGAAATTCATTTAAAATTTTATTAGACCGTTAAATACTAATAGTGGTCTGCGTGGAAGAGCCATTAAATAGAGATAAAATGCATCTTTGTGTAGTATTTATCAGCTTTTTAAAATTTTTTGGAAACATATCTGAAAATATTCAAAGAAAAACACACTATTTAGAATGACACACTAATTAAGGTATCAAAAAACTAAAATGAGATATTAATGGGCATTTTGGCACACAAACCAGTGAACTCTACTGCTTCGCCTAGCTTGATGTTAAATGTATTAAACTAGCTTTAATTCATAGAAAATCGAACTATATTGATGATTTTCAATAATTTTATCCTCTTGTATGTCATCAAATTTGTTTGAAAATAGGCTTCTGACGTTTATTTATTATGTATTGTATTTTTTTTTCAGGAAACGTCTTGTTGAAAACTATGCCAACCTTTGGAAAAACAGTGATACAAGGACTAATTTTAGAAAGATCGAGTGGTAATCGATTTGGCTCAGGATTTTCATTCAGAATGGATTTTTTACTACTATTGATCCTAATAAACGATTATTATTGATTCTGAGTAACTAATATATTTATTCTGTAATCATGTTTTCTAGTGCGCTATTCGTTGGATATTCATACCATTGCATTATGGTATGGTATGGTATGTTGTTCACTCTCTCGCCCAAATAAGGTGCCGGGGCTCTTCAATAAATCGCTTAGGGCCTGGAGAGCTAACCGTATATTAGTTGACAAGAGATAAATAAAAGGGTTTAATCCTAAGAAGAACGTTGCTTGGGTGAGGGTCGCCTTAAGGGATTTTTAGGAAGCACTAAGGAGTCTGGGGCCAGAAAAAAAAACAGCCACCGAATAAAAAGAAAAACAAAACCCCGTGTGATATATTTAAACGTGACGTGGAAGTTCACATAAGTTCTTGTTAGGTGTAGGGTTAGGCTTCTAGGTAAGCGGTATATATTGGGAGGGCGGGCCACTGCCGCAGAAGATTGTACCGTGATTTGGACGGAAAAGGAAGGAAAAAAACCCCCTCTAAAGAGAGTTTGCGATGTTTTCTCATAGGGTTGGGAAAAGCGAGGTGTATTGTGGTGTACAGCTCTCACGGGAGCCTTGAAAGTTGTTATTTATCTGTAACTCTTTTTATCTTGAAGAGGACATTGGGCGGGATCGATGGTAAGGAAATTCCTTGGTTTTGGATTCCGTGGGGTTGAACCGATTTTCTTCTAGTCCGAGACCCATCGAGAAAAAACGGCGGTAACGTTGATTATGTCAGGTGACAGTGATAGGAAGCAGTAACACGATGGATATGGTAAATATTAACTCTTCAGTTCCTATAACGCAAGGGAATACAAAATTTCATTTTATCCACGATTTTCCAAGTCTATAGGACCTGCCTGAAATAAGTATTCAAGTATTCCGACCATTTTAAATTTTTTGTCAAAGTTAAAGTACCTCACCCTGTATGTGCATTAGAAAATTGATCAAGAATACATGATAGTGAATTGTATTAGACAGGTGGTATTGTACCACTTCGTATAAAACCGAATATGGTTTCTTACGTAACTATTTGCAGTTGGATGCAATGTTCAGTATGATATGACATTCTGAAGAAAATATGAACAGATTCAATATCATTTTTAATACTTTCATTTGGTCTTTGAATACGTTGTAGATGATTCTTAGTACTGCTTGTGAAAAATGTAAGAGAAATATGTGCCAACAAGGTTTTAAATGTCAAATCACCTTCCCAACGAGTCAATATTTGACGAAAATATCAAAATTGCGAGCGCATAGATAATTGATAAATTATCGGTTTGATAGAATCAGGTGAGACACGATTAATTTGATGCAATAGAAATTTCATTATAGTATTAGGATTATGTACATTGGAATAAGGAAGTTTCTCAACCTTTTCCTGTAAATATTCGGGAATGGAATTAGAATCATCAGGGTATCGACAATTTCAGCAATTTTATCAGTTTTGTGAAGCGAGCGAACACCCTTCAATTCTTTTGTCCTTCATTTTACCGGTGCAGCCTATTCCTTTTACATTCATCAGTCGTATTAAACTAATTTTTGTCAAAATCATATGTGTCGATTAAAGGAGGAAGCTTTGAAGGTAACTCCAATACGAATGATGCACTGAAAGCATTTATCACGGCCCAAATATACAAATAATACAAGTGACGTTCTTCATAATAGATCAAAATTTAACTATAAGCAGAACTCTAGCGTGATAGACGTACAGAAATTGGTAGACAAAGAAATAATTTACCTTTTTATTGTCCCGCTTTACAATATTTCGACAACATCTCCAGTGATAGCCAGACAGAATCCCATAATGAGGATTCCTTTCTTCGGATTCCTTTGTGGGCACGGTCCTATGGAGGACTATTTCTTGCGGACTCATTCACTCCGAATCCCCTCCTCAATAGTACAGTTTTATTTTGACAGACATTGAATTTTCGATTTACTTTACACTTACATCCATTTCATAGGACCGTCATTTCGACGGTTATATGAACTGACTGTTCATGTTTGTTACTGATGGTGACCTAGCCGTCGAAATCGATTTAACAGTGTAACTCTTTACTTTCATGGAGATATAGACAACGTTCCACCTTACTCCGTTTTTATTTGAAATGGTTTTCCACAACTTCGTCGCTAGTGACTTAGTCCGTATTAATTCGACTATTCGATCAAATCATCGGACGGCGCTGACCGATTTTTTCTTAGATTTTTGGAGTTTACATACCCATCTTGAAACGCTACCAACAAATTTTGAAGTGGGTTACAATTCGTTTTCACTTGTGATACATGTTTTGCCGCTGGTTTTAGTGCGCGAAGATTTAACGCGAGCCGTCATGAAGTAATCATTACTCAAGTCAGTACGTAGTTTTCAAAACTTTACTTGACAATCCATTGGCCCAGAACCAGCCGACAAGCTATAATCACACTAAACACTGTAAATATTTGTTGAAAAAAAAAATTGAAATTTGCTATATTTGCCAATTTTTTATTCATATGATTTATTTAAAAGCCCATAGTAGAAATCCCGATCTACAGATGTCATCGTCGTTACCCTCAATAGGCACTTACATTAGGCCCAAGAAAACAAGATTTTTATTGATTAATGATTGATTATAACAGGAGATCTTAATTTTATTTACTTAAAGAATTTCGTCGTGATTGCAGACCATACATGCCTCTACAAGAAGACGGTTACGTTGAGATTTGTTCGCTTTGCAACATGGATGTGCCTGGGGACCTTCTGCACTTTCTGGCGATCTGCCCTGTTCTTGCAGAATGTCGGGTCGCTAATTCCGGTAGATGTGGGCTTTCTTGGGACACCCTTTTGAATGTTCTGAATGGAGCGCACTGCCACTGGCTAGATTCTGTCTATCTGCTTGGAAATATAGAGAAGAATTAGTGTACCTATAAATTCGATTGGGGTAACAGTTGATTGTAATTTGTTGATTTAGTGTATTGTTTGTTTTTGTCGTTTATGTTTTTTATATCTCCTCTTATTGTGTTGTAGCACCAATTTTATTTCCATAAAAAATGGGATGGTAAGAATGTGAGCGTAATCTGATAGGTGGGTATAGCTCATTGTCATTATACATGTTTATAGTTTGCTGATAATGCCTAATGTTATATGGAAAAATGCATGCTCTCTCTCTCCCTCCCTCTCTCCCTGCCTCTCTCTCTTTCTCTCTCATCATTGTTGTTAATACACCAAAAGTCCCTAAGCAAGTGGAACCTTAACCTCCTCTTTCGTTGAAATCTGTTGAAAACAGAACATGCACCCACATGATTGGACAATATAGCTTACTATAAATGTAGGTTTTTTTTCATTCGCAATGAAAATGACGAGAGCGTCATCGATTAGGGTTTTAATCTGGAGATAACAGATTCAACAACAACCAGTGGTAACAAAAAAATCGATTAGGCCGTTCTTCATTATCTTCATCAAGAAATACGTTTAATTTCGTTTTGAGGGACAGCACATTGATTTCCGATGTAATCCACGTTCCCTTCCCCCCGTCGTTTCCCGCAGTTATGTTGGGATGGGACTCCCTTCCTTTTTATTTACCAACCTTTTAATACGACTTATTGGGTTTCGAGGACTCGCCCCTCTCTCCCCAGTGATATGATCATCCAATAATACGGCTTTGACGTAATCTTCCACAGTCAATTACCACGAGCTTTGGATGTATCCGAGCGGGATTGGGTTTACCCTGTAGGTATTTGTTACCTGCCTATCTCTTTGAAAATGAGTTATTTCTCCCGGTGTAAGAAGTTGAAGGGGAAGCGTATTAGGTGGGCCGATTGAGTGAGGAAACCGAATGAAAAGCTTCGTAAAATTACGAACTTGAACTTACGCATAATTATGCGCGTAAATTGAGTTATTGTACAAAACGTTAGGATAATTCGATTATATTTCGTATTTCTACATAGAAAGTATTAATATTCATCAAGTTAAATGGTTACAAACTGAGTTACAAAAATAAGTGACATGAAAGTTCAATTCAAACAAAATGACATCTTCGCAAAGATGAATATGAGGTGAAATTTTACATTTTATATTTTTCTCTCCATGAATAGGTATCCGAACCTTGAGCCACACTAAGTTTTGGTTTATTATTCAATAATAAACCATTGAAATAGCTCTTGAAAAAAAAATTCTAACCCACCCTGAAAATTTCATGGTTTACGTTTCAAAGGGTGTAGAATCCGAATCTGCAATAAAAAATTGTCCGTCCGTCCGCCGTACGCACGATTTCTCCCAAACGGCTGGAGCAAAAAAGCTGAAATTTTCAGGAAAAATCCATGTTGGTCCGACGACGCCCTAATTCTTGAGCCAGCTCTCTCACTTAATTTAAAGTGCCCTTTAAGGGTTGTCAAAGTTTTGTAAAATCCCTAAAAACCTCAAAAAAAGTCAAGGCGGCCTAAATTTGTACTCTTTTTGAAGAACACTCCACAAGGAATCGAATGAGCCCCTCCCCAGGTCCGTAGGTCAAACCATTCCCGATCTATTTTTATGGTGCCAACATTCGCGTTATTTTGGTTTATTATTGTTTTTGCGTTGATATCAGTAACCTAGTGATGTAGTGATGTAGTGATGTGGATACTGGAATGAACTCCTAAAAGGCTTTGTAGCCGATACACAGGATGAAGCATTCTGATAATTATCAGGAAAAATCAGAAAATCTGAAATTTTCAGGAAAAATCAATATTGGTCCGACAACGCCCCAATTCTTTAGCCAGCACTCTAAATTATTTTAAAGTGCCCTTTAAATGTTGTCATAGTTTTGTAATATCCCTAAAAACGTAAAAAAATGATGCAAATTCTTTCACTGGGGTTTATTATTCTATTGGCTTGCGTTCATGATTTGAATTTCTACCAAGTTTTGGAGTGAGCGTGTTGCACAAGTGATAGAGCGATTATTGAATTTCAGGAGGCACACAAATATGATCAACTGATCAATCCAAATAGGTATTTTGGTTGAGAACAGATTTACGTGCTCTATGCATATCTCCTGAAATTCAATAATCGCTCTATCACCAGTGAAACACGCACACTCCGAAGCTTAGTAGAAATTCAAATCATGGATCATTGAATAATAAACCCCAGTGAAAGAATTTGCAGCGTTTTGTTATCGGCGTCAGAGTTGTTGAACAACAAAAATATATACTGTCCAGTTTTTAGGTGATCACACCTTGAAACGATCCAGTCGGGTTTTGTTTTATCATTTAAATGATTAACAGGAGTACAATCCAGTTCTTAGACACCGACCCGACAGTTCCTCCTTCGCTCCTTTCTGGTGAAAACTCGATTATTAAAAAAAAAAAAAAAAAAAAAAAAATCGAATTTTGAGCTTGTGATGCCACAAGCCTCCGAAGGTACCTGCGATTGTGAATATGCACTTTCATCAAAAACGTGACTTTCCAGCCAATGGGGACCTCTGAAAAACTAGCGTTTCTTCAACAACAGGAGAAGTCATGAGTGTTTCGGCAAGAACACGACTACTAATCAAAATAATGACGAAATTTAACTTCTTTTGCTTCCCACAGCTGGCTCTTGTTTTTAAGAATCTTATCATCAATTCAATACAAGTTATCAATCCAGTTCTGGTAATTAAGTTTTGAGAAAAATGGGTGAAAATATGGCATTTAAGTGGACTCAAAATCGCTAATCGAGAAGGAATCGACGACCATCAAAAAGGCAAAAGTGGCTGGAGAGATGCTCGTAAATACTGTTGGAATGACGATATCATTGCGTACGTTTCATTGGGAATTTCTTTTATTTACTACTTACTTATATTTTTGAAACAATTATGTAGTTGAATACCTATAGTTCTCTGTACCTAATAGGGCCCTACCTCACATTTTCCATAAAATGATATTGTTTCATTCTTTGCAGGCGTTCAAGGCTGCAGTGCGTTATCAAAGTTGACGAGAAAGCTTGTCGCAACTACAGGACGCGCATTTTTGAGTCATTACGTATGTTGAAACAAAAACAATAAAATGAAGGAAAATCATTACTTTTGTTCAATTACCAGCATTTTATAAAAGGAGCAATTCTTGACTTGGTTGCCTCTTAGTGGAATTCTTCAAAAGCATAACAATTCAAATCGTTTTTCGCCAATCCCATCAAAAATGCTGGTAGGCATCGAACTCATCAAAACTTATTTGCCATTCATCCTGACTGTAAACATCAAGTATCAGAATGAAATTCGAATTTCTAGAATAGTGTGTAAATACGGTAAACAATTTTCTTCATTTCCTGAAAAATCAGCTTTTTTGACTAATTGTGTTTTAGCCAAAAACGTCTCAATTGAACCAAAAATAAAAAACAAATAATTATGAAAATAAACGGTAAATAATTCTCGATTGAGCAGGAACTGAAATGCTTGGCTCATACACCTCAGGTCTGCAGAAGCAAAATTTCCGAAGTTTGTAGGACTATTTGACTAAAATTGGGATAGACAAAACTGGAATCACGAAAATCAATTTTTACGGATTATGTTGTAGAATAGTCTAAAACGGATTCGTATTCAGATGGTTGATTTTCATGTTTGGGTTGTCTTACACGTCATTGGATCTATTCTAAAAGGCGTCCCTTTATTGAGGAAGCCCTGCTTTAGAAGGCCGTCCTAAAAATGAAATGATTAACCCCAAAACCTCGGGGTTGTTAACATGTTTGCACAATTGTTATGAGTCCTTAGCTGTGTGGGCTGCCAAAAAAATCAATGAGGAGTGACATTTTCATGAAATCGAGCGTGAATCTGAATCTGAAATAAAAATGTTGGTTCCTATATGGAAAATCCCATATAAAAGTTGGTATGCGTTACTCATATCTGCGCACGAGCCCAGTGCTTAACGTGGTCATATTAAATATTAATATTAAATATGATTAATACCTTAAGATAATTTTAAATTTTTAAATCATTGGGTAAAATATTAATAAATAAGCACGCATTACGTGGGCATCCCCATGGCCTGTTTTTGTACTATCAAAAATTTTAACGCTTGTAATATTTGTAAAAAAGACCAAATTCTTAATCAAACTTCGATTAATCCCTGCTACCCCCTCCATTCACATCCTTTCGTACTGAAAATTCACTGTGCTGAAATATGTACTACTGATGTATGTAATACTGAACATAAATCTCTTAACTGACCAAAAAAAAAAAAAAATACATTATTGAACATATCTGTTTAAAAACCTACAGATGACTCTCTAGACCAACCAAAGGCTCAGTTGTGAGTTTCCGAATCCTAAACGGACGTCGGAGGGTGGCCGAAAATTAGCTCGCTGGCTCTTCAGATAAGAAATACCACTCAACGCAACCACCTCAAAGGAAGGCGCTCTCAACATTTTTATAAACCTAGCAGATTGGACAGGGAACCGAGAAACGTTTTGTCAAATCTGATGATGTGGCTGAGACACTTGGATACAACTACTATCGGTTGACGAGTCAACCCAAGAGATAAGCCCAGCCGCTTCTTTGGCCGGTTGAAAACCTCGACTCTTTGTTCAGAGAAAATATTATATACTTATAACACGGATGGGCTTCTGTCTGAAACATGATATGAACTGGTTAAAAAACTCGTATTAAATGAAAGGGTTTGAGTTTTGGACAATGTTATAATATCAGCCCGCGAACGTGCCTGCATACAAGGTAATGGCACAGGACTTGGCTACAATCCATCCTAGATTCCTCGGACCAGAGTGGTTCCACATTTATTCAGATGTCTTCACCAAAGGTTGAAGGGTTGAGACGGAGATTAATGTTTGGAGAAGAGAATTAAAAAAAAACAGTTAAATACCAAGCATGCTTCTTAAGGAGGTTAAGACAATCTTGATGATTGTGTTGATTCAATTTCATATTTTGGTTTTTTATTCAATAATAAACCATTGTAATCGCTCTTGAAAAAGAAAAAAAAAATTTTAACCCCCCTGAAAATTCCACGGTTTACGTTTCAAAGGGTGTAGAATCCAAATCTGCAGTAAACATTTTTCCGTCCTTCCGCCGTACGCCGTACGCGCGTTTTCTCCCAAACAGCTGTAGCAAAAAATCTGAAATTTTCAGGAAAAATCCATGTTGGGCCGACAACGCCCCAATTCTTTAGCCAGCTCTCTCACTTAATTTAAAGTGCCCTTTAAGGATTGTCAAAGTTTTGTAAAATCCCTAAAATCCTCGAAAAAAAAAAAATTCAAGGCGGCCTAAATGTGGACTTTTTTAGAAGAACTTTCCACGAGGAATCGCATGAGCTCCTCTCCAGGTCTGTAGCTCAAACCATTCCCGATGTATGGCATGATCTTATGCTGCCAACATTTGCATCCACATTCACTACATCACTAGGTTACTGCGATCAAAACAAAAACAACAGCGTTTTGGTTTATTATTCAATAATAAACCATTGTAATCGCTCTTGAAAAAAAAAAGCATTCTAACCCCCCTGAAAATTTCATGGTTTACGTTTCAAAGGGTGTAGAATCCGAATCTGCAATAAAAAAATTTTCCGTCCGTCCGCCGTACGTCGTACGCCGTACGCAAGATTTCTCCCAAACAGCTGGAGCAAAAGATTTGAAATTTTCAGGAAAAATCCATGTTGGTCCGGCGACGCCCCAATTCTTGAGACAATTGTCATGAAGTTTTCGGTAGAATCCAACTCCACAATAAAAAATTGGGGTTCTCATTTTAAATAGGTAATAAAGTTAGTGTCACTTGCGCATGGTTGCGCAGTTGAGTAAATAGGACATTTGAGTTCCTTGCAAAAAAATTTGAAGATTCAAAAAAATATTTTTTTTGTTGACTCCCATTTGGACAATTTTGAGAGGGGGCAACTCATGGGACCCCCTGTATACATATCAATTTTATTATCTGTTGTGGTTGGTTGATATAAATATGTTTAACCTGAAACAACTTTTAATGTCGGGCTATATTCAGCATGAAGTCATCACGTTTGTCATAATTCAATAAATTGTATGCAAGGGACTTGGACTACGCAGGCGAAGATTAGGCTAGTGGAATTGATTCTCTGACCCCTTTCGTCCTTCCATCACTGAGAGATAAACGGAATGGGACCAAAAAAAAAAATGAAACCTTACGTTTCAACTGTTACTTCAAAGCCGTTGAATGGGCGCCCATTAATTCAAAGGGGTACGTGACATTATCAGACCAATAGTAAATATCTCGCTGCAAACGGAGGCAGTTTAGTATGTTTATGCGGCGTGACTCGAGCGGAAGGTAATACGTTTTTTTTTTTTTTATATTGTTGAGGTGTATGAAAGGACATTTAATGATACTCGAAGAGTCATCTTAGGCAGTTATATGCAGCCGAACATTGTTTTCCTGGTTTATTTCTTGTACTAATTTTCGTCTACTTTTTTGTTTGTGGAGGTGGGGTAAATCACACTCATGTTCTTGTACCGATGATGGATTCAACAGGTTTTCCATCGAATAGTTTTCCATCAATGACAATAAATGATTTTATCCCCTATCTCTTCTTTCATTTTAGTTCACGAGCTGCAAACGTTTTGAGTGCCGAATCATTTGGATTCAGCATCACCCCCAAAAGCAGCAAATCGTTGAAAAAAAAACTACTACTGATTCAATCCAAACAAGAAGGAAAGACCGATGCAGGGGGAGAAGACCACAAGCGACAATTCTAGTAGCACCCACAAATCAGCCACTACTTGATTAGTTGAGTACATTGAAAGAAGAGCAATCAACCTGCAGATAACAATCCATCTATGCCTTCGTAATCTAACTGTCAATATGATAAACTGAAACTTCCTTTCTTTCGCAGCTTTTGAGCGAGGAGGCTGTACCCTCAAAAGACACAGATCATCAACTTTAAGTCTATTTCGACCTTTTAGAAATAATATCTCCTGGCGGCTTTTTGTAAACTGATAAATATCGATAAACCACATGCAAAATCATCATAAATGCTCTCTTCTCTTCTTTCACACTAAATGGGTCATCACTTGAGTATATTTCACAAGTTAATTCGTTAGGAATAACATTCAAAGCTGCTTCGCCCAAGGGCCATTCAGATTAGGCATTTTTTCGCATAGTTCTCCACCGTTATGTAAGGTTGTCAGGGTGGACGAAGAAGAGGTTAGGTTTTCAAGGCCGAAAATTGTTCTTTCTGATTGGTCAACTTCACCAGCCATGATAGTGGTGGGAGCACTAGTATAAAAGGGCTTCTGTACCTCAGACTCCTCCTTTTCTCCATCATTTCTGCTCTTGTCGTGATCCTCCAACTATCATAACCTAAAATACTTTCTCAAGCTACATTTTTCAAAACTTTTAAAAATTCGGATTTTACATTTTGTTTTAATCATTTGAAACGTAATAAATTTTACTCTTCAATTCGATGCAACGAGTGACTTACCACTGTGGTTTATCTGTGAATCAAGAAAGAACACCTGCCAGGCCTATGGGGTGAGTACTTTTTTTGTACATTTCTATTCGAATTCTTAAATTCTTAAAACGAATTTATTCCAATTCAAGTTTGTACTCTTCACCATTCAACAAAACACTACCATTAACCAGAGACAGTTATGGGTATAATAGGAAATTCTTTGTTGAAATGTTAAGTGGAGAAGTTTATTTACTCCAAAATGGAGATGTTCAATGAATAGCATAAATTCATCAATAATTGCCACATTAGTTCACAAGATTTGATTAAGCCGGCTCATCTATTTGTTATTGTAGGAATGATTATCATTTTATTACAAATTGAACTTGCACCAATCATATCTCAATTAAAGATAAATTATGTTATAAGTTTTCATTAAATAGATTTATTTTGGGGTGGAATTTGAAGAAAAATTTAATTCGATTCAGATTAAAAAAGGTATTTGGTGATTTCCGATTTCAATCCAATGGAAGCGTAACTCTCTGTAAAAGACTGCCAGGAGTACTTCATCAGTTGGTTGGTGGATTCTTAGGAGTCAAAATTCCTGATTTTCTTTCTTAGTTTAACTGAATCAAAGTTGAAAATGTATCATATTTTATATGTTTCGAACTGATTATGGAACTACTATATTGTATAAGAAATAGGTTTAGTGAAAGTGAATTTTTGTCATCTTCCTTGCAACATGAACTAGTATTATGTGTAGCATGATATTTAGTAGATGTGTGTTTGGAGATGGGTGTGCCCTATTTGCTAAAAACTTTACATTGACGATGTATTGTTGATGTAAGTGGAGGAGCATATGATATGATTCGAGGAGTGTGCATTGCATGTATCATTTTGGGTACCTGAACCAATGTTTTTGCTTGTCCAAAGATGTCACAGTTATATCAAAGCAAGATTCAGTGTATGCTCTACCATTTCTCTTGGGAATCCAGTTTGAGAGACCCAATTTGTGTTAGGTAACCAAAACTTCCTGCCTAAGAGAATTAGATTAAAATATTGAAAACATTGAAAATGTTTCCTTAAGTTATACAAGATATTCAATTCTCTTAAAAACTCCTTGTTACTGTAATACTAGAGGTTATGTTTCCAAGGCCAGAATTCCTTCTTTCTGATAGGACACCCCCACCAACAATGCTAGGTGAGGTTTCCAAGGCCAGAAATATTTTGTTCCAATTGGATATCCCCAACAACCATGCTATTTGCTCCAACAGATAAAAATAGAACTTTCAGCATAAAACAAAGAAAAATTTCCCCTAGGAACCACCGGATTGGGCATTACTTGTTCTCCAAGTGCTCCGCCATTTTGTGAGCTTGTATGATGGAGGGGGTAGAGCAAGGAAGAGGTTAGGTTTCCAAGGCCAGAAATCCTTGGTTCTCATTGGATATCCCCACCAACCATACCAGTGGTGGGAGCACAACTATAAAGAGTGATGCTCTAGTTCCAAATCCTCACTATACTTGTCACTAATGCAATTGACGTTACTGTGATCCAATACCCAGTGTTGTAAAGTTACCCCAGCATCTTAACTTCAAACCATCACATTTATTTTATTTTCTGTGAGTCTCAAACTGTCATAACTACACTTTTTCTCAAGAAATTCACGTGATAAGTCATAATTCTTAAAAATTAAGTGATTCCAATTGTAGTTCCAAATAATTGAAATATGCTACATCGTTTCTTTGATTTCATTTTACTTGAAGTACAAACTAGGTACAAAAAAGTTCTTCAACTTTAGTGATTCAAGAAAGAACCCACCAACCAACATTTCTGGCAGTCCTATGAGGTGAGTACGTACTTTTTGTTCCTATACATTTCACGTTCGTATGAGGGTATTTAGTCAAATTTGATTTTACAGTATGCTAGTCCATTTTTTGGGAACTTTTATGAATTGCTTTAAAATTTAAACTAAATTAACTGTCACTTGAAATGAGCAAGAATTTTCAAACGAACTGTGAAACTTTGGCTTGTGTATTATTATAACATTTTTCGGATTTGACGTACCTATTGCAGAGGGAAATGAAATTGACCTCTTAGGCTTGCCAAGAGTGTTCTTTTTCGAACCGCTGAAATCCTGATGAGCTGGATTCCAAGTTTGCACTTCTAGTTGAACTGAATAAAAAAAATGGGAGTTAAGGTCCGAATCATTTAATATCATTATGATTCAAATTTATATTGTGAAAGTTTATTACTTTTTTTAATCTTTTGCATGTCTTGGGAATATTTTAGGTTATGTTCCCATAAGTTAAACACTTTCAATCTGTAGCATGAATGCGAGTTTTTGAAGCTGAGTGGAAATGTCTAGAGTACCTAGGTACTTTTTGATGGAGGCATCGCATTGTCTCAACACTTGTTTCTCGTGTCTTGTTTTGTAATGTGAGTACTTTGAAGAACTTGAAAAAAGTTGCTGAAAAGTGAAATAACCAAATCATGTTTGCCCTGCTGCTTCAATCTGTTGGTTCAAATCATAGGTATTTTTGGTCCTTGTGATTCTGTTTTCTGTGTAGATCGAGATTGTTAGGTATCTTTTATCCAATCCCCAATGAGTTCTTACGTGAAACAAAGCTCTCAAACTATAGGCACTCTTTGCGCTATGTCTCCACTATCTAGCACTCATCACAATGAATAAAAACTTCCTGCCCATCGCAGCCTTTGAAAGAAGTCATTGTAACCTGAAAAGAGTTTTTACATAGCCTGTGTAGAGCTTTGAAAAATAGTATTTCCTGGCAGTAATCTGGATGAAAAGTATATGGAAATATTGAAAATCATTAAAATACTCTTCCTTTTATCTAATGGATGTTTCCTCAAAAAAAAAGGTTAGAACAGATTAATGTTAGCCAAAAAAGATGTATTTTTTCACAGGTACTGCCATTTTGTGAGCTTGTGGGTTGGAGGGGTGAGCAAGGAAGAGGTTAGGTTTCCAAGGCCAGAAATCCTTTATTCTCATTGGATCAACCATGCTAGTGGTGGAGGTATTAGTATGAAATGTTCATAATTCTTTGAGCAAGTCTGGTGGAGGGGGTGAGGAAGGATGAGGTTAGGTTTCCAAGGCCACAAATCCTTTGTTCTCATTAGATATCCCTACCAACCATGCTAGTGGTGGGGAAATTAGTATAAAACGTTGATGAGTTTGTGTGCTTGTCTGGTGGAGGGGGTGAGCAAGGATTAGGTTAGGTTTCCAAGGGCAGAAATCCTTTGTTCTGATTGGGTATCCCCACCAACCATGCTAGTGGTGGGGACATTCATGATCAAGGAAGAGGTTAGGTTCCCAAGGCCAGAAATTCTTTGTTCTGATTGGATATCCCCACCAACTATGCTAGTGGTGGGGACATTAGGTTCCCAAGGCCAGAAATTCTTTGTTCTGATTGGATATCCCCACCAACTATGCTAGTGGTGGGGACATCAGTGTAAAACGTTGGTAATTTTGCGAGCTTGTCTGGTGGAGGGGGGTGAGCATGGAAGAGGTTAGGTTTCCAAGGCCAGAAATCCTTTGTTCTGATTGGGTATCCCCACCAACCATGCTAGTGGTGGGGACATTCATGATCAAGGAAGAGGTTAGGTTTCCAAGGCCAGAAATCCTTTGTTCTCATTGGATATCCCCACCAACCATGCTAGTGGTGGGGACATCTGTATAAAAAGTTATGCTCTAGTTTCAACTCCTCACTATCCTTCTCACTTCTGCTATGAACGTTCTCCGATTCAAAAGTGTTAGATCCAGCATCTTAACCTCAAATCATCACATTCATTTTTCTCTTTGTGAGTCTTTAACTCTCATAACTTGTCTTATTTTTGAAACATGCACATAATTAAACAAAGTTAAATTTCATTTCGTAAACTCCTAACTTTTAAAAGTGAAGTGATTATAATTTTAGTTCCAATATTTGGAATCTGCCACTTCGTTTACTGTGATTTGGTTCTACTGAAAGTACAAACTAGGAATTAAGTTCATCAGTGATTCAAGAATGAACACAGCATTCAACACTCATGGTAGTCCTACGAGGTGAGTACTGACTCCTTCTTCACATAAATGTATCATTCTTATGTGGGATGTTAGTCAAATTGAATTTTTGAGCATGCCTATCAATTTTTTGGAAACTTGTGTAACATTATGTTACATTTAATTGAGCTATTGCTTTTGAAATTAAACTTACCTTGTACACCAACCAAGAGTGTTATTTTTCGAATCACTGAAAGCTTGACGCGTTTTATTCTGACTTTACACGTTAACTTGAGCTGAATCAAAGTTGAAAAACTAACAGTTGAGATTGGAACTGCTCACTCTTATAACGCAATTGTACTACTAGGTACGATGAAGAACATGGAAGATATTGCCGAAAAGTGAAATGAATAAAATCTTGTTTATGCTCTTTGTTTAATCAGCTGAATAGGTACCCATTCATAAAGTCATGGGTATTTAAGATATTTGTTTTACTTAATCGTTTTCGTGTATCTGATTTTTGATTCTCCAATGATTTTCATAACATAATGGCCATCCCAGTCTTTGAAAAAACTGGTTATAATCTAAGTAGGTAGTAGATAATCAAATGTCATCAGCTAATTTATTCTTTTGAAAAATGGAATTTCTTGACAGTCAGTTAGTTGTGATATGAATGAGGAGCAGATGAAAATATTTTAAAACATCAAAAAGACTCTTTCTTCTGTCAAACACTTGTTTCATCCACATAGGTTCAAACAGTAAAAATATCAGCATAAAAAAACCGTTTTTCACAGGAACTGCCAGGTAGGGCACTCCTTGTTCTCAGACTGCTCCGCCATTTTGTGAGGATTTCTGGAGGAGGGGGGTGAGCAAGGAAGAGGTTAGGTTCCCAAGGCCAGAAATTCTCTGTTCTGATTGGATATCCCCACCAACCATGCTAATGGTGGGGACATTCATGATCAAGGAAGAGGTTAGGTTTCCAAGGCCAGAAATCCTTTGTTCTGATTGGACATCCCCACCAACCATGCTAGTGGTGGGGACATTCATGATCAAGGAAGAGGTTAGGTTTCCAAGGCCAGAAATCCTTTGATCTGATTGGACATCCCCACCAACCATGCTAGTGGTGGGGACACTAGTATAAAAACTGATGCTCTAGTTTCAACACCTCATTATCCCTGTTACTTCTGCTATGAACGTTACTCTGATCCAAAAGTGTTGGCCCTTGAAACACAGCCTCAAACCATCAAATTCATTCTTGTGAGTCTTCAACTGTTCTCAAAGCAAGTGATTGAACAAGGTTACCTTTCAACTTGTGAACTCCTAACTCTTAAAAGTGAAGTGATTCTAATTTTAGCTCCAAATATTTGGAATCTGCCAAATTGTTTACTTTGATTCGGTTTAACTGAATGTGCGAAACTAGGAATCTAGTGTTCAGCTTTTAGTGATTTGAGAAAGGACACACCAACCAACATTTGTGGCAATCCTATGAGGTGAGTAGTTACATACTTTTTCTTTAGATACATGTAACATTCCTGTTTGGATAGTTTGTCAAATTCGATTTTTTAGTATGCATACCCGTTTTTTAGCATTCCAATCTTTCATGCGTTTCTTCTTCACCGATAAAACTTGAAATGAGGGGGAATTCGACAACCAAATCTTGTAATAAATATTTTCGAATCAGTTTGCGTAAAACAAATATGTTGCTTTTAGGCCACCTCTTAGGCCTTCCAAGGATGTTTTCTTTTGAAACACTGAAAGCCTTATGAATTGGATTACAAGTTCGCATTTTTTGTTAAACTGAATCAAAGTTGAAAAAGTATCAGTTGAGATTGGAACCAATTAGTACTATAATGCTTCGATTTTATTTATTATTTTTTTTAAATGGTCACATGTATTGAGAATACTTTGGGTTACGTAAGTTTGGCACTCACAATTTGCAGCATGCATGCGAAATTTTCAAGGTAACTTCAAATATATAAAGCAACAAGTTAACTTCTAATTCAAGTATTTTTCGATTTGGAAATAGCATTGATGAAGTCTAAACGTTTGTTCCTTGTCTTTTGTTTTATAATGTTGAACTGAGAAAATATTTACAAAAAGTGTAATAAATAAAATCTTGTTTCTACTGTTTATTTAATCAGTTGAATAGGTATTCATAAAGTCGTGGGAATTCATGATATTTATTATAATGATTTAAATGTAGCTGGAAACTGTTAGGTACAAATGTTCGATTCTTCCGTGATTTCTCACGTACAATGGAACAAGGCCCATCTTTGAGCCCATGTCTCTACTATCTAACATTCATAACTTGGTGAACCGTAACTTCCTGGCCATCCCAATCTTTGAATAAAGTGGTTATAACCTCAAAAGAGATAGATAGTAGCTGGTCGAATATAATCAGCTTATACGGATATTTGAAAGATGGTATTTCTTTACAGTTAATTGACATCTGAATGAGACTCTTCCTTTTATCTAACGGATGTTTCATCATACACGTAAGTTCCAACAGAAAAAATGGAAATGTCATTATAAAACCAGAAGACGTTTCTCACAGAAACTACCAGATTTGGCACTCCTTTTTCTCTAAGTGCTCCACCATTTTGTGAACTTGGATGGTGGAGGGGGATGAGCTAAGAAGAGGTTAGGTCCCCAAGGCCAAAAATCATTTGTTCTCATTGTATATCCCCACCAATGATTCCAGTGGTGGGGGCATCACTATAAAACGTTGATGACTTTGTGTGCTTGTCTGGTGGAGGGGGTGAGCAAGGATTAGGTTAGGTTTCCAAGGCCAAAGATCCTTTGTTCTGATTGGGTATCCCCACCAACCATGCTAGTGGTGGGGACATTCATGATCAAGGAAGAGGTTAGGTTCCCAAGGCCAGAAATTTTTTGTTCTGATTGGATATCCCCACCAACTATCCTAGTGTTGGGGACATTGGTGTAAAACCTTGGTAATTTTGCGAGCTTGTCAGGTGGAGGGGAGTGAGCAAGGAAGAGGTTAGGTTTCCAAGGCCAAAAATCCTTTGCTCTGATTGGACATCCCCACCAACCATGCTAGTGGTGGGGACATAAGTATAAAAACTGATGCTCTAGTTTCAACACCTCATTATCCCTGTTACTTCTGCTATGAACGTTACTCTGATCCAAAGGTGTTGGCCCTTGAAACACAACCTCAAACCATCAAATTTATCCTTTTGTTTGTGAGTCTTCAACTGTCATAACTTCATTTATGCCCAAAGTATACAAGTGATTGAACAAAGTTACCTTTCAAATTGTGAACTCCTAACACTTAAAAGTGAAGTGATTCTAATTTTAGTTCCAAATATTTGGAACCTGCCAAATTGTTTACTTTGATTCGGTTTAACTGAATGTGCAAAACTTGGAATCTAGTGTTCAGCTTTTAGTGATTCAAGAAAATACACACCAACCTACATGTGTGGCAATTGTATGAGGTGAGTAACTACTTTTTTCATATAGACACATGTAACATTCGTGTGTGGCTAGTTAGTAAAATTTGATTTTGGAGTATGGTTAGCCATTTTTTAGCTGTGGGAGACTTCAAGCATCTCTTTGAAATGAAACCTAACTTGAATTTTACCAATCAAAGTTGAAATGAGGAGGATTCACAATCAAAATGTATATTTACATTTATATTGTGAATGTTGATTTTTTAAATCATATTATCATTCTGGAATACTTTAGATTATTCAAGTTCGGTATCCACAATCTGTAGCATGATTTTGAAATTCTGATGTTTGCAATAGGTAACTAACTTCTTGAATTTAAAAAAGTGTTTGATTTGCCCAGAGCATTGATTGTTTCTCTCCTCAAAAGTTTTTCTAATTCTCTTTGTGCAACATGGAACATATGAAAAAATACGTGCGTGTTTCACAGGTAATAGAGCGATTATTGAATTTCGGGAGGCACACAAATATGATCAACTGATCAGTCCAAATAGGTATTTTGGTTGAGAACGGATTTACGTGCTCTATGCATATCTCCTGAAATTCAATAATCGCTCTATCACCTGTGAAACAGGGACCCTCCAAAGCTTAGTAGAAATTCAAATCATGAACGCAAGCCAATTGAATAATAAACCCCAAAAATTGGAGAATTTTCAGCGTTTTTTATGGTTATCAGAATGCTTCAACCCGTGTATGCTCACTCCAGTATCCACATTACTACATAACTACATCATTACGTCACTAGGTTACTGATATCAACACAAAAACAATAATAAACCAAAATAACGCGAATGTTGGCACCATAAATCGGGCCATAGATCGGGAATGGTTTGACCTACGGACCTGGGGAGGGGCTCATTCGATTCCTCGTTAAGTGTTCTTCAAAAAGAGTACAAATTTAGGCCGTCTTGACTTATTTTGAGGTTTTTAGGGATTTTACAAAACTTTGACAGCCCTTACAGGGCACTTTAAATTAAGTGAGAGAGCTGGCTCAAGAATTGGGGCGTCGTCGGACCAACATGGATTTTTCTTGAAAATTTCAGCTTTTTTGCTTCAGCCGTTTGGGAGAAATCGTGCGTACGGCGGACGGACGGAAAAATTTTTATTGCAGATTTGGATTCTACACCCTTTGAAACGTAAACCATGAAATTTTCAGGTTACGAAATTTAACGATTACAATGGTTTATTATTGAATAATAAACCAAAAGAACACATCAACCAAAGTTTCTCACCGCTTTTTGAGGTGAGCAAATTTTCTTCTTAAGTATGATTGAATTTAACGAAGGCACTTCTTAATCAGGGTAGAATAAATTTATCAATTTTCAAAATAATGTAATTATTAGTATTGTTTAGAACGTGCCTTTGAAGCAACGCTTAGTCAATAGATTAGAATTATTAGAATCGATACAGCGGGGAGAGGTGGGCAACACCAAAATGAGAAAAAAGTAACTGATTTGTAAATCAATTGTTGACCATTTTAAATGAAAGTGTGCGACAATATTTGTAAAAATTTCTTAGCGTGCAATTCTTAACCTATTTTTGTGATTATTTTCTGTTCAATCCCAGTAACTCTCTAAATTTACGAAATAGATACCTCGAAACCTTCACAGACTAGAAACCTCAACCTATTTCCCCGATTTTTATTGTGTTCGATCCCAATTTCAGTCTAGTTAGGCAACTAACACTACAACAATGTTTCAATAGCCTTTCAAACGAGAATATTGGAAAAAAATAATATACCTACCGTTATACCATCACTATTTTCATTTGATTTTGTTGATTTAAAAAAAATATTGTTCCACCCCAATTTTAGTTTAGTTGAGCAACAAATCTTGGAAATTTTGTATTTACTGTCGAAAGGGGGGATATAGTCAATCCGTCCAAGCATTGCTTATACATCATATTCTGCCTACTTTCTTGGTTTTTTTCATTAAGAATTTTAGTCTAGTTTTGAAACATTCAAAAAATTTCAAACGTAATTATTCAATGGAGGAGATAAAAGTGTGTATCTTCACATTTCTCATCTGCTTTAAATGTTTGGTAGGTATAATCACATCAGCTAATTATTCACTGTGCCCGTGTTGGAGCATGTGAGTCGAATTTAATTCGCATTAAAAACTACAAACCAATCATAGGGAGATCCCTATCACTACACGCACAAAACTGTAGTTTAAAAATTAATATTTTTTGCTTTCAGGCGTTGTCGAGTTATGGAGGTCCTCGATGTAACAACTGCGACTAAGGTAAGTGGTAATTGTAATAAGCAAAATTAATTTTCTTATTGTTTTTCATTTAACTTGTACTTCTACATGATCAACCGCCTTTTGATTTTAAAGAATCGCGTACAACACACCAGTTTATTTGGATTACTACCATAAAATATCCGATTGGATATCATCAGTATACTAATTACCACGTATAGACATACATTAAAATAATAAAAATTTATCAAATAAAATTTGATAGATAAATATGTAAACACACATAATATTCATTTATTTGAAAAGTTATCTTCTTTGGGTAACGTTTCGGGAATGTATTTTTCCATCACCACGTACATAAGTGTGACAGAAAATTCAATTTTTTATTACAGGAGAATCTGAATTATCCAATTTAAATGAGTTTTATTCTCCGAGAATAATTAAGGTTGAATATTTGGCGATTGAACATAAAACTTCAAACAGTGGTACAGGGGACTGCGACCGTGTATGCTAGTGCCGACCCTAGAGATATTTTCGGTCCAAGCGCTTCTTGGCGCTTTAGCGCTTTTTCAATTATCTCGGCTGTTGCTACCCACTCCAGATGACATTTGAGATAGCAAAACAGTAACTTTGAAGTTTCCCTATGATAATCTACGGACAATTCGTAGAGTAGACTAGGGATTTTGGAAATTCGTAGACAGGGTTGCCACTGCAGATCAAGACGTCAATCTCAAAATTAATATTTTTCACGAAATGATGAAGCTAATAGTCTTATTCCGACTCTAACTAGCAATACCAAAACCAACTTTGATGATATTTTGAGGGATGATACTCTAGAGGTAATATTTTGAAAGGGATTCCTCCAATAACTGAATTCGCAGATTTATCGGGGTGAGAAGATCACAATAGGCAGGGCAGATTTAAATATGTCACTGATTAATAACCAAACATATTAGTAAGTAAGTAATGCATTCATTCCAGGGACGTTCCTAGGTTTGATTTTCATATAATCACGCTTTTAGTCAAAATTACAAACATTCATGAGTATACTTATTGTAAAACTAGAGGCACAAAAATTAGGTTGAGAGTTCTCGCAGATTCAGGAGCGCTAGATTGGATCGGTCATTACCCCGCTCCCTGATTGCACTCTTCCCGGCATCGAATTCGACTAGCCATCCAATTTCTGAGGCTTATTGTTCAAGAGAGATTTGTTCGAAGAAATATTGATCGAAAAAAATGATGAAAATAGTGAAAACAACGATTTATTACAGTTACCCCCTTCAGTGAGCCCCCCCCCCCCCATAATTAAATTAGAAAGCTTTAATTGATATTCAGAAGCTAGACAAATGTTCTTAATAATCCCAGTGCTGTGCCCATTTTCCGGGATTCAGTGACCTATTGACTTTTTTTTGTTAGGTTCGAATTACTGCCATTCGGTTATTTCAGTTTGGACGTAGGATGAAACACTTTCACCCGGGTTTCGGGCACTACAGTAAGAATCTGTATATATTGAGTAATTCCGGAACCACACCAGTAGGTGGAGGAGCCGAGATAGGCGAACCCACGACAAACTGTTGAAAGACTATGACACAGTACTGTTGAAGTTCCAGAACTATACTCTTCTCATCGGGTTTTTCCATAGATAACCTCCGTGAGGGGTAGTATATACCAACTGCACCTCATACTCCTCTCAGATGAATGTGATTGTAAGAAACAAATAAGCAAAACTAGAAAAAAGTTAAATAAATAAAAAGAAATGTTAAAAAAGTGATCAATTCATTTACCGTGTGCTTTTCAGTTATTTCACAAACGAACACCTTCCAGTGGAAGCCAACACTGTACTGAAGTCAAAAACAAACCAGTTTGAAACCCGCTGGAACCCTCTCACACCCTTTTTTAAACGTACCCGATCATTTAAAAGGTTTCAGTAGTTCGGGAACTACATCAGTATTTAGAATGTTAATCGAGCGAAAAAGAATTTAAAAAGTAGCTGTATGGAGAGTACAGGAATAACTGATTGTCTATTACGACCTCCATTCGACCTCCCGACAGAAAATTCAAAACTTCTTAGGTTAGTGAACAACTAGACAAACAAATAAACGTTTTGAAACCAACAGAATCAGATGAAAATATTGAAGAAGTAACCAATAAGAAGAGCTCTAACTAATAAGGATTGATGTGTGCAAATCGTTTCAAAAGCATTGTGATATTGATAGGGATTTCAGGAATTAATATTCATCAATGTTTGGACAGATTTCCTTCTGCTGATGGCCGTCTTGTGATTGGCAGTTAGGTAACACAGTCGATGAACTCACGTTGAAATCGATGTTCGTCGATTCTGTTACCGTACTTGCCTTTCTCAGCTACTTTCGAGATTTCATCTTCTTGCATCATAATTCAATAGATTCGGAATATAAATTGTTCCTTAGCCAAATGTTGTGTAAATCTCTTACTAATTAAGATTAATGTCCACGATCGAAAAACTATCCTGAATGTTGTGTTGAATGAACGTCAACTGACCTCTCCCGCATTGTTCCTTGTTATAATTGAACGCACAAGTTTTCTGTGTTTCTAAAATATTGCAAAACTGCTCTGAGATACTGTTGATATAGGGCAGGACTGGGATTTCTAAAAGCTCGATTTTTCGGTAGAGTCTTTCACAGTTTTTCTTTCCTGTACCTAAATATCCGATACCAGGATTGCTGCTAAAGTACAAATTTTCCGCTAATCACGTCATAAGGCCATCATGACGTTCCTCAGAGCGTTTTCTTCCTTTTCATCATGACTATTATCTACGACTAATGTATTTTTAAAACATCCGGATTAACCCTGCTCTTGCTCTAAAATATTTCAAGTATTTCTAAGATGACCCCGGTCTAAATATGGACAAAAAATTGTATAAAACTCTGCATTCTTGCAAAACAGGTGCTTCATCAAACAGAAACAATGAGGTACGTATTTCATTGTGACATACGCTATACCGTATCATACGTTCAAACTGAATATTCTACTTTGTAACGACGTCATTTATAATTCTAAACATAACTCCGTTTCGCTCGAAACATTTGATAGAAAACAAAATTCACTTGCGATTGATCTCAAAAGAAGTCACTTTATCACAACCCCTTAGCAGTTGGCCCTAGGGACGTTCCAACACCACTTTCAAATAAATGGTATTGATACGGTATCGAAAGGAAAGTATCGATATGAGTAGTATTGAATAGAGATGGGTCGCTCACTACTGAGCCGGTTCTTCGAGCTGGATCTTTCTGAAGAGCGAGTGAGCCACGGCTCAGTAAAAAAGAACCGCGGTTCTTCGGCTCTCCTCGATTTTCCCTCTCACCTCTGCTCCCACCTACCTTGTCACCGCTCCCCTTTGGAGCGATTTTGGCGACACGTTGTCTCATTTACACGGAAAACGATAGTCGAACTGGACAAATACCTGAATGAGCCCTATTTGCCGCGGGTAAATGACCCCTTACTCTGGTGGGAGAGGAGAAAACTGACGTATCCGCATTTGTATTCGTTGGTGAAGAAGAGGCTCTGCGTACTTAGCTCAATTACACCGTGCGAGCTACTGTTTTCAAAGGCTGGTCAGGTATGGACCGAAAGGAGCAACCTGATGACTGATAAAATCACAAAAATGTTATTTATTGGATAGAACTTGAATTACTTAAGAATAATTAAAATACAAAGTTTTTTCTTATAAAACATATTTCTAATACAAAAGTTCACTCTGCTAAAATCTCTTCCTTTTTCTTTTACAACACCCCCCCCCCCCCTTAGCTTTTGAAGAGCAGCTGAACCTTCAAAAGAACCGGCTCTTTTTAGTGAGCGGAGCGCTCAGAACCGCTCTTCGAAGTGAGCCGTTTTGCCCATCTCTAGTATTGAATGAGCACCTTCACTGAATTGATACAGTACGGTAAAACACCACAGCGAAAAATTTCATTTTTCTCCTCTCATTCAACCGGACCACTCTTTGTCACCAACGCTGCACAGGAAGATCAGTTTGCGCTGGTATTCGGCGATTTCTTAGCTGGTTGATAATGGGTCAAGCTTTGGAAAAAAGCCTTTTGCATGGCACTGACGTACCCATGATCATTAGAAGTTTCCCTGCCTCCTTGGATAACCATGGAAAAACTCTCTTCATTTCCTCCCACACATCGAGCGAGTCTGATTTCAAAAGACTGACCGGGTTCGAGACATACAAAGTTTCTTCCGATGTATTAGACCCTGTGCCTTTCGTACGCCTCCCAAGAGCGAGCTGCTTGTGTGTATGCCAAAAATAAAAAACAACGGTAGTACCTCGTTCTTCGTCGGATTCTGGAGAGAAGGATGCATCCATATTCTTACATGCTACTCTCAGTTTAGAAATAGCACTTCCACAAGTCGTAGGATCTAGAAAATCAATCTGTTTAAAACAATGGTCCAGCAGTGTGTTGATGCCCAATCGTGAGTGCTTTTCAATTTTTCCAAACATTTTCTTCATCTTTGAATCCAAGGTTTTTTACGGCAATGATTGCAAGAATAACTTTGCCAACAATAATTTTCACATGCACCAAAAGAAAATTCGCCGTCGGTATGATTTTGGAAACTGTGGCGTACTAGGTACTTCTTTATTGGCAAAACTGATTACTCTGAGTTTCAATATTGTTGAAAAATCGACCAAAAATTTAAAATTACCTGCCAATCCAAAAAGAAAATCATTCGAAATCGATACTCAGATCTTCTTTCGATACTAGTATAATATCGGATGATTCGATATCAATACGATACCAGTAGTATCGATACCTACCCATATCGGTAGTCTTGGAACGTCCCTAATTTGAAAGCGAAGTAGATCAAGTGGTAAGACCCCTCCGAGAAAAGCTCGATCTTGTGATGTTCATTTCAAGTCTAGTTGGTTAGTTCTGGCAGAGGGAATCCCGAGGAAATTTAAAGACGGTCCATGAAAAAAATTAAATTAGAATTTTTTAGAAATAGCCCAGTCTTGCAATGCAAACGCCTCTCCTATCTTTTGTAAGTGTTGACCAAATTGAATTTTTAAATTGGTTGGTACGTTCCTTCAACACAAATGTTGGGATCTTTTTTCCAACCCGACCAATAGCAGCGCTAAAGTCGCCAAATTGTTATCATAGATTTCCATTGTAAATAAGCGATGTCATAATTCCAATATTAAAAATAGGTATTCAAGGCTCTTGTGACGGCGAATATATTATGTATTTAGTTTCATCATGCTGTTGCAGAACTGATTCTTCTTGTTTATTCTTAAAATGATGTTTTAATTGGTATATTCCGTGTTGAGTTAAGAGCTTCCTTGACAATAACTTCAATAATGCAATAGATACCTTATGCAAAAGACACCTATGTAAAAACTGGGTTGTCTTTAAGCGCGTATCATGCACAAAGAATGGATAGAGTTTTAAACAAGTCTGATTATTTTGGAATTATTTCAATTCGATGATAATTCTTCATTGAAGCCCCAGAATGAGCAAATCCGTACTGCTGACACTTCACAAATTATCCTACACGGGAGTTATGCACGTTGCCTATACGTCAGTTTGAAGGCTTTACCGTTGAATGCCACAATCGTACGCGCGGTGATTTCAATCGTTCTTTCAAATAATATATACGTCTCACGCCTGAAATTGGTGTTTTTCAACAAATTCTTTAATACGAAACTTTTGTAGAGAATAAGCGTTAAGTAATAAGGCAATAAACTAGCTTATTCTTAGAAATCAATACGCTGCCTTTCGGTCACTTCCCTCCACTTCTATTCACCTGATTTTGGTTTATCGTTTTCTAGAATAAGCCATTTTAGTCGTATAAAAAAATATTTATATCCTCCTCCTCAAACTTCGCCACTTCACGTTGCAAGGTTTCATAAATTCTACATCCGCGATGTCCGTCCGCCGTAAGGCCAAAAAAGGCTCTAGAATTACCTAATGTGAAAATTCCCTTCTTTCGCACATCGATTCCATTTGGAGTTTAGTTGGTCCTGGCGCTCGGTGGGCTAGATCGCTAATCTGGTACCTCGAAAGTCCGAAAGTGATCTAAAAGCGTTGGAGAGACTTGATAATAACACTGTCATAGGTCTTAGAATGAATGAAGAGAAGAGGGTTTTGAATACTTACTTCAGAAAATATTATTAGCCCATGAAATTAATGATTTTTGTTGAATTTTCACGTCCAAGCTTGACCTTCCGTCATAAATCCGCTTTTTCTGAAACAGTGATGAGTTTATTTCAAATTTAATCCACATTACCCGACTCAGCGTTAAATTATCTAAAATATTTACATAATTGCAATGGTATCAAGTTTGTCTAAATTTGCGAAAATCAACGCCAAGGATTATGTTAACAGCTTATAACTACGCGAAGTGGTAGTTGGGAGCAATAAAACCCATGAAATTACGTCTACTAGTGACCCGTTAACAAGTACCATTAGCAGTTTTCCAGTTCCGTTCGGTTCCCAAAAATATAGAATATTTTACATGACACATACATAACAAATACCATCAGTTTTTCACTAATCTTAACTATCCATTAACTCAAATAAAAATTTCCGAGAAATTATTGTAACTCCATCACTAAGCCAAATATGGGGGAGCTTGCGCTCGACTCATTGTAAAATTTCAATGATCTTTTTTTGGTTCAAATTTCGTCGCTTCGAGGTCCCCCTACTTATAGATAACATTGATGGAAGTTTTGACAGGGATCCGAGCACCTTCACTTACGGATTTTTTAGCTCCCAGATTAGCGATCTGGCTTACACATGGGTTTATTATTCTTGTGTCGAACTTTATTACACTTAAACTCATGTTTCTTTGATCCAAACCTGTCAGATGGGATGGGGCTCGAGAAAGTACGGAAATAATGTCATTTTGGACCAGATTGGCGGTGTGGCTTCTAGCCAGTCAGGTGCTTTGGGATAAAAACGTACCAAAGAACGTGCTTTTTCGGGTTTTTTACTCACATAGGATAGCTGGCTGTTATTTTCTGTTAATCATAGACGAAAAATCGACTGTGATAGGTTTCAGATCTGCAATTTTGCAAAATAGCGCAATTTCAAACTTGAAATGTCTCTAAGATTTTGTCTTGACACTAAATCGGCGTTACACAAGAGCCCCGAGTACAGAATGATTGTGGTTATTAACAACTTTTTCAACTTTTACAACAATCAATTATTGAAATCTGTAAAAGAAATATTTCCGTAAAAGTGTATGTATTTCTAAAATATAATCCATCAACCTTTGTTAATTTAAATGTAATAAATCCAACATTATATGTTGTCATGAGATCTTATCAGTTGTAGATTTCCATTGTTGCACAAACCTATTTACAAAAATTACTATCACACTTACCTAATTAAGTACGTATTGATTGTCAATAAAATTGAGGAACTAGCATAAAAAAACTAATTATATATCACCTAATTTATTCGTATAACATACCCACGATGTGAATGAATAGATCACCAAAGTAAGAAAACTGTAATATTGCTTATGTTGAACTCATAAAATCTCAATGTAAAATCTTGTGTCCATGAAAATGTGCATTATCCTCAGATTATTGAGTTAATTGATCTACCTTAATGCCTTACCACATTAAAAAAAAACCGATTGGTGCTTCAACTATCATAAAAGTTGAACAGTTTCCAACTGTAAGAGCAGTTTTTTTTTTTACAAATATTCTTCAAATCTGCAGCTTTTTGTAATCAATTTGTATCAAGCAAATGAATTAAAAACGGTAACTCCATAATCCGCTTACGCTTCAAATTTAATCTGTAGCTCATTTTAGTGAATCGTTTTACGATTGTGTGTTACTATAATTGTGGGTGCACCTTGGAAAAATAGAGACTCAATAAAAATGCACCTTTTCACGGACGGGAATATCCTACAGATAATTGTAATTTTGTGAAATACAGTTAGGTAACCAAGTCGGCGAACTTTATTTGTCATCCAAGTTCGTCGATTAGGTTACCATACTTGTCTTTCTCAGCCACCAACGATATTTCAAATTATTTTCTTGTAACTCAATATTTGAAGCATTTTGATGTATTAAAACAAATATTTTGTACACATTGTAAAAGGTTGTAAGATAATCCAAAACTAATTCTTAAAAATCCTATTTTTACTGAAGTAAATATTGTGTTATGGTAAACAGGAAGTGTGTGTGGTCTTAGTGAATTTTCTTTCAAAATAAATTTACAGAAATTTCTTAAAAATAACATTTTTTTTTCAATGAAAATCCATTCTGAAACGATTCTTGGATTTAAGAGATTTGTAAGCACACAAATACGTTTATGTGTGTATGTCTTGTCAGGAGGTTGGACTAAATTCCGGATTGAGATAAAAATTTCGTTCCTTCGCACAAAACTATCACTCATTCAAAAATCGAAAGCTTAAAAAAATGTTCTAAAAATCACTCAAAATGGCAATGAACTTTACTAAAAAGAAGAAGTTGAACAAAGAAACATGAACTGGGAACTCGAAATGTATTTAAAAAAATTGTACTAAAAAAGTACTAAAGTTTGATTAGAATAAGCCAAAAAAGGTAAAAATACTAAGACGTGTTTCTACAAAAAAGAAAAATTGGCAAAAATCCATTAACTGATTTTCGTTCATTAATTTACTCAGAAAAAGTTCATTTTCTAAAAATTGTAATTCATGTTATCTTGGTCCCCAACGTGCTCAAATTTCAACAACATTCATCGTAGATACTCGTAATATCGTGCTGAATGTCTGAAACTTTGAACCAATGCTTGTGCTTATCATTTGGTTTTGCCAAGAATAATAAACTAGTTTTGACATAATTTAATGCCTCATTGTTTAGTAAAAATTCTTAAGGAATATAAATCGATTCTTAATTCATGAATATCTGATTGGTTTTTATAACGAAATAAATTCTGTAATAATCATTAGTAGCATAACCATGTAATTGTAATATGTTCATTATGGAAATGAAACATCTCTTATTTTCATATATCTGAAGAACTGATAGGATATGAATCAAATTTTAAAGGTACCACAACACAAAAATTTGCTATTCAGCTTTCCTGTCTACTAATGTGTACTATTATATCATCATTACGTTTGTATCTCATATTTTTGTATGATATCACACAATTCTTGTAATTTTTCAAAAATGTATCATTATTGTGGCCGTCATCGCTAAAGAAACGGTGGGAGAGGGTGGGGAATGGGGCAATGAGTAATTGTTTCAATGAAATTAATCACTGCTCTCATTTCTCACTTTCTCTAATCCGAATCTCAATCACGCCTGACTCCGACTGCACATCCACAATTTTGCTATAATCTCTATTTTAAGTGTTAATTTGTATTTAAGGCCAAAATATCACATTAGAAGCATCAAGCCCTGACAGCGATCAGGGAATTGATGATTAGGTACCATTTGTAGAGACTGTGGCTAATGGTCCATTCTCATGAGTCGTACCTGATTATCATTTTCCACGAGCACCTACCATCGAATCCTTCCGCATCTGGGAATTGATGGTTAGGAAAGATCCATAACGATTTTGATGATTAGTTCAATCTTATGGATCTTTCTTGACTATCATTTTCCACTAACAGCGATCATCCTAACAACAATCATCTTACAACGTCAAGAATGAATGTCTCAACAGTCATCAGGGAATTGATAATTAGGTACTACTCATCGAGATTTTGATTATCGATTCAGTCTCATGAGTCGTTCCTGATTATCATTTTCCACGACCGGCGACCATCCTACCAACAAAACTCAAGAATGAGTTTTTCAACAGTCATCAGGGAATTGATGATTAGGTACTACTCATCGAGATTTTGATTATTGTTTCAATCTCATGAGTCGTACCTGATTATCGTTTTCCACAATCATCGATCATCTTATCAGCATTTAATTTTTAAGTAGAGATTTCAATAATGTAATAACTCAGAATAAGATCCTCGACGGTCATCAGGGAATTGATGGTTAGGTCCTATTTATCGAGACCGTGATAAATTGTTCAATCTCATGAGTCGGACCTGATTATCATTTTCTTAAATCTGCAACCATCCTATTAGCATTCCTTTCATTACGTGGATTTTTGAATATTATAACAATTTGAAAGATCAGATTTGCACACACAATACGAGTACAACATAGAAAATGAGATATTGGACATTCGAGAATTGTTAGTAGGGAACAACTCGTTGTTATTTTGATCATCTATTCAATTTCATGAGTCTTACCGAATTATCACTTTCCATAATCAGCCGTTATCTTATCAACAACAATTGGATATAATTAATTGAATTATTAATTGTCAAGCGTTGGAATCAACTTCAGTTGTAGCGATTACGGAATAAAATAGTAATTCCTGTTTTACCAAAGTAGATGTCCTGCCAAAATTTTGCTCTTTAGAGTCTCCAAAAATGAGATTCTCGACAGTTATCAGGGAATTAATGATTAGGTACTATTCGTCGGGATTGTGTTCATTAGTTCAATCTCATGAGTCGTACCTGATTATCGTTTTCCTCCACCATCGATCATCAACAATGTTCCCTTTATAGTCGACAAGAATGAGATTCTCGGCAGTTATCAGGGAATTAATGATTAGGTACTATTCGTAGGGGTTGTATTCATTAGTTCAATCTCATGGGTCGTACCTGATTATCGTTTTCCACAATCAGCGATCATCCCACCAATATTTCCTTACATAATCACCGTATCAACTAAGGTGGAATGTTCAGTTTATTCGATGTTTATTTGTAGAGCTCCATAACATTATTAAATGGAGTAAATCAATATCATTCCATTAATCATTAAACAGATATTCACTATGACGAACAAACCTATTTATTTTGCATATCTACATAAGTAATATTACTGAAAAATGTATTTCACTTCAAAAACATCAATGTTTCTACAAGTTAGAGCGAACGATCCTAAAACCGCGGCATTTGTCGGAAAATCAAGACCCATGCCCCAACTTCTTATATCATATCTAAGGAACATAGAAAACCAATTTCGGGGACAAAAAAATTCTGATTTGCATCATCGCGATTCGGGCAGTCGAAAATTCAGGTGTTCAGGTCAGATGGGTTCGTGCAAACCAATTTTCCCCCGTTCTGTTCAGGATTTTTACTACCAATGTTTTGCAATAGACGTTGACTGTAAATGGGCTATTACAGAGTATTTGTGGAATTAATTAATTGAAAAAAGGGGAACGATTTCTGAAACAAATTTGTCATTCTTGAGAGTACAGCTCCGCATACATCTTATGATACGAGTTTTTCTTTTACGAATCAGAGTTTTGGTCCAATTTTGAAACATATTTCACGACTTTCAAATTTGATTATGGAAGGGGTTGAATAGAGGGTGTAACGATTAATTGTTACATACTCAATATTTTCATCTGATTTTAGTCATTGTATTAAATCAACCAACTTTTCTATTATTTTCAATTCTTGGTGCCTCTAGTATTTCTCATCGTCATTAGATTGATGAACTCAATTAAACATTCAAATATTATTCGTATTTACTTTACTTTTACTTTACTTTCTGTGGCACTACAGTCCTCTAAAGAACCTGGGCCTCCTCCCCATTATTCGTATTTACAACTAAAAAACCAAACCTATATACGTCCCTGAATGCATGCATGGAAAGTTAACAATGTTTTATTAATTTTTTTCGAATTTTGAGTTTACAGTATATGTATGCCGGCCTACTGATTACTCAAGTATTTAGTCAATTTAAATGTGATTACGACTGGAAAGAAATACAGGCTGAACCCCGAAAAAACGTATTTACCTGTATGTTTTTCGAAAGGGATTAATTAAACATTAATTTCAGCCAATTTACAATATAATTGATATGTTATTAGCAGATATGATGGGACATTGGGATAGGGGAACGGATGAGCTCAGTGTGTTAACTATCTATTGAGATCATCCCGTTTCCCCGTTCCAGTGCTTCACTACGACGCATCTGAAATCTTCGGATAATAACTTGTACAATATCGATTCAGCTAGAATCACCTTTAACTTATGTTCAATATTTTGGTCAAGCAATTGTACTCTGTTGGCATATTTGTGAAAAAATTTCCGGCCGTGCAGCATCGCAATAAGAGTGCATTGTTTCTTTTTCAAGGAACATGTCTTGGCGTGACATAGCTGCCTGAAAAAGTCACGCGGAGTTTTGACCTCAAATGGATCTGAAAAATAACTAAGTGAAGGGAATCGTTCTCTGTTCACTCCGGGAAATTGAAATTTATCAACTGTGAAGTAGTACGTAACAAAAAATGTTCACTTAGTTGTGCTGATTAATGTAATTAAAATCATTAAAATGTGCTTGAAATTCATAGAAATTGAATGAATAGTAAAAAAACAAACATCTGATGGTTCAGATAGTCGTATTAGTTAACTCCAAACGCTCAAACTCCAAAACAATTTAACATAAACATAATTTCAAGAACGTAAAAAAATGTACACACAAAAAAATGACTTATGCTGCATGGTTGGACTTTTTAACAAATTTCATTGATGTAAAATTTGTGTTAAAACAGTGTGTAAAATAGTTGTACAACTTCGAAAATTAGCATAATACGTTCACAAGTTGTTGATCAAAATTCTAAGTTAGTAAACAAAATATTCGAAGTAAATAGGGATGGTTAGGTTGCTTGAAATTCAGCCGATTGCTTCAAATTAAATAAACCCCAAAAATTAGGAAAAAGCCCACTGAAGCTTTTGCTTTTAGAATGAAAGGGCACGGGTTTGGCGCATTGAATAAAAAACTGCCGATTTGCAGCACACTGCTTACTCTTGGTGGGAGTATGAATGTATCATATGTAAGAGTTAGGAGCGACGAAGTTCATTGGGGACCATCCACAGCCTAAATCGTTTAATCCAGGAAAACATCACAAAACTCGGATAAAATAGTAGACATTAAGCTTGTTAAAAGCATTTCACGTTCGCATTGATTCAACCACGATTGAATGCAATAAGATATTATTAAAACGTCCCGTCTACCCTTCGAATTTGAGCGAGATCGGATCATTGGAACCTGAGGAAATTATGCTTGGTGAATTATAGTTTAGCGCGTGCGAAGGATAAAATATTGATTTATGAGCGTGAAAATTAAAGGTCCACTCATGACTTACTCTGCACATTCTCTGAAAATTTCATGGAAATTTGATGAAAACTGTCAAAATTAAGCTTGTGTCATGAACAATCAGTTCCTATGGAATTAGAGATACTGTACAGTAGGGAACTATGATGTGAACAAGTAGTCCAACTGTAGGTACACAGTTAATAATAGAGTCTAGAGCAGTGGAAAATTTCATCGAAATCGGTCAACTGTAGGTAACCAGTTAATAATAGATCCCTGTCTACATAGGGGACATCTACACCCCAACCCGGTTCTCAAAATCGACTATAACTTCCCCGTAACAAGGATCGGCGCACGAGTGGAATTTCCCAAAAAAATTTTCACTTCCGAAAGGAAAAAATAGTATCAGGCGGGGGGCCAGCCTATTGTTTTTAATGAAAATAGTTATATTTTATATTTTTTCTTTATTATGTTTACCAAACACAATTTAAAAGGATTTTACGCAGCCGAAACAAAAAATGACATGACTTATTGTAATGAAAATACGGAACAATTTTTTTTAACTTCATCAAATTTTTATTTAGGCTATTGAGAAACTCTGAAATGAACATTATTTACAACTCAGCAAACAAGAACTACAAAGGCAATAACAATTTAGATTTAAAAGCTCAGTTTAAGGAATACCTTGCTTTTGAGAAGAAAGTTTCTCAAGACGGGGAGGAGTTGCAGAAAGAGCCACTCTAAGTTTTTTGTTCACATTTAGCCGTGAACGGTAGTTCGACTTCATAGCTGACAATGCTGAAAACCCAGTCTCGCATATGTATGTTGTCGCAAAAGGAATCAGAATCTCCATTGCATTTTGGCTTAGCGTTAGTCCTTGCTAATATGTACTTATCCAGAACTTCATCAAAGACACCTCATTGAATTTACTCTTCAGTGAGTTTTCTCTTTCCTCAAACTAATTGTTACTAAGAAAATTTATTTCTCAACACAACGCGGCCCCCTTGCACGCCATTCGCGCCCCACAGTTTGAGAACCACTGGTCTACGGGGATCCGTCCTGCCGGTCGGTCTTTCCGCAAAGACTTTTGTACATGGGCAGCCGATCTCGGTCGGCGTCCTGCTCGTAGGACTCGGTTTGTCCCACCAAAAGGTGTGAAGTCCTACCTGTGGAACTGCCAAAAGGACCGCAGATCCTCAATACGTGATCTCCACATTCTATTCAAGCGGTGCTCAGATCTTCTTTAACCTGTCAAAATAGTAAAACGATTTTTGCCCATTTCAGGTACAGCGAAGTAGGTATTGTTAGAGCTCCGGGCACTTAAAAAATGTGTGTGGGGCTATTAAAATGTATACTCAATTGGAAAAGACTAGAAAAGTTTAATTTTCTGGACTATAAAAATAGGTAAGAACTAGAAAAGTATGATGCGGAAGAAACACCATTAATAAACTGCAAATATTATTTGAACTTATAATAGAAAATTATATTTTCCGCAACAAGAAAAGTATATTTTCTGAAAAAGGAAGAAGCATCATTAATAAATTGCAATTATTATTTGAATGAAGAAAGAAAAACCCAATAAAATTGAAAACCCAGAACAAAACGAAAGAGAGGCGCGAAGTACGTCACTGGTATACCCCGTAACAGCTACCACTGTGCCATAGCACAAAGCATCTTCAAAGTCGTTCCCAAAAACACTTTTACCTTTTATCATACTTGTATACGTTCATACTTCTACGCTTTTATCGTTGTGGGAATTCGGGGAATCGAAATTCAATCGACTTTCCTCACACAAGCACGCGTACCGCGATCCGCTTGAAATGATCTCAGCTTTCGATTCGTAGGATCCAAAGTCTCGCTTCCAGTACGTAAAAACCTCAAATGACAGGAAAACTTGCATCCTTCCGCGAATACTTAAAGTCCTGTTGTACACTTTATCATTACTGACAACAATCATCATTCACCATCCAGGAAATACCAGTATTTCTTATTCGATTATGTGATTAATGATGTGAAGAATTACATGATGAGATAAATATCATTCATTCAAGAATTGATGGATTACTTCAAAAAATAAATCATGAAAACGAAAATCGGAGTATCAAATTTGATAAATAGTAAACATTTGTGTTGCTGCAATGCCCGTAGTTCAACTATAAACGTACTTCTGAGCCTAGGATTGTAATTGTTTTCCTATAATCGAAAATTCCTTCCACTTTGTACAATTAGGTAATTTATTACTACGGAAAGAAAAAATTCGAACCATTTAAAACCATAAAAACAGCTTTTAATGGCTCTTAGGCAAAGAAGAATCTGATATTCCCTCACCATAATTTACCTTCGTCTGGTCATATGACCGAATCTCACAAATGATAAGTGGCGGAGATGTGAGGCCAGAATCTGTGTTATAATTATGATTTGAGGCTTTACATCTTCTCTTTTTGTCATTTAACTAGAAGTTGATGAGAAGAAAATGCCGCAGACCGACGTTCGTGAACAGCCTACTATGAAGCTACCGATATCTGCTTGAAATTCACATTTTCTAGGGCAAAACTCATATTCTCGAGAGTAGAAATCAGTGAGATTTAAATATCATGATTTTGACAATCCGAAGTGGTCTAGAATTCAAATCCAGCTGACCTTTTTCGTGGTGGTCTCATTCTTGTTCCGTTTCCGTACTCCTATTATTTCAGGAGCTGGGAATCAAAGTCAACTTCATCCAAAATTTAAATAATGACTTGTTGATCTAGTTTTGTTGAGGTGGTCTATTTGCAACGGAAATGGCACTTCTAGTGTTTCCGGATTCTAGGTAGCAAAAGTAGCTTTGTCTATATTCGCTAGGTTATCATGTGGTTAAGAGCCTAGAGACCGTTAAAGGAAAAAAAAAACATGAAGATTAGGCTGAGAAGGAGAGAAAAAAGAAGAACAAGTTGAAAATAACCTGAGAAAATTACTATTTTATGTGACTTAAACTGTAATAAGTCATGAAAACCTTAAGAATACCTATTCCAATTTTTCACCGACATAATAAATTGTGTTCGTGAAAAATTGATTATCAGATAAGTGGCCGAATTTGTTATTAGCAAATCGGCGTAATTCAAGAAAGAAAGAGAAAGAAATCGAGGGGTTTCCCACAAGAACCGAATAAGTCCAAAATTTAGAAAACCCGGTGAAGGCGTCATTTTGCCTAGGATGATATTGTTGAAGTGATGGAAAGTTTGTCTTGGCAAAAACCGATAAGGTCCCGTCCACGGAAGGCTTCAATAGTGGTTGGATTTAGCAAGAAAAAACATGTCAATTCGATTCCTACAAGAACAAATCAAGTCCATTGAGTGGCAACGCTGAGGACGAACAGCAAGGATTTTATCTCGTGCAATCCAGCTGTTATTATTATCAGTATTTTCCCGTGCTGCAATTTATCGACTGTTTTTGTTCGGAAGTGGTTACAAAGAATCAAAACGAGTTACCTTAACCGATAACATTAAAACGGAAGTTAAAATAAAAGTCAAACGTTAACTTCATTCCTATTGTACCTAATAAACTAAGACCTTACAATATACCTCACTATACCGAATAAACCTATACCTAATAATAATGCAATAAATATACAAACATGTAATATTGAGCTTCAATGGAAAATTCATGGAGGCACTTAAACTTCAAACAAATTTCAGCAAGATCAAAACAAGTCACATTTTGGAGCCCGTGCAGCTTTTCGTCTGAGAAGAGCATTTTACAAATTGCTTGTTTCTGGCGTTTGCCAGTTTTGGACTTATTCGGTTTTTTCGGGGAAGAGATTATCTCTTTATCCATCCTGTTTGGTTCTTTTGAATCAAAACAAGCTTTTTGCCCAATTGAAATTAAGCAGCAAGTATTGCATCAACTTTCTTGTCCGTGCTATGCTAGCTTTCTGAACGCAATAGCTTAAAAATGAAAACATTATCGCAGGGATTCGATGAATAGTTTTTCTAAAATCGTTTTTTTTATTTCCCTCTAAAATCGTTTTTTGGATAAAGTGAACTGATTCCCAACTCCTCCTTCGTTGTTGACATCTGATCCCAAGGAAATCGGCAGCTTTTTCAGTTTTGGTCAGTTAGATTCTTTATCCGGACCACTGAGCAGTTTCTGACTGATTTTGATATTCTTGAGTTTTGAAGTAAAAGCTGTCACGCTGTGATTCGAATCTATTACCTCTAACTGATTAATTCCCTTCTCTTTACTGCTCGTTGTAAAAATTTCTCATGTATGAAATTAATCATTCCAATTCTCCACAAAGTTTGTTTCCATATGAAGCAAGTCAGATCCAATCAAGCGCTGCACATCATCAACTGTCCCAATACCTCTTGCTTTCAGTTCTTTGAGTCTATTTTGCAATCGTTAAGCCCCACGCTGTTACAAAGTGGAATTCCTGAAAAGAGCGAAGAAGGATCTGTGATATAGATCGCTGATTTTTCTCAATTCTGTGAATGAGATTTGTTGTAGTTTGTTCAATGAGGAAGATTCCGCTAAATCATAACGAATCGCACTGTTATCAAAAAATGTATTCATCCTACTATTCGTCTTACGTTATTTGTCTATGTTTATTCTAACGTTTACCCAATGTAGAACAGAATTAAGTAATCCGTGATCGCACAATTCGCGTCTGGCCTTTGGGGATGGGGGTCAGTTTGGTAGGAACTTTTCCTGTTTTCAAATTATCCAAGAAAAGGGCCCACCAAACTGACTCCCCCTTATCATTCATCTGCGATCGTCCACCACGTATTCTTCCACGGATCACTCGCTTAGCATAGCTTAGTTGTTATTAGTTTCTGCTAATTTTGAGTACCATTTGCTGTCTAAAAGAGCCAAAATAGTAGCTAAGTACGAAGTAAAAAAAATGTTCGGCTTTCTCCGAGAAAATGTTTTTTTTGTTTCGTTTTTTGTTTATCACTATTGAGAGTAGGGAAAATATGCAGTATTAGGGGAGGTTGAAATTTGAGTTTGACCAACTTCAAATTGTTTTCTAGTTTTTGTGTGTCTGTTCGTGTTCAATTTTTGTTTAGCCCATAACTCAACCTTATTTCAGACCAATTAGGAAAACAATTTCAGTAATAATTCATTTCAAGAATCAAGTGCCGTCCTGAAACGATGATGGACGTTTAGTAATTACGTTTAGTAAATGTGACGGTTAATATAAAAATTATTGTAAATCCTTGTTTAATAGCCAAGCTTCCTCCCATGCTCCTTATAATGCTCCTTATAAGATTGAAAAATGTTGATAGATACTAAATTAGTTTATGAACATGGATCTTTTGGAGACGACGATGACGACATGGTAGAGGAGCGTTTAGTAATGTGGCAGTTAACGTGACAATTTTTGTAATCATTTACCTGCCTCATTGCAGAATGTTCCTCCACTATTTTCAACGAGCTGCCGTTTACGAGGATTCAGGATAGCTTATATTTGTATAGTTCATATCTCATTTACCTCGTAATGTATTGATTGTCATTCAGAAAAGGTTTCCCAAGTTAAGAGGAAGAGTGTAGATAAATGGGTTTTATGGTCATACCGACTCCGATTTACACAACATCTAGTTTACTCCTGATTAGGGATGGGACATCGAGATCGATATTTCGATAATATCGGCTCCGATATAATATTGGATAATATTGGCTCCGATAACATCGGTTTGGTTCACTCTTTACTCACAGAAAAAATTCCCTCTAGTTTGCTTGCTACCTAACGTGAAGAAAAGAAATATTGAAAATTCTTTCAACTACTGCAGTATTTGCGAAGAAAAAGAAATTATTGTTCTCCGTCCAAAATATTTAAAATGAGAATTTTCGAAAGCTTTTTGAATCAAAATCCGTTCCAAAGCATTCTAAATCCATTTCAAAAGACACCAAAAACATTCAAGACTATACCTTTTCATAAAATTGAAATTAAAAGCCGAAATTTGCACACAAACACTATCAAGGCCTTCAAAAGGCTAAGTTTGAAGATGGGTAAAATCGGTTCACTCTGAGGGGTGATCGGGAGCATTTAAAATGGGGAACAATTACCCGAAAACCCCTAAACAGTTGACCATGTATCTACTTGTTGTCATTATTCGTAGGTGTTGAGTGACCAACGGTCACAACTTCTAGTGTTCTTGAGTAGGTACACTAGTTACATAACAAATTGTTCTTACTGATAGGTACGAGTCGTACCGATTTTAAAGGAGCTTTTAGTAATGTGTCATTTAATATGACAAGTTTTGAAGTCATAAATGTATGTTCCTTCACTTCTTTCAATTGTATTCCATCTAAAAGGAACCATCACAGTTTACGTTTGCACAGTGCATTCCTCATTTTCATACGAATGTATTGATTATCAATCAAGAAAAGGTCATTCACATGATAAATTGAGTGTAAAATCTAAACACCGTAGATTGGTGGGATAAATGTGTAAATAGAAGTTCATTAGTCACAATGTCTACGCTCCTCCACCGTACACAAAATCCAAATTTCTTCAGATTAACTGTCGTTTAAAAATCCGTTTATTTAATACCTCTCCTATTCGACTTTACTCCTACTTTAGACATATTTACAGATTTTCGTATCCTTTAGAACTAATAGTTACGACAATGAGTTCATCGCATGGTAGAGGAGCGTTCAGTAATGTGGCAGTTAACTTGGCAATTTCTGTAAACATTTTACCTGTCTCATTACGAACGTTCCTCTACTATTTTCAACGATCCTCCTACTACGAAGAACCAGTATCCTTTATGTTTCTATAGATTATTTCTTATTCGAATTAAATTGAGTTTAAATTCTGTTAATGTGTAAATTCAAGTTCAACGAAATTCTACACTCTTTCCTCCAACACAAAATCAAGTTTTTCCCCAGATTTTTGCTTGACTTCAGTTCAAAAATCCCGTTTTTTGTGATACCTCTCCCTTTTTACTTTACGCGAACGTTTAGAGTGTGTACTGATTTCATGTGCTGAGAACTAGTACTAAGACAATGACGTCATTGCATGGAATGGGTGCGTTTAGTAATGTTGACGTAAAAATGACATTTTTCATAATACTTCAATTGCCTCATCGCGTAACGTTTCTCTATTTCTTCAAACGAACCTCCGTTTACAAGGGAGCGTGGTTTATGATTGTATTATTTATATTCAATTCCAATTAATTTACTCATTAATGTATTGATTAACGCTGCAGAAAGCCGCTCAACCTAGATGAATCAATGTTGGGAGGGGGAGCGTCAGAACAAGAAGTTGAAAGAATGGGATAGTTGCCCCTTCTAAGGGTTGAGCGATAAACCTGCAACAGTCAGAGGATACTTTTAATACTTTAGAAATAGAAAGGGAGCTTTATCCAACTCAAAAAATATTTTTTGTTAGTTTTTGCTCAGAACTTGAATACTTGACCACGAAAAGAAATTCTATAAAATAAATGACAGGTTAATTAGCAGAGTCTTCCCCATAATTGTCCCTTTAAAAATTGTGTTCAATATTCGAAATAAAACGACGGTAGAAACAAAAGAAAATATGATTTCAGAATTTTTTTTCCGAAAGTATGGATATACCATAAACGGTGATTCTATCCAATAGTATGTATCACTGAGATGTAAAGCTTATGTGAATAGGACTAAAGTTGTGCGCCTGTTTTGCTGATATGAAAATAATTACAATTTACTGTGCCTATGACACTTGAAATTTTAGAACATACAATTTCTTTTCAAATTATTTTTAAAAAATTACCATAATTGTAGAATTTTTGCAAATGGACTTAATTTTGTATGATACTAGTATGAGAATGATCAACTAGATTTCAACGGGGGGGAGGGATTGAGTTTTGTGAAGACCATTTGCAATTTCAAATCATCTTACCCCTAAACTTAGTTCCTCCCTTCTTTACAAAATCGACAGAAGTCTTCCATCAACTGTAATAATGAATATCCATAGATTTAATAAATCAAAATGTGCTTTTTGTGCTACTTCTTATTACATAAATATGATTCGATTAGCGTGTAACAGTTCCACAGAAATTTGCAATTATGCAGAAACAGCAGCAACTCGCTTCAGCCGCTCGAACGACTTTGGGGTGGAGGACTGAGTGCCGTGTTGGCTGGGTGATGTTATTTTAAAGTTTCATCAGCCTTCCGTCACTCAGTTTTTCACCTCACATGAAATCATCAGAATACGTCATGCAAAGAAAAGTGAAAGCGAGGTTCTCATGAAGAATGCTGAATAGGTACACAACAATGGGCAATGCACAATTGGCCGATTCATAGTCTAACTATGCGCAATATTTGCCAGTTTCATTGCGCAACTCGATTTCCAAAAATCCGTTCTTATCATTAAACTCAACCCTCATGATTGCATTTACCTGCGAGTTCGGGCAGCCAATGGGAATACTCATCATATTTTAGGTAGTTTGCCGGAGCCTCAAAATCCTCAAAGTTGGGTTGTAGGTGCACGGAGGTGGGGTATAGTCGTGTGTGATAGAATCATGACTAGATTCCACCTCTGTAACCTGCACCACCATCATCGTCTTATTATCTGATCATCATATGAAGAATGTGCACCATTTATTGTCACAATTTATCAGGCTTATCGTATTACTAAGACTTGGATTACTCATAATCGATTTAAAGAATTTGCTTTTACAAAATAACAATATTGTAACTACTTAGTTGGAAATTGTTAGCCACCAGAGTAGTAGTATAGTACCCATCCACTTTTAGGAGAGAACTCCGATGGATTCTATTTTACGTTCCCTCCATCTTACAATTTCATTTTCGGCCCACTTTCTCTGTATGACAGTCGTTTCCTACTTTGCAAGAGTACGATGTCTAAAAATCAAATCAAATTTATATATCCAGATAACTGATTCAAAGGAAGGTCTTCATAGTTGAGTTGTAGGGGCACTGAGGTGGAGCTTAGTCGTGTGTGATAGAATCATGACTAGCTCCCACCTTTGTGATCTGCACCTTCATCGCCCGCCTTACTTTCTACTTGATGTTGATGAATGTGGACCATCTCATCATTTATCAGCTTTATCGCAGTATTTAGACTTAATCCACTCATAATCTTGATTTAAGAAATTTTCTTATATAATAGAACAATTTTGTAACTGATTGAAGATTGTCAGTGGCTGCATTAGAAGGCCATTTCACTAAATAATTAATTGTTTGATATGTCGGTTGTAAGGGCTATTCAGGGTGTTAACATTTGGTGCCTCCCTGGATCGGTTGTACAACTTATGTACAACAAAAGTCGCCTTACATTCTTATTAACCCGTTTGAAATCCTGAAGATCTTATTTTATTGTTTCCCTTAGTAAGATTTTTCTTGCAATTTGGGCTTTCTTAATTTCCAGACAAAATTGAAATTCGATTTTACCTTTTGGAAGAGCATTACATTTTTCATCCTCTCGACGTACCATGAAAGTATTTTGAAATGGCTCAATTTGTGAAAAAACAATCTGAAAAGTGAACTTTGTTAAATCTTAGAATGGCCAGGTTTTTATGTAATACGTAGGTCTAAAAAAATTCTTCACTTCAAATTTAGCCTGTAGCCCTAATATAATCTCCGGAACCTCGGCTTTCCTAGTAAAAAAAAAAAAAAAAAAAAATTGACATTTTAAATGTTTGACAAACGTGTTATTTTCACGGTGAAATTCATCATTTTCACCGAAAATCTACTCGTACCGGGAAATAGGTTTTTCATAGATGTGATCTGCGATACGTTTCTATGGCAGATAAGTTCGAAACTATTCATGTTCTGTGTGAAATTTTCATGTCGGTGGCACAAAATAATAACAAACGAAACTTTCAAATGTCTTCAATTACTACTTCGACTGTTCGAAAACCATATTTTTTTCTCAATCGTTATAGCATTTTCGCTCACCATTGGTAATAGCATTGCGAATGAATATTAATAGCAACCCTTAATCTCTCAAGCCATGAGAAAGTGTATTTTGTTAAAAAACTCGATTTTCGCTGAAAATTCCACGTTTTTTTACATTTAAACTTGAATTTTTCTCCAAATTTAAAATTCTAAAAATAAAATTGAGTGTAGTGTTGGAAAAGTGAGGTACGGGCCAAGTTTTTTTTGGGGTGAGTGGTTTGGGTGGGAATTTAACGGGATTTTGTATGGAGTCTTCGGTTTAAAAAATACAACATTTGTGTGTGTTTTGACAATTTTTTCACTTCGATGTGGATTCGTGGACTAAATCTGTACGTTTTTACACGTTGGGCGCCCTACCCAAAAATAAATTTAACGCTTATTTACAAAGGTGTAATCAAATTTGAGCTTAGTTGGTTTGATAAGGGAGTAGTGGCTGTATAAACGACGTCAGATCAAAAACACGAAAAAAATCTTTCAAAAAAATCAAAATGCCTCGGAAACGAGGCCTGTGAAAAAATTTGTAAGAGTCACTTCTTTTGGAAAATATTTTTAAAATTGACTTGTAGGTGCTAACCTCCCAGTCCCCCTCTCCAAAAGTGTGAACACAGATCAAATATTGAGATATTCATTTGGCAACAATTTAATGGTTAGCTCAATATATTCTAAAAAAAATTGATAAAAAATTTGGAATACAATTTTAAAATTTTATGAATCAACTTAAAATTATGGTAGGCACGTAACTACCCCTACTAGGTTAAGCTATAAGATAAACTTTGATATTGTATCAGATAGAATAGTAAATTCTAGATTGTAGATCCTACAAAATATGTACCTAGGTTAATACGATTCTAGGTTTAATGTTACACTGGGCAAGTTTCGATGTCATATTGTATTCCATCAGCTGTTCCGATTGTGGAAAAGAAGAAATATAATGGTGGGAGGGAAAACTGAGTCCTGTGGTTACCGAATGTAATATCGATCATTGGTGCCACAGGTTTCAGATTTTCTACCTCATACAGAATCAAGCGAAAACAACACGGACGTCTGGGAACACGATTTAAAACCTCCTGACTCAAATATGAGGCGTAATTTAATTGTTACTTGAGAATGAATGAAAAACTCAACGAAATACAAAACAAAACATCGAATTAATGTCAATTATATAATTATAATAAAATTTAAGATATTGATTAATCGCCTCACTGTTCTCGATAGGGAGGAGGGCAGAATTCGATTTGAATTTCATAATCATCAGCCTAATAAGAGCTTTTCGATCTCATAACTTGTTTGGTGAAGATATTTTACACTCCAGACATAAATGAGTTCTACTGCTTGTAATTGAGGCATCAAGAACATTATAATTTATTAAAGTTATCATAAGATTGTTGGAATACCTGCAGAATCGTCTCTCAACTCGAGTTTTGTTTGCCTGGAAATAAATGCATCCCATCAGCTTTCCTGGATTTGGAGAATTTTTCTTATTAGACTGATGATTGATATATGATTAAGATACAAACCATGATTGATTATAGTTATCGTAAGGTAGCCGACCACTTGTACGATTGTCTATTATGATGCGGTGGAGGACCGAGTTTTGGTTGTCTGGGTGTCATTTCATATCATCAGACATTTAAAACTCAGTTTTTCATCGTATCAATACATCGAATTAGGGTGCATTCAAGCGAATATTCAAACGGTCAGTTTCCGAGTACCATAAAAGCTAGGAATATGCTTGTAAACATCAATTATTTACAATTAAGATCAAATATACTGAATAGATTGATCGCCTTCTCCACTGTTCTTGATGGGGAGGAGGGCTGGGTTTTATTAGAACTGGATGTGAATTTCGTTATCATCAGTCTTTTAAAACTCAGCTTTTCCTTCTCATTAATACGAACAAGCAATGGAATTCAACAGAATACAACGTTCTATCTATTATACTATAAGTTTTTGAGTCTTCTAAAAGTAATTAACATAAACGTAATTGATTATGTAACGGTCTGCAAAATAAAATTGGCTGTTATTGATTATCAAGTGTTGAAAGCTGTAATAATTTATGCTTAAGAAGGGGATCACCTGTATGATTTTTATAGGATTCATATCTAATGTTTAACCAGCTTCAAAATCTCATATAAGAATGATACGGCCGGTTCTTAATTCTGCAAGTGTACTCTTCTGACATCGACTCAACTATTTTTTCCGGGACTTTGGGGAACATCGATGGGTCTTTGAGACACGGATGATATTGTGTACCATAAATCCATCATTTGTCTCCATTGTCTTTCAATCATCAGAGACTGGAAGCGGCACAAACGGAGCAAGTTCGTTGGTACGAATGACAAGACTGAAGAACCGTTGTAAACGATTTTCCAATCATGTGAAGAACCGAAGATGCAGGAAGGCTTGCGTAATAGATGTGTTCGGAAATATTACCAAGAACGTGTCTATCAATATCGATGGCCAATTCTGGTGGAACAAATGCAGAAGCTAATGATGTTTTGGCAGGTGGTGATTGACTCTACTAACTCTGCTCCTCAATCCTTTTCATCAACCCAACTTCGTATGGCATTGCTGTACAAGCATCAGAGACTCGATCATTGCCAAAACTTAACAAGTTCGTCCTCACAACTGACAACTCTGAAGAACTAAGTCATTATGAACCATTTCTCAGGTATATTGAGAACCGGTAGTACAGAAACCCTTGCTTAGAAGATACCCTTCGAAAAATCACCGACCACCTGCATTAATGTTGAAGAACAAGTGTCGTGAAGAGAAAAAAAAGTTAACGATATTTTTGGAGTGTGTATGAACTCGACTACTTTCTCTTCTATCTTCCACAACGGCCCAACAACTTTTTTGGGACTGTGGGGAACGATGATGGGTCTGTGAGGCACTCTTAATATTGTTGTGTATCACAAGCCCATCATTTGTCCCCATTTTCCTACGAACACCTGAGAATCCACTACTGGAAAGGTGACACAACCTGAAGATTATATCTTTATAAAGAAAAACTTTCTAGATTGTTAAGAACCGAGAGTACAAGAAGTACCAGTGTAAATGAGTTCTAAGTTTTACTATTAAGGAATAATGATTGCCGTTTTTATTTTTCTGCTAGAAATGACCTCTAAATTTTCAAGCTGATAAAATTCCAGCAGTTTATGACTGACTGTTCAACCTTAAGGGGTAAGAGGAGAGATGTTGGGTTTGAGAGATACAGAATAATTTTGTGTACACTAGATTCATTTTCTGTCTTCATTGTCGTTCCACAATGTGAGGTATCTTTTGAAAAAGTCGCCGAGAAGAAGTTCTTAATATTCAGGGCAGGGGTGATTATATAACTGAAACATACGAATTCGGGTTAAATAATACTAATATTACTCAAATTTGAAAACTTCTATTCCAATGTTGGAACAGCGGAATGCCCAAATTTAACACCTTGAATTGTCCGTTACATGAGCAACACTTGGTAAACCAGCTAATTTTATGTAAATTGTTGATTAATGCCTCAAGTTACATTTCTAGTAAATAATGTGCAAGTATTTACTATAGTTCTTCAGATATATGTGTTATCTATAAGACAACCATACTTCGTACATCAGGAAAAACGGTTTGGGGGGGTGGAAAATGGCGCAGTGAATAAATGTTTGAACGGAACTTATCACTGGTGCTATATTCCACTTCCTCAAATTCTTTAACACAACTTTGGACTTCAACATGAGGAGCACCGCAAGATCCAGCAGGGAATTGATGATTAGGTACTGTCCATAGAGATTTTGATCATATTTTCAATCTCATGGGTCGTACCTGATTATCATTTTCCACAATCAGCCGTCACCATCATCAACAACATAATTAATTAGATTATTAGATGTCAAAAGTTTGAAATAACTTCAGTTCAATTACGGAATAAAATAGTAATACCTCTTCTATCAAAATAGATGTGTAGTGATGTTATGATAAAAAATGTACGATTTGTTTCACACCTTAAACTATCTCACTGTGAAGGATTTCCAGCAGTTTCTGTTGCTAAACGTTGATACATAATTTATTAAGCTTTAGCTTTACCTTAAACTGTGTTTTGTCATACCAATTTTGGTTAATTATTTCCAAAAATGAACTCTGTTATCGATCAATTACAAAACAGTTTCAAATCCCTTTCAAAATTTGTTGGTTCGCGTAATTATCGCGATTTCTCGAATCCAAAACTCGAGGGGAAAAAATCCGTCCATTCGCCGTCCAAATTTTTTCTTTAAAACTTCCGAGCAAAAATTGATGAACCTGATGAAATCACACGCGGGTAAACTATGATTCAGGTACATCAGCGTCACTCTCGATCAACCCAAACGGATAATACAAGGGTTGATGATTAAATTTTTTGTTTGATTTTGATTAAAAAAATTATTCCATGACTCGAATGGAAGTACTCGGGTTACTAAGCGATCTTCTGTTCGCTCACCATCCGAAGAAAATTGTGAGAGTGTTCTTTAACGGGAGGACTGACAGATACGAGGAACTGGGGACAGCCCTTAGCATGGTGGACACTATACGATTATACTATCCATAAAGCTGTCTCCCAAGCTTCAATTCAGTTGAGTAGCAGATCTCGTTGCTGAATTTTACGGTTACCTATTGAGATTTCATGTCAAGTCTGGATGGGGAGAGCCCACGCGGTAGCGAGACCAATTCTTTCGTTTATTTTAATTTTATGATTTTCATAAACGAACCTTTCGTAATGGCCAAAGTAAAAAAAATGCCCCAACTGCCCTGAAAATATGTGGGTTTACTTTAAAACATGTGCATGTTTTGAAAAAGCGAAGAATAGTACTTACTGAAAAATCCGTCCATCCCCGTTAACTACTGAACCAACTTTTACAAAATTTGGCTAAACAATCCAAATCAGGGATGTTCCCATAATTTTGACACTCCGTTTAATGTATTTATCTGTAATCAATTGGATGGGAGGGGGGGAGGCTATTGGATTTTTCGGTTAAAATTCCTCCAAAATAGTTATTACCTCAATGCTATTTCTTGTGCAAAACAACTTGCCGCTCTAACTAATGATTGAAAGAATTTCGGGGTGGTTATTTCGTAGGTGTTTGAATTGAGTTTTTAAAAAACAGAAGGTTGTTCTTTCTCTTAAAATAGTCATAATATTGTACACTTAGAACAATGGACTGTATGCATTTTCTGTTGATGTGAAGATGAAACACGAATTTGAGATATACAAATTTGGCAAATAAATAGGAACTTACTTACTTAATATTATATTATTTGTACCAATTACATAATATAGCAGCGTAGGCAGTAGTGATTGTGTTACGATCAACTACATCGATAATTGATTGTATTCCAAGTCAAATTGTAATCCATTTGTTAATTTGTATATCCCCGTGGTAAACGAAGGAGACGAACAACTGGTATACCATCAAGACTGACTACTGCATTATGGGGTAGGCAGTTAGGTAACATATCCTGTAAACTTGCTGTCATATTAGTAGTTTACCGGTAGTGTTGCCTGACCTGCCTTTCTCAGATTTCATCATTTTCGGGCAACTACAAATTACCGATTCTACTGATCATCATTAATAGTTATTATTTTGTATAATTTCATTGTTTTTATTTTTGAGTGATATCATTAAAATGTTTAAGAACTCCTGTTATTAAATACTGTAATGTATTATTGAGCTACAGATATATTCTGTTATGTCAACACTTGTTTAAACAAAGTCAAATTATGACTCATGCTGTATTGCGTACTTGTAATTTTATATGAAGATAATTGTAAACCATGTTGACCTCCGCCATATCCACCTGATGACAGAAAAAGGATTACTGAAGGCATTCAATTTGCTACTGCATTGTGGGATAGGTAGGTAGGTAATATAACTGGTGATCGTACTGTTGTATTCGTCGTTCATCAGTTAAGTTACCTGACTTGCCTTTCTCAGACTGCATCATCATCTGACGATTCAGCTTGAAGGTGAGTCATCCTCTACTCCAACTATCGTATACGATTTTAATCGTTGATTATTGATATTTTCTCTGAAATCATTATGGTACTCCCAAACTCGCAGTACCTAGTATCAAATATAAATGTGAAGCTCTCTTTTTTTTACTTTGGTATTTTCTAATAAACCCGTTTTGTTGATTTATAGCTCACTCTATCCCACAGACTTCTAGAGCTACCTGATGACGTCCAACAGACTGCTGCGTTATGGGGCAGGCAGTTAGGTAACATATCCTGTAAATTCGCTGTCATATAAGTAGTTTACCGGTTGTGTTATCTGATTTGCCTGTCTCAGATTTCATGAACATCAAGAGGCTAATGTAATCATTCTTCCAAGTCCACATAATTTGGATCCCCCTCCTCTCCTATTTAAAGACTGAAAAGTGTGCAGAGAGAAATAAATTGTCTTTGAGTTGATCTTTTTTGCTACTGACTGTTGTAAAGAAGTCTCAGCAGCATTTTTGTAAATATATTTTTTCTTTTTTTTTCGAATAATTCCATTAATTTGATTTTTATAAATTTTAATATTTCTTTCAAACACTTTTTATAATTTATACGATATTTTGTACTCCTCATTGTTCAATTTTAACTATCTTAATTAGTTTATACTAAATTACTCCGTATGATTTGAAGGGATGATTGTTTAGATTTAGTATCGTTCCAATCCTGCTGTGCTGTACTGGTCTGTAATATCGGTTTAAGTTCAGCTTATGTTTTGTGTAATGACACCAGCTGATTGTAAATAACGATGACGTTTGCCAAGTCCACTAGGCAGATGTTAGAACAGACGATTGCTGATGGCATACAACTGACTGCAACATATGGGTTTTGCAGTCAGGTAACATAACTGGTGAACTTGCTATCGAATTCGTAGTTCACTAGCTATGGGACCCCGACTGCTTCTCTCAGATTTCATCATCTTCCAACGATCTACAACTTTGAAAGCATTATAATACCAATTATTGTATAAATATCAAACAGAATTTTAATTTTAAATGACATCTATGTTATGAGATTGGTTGTCAGGTTACCAAACCGGAGAGCAAGCAAACATATTCGTAGTTTCTCAGATTCCATCGATTTTCAATCATTATTATCATTACTTTGCTGACTCAATCCTCATATTTAAGCAACCATCTCTCATGTTTGTAATACTCGAATCGAACCATATTCTCTGAACTCATACAGCTTCTACTAATGTCGTTCAAACCCATAAAACAGCCAATTACAGACAAAGAAAAGTGTAGAATCCAACTCACTCTTGCGACATGGATTACGCAGTTGCCGAATGTCATGCACGTATGCCGTGGTACACGTAGGGCTAATAATCAGCCTTGTATGTACAAAATGATTGACAACTGCTGCACACCTGCATGACGTTAAGCAGCTACTTATTCCGAAATACAGGAATGAGTTGGATCCTATATTTAATAATTACAATTACTGTAATTAGGTATCATAATCGAAGCATCAAATTGGTTGCTGCATAATGATAGATAGTTTATTTTAAATCTTTACCTTTCCATATAACATTCTTTCATTGAATAACCATTGAACGAGCTGGATACTGTAACTCAGCCTGGTGTAAGTTCTTTCCTACAAAAAAGGACAGCTAGGTAAACAAAAAAAATCGCAGATCGTGAAGGTACTGTCATATTTGTAGGTCATAAATTATGGTACCTGACTAGCCTTTCTCAACTTTCATCATCATCCCATAACTGTATCGTTATGTATTCTATTTTATTTTATTTTAATCTCTGATAATTAATACTTTCAATGAAATCATTTTTGTAACGAACTCCTAGTAATATGTAATACTGGTGTATTCATGGTTTTTACGTTGGTAATCTCTAATGAGCCCTTGAGTGGGCCTATTGTTCACTCTGTCGTACAGAATTCAGAAGCTGATGGCAACCGATTGCTGAACTTGCCTCTCTCAGATTCCGTCATCCTATCATCATGATGGTGAGTGTTATCCCCAGTTTTGAACGGCAACCTTTTAATACGTTTTTTAATGCTTAAAATATCCAAAATTCTATAGCTATTTCAGATTTTATTGCCCTTGTCCTTAATAGCATGGTATAGCAGTGGGACCAATTTATATAGTTATCACAACGCTGCATGAGCGGCCGCAGGGAGTGGCCAGGGGGGACCATTGCGCCCCCTGAGAATCAGGATAGTATGCGTAAATTTTTGTCAGGTTTTAGTGTTTTGAAAAATTCAGTATGTCCAAAATTAATAAATATCGGCAATTCCGCATAAACGCCGGGATAAGGTCACGTTAACGAAAAACATGACTACATAGATAACCAAACCCTAGTATTATTATAGCGAAAGAAACAACGTAATTGACAACAAAAAGAAGAATAAGCACACTACAAGTACAATTCTTGTTCAAGTCATAATATTTTACTTCCATTCAGATCATGTCACACCTAAGTTCATTTTGAAGCAAATACATATTACTTTACAACATTTTTGACTTTTACTTTTTTTCCGCAAAGTTTCATACCCCCCAGACCCCCCTGCGGTCGCCCCTGCGGTCGCCCATGAAACGCTGTCCGTTTCGGCCCGGACTAGCTCGGAAAAGTGAACAGTTCGGACCGGCTGTTAAAATTCTGTAGTCGGTGATCTCTTCAGAACTCATTTTTGTGGTAGTACACGGCTGTAAATAGTGAAGGTCGCCAAACTTATTGATCGAGAAGAATATATGAATACTTCTAACGCAGGAAGGTACAGAATCCAGGGCATATATTTGGAAGAGATTCTTTTAGCGTAGGCGGATAAAAGCACGGCCAGAATCTGGAAAATGAGAAAAAAAGAGCCAGCGGGAATTAATTTTCAGTAGGACTTCTATCATAGAACACTCACTTTCTCTGAGGGAAGAGTTGATAATCCACCATGCTTATCTCTCAACGCTAGCTCTAATGGCATATGCCTTGACGTCTCTAATGTCTCAGGTCTCTGTGTCGAAAGGTGCAACATTTCTCTGTCGAACAATTTCGAAATACTTTGGCACTACACCAAAACTGCTGAACTTTACCTGCTAGCTCCCTATAAACAGTGAATTTATAATCATCGATGAAAACAGAATCCTGATTTCTTTGGAACGGGCTGATGAAGCCGGTCAGGTTTTGACATATATGGGTATTTTGGCAAGTTGCCTGCCAGCAGCCTCCCGGGTTTACTGACTTTCGTCTTCTGCCATCTACTACTTAGCGAGTTCACTACCACCACAAATCCAACCTCTGGCCGGTGGTGCGTTGCTTTATGGCCGTGCAACATGGCAGTTGGGGTTCCCTCCTCCCGCGGTACCATTTTGGTTAGAATTAGCCTGCAAACAGCCCAGACCAGCTGAGTTGGCTCCCGTCCGAATCCCCTAGAACGTCTACCGCTTTCCATAGCTGCCTGCCTCTTAGGGGTGGGTTTACCCCTTTCATCAGACAGCCATGAGGGATATGGTCCCCAGAGAACTCTACCTGGGCCCAGACAATCAACCCAGAGCCGAACTCCCAGGGTGGACTACTCGATATTCGTCCATCCTGCTTCCCTAACAGGTTTCGACAGGACCCGCTAGTCCTATAGCATATCCGATTGGGATGTGCAAATGACAAACTCTACTTTTACTCTGTTGTTACTATACCGAAACGTACAGCAGCCCGAACCCGCTGACAGACGAAAAAGATCATTCAATCCAAATCACTGTCGTTTTATTGGTAACGTAGTAAGCTGATGCATAATAGCGCTGTTAATCATTATGAATGTACAGCTCAACGAATTTGCTAAATTCATCCAACAGACTGTTGTACAACGAAATTCGGAGTTAATAAACATAATCAGTGCACAATTTTAATATTCATATTTCATCGGATATGGGATTTCCCTTGCGTTTGTACGAATTGATGCTGAGCTTTTTAATCTTAATGCATGACTATTTTATACAATTTAAATCATCAATCTTGATATCTCTTTTCAAACTATTCCTTTACTAAATAACTGCTCCGAAATATATATATATATATTTTTTCTTTAGTTCTGTTTGGTTTTAGTATGACTATTACCGATTCCAATATTGTTTATTATGAGGATAATTCTAAAGAACGTTCAACTCAACAGCCAAAGAAGTATAACTGCTATATCATCAGATCTCACGGCCGCATTTTGAGATTAGCAGTTGGGTAACGTAACCGGTGAACTTGCTGTCATATTCACAGTTCATCGGCTACGGTACCTGACTTGCTTCTCTCGAATTGAGTCAATTTCGAGCTACTACAACTTGAAGATTCATCTGAATTTTCATCATCCTTGTCCATTATTAGCATGGAACATGCTTTAGCCTTGATCTAACTGGCAAAAAGTTGTTATGGAACGGTATCGAGTCACGGGATTTTGCATAATCGATGATACGGAATTACGGTTCGTGTAACCTGGTGTTTGAACCACATGTTCAACAAAGTTTGTTGAAATTTAATGTTACACGGTTGTTTCAAATAATGTTGTAATCTCAATAAAACTAGGTATGAAATACCTTGCTGTCTGAAGACTGATTTTTGAAAGGCTATCGAAATAGCAGAATAATTTTGATCGCATTCTTCCGAATAAAAAAATTAAATTAAATAGAATAAGAAAGCGCGGCTAAAGCACGTTCCATGTTTCTTGAATTTGACAGTATGTTTAAGCGAAAAGAATCCGGGCAGCTAGGCTATTTTCATTGCTGTTATTTTTGTGTGAAATCATTACCGTACTTACGAACACCTGTCATTAAATAATGTAATTTATTATGTGAGGTGGTCCGTTATTTTTCTATTACGGTAACAGTTGTTTATCATTTTATGTTACTATGTTTATTATCTACGTATAATGTAATACAAGGATAATTGTAAACCATGTTGGCCTAGGCCGTATGCTTCTGATAACAGAAAAGGATTACTGAAGGCATCCAACTTGCTACTGTATAGTGGGATAGGTAGGTAGGTAACATAACTGGTGATCGTATTGTTGTATTCGTCGTTCATCAGTTGAGTTACCTGTCTTGCCTTTCTCAGACTTCATCATCGTCTGACTATTTAGTTTGACGTTTTAACTATTTCCTATGTTCTAACAATCCTATACGATTCTAATCGTTAATTATTGATATTTTCTCTATAATCATTACTACCGAAGCTCTCTTTGGCTTAACTTTGGTAACCTTGAATGAACCCGTTAAGTTGAATAATACATTACTCTATCCCACCGACCACGGGAACTATCTAGCACCAGATGATAATGTCCAACATAATTTTGCATCGTGGAATTAGAAATCTTGTACATGCAACTTGGCGATGATCTTTATTGTAACTATTTTATACTATTATAATAGTTCATAATTAACATTTCAGAAAAATCATTCCTGTACGAACTTGTATCAATACCTATGCAGTATTTGATGGTAAATAATTGTATATACTATAAGTAACAAGTTAATGGTAGAGTGTACAGGGGTCCATCCTACCAGAAGGTCCTTTCACGAGGTCTTCTGTACGTGGACTCAACCCTCGGTCGGCGTCCTGCTCGTAGGACTCGATTTCTCCTACCAGTATCTGTGAAGTCCTGCCTGTGGTACTGCCGGGATGACCGCATATCCTCAATATGTAATATCCAATACGTATTCAGGTGAAACTCTGATCTTTTTTAAATTGCCAAAATTGTAAAACGATTTTTTGTTAGAGCTCAGGGCACTTCATAGCAACGAAATAAAAACAAATTAAAATGTTCATTCAATTAGAAAAGACTAGAAAAGTATAATTTTCGGGAACTTCAAAAGTAGGCATAAACTCGAACAGTATTATTTTTCGAAAGAGGAAGAAAAACCTTTAATAAATTGCGAAATAGACCGCTCTCACAAAAACACGCGAACCTCGATCCACTCGCACTTACATCTCGACGAGGACTGACTAGAAAAGCTGTTTTTTTTTAAATCCCGTCTGAATTTTCCTGAAAATTCTGAAAACGACCGTAATAACAACGAATCAACGCTGGAAAGTGATCCACACTTCCACGTCTTTCTTCTTTTTGCGGGAACTTGAAATTAACTAAGCTTTCGATTAGGATTGAAAGTCCTGCTACAAGTACTTAAAGCCTTGCTGTGAGGCCTTTGTACACTCTATCATTAAGTTTTTGATTGTTCACTCTATCCCTCAAACTTCAGGAGAAATCCATCAGCTGATATGTGATTGCTAGTTATATTAATTGTTGTTGGCATTTGTAAACTCCACCTGGCAGAGAACAGAATTCCAGACAATTGCTGATGCTTCCAACCGACTGCTGCATTATGGGAAAAGCGGTTAGGTGACATAACCGGTGAACTGACTGTCATATTATTGGATCAGCGGATATGGGACCGAACTGCTTTTTCCGGGTTTCTTCACCTTCCAACGATCTACAACTTGAAAAGCACTACAGTCCTAATTATTTGAATGTTGTTAAATAGTCGAAGAGCTAGCAACCATATTTGTACTTCTCCGGCTACGTAAAAAATCTTGCGATCATTGTTATTATCACTTGTTGCTGACTGTTAGCCTCATATTTAGATTGCAACCATTTTGCACGATCAAATCGATCGAAGTGACCAATGTTCTCTGAAGAGTTTCAGATTCTCCTGATCTCGTAATAATTCCATAAATCAGCCCTTTACAGGCAAAGAAGACGAACCCAACTCATTCCTGCATCACGATTTATGCAGTTACCTAACGACTTGCAGGTGTACAGTACAGTGCTGTCATGAGCATACAAGGTGCCGCCGTTATAGCATCCAATTGACTGCTGCATTATGGGGTTGGCAGTTAGGTATCATGGCCGATGAAGTTACTGTCACATTCGTAATCCATTGGCCCTGGTCCCTGACTTGCCTTTCTCAATTTTCATCATCTTCCGACAACTCTAGTTTGACGACAATCATCCTAATCAAGTTCTCATCCAACTCGATCAAAATTTTACTCGTTTTTAGTGTTTGATTGTTACACATTCCGTAAAATATTGATCATAACTGATATTTTACTTATTATTTGATCATAACAATGATAAATTACTGATATTTGTATAATGAAAATTATGTTCACGTGCTTTCATACCATCAGGGTTCTTGTAAACACGTTTGACAGAGCGCTTGGTGGGAAAACCTCTGCAGGTGTTCATCGAGGAACTCCAACAGGTGGGTGGGGGGTTTGCTGGAATCCACTGTCTGGTGTTGAATTTTGAAATCATCAGACAGTGAGGTATCAGCAGACTCCACTCCCATGTTTTTCTTCAAGATTTGGCCATTTGAGTTTGGAAAATTGCTCACGAGGATCTCCTACGGAATGGTATTTATTCTGCATGATGCTTACTCACACTTATAGTAGTTTTTTAATGATTCATTTATTTTTCCGAATTATCCAAATGATTATTTATTAACTAAATAATAATCTGAAATCAAATTTACTCATTTTATATTAATGTCAGTCAGTATTTATGTCTATCGAAATTCACGCTTTTTAAATGTAATAAGTACACATTTTGTCATTCCTCCTTTGTACTCGAGAAAAATTCTTTGTACCATTGTACTGGTTTTTCCAGATCAAAGCCACTCAAGTTCCAATATCTTATAGCTTCATCATCGTACGTTTTGTATTTATAATAATATTATTCCTATTTATTGTTAGTCCACTAGTGCGTCACAGGAATCCCGCAACAGTAGGTGTGGGTTCGGAGGAAAAATGATAATATTATGTGAAATTGGTCATTATTATCATTTCTACTCCAAATCCATAATCTGCTACATCATCGAACTGAGCTTCATTCCTCGATTTTAAAATAGTGTATTTTACTATATGGAAATGACCTACAGAATTTCGCTTATCGCTTTAAGTTATCACGGGTTGTAGGGATAGGGGATCCGATGCTCCCAATGTGTCAATTTAATTCACTGGGTCATCCGCTCCCCGATTCCAGCAGCCCACAATAACAAGTTGATCGCCATATCAATAATTCTGGAACGAGAATACCCATATCAATCGTTTAATAGGTTTACTTAAACATTTATAAGTTTACGATTCTTTTGTAATAGCAAAATCCAACCAACTGTAACGTAAATGTGAAAGCAAGTTGATTCGTTTGTTCAGGAGGGAACATAATCAATACAGTGTCTAAGAGGTTAGTGTAATATTGAAGTGTCCACGTTATATTGCTTTTTATCGTTCCATATTGAAGTTTATATGAAGAATAACACTTGAAAAATATGAACGATTTAGTTCGGTAAATTTGATTTGTGAACGGTTAATTACTCAATTTTAGTAAAACAGTTAGTAATAAATAAGACGTCATTCTGGAATAAGCGTGCTCTGTAGCTATTGTTGAATGTATTTCTATTTCGCCATTTAGTACGGAGTGTGGGGGGGCTGGGAAACTGTTGTTCTCAATGTGTATCAATTCATGGAAATCACCTTTTTCCCAGCCCTAACACCCCTAATCATCAGCTGAACGTTTTCGTAATCAATTAGGAACTCCTCCCACATCAATAGTTTACTTGTCATGTTGTAGTTCACTGCATTAACTAGCTCAAAATATATTTTGCAATAGTACAACCCGATGCAATGTGTGATTCAAATTTCCAAAGCAATAGGCGAGAATAACTCTTTTAGGACCCTGTTTGCCTAATATCTTCTGATTATGAAACAGATAAATTAGTATAATGTTATGTTTTGTTCAATTAAAGTTTAAATTTATCTTACACAAAACCAATTATTACACAAAATGATGAATCTTACAAATATGTCTATAAAATGGAGTAAGATAGAACGTTGTCTGTATTTCCACGAAAATAATGAGTTACACAGTTAAATCGATTTTGACGGTTAGGTCATCATCAGTAACAAACATGAACACCTGTTCTCACATATAAACTCATGTTTCATAGTGTGCGAATATTAGGCAAACACAAGTTGAAAATTCATGAGACGAAAGAAAAAATAAGCATCATTAGACCGCAAATGTATAAAAAAATGATTATAATCTTGATTTTAAAAGGATGTCTTGAAGAGATAATGACAAAAATGAAACTTGATAAAACCAAAAATTTATAATCCATCGTTTGAGTAAATTTAATTTTGAAAAAAACGAATAGGAATAGACTGATTAAAGCCGTTCGCATGTTCTTGAAACGAACTTAAGGGTTACTAGATGTTTAAATTGATCTAGTATAGAATTGAATAATCACTTTTGCAAGTTCATATTGGAAAAAGGTCTACCTCGTCGCCTCTCACGAAAAGACTGTTTTTGTAACTTTAATTCGTGATTATCATTAATAAAACAAAAAGTTAACCTTGAGGTTTGGGTGTACCAACTGTTGATTCATGTATGACTTGTTACAATAATAAAAGATATCAGAGGTTGTAAGGATTGAAAAATAGAGAAATATTGTATTGTTGTTGTAATTATTAAATCACTATTGAGTATTTTAACATTATTACATCAGCAAGTTTATATAGGAAATAACACTTATTATTTTGTTATTGTCTGTGATATGTCGATAATCCTTGTTTGTAACAATGTTAATGGATTAGTTATAATCTGTCAGCCCTTGTAATATATGTTAACTATCTAGACTGCTGCCAGATATCAAAGGTTGTAGGGATTGAAGAACAGGATGATCTCAATGTCCGAGTTTAATTCATTGAGATCACCTGAACTTCACTTCCAGCAACCTCCATCGCCACAGCCGTCAACACGCTTGACACATCTGGAACTCAACTCGAATTTCTGCCTATCAATGATTGATAAACATCGATCAACAAAAGACAAAGGTATCCTTTCCATTTCATACAACAGTAAATTGAGAAGTTATTCTTACTATTTTTTTTTCTTTTTTAAGAGAGAGAAAAAACATTTATTGATCATTATATGGGGTGGAATGCTGGAATAGTTGGGGTTGTGAAAATTATAAATTGATATGCCAAAAGCTCGAATTGGTATGCCGAAAGCTGAAATTGAGTCGCCAGAAGTTTAAATTGAGATGACAAAAATATTAAAATTTATTTGTGCCAAAGGTTCAAATTACTTTGCCAAAATGTTCAATTTGATAATATGAAAAAAATTCAAATTGATTTTGCCCAACTAATCTGCTTTTATTTTTTTCCTAAGTGTGTGTGTGTGTGTGTGTGTGTGTGTGTGTGTGTGTGATTTCATTCTTCTGGTAGCCAAATCGCTGCTCCGTTATTCCTACTATTGATATACTCATATGGGCAGGATTGTTGAAAATGGTGGGATTCGAAAAAAAACTTATTGTTCTGGTGACTGAATTTAAGGCTGTCGTAAGATTGGAATCAATTCATTCTTGGGACAAGAAATAGGAGAACTGACTTAAATTCACGTAGGGAATTCCACCAATCGACTGAAAGACTATGAATCGGGTTAAGTAATGACCTAAATGTATGAAGAAGGTAGTAGCTGTTAACCAGGGGATGACAGATGCTTGTCGTTCCTGGCAAAATTGTTTGAGAGAGTACCAATGAAATTGTTGTAAATTTTATTCGTAATAATTTCAATTTAAAACAACATGAATTGAGTTGCTTAAGCTTGTCAGCCCTTATATGAATTATTCCATTATTGCCGGGTACCAAGGTATATAAGGATTGGGGAAAGAATTATCTCAATGCTGCTATTTAATTCATTATGATCAGCTGCTCCCCAACTCCTGCAATTGTGTCACCAGTCACCAGCTTATAGCTAGAAATCAACTCGAACCGAACTAATCTGTGGAAGCGATGAGTTAAAAAAATTGAGGCACCAAAGGCTACTGACTTTGTTAAAATTTACTTAGTGTGTTTCTTAGTGTACCTAGGAAGCATTATGTCAGGATGTACAATCCATTTTCGGCAGTCCGTTGGTCCGCGTATGAAGGTATGATAAAAATGTTTGTTATCATTTGATAATTTGTTCTTCTTTTTTTAAGATCAGCGCTTACGGCGGGAGGGCAGCAGCCTCGTTCTTCAACCCGTCAACGACTGCGAGGATGAGGAGCAGGGATTGGGGAACAGATGATCCTTAATGTATCAATTTACTTCATAGGGATCACCTGTCTCCTTGTTCCTGCAACTCACACGAACTTCTACGTCCGTCTTGGAATACGAATCGCGAATGGAGCTAAAACTTCACAATAAGCAATATTATTTGTGCTAAGTTTAAATCTGTCAGAATGAAGGATTCATGAATTCATCATAGTTCTGCTACCCGAGGGGTGTGGGGCTTCCAAAACGGATGATATCTAATGTGTCAATCATGTAAATCATGGGGGTCAGCCGTTTCCGTATTCCCACAACCCACAAAAATGTCAAGGCAGCAGTCATCTCGGCATCCCTAAGGAAATGAACTCAATTTCCATTATGTACAATTGTATTCAAGTTAAGTTCAAAAATATTTTTGTTAAATTGTATCCTAAAGAATGAACCCGAGAAATTATTATATATAAAAACAAATTTGTTGAAGAGGTTGAGTGCCAACATAATTATCTATGAATTAGACCTTTGAGAAGACTGATTGCCAGAAGTTAAATACCAATGCTCCATACGCTTTGATCCTATTGCAAGAAATCATGAAATCAATTATTATCTTATTTACTTAACGTCTCAATTCACAAAACAAAAACATTTATCTGTTGAAACATATACTTTTGTTTTCAAGTCTAAAATACCAATTTATTAGCGCGTTTAAATTTGAATGTCTCCATGTAGTAGACACCGCAAATGAATCGGGTCCCAATTTCAGTGTCAACAAAATGTACCTAGGTCTGATTTGTGTTTGTTCAAGTTGTACATTAACAAGATAACTCAAGGAACTATGTACGAGTATTGGTGATTAAAAAATTAATGTGAGCCTGAATAATAATTATGTATTATAAGCCAGATTAGAGTTGAGATATTCTATTCTGAAGCGTTACTCATTAACTGCAGTTAGGCCCAATCATATGTAAACGATTTTTCATAGTCCGGGCCTTTTATTTACACCAATTTGGATTTTTTTTTTCATTTATTGAAAAAATTGTAAATAAAATCCGTCCGTGATCCTCGGCACACGGAACTTTTTCCTAAACTACTGAACTTAAGTTGATGGAATTGTGTTATCTAGTTGGGACTACATTTTCGGCATTGTTTTTAGTCAATCTTAAAAGATCAAATCTAAGTGCTGAAATGTTTTTTAAAATTTGAAATTCGGAAACTTTTGCAATACAATGTTTTTTCATGTTCGTTGTTGGTAGACGTACATGAATAAAATTGGGTCCGCTTTACGTTCATCCGTTCACTAAGGGGTAAAAGATTAGCTAGTTTTAATTTTAATCGAAAATCTAAAACTACAGGAAGTTTTATAAATAATAAGTGAAAGAACTTACAAAACCATGTTTATCGTAAATTATTCACTGTGATAAATTAGGATAAATGATAAATGAAATATTGAATATCATGTTAGTTGACATATCTTGGTTTCGAGCTTGTAGAACTTTAGTATCAACCACAGATTTGTACATGTGTATGTAAAAAACTCAAGGAAATTCTGTGGAACAAAATAAACTGTGAACCTAAATAATAACTGTACATTATATGGTACTAATTAACAAGTTTTTGACCCAATCGGGTGAACGGGATTGTTTCTGAATTAAGCCCTTTATGTTCATAAATGTTAACCTTTTTTTTCTATTTTCCCAGTGCGATCTTCGAACACGATGGAATGGGAGTATCGTTGTGAAACCTATCAACGGTGATGAATCATCTTCGTTCTACGACTTGAAGAGTCAATTTCAGTTCATGGCGGTCATCCGGTTCCTAAATCTGACCACTTTGAGGACTGTCAACGGAACTGCATCCGAGTTTGATACGGATCGAAATGGAAAAAAACCGATCTCGGACTTTTCTTCAAACTGAACTGGCTGGAAGATTGTAACACAGTGGAAGATACCTGATTCTCCCATAGCCTGTAGAAACATCAAAATTAGTTACACGAACTTGTAGAAAGTTAGATTCAACTTTGATTTCTATATATACAACTTTCTTGCTTCCATCGGACTCAATCAATTGTTAAGAATTGACATTCAACAATATGTATGCTTACGATAAAAGTTGACCACCTACCTATACAATCATACATGTATTAGATGTTACTGAAGAATGCTTGTAAGAAGTTAAGCAAGTGGTGTTTATCAATTTTTCATACAGTTTACATTTTAGTGTATGTATTTGATGTCTTGATTGCCATTGGACTCAATCAAATAATGCCATGTTTATGATCAAATATGTTAATAGTTGGCATTCAACAAAACGTTTGCTTACGAAAAAATTTGACCTACCTACCTATACAATCATGTATGAAGAATAATCTGAAAAGTTCGGCAAGTGGTTTATATACATTTATATATTTTAGTACATGTACATGATGTTAAAAAGAAACAATTCTTACGTAATTCTAGCCTCAACTCACAAAGTAGAAGCACACCGTGAATGTTTAAGAATTCCTCATATTTATCAGTCCGTTCAGATTTAAAAATTATTACAACTGCTGTTTTGGAATTTTGGAGCTGAGGCTAAATTTCCAGATCTACAATATCGACACAATTCAAAAATCTATCTGTTCGAATTGTTTCTGTAAGATTGAACACGAAAAATGTAATAGTTACCAAATTAGTCGACGCCTATGTAATTATACAATATAGTGGGGAGTAAGCTATGTAATTACTATATGGAGAATGAGGATTAGGGAACAGATGATCTCTTATATGCTAATTAGGTTTTCAGTGACCATATGCCCCCCCATATGTCTCCCTCTTCCTGCGACGCGTAGCAGTTTCTGCAGTTAGACACGCAAGAGCCGTCTTGGTATATGAATTTGGAATGTTATTTGTTAACTGTCAACAATACATCTGTTCGTATTTTCTTCTAATGGATAAGCCCGAGGAATTGTAATTCGTAGTACATGTTTACCCAAGAAGTACTCCCGATCTTACTTTGTAGTTTCTTCCAACCATACGAACTCGCTATGATGTTTTACTAGATCATTTAACCTACTTCAATGATGTACATTCAAGTTACGGATATGAAAAAGCTATGTGCCACAACCAACTCGGCAGATATTGTGAACCTTTCCGCACTATCTAGATGTTAGTCAAGCGACCTGCGTGTCTCTCATCTTGAAAATACATACTTGCAAATATTATTTAGTAGTTTCGAAGCTTAAGAGCAGGATTTTCAAGCTATTTTTCATGTTTTTTGTCTATTTCTGTATCGTAGAGTTATATAGCGTAACAATGGCGTTTCTATAGGCACCAATACTGTACAATTTGTGAGGCCCTATCGCTCAAGACATTCCCGACCCTGCTTTGAGGAATTCCCCCATAAATAGCTTGTATAGATTATGACCATTCGTACTTTCAAATTTCTTCATGATTTGTAATTACACAAATTATTATCAAAATTATGTGTATGCTTAAATTACAATAATAATGAATAAATAATTGACGAATCTTCTGATTATTTATTTGATACCTATTCTGTATATTGGTCAGAAACACATTCAAATCAAGTTCAGGCTCAAGGTAAATGTTCATTAATATCCACTTCAATCCTTCATTGATTACAAAAAGTAGCGTACGTTGTACAAGGTATAAAGGATAATTTCCAGCAAACAGCACTTCAGTAGAAACTGTTCAAGAAGACAACAAACAAATCATACAATTTCTTATTTATTGAAGTTAAAGTTACTCAATATAGTATATAACAGGTATTATTACGTTTTTGAACTCCCTGGTGTTTTTGAGCTTAATATAAATCAAATTCCAATCAAGTCTTCTACCAATTAATGTTTTGAAAACCACTTGAATCTCAATATTCTTGAAAAGAATGTCACATCTCTCAATAGCTTCCTTGGAAATACATCGATTGACATTATATTCACGAAGATAAGTATTGAAATTGAAAAGATAAGGCCTTGAACAACCCAAACAGCTAATTTGTTTGGGAAAGGTATGAACAATTTGGTATGTATTCAAAAATTATGGAAACCATTATTCAAGTTTCCTCCAAAAGTTGGTTTTTTAGGGTGTTGAATATTTTCTAAATTCAATGCCCAACCCGTATGACTCAGTATGGTTATGGAGTTTTGTGTGTATCTCAACATTATGTAGTTTGATGGTATACCACAGTCATGGTGGAGAAATTGAACAAGTGAAAGACCTCAAAAACGCTGAAAATTCTTTCAGTGGGGTTTATTATTCAATTGGCCTGCGTTCATGATTCAATTTCTACTAAGCTTTGGAGTGTGCGTGTTTCACAGGTGATAGAGCGATTATTGAATTTCAGGAGATATGCATAGAGCACGTAAATCTGTTCTCAACCAAAATACCTATTTGGTAGTTCATCATATTTGTGTACCTCCTGAATTCAATAATCGCTCTATCACTTGTGAAACACGCACACTCCAAAGCTTAGTAGAAATTCGAATAATAAACCAAAATAACGCGAATGTTGGCACCATAAATCGGGCCATAGATCGGGAATGGTTTGACCTACGGACCTGGGGAGGGGCTCATTCGATTCCTCGTGGAGTGTTCTTCAAAAAGAGTACAAATTTAGCGCTTCGACTTTGTTTGAGGTTTTTAGGGATTTTACAAAACTTCGACAAACCTTAAAGGGCACTTTAAATCAAGTGAGAGAGCTGGCTCAAGATTTTTGGCGTTGTCGGACCAACATGGATTTTTCCAGAAAATTTCAGATCTTTTGCTCCAGCCGTTTGGGAGAAATCTTGCGTACGGCGTGTGACGCGCGGAAAATTTTTTATTGCAGATTCGGATTCTACACAAAAAACTACATGCAATTTTCAGGGGGGTTAGACATTTTTTTCAAAATTTACAATGGTTTATTATTGAATAATAAACCAAAATGGATTTTCACGTATTTCAGAAACCAATATTTCCGGGGTACTTCTTGGTTTTATTTATTTATATACGGGTAAGCCCAATATACAATCAACAATAAATTCATACTTGCGGAATCTCTCAGAAATTAAGAAATACAATACACTGTGGGAGGGTTTCAAAAACATGCAGCAGGGGTGTTACGATGAAAAAATAATGTCAATTAACTGAATTTAATGGGGAAAGAAGAAATTAAGGATTTTAGTGTGGATATAGGATGATGAAACAAAATCAAATGGGCATTTGCTTTTCACTGTGGGGTAGCCAGTGAAGGGGTCGATGTCGATCTTAGTTTATAGCAAAAAAGGTACAGTGAACAGTACAGATTAACGAGGGGATGTACTAGTGGTTTATGAATGTATTTAACAATTTTATAAGTAGGATAGTATACTAAGTTTACATTCTACCTAACTTTCTAAAAATGTGGGGCAACTTCAAAAATATCGCCGCCAGTGTAGTAAGAGACGGCAGAATTTATAGTAAGGGTCCAAAACAGCAATGGGCAAGGAGCTGCTTTTCACTTTGGAATCAGATGCAGGTCTGGAACCGTTTTACTGAGTCAAAAATGATGTGATATGGATTTCAACAAGTCATCTATGAAGACAAGGTAAGTTCTTCGTTTCATTTTATGTTCTCAACCGGTTAATATCATCAATTTTTTGTCCATTAAAGATTTTGGTTTATTATTTAAAAGTATTTCAGCTCCTTCAATTTTCGTCATGGAGAATGAATGCAGGGGACGATAGTGATAAACCCTTATTATTTCAATATTTTTACCTGAACGGAGCAAAGCCGCGTTCATATCTGTGTGTCGTGTTGTGTTGTGACGCTCTCTGACGAAATGGCTACTGTTCACATTTGTCTGACGCGTATGACGCATTCTGATGCAATTTTTAGTTCAGTTCGGTCTCAGCGTTCGGATAGCTCACACGGTCACAATGCTTTTTCAAGAATTGGAATTGTTGGCGCTTACTATGTTGACAAAAGGAAGAAAGAGACGGAGATATTGGATTCATCCAATAAACAGAAAAAGGGAGCCTAAGGGCGAGTTTCACAGTCTCGTTAAAGAGCTTGAGAGTGACTCTGAAAGATTCCATCAGTATTTTAGAACGTTATACTGTTTAGAACGTCAGATCTTTTTATACTGCTTACATTTTGTATTATAAATCACATCGTATTGCCGTACGTATTCAATGAGCAGCTCGAGATCCATTGTCGCTTCGCAGCTCCTATGAAACCGCATAAAACCGATACCGTTCTGATGCGTCACGACACAACACGTAGGTACGACAAATGTGAACGCGGCTTTAGGGTTGTAAGGGATAATAGTAAATTCAAGTGCTGCTCATACAGCTTATACTGACAACTTTCCTGATTTGTTTCTCTTTCGAATAAGAAGTCTTGTTTTGAAACATTAAGCCCCGTTTACACTGATCGAGCATTTGCCACCTTCGAACGAGCATTCGTTCGAGGTTCATGGCACTGTAAACAGTTGCTTTGAGCCGCGCAACGTTCGCGCGAAAAGCTTGCTCGTGGTCAACAAATCGTCCGTTTTTTTTAATTTTAGGCGTCTGTTTTCAAATTTTTACGTTTATTCGTTTTCGAATTTTGTGAAGCAAAAATGTAAATTTTGAGGAGAAATCGATGTTGGTGAAAAATGTGAAAAATGGATAGTGAAAATCCTTCTTCCAATATTTTCATCTTAATCTGATACTTGAAAGTCGGCATAAATGGACGCGATAATAAACAAATTTCGGTCATCGAATCTGCAGATAACATCACTGAATCAACGTTAAAAAACAATGAAAATTCATGATTAGTTTCTCTTTCGAATAAGAAGTCTTGTTTTGAAACATTAAGCCCCGTTTACACTACTCGAGCATTTGCCACCTTCGAACGAGCATTCGTTCGAGGTTCAGGCACTGTAAACAGTTGCTTTGAGCCGCGCAACGTTCGCGCGAAAGGCTTGCCCGTAGTCGACAAATCGTCCGTTTTTTTATTTTTTTTATTTTTATTTTAGGGGCCTGTTTTCAAATTTTTACGTTTATTCTTTTTCGAAGACTGGTTGAAAAATGTGAAAATAGGAGGTTGAAACCTTCTCCAGTGATCGAGTGAAAAATCATCTTAATCTGATACTTGAAAGTCGGCATAAATGATGATTTTTCACGCAAAACAAACAAATTTCGGTCATTATTGGGTCGAATCAAGAAACAGATAACATCACGTGAATCAACGTTAAAAAACAATGAAAATTCATATGCCACGCTTTAGAGTTCACCATCATCCACTATTTGACAATTTTGGGGTTGCGCAACTTCGCGTGCTCCCTGAACCGGTTGCGTGCTATGAAAAAAATTGGTTGAGGGATCAAATTTCCACGAAATTTTGGGTAGAGTCCGAATCTACAATAAAAAATTTGGGTTCCCATTTAAAATAAGAAAGTTATTGTCAATTGCGCAAGGTTGCGCAGTTGCGCGGAGTACGCAAATAATGACATTTGAGATTCTTGCAAAAAACTATGAAGATTCAAATGAAAAAGGTTTTTGTTTCCTCCCATTTAGGCGATTTTAAGAGAGGGGGGGGAGGGGTACAACTTGTGGGACACCCTGCATATTACCTACTTACTAATCATCCAATTTAGCTTACTTGGCAGTGTATCTTTACGCCTCGATAGTGTAATGAAACTCCAGCCTTTAGAGAAAAGCCGTTAGGGCCGGCCGAATTCATCACAGTAAAAACATCTTCCCTGGCGGGGCAGTGGATCTCGATTCGGAGTGTGTACTTTCCCACAGATAAATCGTTCAAGAAAGGAAAAAAAAAAAGACCGGGGGAGGCAAAGGCCCCCAAAGCGCCAGAGGGGAAACGTGGTGAGCTCGCTCCTATTTCTTACCTTCAACATTTTCACCGTAATGGATCTTGTAAATCCTCAGTTGGCACAACTCATTCTGGCCTAAGTGTTTTTCCCACCTAAATATAAAGAGAGTGCGAGCCATACGGAAGCATCTCCGTATGTTCGGGCGTTAATCGTTTGTAGGTGCCTCGCATTGATGGGTTCTTCTTTGTTGGTTTTTCTTCGCAATTAAATACCGTGCGCTTTTACGTTTCAAGTCTCTGACGTAGTGGTGTAGCCTTTGTTCACAAAAAACAGCCACGCGCAGATATTGATTATGATGATGTATTGTAGCGTGATGAGCTTTTCAGATATTTTCGACGAGTACAAAATCATGATTCTGGTAAATGTTGAATATCCTAATAAAATTGAATTTTAAATTCGATTTTTAAGCTCATTTGACGAGCGTAGAATGCAATTAAGAGCAAGGTAAAGTGCACAGTGGTTCAGAACCCCGATTTAGCTCGACAATTATCCTCTTACTCAGGAAATCGGACGAACCGTTTGGAATTCCATCAGAATCTAGTTGGTAAATATATGGAACAACTAACAGATGAAGGCGAATCATTTCAGGTATACGTGGGTAGATGTAGGCGCACCTGTGTTACCTGCCTAAACAGTTCAATTCCGGAAATGTCATGTTTTTCAGGACAAAAAGGAACCTTCAAGATACACTGGATGATAGCAGGGTCCTAAATTAAAGCGAGCATCTTCGGCCCTAAGTTGTTCAAGAGCTTCCACCAAACGAGGAAGAAATTGTCAGAAAACGTGAAAACTCTTGGAAAACAATTAGTGGTACGCAAGTACTACGAAATCAAGTATCTCGTAGAACTGCACGTTCTCCTGTATACAAAAATAAAATAAAAACCACCACAGGAGACGGCAGATGACAACATCTTATCCCCTAAATCGGGCCTTAAGGGTAGTCGGTATTTTTTCGAAAAAAAATCGATTTTTCAAAGAATTTTTTCAATATTCTACATTATTTGGGGAACCCAGCAAAAAATGAGTCTTGAATCTTCTTTCTAATCTTTCTAAGTCATGGATACTATAATCTAGACACATACATTAAAAAAATGGATCTGAAGGAATGAAGTGAGTTGAAGCCTGCGGGGTCAGGATGGAACAGTACCTAATAACTTCAGAAAACGAAATCTCCTGAAAAACGATGTTTTTCAGCATAAATGCTATTGTCTCCGTTACTGATCAACTTATAGCCTTAATTTTTTAGAATGTTCGTAAAAACCTAATATCAGAGATCGAAGTTATTGATTGACAATCATGGATTGTGTGGTGCCTACTTGCACCGTGTCGGATGCGTTATCAGTGCCACGTGCGAACGTTGTTCCAATGGGAACGATTCCCTGGAACACGCATTCATGGTTTGACCAGTGCACAACCAAACTAGGAAGCGAATGTTGTAAATTGAACGAGTGGACAACCCGACCAACTTCCAGCACCCGATTCATTCCCTCAATTTTGCAGTTTACAGAGCGATATGATCATTTATCCGAGAAGTTGGTATTAAGATTTAATTCCTTCGAGTTTGTATTTTCAATTGTCAATTTTATTGTAAAATCGTATTAAATATTTTGTAGGAACAATTACCTAGACAAAAGTATGTTAGAGCTTCATGAATAAACAAATTTATGGCTATGGCTAACAACTGATGCTAATTGAGGGGGAAAATGCTAATCGTTTTTTTTAAAGATTGCTGAATTTTTGAAGGAAGAAAAGATTTTATGGTCTTTCTGAAGTAAAGTTATTGTTTAAAAAAATGTCAAAATTCATAAGTCGTAACAGTAAGCAACAAAATGAATTGGTTGAATGAAAACATGTTTAGATTGTTTTACGTATTTACGTTTTGTAGTCATGGCATCATTTCCTTTCGGGAATTCGCTAATTGAACTCCTTTGACAAGATTCGAAGTTCGTGAAATAATCTGTTTTGATTTGATTCTAAAATGGGCATGAACTGTAGGTGTGAAGCCCATCTCGTCGCTATTGACAGTCGAGTCTATCCCGCGCTTCAGAATTCACAAGTGTGCGTGCTCGCATCCCCGTGCCCTTGTTAGACAAACAAACGTGTCTTTACCCGTTGCCATAATTGTTTGCGCGTGTTGCTGAAGCGGATTCAAGGATAAATACTCATTACGTTGAGGATTTGTTAGGTAAATACATGATGGAGACATTTGAAATCGGGCAGTGAGGAGTGATTGTTTCATTTGAGAAAGCAAACTCCTCTATTCCGTGGGCCGTTTAAGTACGTATCGGTTATGCGATTAATTGGAAATGTCACTACAAATACAAACGGGAAATTAAGAAAGAAAACCCTTGGTACGAAGCATACAACACTTTTACGTACGTACCTTGCTGTTTTAGAATAAGCACCGTTATTTTACTGAATGCCTGATTTTAGAAAAATGATTCGGCCGTGATAGGGAAAACTTTCGCTGAATTGGGTGTGACACTCTTCTGTTTAATGTAAACTTATAGATCGTTTGAAGTGTTTTGGAAGATCTCGGAAGATGCATAATATAAGTATGGTATAATAATTATTATTCATGGGGCGGAAATGCCTCGAGACATGTTTTGGCATGCATCTTCAACGGTCTTTTCAACGGCATAATTTAAAATTTGAGTTTTAATTTAAATTAAGGGAGTCTTGGCCATTTTACTGAAGTACCTAAGGTTGAAAATACGAAGAAAAGGGCGGACCAAAAAACAGTTGCTATGAGGTAAACGTTGCTACAAATTAGTTGATGTTCCCCGAAATTTCGTATATACCAAACACCATGTATATTAACTTTTCTCATACCGAATACCCTGTACGTTCACAATTTTTAACCCCCCCCCCCCCCACCCCACCCACCTCAAAAATTTTTGGTTTGCATGTCAAGATACGTAGATTTCAAAAAAAATGGTTGAAAAGAAAAAATCTGTATGAAATTTGGCTGAAAAATCCAACATTGATCCGGGATGTGCTAGCCCCCTCGGCACCTTGATCAATCAATCGTGTAAATACCTTTGTGTAATACCCCGGTGGAAATGCCTTATTGTGAGAACAAACCAAACCTGAACGTAATAATTTTATTTTTTATTTCCTACCTGGAGTGCGATTTCATTTGTTTAGTTGATGTATTCCGACATAAAAATCAGTTATGTTTTTATGTTTTTTTTTTTTTTTTTTTTTTCAAGTTATGTGTTTTTATGTTCATAAAAATGTACATAAAAAACTATTTAACCGACTGCACAAGTTTCGAATGAAGTCAGGAACAGCTATTCTTGGTAGGGGGGAATTCGTTTTTTCCAGATAAATGTATTTAAGCTGTATAATATATAATATAGAAGCATGATATTATCATGTTTCTATTTATTTGCCATTTTAAAGTGCTTAGCATCGAACTTTTTAAATATTATTTTGTGAACCCTTTTCTAATATTTTTAAAATCCCGCAACCCTGAACTGAGAGTTGATTTTGAAGGTTGGCTGGTAAGAAGTGAACGCACCAGATATTATTCTAATGCAACTGTTACTTTGTCACATCCCAAAATCAATCGTGTGTTTTCAGGGCTTATGGATGTCACGTGTTTTTGTGTGAAGTCACAGATTCAATTTTCAAAACGAAGCTAAAAGAAAAATAGAGAGAAATCAACCGCCGAAAGCACAGTGAAATGATTGGGTGTTAAAGTGGCGAGGAAGACTGACCCTGGGCACGCACAGATCTCGTTACCGAGCCACATTATTTAACAATCTGGTTCCTCCCGTCGGCTAATAAACTAGCCGAACGTCCGAGAAAAATGATAAAAGCGCGGGACCGGCTTGCGTTATCCGGGGTGGGATCTCGCCGGATCGGGGGGGGGGGGGGGGGGGGGGGTCTTGTGGTCTCTCTAGGTAATCATATTATAGCCTGCACCTCGCCCGGAAGGCTTAGTTGAGCTTGTTGGGAAATCTTTAGAAAGCTGAGGTGAAGGGAGCTCCATGGCACATCTTCAACGAATAATTAAAAATGCAATCTGTCCGCATAATCGTATGGAGGATATGGATAAGTTTCTGAAGAGTTGTAGCTTCACGGGTATCCTACGGGTGTTGCAGGCACATCGCTAAGCCCTTGGAAGAGACGAATAGCCCAGTTGTTTCCTGATAATTGGTAGGAGAAACCCCTGGTCACTGAGACCACTAAGACCTATTGTGACACTGTCCTCAATTCAATTCAGAACCTTTTTTGAAACATCATTATTCACAAAGTGGAGCAGATTTTCAGGCGTTTCCGTGGCTCTATCGGTGGATGCTGTAGCACCCTTTCCAAAATTCCGGAATCTTATTGATGACGTTGCACGACAATTGCAAAGGATCTATTTGGCTGTTTTTGCTTCTTCGCGACAGAGGAGAGTAGCCAGTAAGAAGAAGTTTACGCGTTTCCTTGAGATGATAAGGAACCGCTTGGCTTTTCTTTCCTCTGGAATTTTGTGGCAGTGTTTTGTTCGTGTTTTGTCTTCCCGTTTTTAAACCTGTTGAGTTATGCAACTCCGAGTAACACCTATTTGAGTTGATCAAGTTCGATCAAGGCCCCTCAAGCTCAATGAGCAGAAATTGGCTCACATCAATTTCACGAACAAGCATATAACTAAAATACCAGTTATACTAAACGGAAGAGAAATTCCTTTTGCCAATACAGCAAAGTATCTTGGGATGACTCTTGATGCAAAACTAAGATGGAAAGAGCATGTCATTAAAAAAAAAAGAGGAATTAAACATCAAGTTCCGAAAAATGTATTATTTGCTTGGAAGATACTCCAAACTATCCCTACATAACAAATTGCTTCTCTACAAGCAAATCCTAAGACCAGTTCTTACATATAGAATTCAACTCTTGGGCTGTACAAAAAAAGACCAACATCAAAATAATCCAAACATTTCAAAACAAGGTGCTAAGGAGTATTGTCAACGCTCCTTGGTACTCACGTAATCACCACCTCCATCTCTACCTCAAGATAGAACCAGCCAGTGAGGTGATCAAACTATTTGTCGCTAAACACGAGCAGAGGCTTCATCAATATATGAACCCAGAAGCACTACGATTATTAGACAACAGCAACGTAATCCGACGTCTGGATAGAACAAAACCTTTCGACCTTGTGGCGTGACAATGTGACAAGTGCTTGAAGTGATCATATAGATAGATAGATAGATAGTTTATTTACATCATTTTACACGTTACATTCTTCATTCTTCAGTTGCCATTGGGCTATTACCTCTACTAACTGTAGTTATTGTATTAATGTAAATTAACTTGATGGGCTATGCTCAGTTGTTATGTTATGTTTCTAATAAAGAAATTTTTCGAAAAAAAAGTTGAAAAAATAAAATAAATAAATAAGTTTTAACATGGTAGAAGGTGGAGGAATTAGAATTCGCTGTAATGAGCTCAACTTCTACACTTTTCATTTGATTTTGATAAAGTTTGTAGGGAATGACCAGTTTAGGTTTGCAAAGAACGGGGGTACGTTCTCTTTCTTTCCTCTCACAAGCTTGAAACGACTGGGACACTTGAAGAATGCAAGCAACAAATGAGACCCAGGATGCAAGTAGGTGTTGAAGCTAAGCCTGGCCAACAAGTTAGTCATTTAGTTCCTATTATGCCTCATCGTCGACCGGAGGTTCACCAAAGCTTGAAATCGACATCGAGAAAAGGAGAAACTTGCTCCATCTTGTCTCCAGCATACACGTTTAGAAACTGGCTCTTATGCAAGAACCACAAGCATGGCACTGATTTTTTTTCTTCCAAATTAATTTACCAGTAAAAAATAAATAAATGAATAAAATTGAATAAAACTTGCAATTGTATTTTGGTTTCATACAATAAATATTGGTTTTCGTCGTACTTCCTTCTGTATTTCTCTTCCATTGATTGTAGTTCTTGACGAACTCCTTCTGAAATCCGTTCATCCATAGTCGTAAGAGCTGAAAAATGTGTTTTCAGGGGGCAGTAGCTCAAAATAGGATAAGAACAACAGTTGGCAGCTATCAATCTCATCAATTTCACTATCGAAAAATTATTAGTTTTAGCTACGTATTTGCGAACGAAAATCCATTAAACGGCATTTTCCCATAGGCAGGTTCTATTGAAGATGTTGAGCTCTATTCTATTTCACTGTTTCTCTTAACAGTAAGCTCAAACTACTGAATCTTAATGACATTCTACGACATATACATTCTTGTTACGGACATGAAGAAGCCCTTATACGAGCACCTGTTTTATTAACAGTTTAGAGTATTATTTAATAACTTGTTGGTGCCCTTGTGAAACTTGGACCCATTTCCTACGATCAACTCTGTCGAAATATTTCATATGTCAGAATAACATCTTAAGTATCAATTTCCGCACAATGGTTACACGCGTGAACGCGGACAGTCCCACGGAGGGAATGATGGATAGGGGGAAACGATCAGCCATCTTCGCGACATCTCATCCATCCTTTTCCTTGAACGCTCCTTTCACCAATAAACCCCGGAAAACAAAAGGGCCCAGCGAATCCCTTAGATAAAGGAAGATTCCCCCCTGAAGATCACGTTGAGAGAAGGTGGTTCGGGTCGTAAATCTCTAGCCACAATGTGGTATTGTGATCTGAAAACTTGAAATCAGCCCTACCCGTAAATACTCCCACCCGTGTTTGCAAAAGAGGGGGTCTTTCCTCCAGAAGCTTTAATCATTCTCAGCCTTCTGAGCCGCCATTTAAATTAAATCTGCTATATAAGGCGGGCCCCCGAATAAATTGTCAAGTTCGGGACATCCATGGACGATAATGTTTTAGGAGTCACTGCAAAGAAACGTTCATTATAGAACCAAAAACATCAAAAAGAATAAAATTCATTCTTCATACAAGAACAAGAATACCCACACAGCTCTGATATTTAACAAATGGTTCTAATACCTGTGTATCATGTTCAGATCCAAAATAGGTGTGGTTTGGATTTAGAGTACCAGCGATTAGATGAAGAGATAATTCGGGAGTTTACTGGAAAACTGCATGAGAGCTATATTAGCAGATGTAAAGATAGAGCAGCGAGCTCCACGCACTATTTGTGGTATCGTCAATTGAATTATGAAATAAAATGTGCAGACTTCAACTCCGACAACGAAGTGGATTCAGCCCGATGGATATTCAAGCTGCGTACAGAACTCCTCAACCTCAATTGTCAACCGTTCTTAGAAGGAAGAATAGAGTTATGTTCATTATGTAATAGAATGGCAAGGGAGGACACATTTAATTTCGTCTGTGAATGTCCAATTCTGAATGAATTCAGTTTAAAATGGTTGGGTCGGACAGTGGTACCACAAGAACTATTCATTAAAATGTTAAACACCCCGGATCATTGGAAATCCTTAACAATGTATAGTAGATCGGCTTGGGGGTATAGAAAAGAATTGGTTAGGGAATTTAATTATAATTGATATGTTGTCTATCGTGTGAGGTTGGGTTCAGATCTTATGTTTGTATTTGCAACGCGTCGCTTAATTGTTCTGGTGATGTTTTGTTTACTTTGAGTTTTGTGCCAGACTCGCAGGCTGACAGCTTACCCGCCATGCCTTTAACCACCTTTGAAATTGGGAATCGTCTGTGAACTAGTATTATTAAGCAATAAAACTAGACCAAAGTATATTATTACTAATCATAACTCAGAGTATAAATTAGAAAATTAATACATTTAATACGTTATACATAAAAATTATTACAATATTAAGAATACTTGTTACAATGTATAATACAATAATAATATTTAATGTTATAATAATGCACGAAGCTCAAACAACGTTATAATCATAATTTACTTGTTCAATTGTTGTTAATAAAGAGGATTTTCTCTCTCTCTTCTCTCTCATGTTCAGATCCAGCTAATTAAATTTGAAAACCCAAATGTACTTGACACTGCGGGATCACTGAACTGTACTGGCAGACCTAATGCTACAGCAAGAGTTACTCGCCGAGCTACTCTACTAAAATGAAGCTTGGGAGAGAGGGTAATGGATAGTACATGCGTCCACTATCCTCCGTGCTCAGAGGTCTGTCGCCAGCCGTTCTTCTCCTCGCAGTTCTACCGTTAATGAAACCCTTTCCAATTCCTTCAAATGGATAGGAATGAATGGTCATGCTACAAACTGAGTCGACTTATTCAGTTCACATAACTAATTTCTATCTTCTCTTCTTTATTCCCTTTTGCTCCTAGAGGAGCGTAGGGCCTCAACGAATTTACGCCACTCACCTCGATTCTGGCTCAGTCTGACAACCTCGTTCCATGTTCCATTTCTATCTGAATCAAACAAAAGCCATTGTTAATCTGACATTGGAATTTTTTAGATTTCAATTTTCGTTAGTACTCCAACTTTTTATATTATTCCTTCAGGATTGATTGAATTAGATCAATGGACTCCTTCACATGGTCGAGATAACAGGACATCCAGGATCAATGTTAAATATTTAAGACAAATTTTGTAAACTTTGGTGTAGTGGTTTCCGACAAACATTTTTTCGTTTCCAGGTCTACCAAAAAAGTTTTTTGCTTGCTAGCCGGCAAGATAGAAATCTCCGCGGTAGTACCCCTTCACATAAATGAAAACGTACACTTTCTAGGCAAAATTTTGAACCATCGATGCGTTTGTGAGCAACTGAAGGAATTCATGATTCCATCTGTTTCTTTTAGATAAAATTATCGAACGTTGAAACTCTCTGAATCATAAAGGGTCTCTTGATCTTTCCCCAACGATAGAAATGATGGTTGACCAAGTCGTAACAAAGAAACATACGAAGCCGTTATTGATTTATGTACGAGCAAGCCCAATTTGCTATCATCACAGAAATAAAAATCAAATTGGGGATTTGTAGAAAGAAAAAGATTTGCACTGCGGGATTGCCGGCCATCGATCAAAGTTTGTTGGTGAAAACGGTACACGGCACAGATGAACGAGGGGATGTAGGAGTGGTTACAAAATGTATCCTTGAGATCAGTAGGGGGCAGTCCAGGGCGTTGGAGTCAGGAGCTTGTAGTGAAGCGCGAGGTCAGCGGAACTCCGTCTCCTCTCAAGGGTGACCAGGTGCCATTTCTGCAACAATAAATCATAATCGATGTCATCGGAAGGGATCCCCGTCTTATAAGCAATATAGCATAAGAACCTTCAATGGACACGCTCTAGCCGGTATCCATAGACCGCATGCATACCGGTAGGGCAGCACAAGGGCCTTATAGAGTGACAATATGACATCAGTGTTAGAAATTCCCTCGTGGGTATTCCTATCTATGAAAACAAGGGCTTAACAACTACTGTTTACCATTATCTTAAACAACTACAAGCAGAAGGACCCTAGATGGGTTCTCGGTACCTCAAAGCACAATTTACGAACTTCGCAGTTGATAAGTATTCAATTGGCTGTAAATCTAGTAAATGAAAAACCGAAACTCTACTTAATTAGGTTTGAGGTTTTTTGAGGGTTCACCCGTGCAGAGGCCCGAAGGTTGTCGACTGAAAAAAGATATTCTATCGATAGTCGACAAGCGCTTGAGATACAAGACCACTTGATAAACAAAAGGCCAAGACAAAAAGGCCACTCAAGACGATGGGGGAAGGCGAGTAACCGCGGTATAAGCAGGTTCTCCAAACTTGATCAGCCCGAACTCTTATTATCACCATCCAAGGGGGCTGTATATTATTTTTCCAGTCTATCATTTCCGTGGTGTAGCATTCACACCAAGGGTCTCCTAACTACGGCTTGTTAGGATTTGTTTCGGCCCGCCGCCCGCGAAAAAAAAACGCTGCAAATTCTTTCACTGGGGTTTATTATTCATGATTCATGATTTGAATTTCTACTAAGCTTTGGAGTGTGCGTGTTTCACAGGTGATAGAGAATTTCAGGAGATATGCATAGAGCACTTAAATCGGTTCTCAATCAAAATACCTATTTGGATTGATCAGTTGATCATATTTGCGTGCCTCCTGAAATTCAATAGTCGCTCTATCACCTGTGAAACACGCAGACTCCAAAGCTTAGTAGAAATTCAAATCATGAACGCAAGCCAATTGAATAATAAGCCCCAGCGAAAGAATTGCAGCGTTTTTTTCAAAAGCGGTTACAATGGAAAAATATTCTATTTGAAAATTTTAAATTTCGTAAGACGGAGCATGCATTTCAGAATGCTTCAACCCGTGTATCGGCTATAAACCCTTTCAGGAGTTCACTACAACATTCGCCACTACATCACTAGGTTATTGCAATAAAAAAAAATAAAATAAAATAAATAAAACAGTTGTTTTTGTTTTGATGGCAGTAACCTAGTGATGTAGTGAATGTGGATGCAAATGCTGGCACCATAAATCGGGCCATACATCGGGAATGGTTTGACCTACGGACCTGGTGAGGGACTCATTCTATCGTCGTAAAATGATCAGCGAGTTCTGGGCACAACATAGTTAGATCACAACCTTCAAAACATCCTTCTGCTTCATAAACTGCAGTTGATTAGCTGCCGAAAGTCGGAGTACTGGAGAAGCCATTGGCGGGTTGCTATGGGTGTTTCGAGTGAAGATTGGACTGCATTATTGATATGTGATAGACGGGATTTGATATTAAAATCGTGCGATATCAATGTATTATTGATATTGACATATTATTGATATCAAACGGAGGACGTAGTCTCCGTTAGTTCAGTATAAAATCAATTGGGATGGTTACGTGAATTCTGCTCGGGTTCGAATCCTTTTAGTCGTGCACAATCGTGCTGACCCTGAACTTATCAAGTACGAAAATATTAATCAACTTTGACACAGTTAGCAACTCTACAGATGATTAGTCACTCTACGGTCTAGGTTGTATTTTTTCAGGGGAACCTGAATGCTCCCTACCTGTTTGATGTCCTCTCCAGAGCCGATTTTATTGTTTGATCCTTGTTTGTGTTTCACTCGAGATTCTGGAGTCAAGAAATACACTTCACGAACCTTTGGATATTCCAGTTCACCATTTCTTACAAATATCCTCTGTAATGAAAAATGTACACTTTCGTTCGGTCCCCGTACATTTCGGAAACCACAATAATATTTACGTTGACACAGCAAATAAAGTCAAGCCATCGTTGTTTAAAAAGGGTTAGTTATGGTCGAGCGCCACAAGATAATTTTTCCATGCTGTAAATGCTATACACTTCATATACTTGAACTTGAATAATGTAGGAACTTATTGAACAAAGGTTTATATGAGGTGGTCTACATATAATTATTGAACAGCCAAATACATCATTATCCATGTATAACTTCAATCAGACACCTAAAAGAAAATCATTGAAATTTAATAATACGCTCAGTTTGCTTTACTTGTCTTCATAATTAAAGGATTATTACACAAAGGACTATATAATAGGACAAAAGCTAAAATGAGATCAATCGTTCAAGTCCGAACCAACGTTGGAAGCATCGGCTGATAGTTCGTAAGGCAATTTCGGTTCATTATTTTCAACAAGTCATAAACCTCCGCAATCAACTTTAAAAAAATAATAATAACAAGCCCCTTTCAAACTTGGTTACTTTACGTTTCAAAATGTATAGAATCCAAAAATCGAATTCAGTAGATCAGTTCGCCTGCCGTAGGCCGATCACAGTTTTTTTTCGAAACAGCCTTCGCTCCGGTTGAGGTCAATTCAATTTATGCATTTATTTCCAAAAGAAAATAAAATACACTTCTTACTAACAAAAGTTTAGTGGAAAAATAGTGCTCTAATAAGGGCAATGCCCGTGATAGGAGACTTTATTATTATTATTTTTTTTGTTTTTTTATTTCAGTAAACTTTATTGTCGGTCTTGACATTACAGTTATGCAAGTAACAGTATATAACGTGGTACTTCCATTAGGTGCAGCCCACTGGCTGTCCTAGATCAGTAGGTACTATACATGTATATGTATAATAAAATATAAAAAATATGTATAATAAAAATAGATAACAATTATGGTTAATAAATTATGTAATATAATAAACAATTTTTGGTAATAGTCAATCTGAATAGATAATAAATAATGTAACGAGCTAACAATAGTAAATAATAAAGTTTAGTGATAGGAGACGAGTCAAAAAATGGTACTGCTCTCACAATACTGTTTTACAATCATTTAAAAAAAACCCTGATACAGTTATATAATTTAAGGTAAAAAGAAATTGAAAAATCACGAAAAGTGAGAAAGAAACCATATTAAAATATAACAATGTGGTATTTAAACAACCAGAACCAAATCACAATAATTAAAAGAATAAAACAAACTATTTACTAGTAAATGATGAACTTGGTAGCCAATAATGTGGAAATTACAAAGATTTCAATTTATCAAAGTAATGTAGTTTTAAGATTAGGGGCACACTTTTTTCTTCAAACAACAATGACACAACCCGCTAACAACCAACAAGCTAACAAACCCGAATGACAAGATTCTTGTGCACCCTACATCTCGTTTCAATGTCGTGCGTTCGAAAATTTAAAAAATTACTCCATAGGAAATGCTTTACAAAACATAGCTCCTTTAAGAGGGCAGATGTTCTATTTTTGAAAAAGTGGAAGAGAATGATCTCTGATCCCCTTCTTATTTATAACTCTCAGTATACATTTTTGAGCTGTGATGACTGGAGCTAATGTAGATTTATATGCACTCCCCCATGCGGGGAGGCAGTATGTTAAAATTGATTGAACTAGCGCAAAATAAACTACCTACTCTCAAAAGCGTCGTATCGAGAAAACATCTCAAGCGGGCAAACATGTAAGGTGAGGTGGTAGGTTATGGGGGATGGTTAAGACCAGTTCGTTTTCATGATGAACCATGTGAGTGTGAAGAGCTCTATAATTGTTTTTGGTCACTTCTTGGACAATAGGTAGATGCTGATCATTGTGAAGAGACGGATTTCGCATACACCAGGGTGGCCCAGTTATCATTCTCAGTACACTGTTCTACGTAACCTGGATTTTGTGTACGTGGCTTTTTGCAGCGCTTCTTTTCGATGTCGAAAGTCATCCACGACTTCCACGAACAACTACTTACCAGTGAAAATATCCATTTTCATCAAGTTTCTAGGCATCCGTCGATGCAGAGAAGACTTATTTGCTTCGTGTTCAGTCTCGCTGCGTTCCCTTCACGAACCCCACTTCCAGACATCATATGTATATAGCGCCGTATTTTATTGGGGCACTAGCACCCTCGAGTGCGATTACGTTGAAACTGCCGTCGCCGTCCTCGCGACACCTAAAAGGCTTGTTCCACGCCTTCACCATATAACATTCACGCTTTCATTTCCTCCCTCGTGCCCCTTCCTCTGGGTAAATGACTCAATCCTTGTTTGTAATATTTACAGTGAATAAATGCGCATCTTATTATTGCGCAAATAATTGAAAATTATATTAGTACAAAACGCTGAAATATCTGTTATGTGAACCTAAACCCCTACCAGGGTATTTCATTTCCGTGAGCCTCTATTAGGAAAAAAGAAAAAGAAACCACCTGTAGTAATTAATCATGAAAAAAATTGATTAAAAATGACGCTGCAAAATTATTTTAAAATTTTCATTATTTAGGTCTTGCACAGTTAATCTGCACTGGTCTGCAGATAATGTTATACAAAGTGTAGGGTACATTATCGGAATATAACTAGATAGCCCTTAGCAGCTACTAATGTAAGTCTCAAATAAATCACGTACTAGCGCACTGTCCCAGAGTTGGACAAAATTCTTATTCTAATCTTGACGCTGATCACGTTGTGGGCCCCAGAGTAGCCCTCGTTGTTTAATTATAAATAAAAACACCTTTTTTCACAGGTTTTTGTTTTATTCATGTTTTCGGGCTAAACGCCAAACGAAAAGCTCAGATGAAGAAATTACTAAAATCAGTTCCAAACAATCGGACAGTCATTTAGTTTCCAGTTACAAAGCAAGAGAGATTTTTGGTAGGTTTTTAGAAAAAGGAGTTAGGAATTCTTTAAAAAAAGTAATATAATAATATCGATCTCAAGATCACAACCTTAAGTAATAACAAGGAACCTCTTTAATTTGCTTAAATAAAAAACCTCTTAAATTAACATGTAAAACCTTTCCTTATCTTTTTTTTTTTCAACTCTATCATTGGAGCGAACTTCTTAAATTACGTAAGGGAGCTAATAGTTCGTTAATTCGAAAAAATAGTGAAACAAATTATTTATTCTTCAGGACACTCAAGACATTTTCAGGTCCATCGAAGATATGGAAGTATTAGAATCATCTTCAGAAACTTCCATTTCTTCAAAGGTAAGATCGATCATATCTGAACAGAAAAATCATCAAGAGGTATGAAACAAGGTTAGTTCTGCTGAGGTCTATTTTGACCATTTTCTCCGGAGGATGGATACCTGTTCATCAGCTTTTAATTTATAAACCTCTCGAACATAGTTGAAAATTGCTTTTCATTTTCCTTTCTCCAGAAATCCACTTTTCTTTAACATCTTCCGCGAGGAGGGGAGAGTTTTTTTCCGAAAAATTACAAAAAAAAAAAAAAAAAAAGCTTTAAGGGAACGCCTTGCCAAATTTTTTCTCCCAAGTCTCAATTCCATTCGGGTGTTTCAGGCAGAAACCACATTCTAGCCTTGAGATTGAGCATATAGAAGCTCATCTTCTGTCTAAAAGTCAAGTTTCAATAAAACCATCAACAGCTCCGACTATCTCATCATGAGTAGCCGACTGCTGCTTGTAAACCCTCAAAAGTGCAAAGAACAACAGGGTTTGACAGGGAATGGGTGCTAGGACAAAGAGGCTCTACCAAGAAACGCAAAGGTAGACCATCAAGAAGAGGCTCCAAAACATCACTTAAACGGCCTGAACCTGCTGTTAATTCACCCAACTATATTTAAAAGGATTGTTGACCAGTGGGTCAACTACAGACTATAAGAAAATAGTTAGAATGATCATGTACACCATAACTAGAAACCGCGATTGGCTTCATAATCGGGTTTACCCCCCTAGATGCCATCTATATCGCAAGTGGGTCATAAAAAAAAACTACCGGAGTACGAAATACCCTACATGATATTTTGCTCAAACAGCTAAATCTTCATGTTGGTACACGTTTTTGGGATAGCCACATAACTCTTAATGCCAGGTTTTGCTTAACCGGGAGACAAACAAGATTTACAAATCCTGGCTGTCCAAATTGAATTGTTGAGGATGTAATCACATTTATCATAAGATATGTTACCTCTTCAACAGATCTTAACTGAATCGATTAAACATCAAGACATCGACTTGTGAATGTTGTATTAACTTCTCAAATAGACTTGGCTAGACTTTATATGTACCTAAGTCCCTGCCTATTTCCCTCCCTTCCAACAGCCACCCTACTGCCGTCGTTTACATGTACCAAAGTTACGTGCATAATTTCTGAACCCTGAATTTTTCATGTTTCTCGCCGCCTTCGCAATATCTTCACGAAAGGAGGAGGGAATGGCTCAGCGACCTGCAGTTGATCTTGGAATGTTAGCCATTAAAATAAAGGTGCCCTCGCGCAAGGAGTAGCGAGACAGATAGTAGTCCTCCCGCGGGAGCCGTAAACCTCAAAGCCCCTGTAAACATTCAACCCTACACTGGAAAAACGAGAAAGCATAATGCTACACCGTACGGCAATCCTCATGTATACGTAATTCAGCTTTTGCCTCGTTCCTTTTTTAACAAGTGGTCTTATTGTACCAGCCACCTTTTTACTCCAAAGTTTTAGGACATGTCCCACAACAAAAAGCAATGCTAATTTCCTCAAAATATTTTGATATGCATTAGTATGTCTTACAGCTGCATATTTGCATGGTATGTTGAAACTTCTTTAAAATTATAGTTTCTGGCTGATGTCGATATAAGAACAGAACAATGTCAATGTTCCACAAATATAAAATGAAGATTTGAAGGTATTTGTTTCAAGACGATCTCTTCATTAAAACACTATCACCTAATCTATCTGTAAAGACTATCACTCACTTCACTGTAAAATAACTCAGCATTTCTCGCAGAAATGGAACCAAATGCCAGGAAAACCTCCATTCGACTCACTACACAAGTTAGCATAATTTTTCATGTCTGAAAATTAACATGTACTTCCACCAAATTAACATGTATTGCTTCTATTGAGTCTACCAAGGTAGCGGAAGCATTGTTTTCACTTTCATGTGAAAATTTTTTTGTCTTCAAATTCAAAAATTCCATTCGCATTTTGCGTTTTAGACCTTTCTGAACAATCCCCTGAATGATCCTGGATGATCTGAATGATCCCCTATAAGTTTCGTGGCCCCCTGGATAAATAGTAGCCTCTGCGCATCCGCAAACGTGAAATCCTTGTTACTCCGGGAGTTCATGACTGATTTCGATGAAATTTTCAGGGATTGTTCGGACTGATGTAGCTTTAATCAATAATAATTTTCAATGATCTATACAGTCATGTTATGGATACGAGGAAGCTATGTGCCACACCCACTTGCCAGACGTTTTTTTTTCTTTCCTGAGATTAAATCTGTCTCTCCTGAATTCTATCTCGTCAAGTTTTCCTTCAAATCTGCATTACTGCTCGTATGTTTAAAACTGGGAAAATCTGTTAAATCCACACACTGTGAACTGGTATCCCTGAAGACTAGCGAAATTTCTCTGAGAAACACTTTTAAGAATACGGAACACCAATCTCACTTCTTAAAATTGCAATCATCGCCAGTATTATGGGCTGCAGTATCGTCTTTTCTTGTGAGTTACCTATGTAGTATTCCGAAATTTGTTCTGAGAGTCAGATCTGTTCAATTCGACCTGATTTTTTTTAGGAAGTTCTGTAGCCTCAAAACAGCGGAAAGTCACTACAGTATTTGTAGAGGAAGGCCTACTTCGAATACTTTGGCGAGAGACTCGGGGAATCAAGATAGACCACTCACAAGGTGTGGATTATTTGTGTTCAAGGTGCTTTTGTGGACTACTAGTTAGACATAGTCACTGCTTATTAGCTATACCAACCTTAAAGATTTATTTTTTTTTGCAAAACAAGAGTTAGCTACTTTTTTTTACTAAGGTCAAAGGCGCTATTGTCTATCCAGTCCCCTCCAGTTCCTCACGGAGACGAGCTCCTAGTTTTCATTCCTCTATAATGATTGATCGACATACAATCTAACACTAGCGATGATGCTCACATCATAAGCACAAGCAGAGCTTATTCGGCTGCTATAAACCCATTGTTTAAGGAGGGAGATGTGATGATGCAACTTGTTACGGAGGGTTATCCTTTATTGACAGCGCGTAAAAGGTCCTGGCTAGTTTGGTACTGGAACGTATTGCGAGATGTGTGAATGGCTCTAAACACAGATACTAAACGAGTGTCAATCGTGCTTTCGTAAGGGATACTCTACTGTGGATTCCGTCTTCACCTTGACCATCCTGATAAACTTACACCTGGCGAGGGGGAGAGGTAAAAAAGTGTATGCCTTCTTCATTGATTTTCGTTCTGCGTTCGACAGAGTAAGCCGAGATTATTCGTATCACAGACTTGATGGGGCAGGTATCAGTCATAGACCGATCAGAGTCTACGTGTTTTTTACTTTCTCAAGTTCAAATGTGAACATTCTTGGTGAGCCATCAAAACCCTCGGCGGGCCTTATGTGGGCCACGGGCCGTAGTTTGGAGACCCCTGCTCTAGATCCTTTATCACTAACGTTTTATGGTTTGCATTGATAAGGCAAGTATGCAATTACGGTAACAGTGAAAAATAAAATAGGAAATTAAGAACAGGACTTCCAGTGTCCAGACTTTTTTGTGATAGTGTAGAGTGTGAACCTTTCAAATATCTTATTGCTCAATAAATTATAAATATACATCCTCCAAACATAAAATGTGAGTTTGCGCCCAATTCTTCTTCGGCCAAAACAATTGTTATATAGTTTGTCATGGGAGAATAATAGCCATAACTCGACGAACCTCCATAATATTATTTTACCGAACCTCTAACGAAAATTCAAGAACAGGGGGGGGTCCCACCTAATGGACGGAGACACACTATTGTTTTCCCTTTCGTGTTATTATTGCGATTGTTGAGAGAGGCATGGGGAAAAAAAAGAAAAAGGTAGGGAGAAATGGGGGAGGAGAGGTTGTGATTCTACTATGGAAGGGGTTTCAGAGCGGTAAAATAAATAAAAGAGAGGGCTGTGATAACAGAAGTGGACGGTAATAACACAAGTGGTTCTGAACAAGTCAAGAGGGCTTGTTAGGCATAATGCATCGATGAGCACGGGCAACTATACCCGGGCTTTTTCCACTTTTATCGCTCTTTGCCGACTCGGCGGTCGGGTTCGTCGATTTTATTACAAAAAAAAAATATATATATATATATATCACAATAGTTTTAGATAGAAACAATAACAGACAACACAAACTATTTTTAATATTTCGGCTTTTGCCTTTTTCAAATTGAAGAGAAAACTAATTTTGGTTTTTAGAAATTTTGACAATGACGTGCCGAGAGAAGCGTTCCATGGAGATGTGTTGTTGCCCAGCTAACGCCTGATGTTCAAACCCGGAGGATCATATGCTTTCAGAACATTTGCGTGGGCCCTCTCTGATTGAAGCAGCGCCAACTTGTTATCTTCGGGTTTCATTCTTTTTAGGATTTTTAGGCCAAAACAGTCATCAAATGAAGCATCATGCGACGAGGCATGGCGGCTTGATGGCAGATCTTCGTTTTTCCTGACCACTGACGATCTGTGGTTATTCACCGTTAGATTGAGCGCCGTCCAACGTGAAAGGCTAGACATTGTTTACACACCAACTCATACACACACATAGGTGTTTGGCAATCTGCCGTCCCTTTGCATCTGTATGAGTTGGGATTATTTGGGGACGTGAAGTTTTCCTCTTCCACAGCCAGTGGACAAACCTTACATCTGCGTTTGCCACATGGATGCAGTCCTCTTGATCGTTCTGTCCTATCGGATCGTCTGTGTGTCAGAATGTTTCCAATAGACGATCCTTGTCGATAGGACAATGAAGGCGCTTGAGAGAAAACCTTTTTGGTCTCTGGGTGTGATGAGAGGAGCGGGTAGAGATCTTTTAAAATTTTGTTCATCCTCTCAATGCCGAAAAAAAATGTGGTTGTGAGTTGAATTTTTTCGACAGAATTTCGGGATGTAGGGTGGTGTTGAATGTGAGAAGGGATAATTTTTTGTTTTAGCATTTTCGCAGGGTATCCTCTTGTATTTAATTCATCACCCACATTGTTCAAGAATACATCCTTATTTTCCTTCTCACTGCAAATACGATGACCCCTGATCGAAAGAGCTCTTGGTATTGATTGTTTTGGGTGACGGGGGTGGCAACTTTCATAGTGTAAATATAATTGCTTGTTTGTTGACGTGATGTGTACTGAGGTGGTGAGTCTGTTGCTTGTCAGTCGTACGTTGACGTCGAGGAATGTGGCTGCTACTGTCGAATAAGTCCTGGTGAATTTTACAAAAAATTGGGAATTTAGATCTGTTAGAAGTTCTTTTAGAATGAGAGAAAAGTTTTCTAATGTTTCCAACAAATCTTGATCACAGAAATGATGGAGGAGAAAATATTTTGTGAGTCCTGGTCGAGGTGTTTCAATTTGGATGAATAATTTATGATGACGAAATTTCTGATCGTTTAAATTGAGGTCAGAGGGTCTATTAGCTCCCAAAACCCACCTATGAGCTCTTTCTGACTGCTGCAGCAGGCGATCATTTGAAGACTCTGGCATCTTGCACAGCACATTCACCCCAAAGCATTCATCGAACGATGAATAATGGGAACGAGCGTGCTCACCGACCGGGAGTGCTCTCTCTTGAGTCACCGAGGCCCCATGATTGTTTATCCTCAGGTTTAGGGTTGCAGCCCTCCCCATGTAAAAATAGTGATTTGTATCTGTCACAGCCCTTTTGTGAAACGAGCCTTTTTATAGAAAGCCTAGCGTTTTTACAATACGCCAGATAGGACAACGAAGGCACTTGGGAGAATACCATTTCAGTCTCTGATGAAAATACCGAATTTCAAATACCTAGTTATCTTCCTAAACGGTCGGACTTTTATTGATATGTTGATCAATCCCCTAAAGCAGACGTTTCGCTATTTTTCCATGTAGTGAAGAACATATTTTCTCCAAACTCCAAGCTCATTTGACTTCAATAAAGTAACCGGCCCTGATAGATCCACTCACGACCGGCCAAAGGGGCCATCTACGACCGCCTCCCCGCCCTTGAATATTATCTCCGAGATCGGGAAATACACTCCCAAACCTTCGGCTATATACGGACCGGAAGGAAAATGAGGTTCTGCATATTTGATGAGGCAGTCTCCAGGCATCCGGCCAATCATCGTGCCTCCACCTGATGCTCCGCGGCCCCGGTATTAGGCCATGTTCGCCTCCCACAACCCCTTGCGGTGGCTCTGCTCAGAGTAAAAACCTGCATATTTCAGTAGTTTTTCCCCTTCAGACGGGACACCCCTCCCGACGTTGCTCCTGAAGCTTCGAGCCCTTGATCTCGAATTTAGCGTTTTCAACCTGTACGGAATATTGGTTTTTCGAAGGCTGATCAACAATTCCGCCGAGTACACTGGAACGCTTTTCACCTTGGTGTGTTCGGCCGTTATGGGTGTCCTACAGGCAGTTTGCCGTCAGTCCGGGATTTAGTTCCGAATAGAAACCAGGCGCAACGAAGCTCCTACAGTCTTGTTTCTTCCTCTTGGGCGATCGGACGGACGTTACTTGAATTTATAACGCGGCCTAATGGACTTTTTTTGTATTCCTTGGCTTCTAACATTCTGAATACGACCCTCCACAGAGTGCTAACTTTCCCCTCACTAGACCAAAGTCCGATAAAGTTGGAAATGATAATTAAACTTTCAGAAAGAAAATAGAGATTTCCGCACGGAAGAACACGGAACACTTATTTTTTTAATTCGTACACCTTACATTCGGTACAATACACATTGTTACGAAACACCTGATAGTTGGAATTGTAGGATCCACTAATAAACCGCATACCATAAAATATTTAATAGTCACAATACCCTCCCTTATTAATTGTTTTGTTAACCCCCATCATTTTCATGCGTTGTGAATCTCAAGGTTGATGACGTGGCTTCGTAAAAATGTCTGCCACTTGCAACTTAGGTCAATCTTGTTTACTTCAATTTCGTTTCCCATGACTAGCTCTCGCACAAAGAAATGTCGAATTTTTATGTGCATCGTCCGCCTGTGGTACTCCGAATTATTCGCAAGCTTCAAAGCTGCCTCGTTGTCGATGTGGAGCTGAGGTTTACCGACTTCTCCCACTAAACTCTTCAACAAGCGCTTCAGCCAAACTAGTTCGCGAGCTGCTTCAGATTATTCCAGATATTCTTTAACTTGCTCATATGAGTCGCTATATCGTTCTGGCTGTTTCTGGTAACCAAAGAAATTCATACACAGTTCGTATGCCTTGTCCTCCGAAATTCCATCTAACAGCCGATGCAACTCATCCCAAACTTCCTTGGCTCCCGTGAAACGCATGACCTTCTGGACAGTTTCCTCCGTCATATTCATCTTCAGAGGTAGGAGTGCATTACATTCAGCTGTATTGAAAGTCTGGAGTTCTTTCTCGCAAGCTTTGGTTTCGTTTAAGGAAGCGGAACCTGGTTCTTCTGGTTTTCGCAACTTGCCCACAACTATATCCCAAGCATTGGGTATTCCTCGAAGCAAAATCGAGACCTTATACTTCCAAGTTGCCCAATTACTCTTCTCTTCAAGCAGTACAACTTCAATAGCCTTCGCGAATTCCATTCTCACTAATATCACTTCCTACACAGAGCACTATCACAGCTACAACACAGTTACAGCGATGCTACACCCATAACCCGATAAAGTTGGAAATGATAATTAAACTTTGAGAAAGAAAATAGAGATTTTCACACGGAAAAACACGGAACACTTTTTTTTTATTCGTACAACTTTACAAAGTCAAATTCAAGAGTCGAACCAAGAATTATTCAACAATGTAGTCAAATAAAACAACCACACATCCAATGAAACACAATGCTAAAAGCATCATTATTCTACATTACATTCCACAAAATTCTGACACCGAAAAACAGAAAAACATGATTTAAACCAAAAGAGAAAACCTTTTAGGGTTTTGATCAGGTGAGCAATTAAAACTTTATTAAATTTATAAATGAATATTTAATTAGTTCTTTAATGTCCCAGAATGCCACCTAATCAAATGGTAACTACCTAGGACGAATTCGCCTTTGTTCTGATTCCTGATAAATTACATAAAATTCACTCATATTCACATAATTTAGAAAAATTATCCATCATGAGAGAAAATTCACATATAGAGTGGAATTCTGAGCTTCCTACAGTATTTATTCTTTTCAATTTCCAAGTTCTGGTTCATAGGTGAATTTAAGGGAATAGTTTCTTTGCAAAATTTGAAATACTGGGTGTCCCACGAGTTGACCCCCCCCCCCCCCTCCGTGCTAAAATCAACAAAGTAGGAGTGGAAAACAATTTTTTATTTTCAATCTTCATATTTTTCTTCAAGCTTATCCAATATCGTGTTTTCGCAACCTATTTAAAACCGAGCAACCATCATCAATTGACACCAACCTTGCTATTTCAAATAAGAACGACCATTTTTTATTGCAGGTTTGGATTCCAAGTAAAATTTTGTGAAAAGTGGAACCCTCAACCGTAACCACAGAAACCACAGAAATTTTCAATTTTATGAGTTGTCGTGAATCCCAAGTGTGGCACATGAAAAGAGGTTTCCTCCTGGTAGAGAAAACATGAAAAAAGGGGACACATTAACTGCACAAAACGCCTGCCTTCTTCCTGGATGCGAAGCTCAGTGTATTTTGGAGAGAGAGTTTTGTTTTATTTTCAGACTCTGTTAGAAAGGCTTTTTCGCAATGATTCGTCTGTATTTCATTCAGTAACTGACCAATGATATGCGATAGTAATTAGCTTGAGCTGGAGACCCCAGATTATCGAGGTTTGCAGCCACCCTCCCTCTCCCATCAAAATCTCTAATAGTAGGTATAGAAGTGAAATATCTAGTTAAACATATTGGTAAACAATACATGTACTACAGGGACGTCATTATGTTCGGTTTTTGCATGATCATACATATAAATATCTTTAAAAACTAGACCAAATTCTTGATTGAACAAAAATATAAAAGTCTGAGAAGTTATTAACTGAGTATGAGCATTCAATGTAGTAAATGTATGAACTCCTATTGAAATATATTCATATGATAAATAAACGTGTGTATATATTATAGTAATAAATCCATAATGCAGGCAATGGCAGGTAGATGGATTGATATGATGCGGGAGAGAGGGTTAAAGTTTCCCTAACTCCCCCTCGAATTGGGCCTTCCCAACTCGGCTGCCCTGACACCCCGAGGGACATCAGAGATGGATCGTTCCAACTCCTGCAGGGGTGCGAAGTTATTCGTCAATTAGCCGTAGTTAACCGCAATCAAGGGAAGGTTCTTCGTATATCGTCTCCTAGTTTTGTCAGTGCGGGGAAAGAGAGGGGGGGAGCCCCATTGGTTTCTCGGAAGTTAGCTTCGATTTATTCTAGTGACCTTAATTCAAACCTCAAACTATTCGGTTGACCTGCAAATCCACCTTCGATTATTACGTAGTAATTTGCAGGGTGTCCCAGGAGTTATGCACAATCCAACACCTATGTGTTCTACAACTCATTTCCGAACAAAAATGCCTCCGAGCAGTTTTTTGCCAGAGACCTCGTTTCCGAGTTATTTGCGATTTAAGATTTTTTTCGCGTTTTTGATTTTATGTCATTAAAACTGACATGACTAAATTTTCCGAGATTGCTCAAATTTGATAACACCGTTGGAAAGAGTGTTAATTTTCTATATATTTGATGTCGACGAAAGGGAAGAGTTGGTAATGATACGGAGGCCTGGTTTTGTAAGGGTCCATAGTGTCAGCAAAAAGATAAATGCAACTCATCGAAATCAATCGTTAATGAACACATACAATAGCCGTCTCTAGTCTCTTCGATTATCTTGACTTTTGCCGAACTTTGGTTTATATCTTAACAATCTTGTTTAAGCTCTAACTCTTTATGTGAACTCGATTTAAAACCCAATATCTCATCATTTGCCCACAACTGGATAACATGTTTGAGTCAACAAACATTTTATTAAATTAAGTAAGAAACAACGAATTATCGACATTGCAACACCCAATGCTACCGCCAAATCAGATTGGGGTTTATAATACACGGCGCACAGAGCAACCCCTCCCTCAAGACCGGGGGGTCGTGCGGGTCATTGCATATCCTGGCCCCTGACCAAAACAATGCCTCCTCGTAGCTTTCCCAATGTTCAAACATTTTTCTTTTTTAGTTTTACAGGGTGTCCCATGAGTTATCCATAATGTGACTCCTACGTGTTGTACAACTCATTTCAGAACAGAAATGGATCCTAGCAATTTTTTGCTGTAGACCTCGTTTTCGAGTTATTCGTGGTTCAAAATTTTTTTCCCTAGCTTAGAAATGCCGTAGACGCTGTTCACAAACGAACGGGTTTATGCATCCGACAACACTAACTTAAATCGTCACTTGAGAGGTCTGGCGTTGTCACCATTCCATTCAGCGAGAAAAGTTACGTATATCCCGCCTCCGACCTTTTTTCGTCGAGACTTTTGGGAAAACCTCAATTTTAACAGAAAACACACGTTTTTCTGCAGTTATACACTATTTCCTTAACTAAAAATCTTTTTTTAAAAACCAAAACGACTACACCGTTGGAAAGCTGACATTTTGGCACGCGTTCTACCAGGCCTGTACAGTTCGGCCTCAATCATTAATGGGGTTTCTAGGCGAGATGAAAAACAGGCGATTTCAAGATTTTACCATAACTGCCATTTCGCGCAGCAATCGCACACCTTCAATGCAATTAAAAAAATGTTTTCTGACTTCAAATAGATAGAAAATTCAACGCTCTTTCCAACGGTGTCATCGAATTCGAGCTATCTTCAAAATTGAGGGGGTTATGACAGTTTCAATGACATAAGATCGAAAACACGAAAAAAATTTTAAATAGCAAATAACTCGGAAACGCGGCCTCTGGTGAGAAATTGCTAGGAGGCATTTTTGTTCGGAAATGAGTTGTACAGAACGTAGGAGTCGGATTGTGCCTAACTCCTGAGGCACCCTGTATACCTATTTAAAGTGCACGCATTCAGAGCCATTTGAGAATGTTTTTTTCTGCTGGGTGTTTGCGGGGTGCCTCCAAAAACAAGAAAGACTGCACGTTAATGTTATGATCAGAATCCTCATTTATTCCTTTATTCCCTTCATTATTCGTTGTATCATATTACTATTGTATCATAATGTACACGTTAAACCTCTCCAAGGTTCTACGTTTCGAAGCGTTGAATCAATTATTCACGTTGAATATTTATTTCAGCCCATCAAAACTCACCTGTAGGAATTCTCCTGTAGATTCTACAATCAGTATTATGGACCCAAGTAACCATAAAACTAATACCGTCAGTTTATGAACCCCCACCAGTAGATATTCCGATACGGGCTTCCGAGTCTAACTATCTACAGTGTTTAGGGATGAAATTCACAAGAGTTTCTTAGAGTATAAGAGATAGTAATTATGTCCAATACCCCATAAAATATTTTAGGGCCAAATTGTTGAAGAGCGGTTCATGGAATTTTGAGAATAGACACTGATTCGAGGATTTCACTACAATTCATCAAACATACGTGAAACTCTTTTTGACAGTTGATCGCTGCCAATTTCTACACATGGGTTTATTATTGTTTTTTATTCTCAAAAATGAACGTTGGTAGTTTTAGGTAGAGTTTGCTCAAAAAAGTTTATGAAGCTCGAATAATGAACTGAAACAATATTTACATGAATTTATGCTGACAAATGAACGAAAGTCGTATTAATTACTAATAAACAAAAATTAGGTTAAATATTAATCTTTTTTTCATTAGCAGAATTACTTATAACAAGTTTTTATCGACATAAGATTTATGATCACAGCATTTTGGCCCTGCATGTGCCTCTTCATTTTGTATAAATTAAACGTAAATATAACTGTATAATAAATAAAATTAGATTACACAATGATGCTGATTAATCAGAATATCATAAATGTCCAAGGAATAGTTACTACATAATCTTATCTCAGTAATTGATATCAACAAACAGTTATTTCTTAATAGGAAGAGCAATATAAGGTGACCTGACTTATGACAGTAAGCCGTCACGTTGTATGAGGAAAAGGGTAAGAAGGAAGAATTGTGTTAGGAATTATAAGCGGACAAGAAAGAATGATAAATCCGGATAAAAGAACGGCTAGGAAGAAACGGCGTTGAACCCGGGTGATTCATCAAAGTAACAGCGCCAAAATGAAACCGCGTCCGCAGGAAAACCAACGAAAACGACCAAAAAAGAGTAGAAGATAACAATTAAGATCCCCTCCCTTTTCTTCAGCGGCTGCAGAGGTGTGGTCGAGAAAGGAGGGGGGGTGGAAGAATGAGTGTAAACAGTTTTCGAGGTTGGAACAAGGGAAGGATTTCGTCGGAGGACGAGCCGAGGGCAATCCTAAAAGGATTTATCTGGACTGTGATTGATGGTGGCCGAAAAGGAATGCGCAATCCCGGGGTTTCTGTTTCTCTGTAAGACAAGAGGAATGACATTTTATTTGCTTAGACTTGACAAATAAGGTTCCCGCCCTCGTTTCCCCTCTTCACCGCCGAGGGATTTGGACGATTCAATCGACCGAACAATCCGTTTTCAAACCGGGGCCACGTGGAACGAGGAACAAAAGTCGAAGCGGAGCGGACGTTTAAGAACGATAAAAATAAAAGAAGCTACATTAATTCACTGGAGTGGATGCTAGTTACATTGAAGAGCCTTCAGTTATATAGATGTAAAACGAAACGTTTTTGAAGAAATGTTGATTTCAAGGTAGCTTCGTTGATTCAATGTCATTACGGTTTCCATAATTCCTAGAGATACTTGTTACTTAATCCCACAGGGTGGAGGGGGGGGATATGATGCAGACTGCTTCATTGAAATTCTTGGGTTCCAAAAAACATTTTTCGGGAGTAAAATTCCTGTAGTTCTGCGATTGAAATAGTGTTTAACGTGACGTCATTGAAAAACATGAATAGATAGAACGTAAATAATAATGAACCTAGTTATTAATTTAAATATGGTTTGTTTTTATATCTGAAAATGTATAAATGACAACGGCAGTGCTCGCATATTGTCCGGCGGTGCCGAGGCAATTTGTAGATGGTCTCGGACTACAAATGTAAAATGTTTGACTTCAGTTAATGTTTTTATGTATTTTACGATATTATTAATTTTTGTTTTTTGTTTTGTTCAAATTGAAAATTTTGGCAAATTAATTTGAACCTTTGGAACAAATCAATTTTAATATTTTTGGCATCTCAATTCAAACTTTCGGCGACTCAATTTCAACTTCTGGCATACCACTTCGAGCTTTTGGCATATCAATTTATACTTTTCACAAACCCAACTAATCCAACATTCCACCCCATATAATGATTAATAAATGTTTTTTCTCTGTCTCAAATTTTTGTTTATTACATTTTTGAATGTTACCGTTGAGAATACGATGTCACCTATGTGAAGAATCTCAAGAAATATACACGTTTTGTCTATTGCCGACTGGATTTGAATTTTTTCAATACTTACATAAATCTTCTTTTAGTTTTAGATAAAATAAGGGGTGCTTACGAGTATTTTTTACATTTTTGTTTAGGGAAGGGGGTACCAACTTACATGGAGGGGGCGGGTTCTAAGTTGGGGGGGGGGGGACCCCTGATTTAAGAACGACTTTTCCAATACGTACACTCTCTATTAGTTTATAAAAATGTCAACGATGACTTCGAAGAAGGGCGGGTTTCACCAACAACGTAAAACCATGGTTAAAAGTAGTTGTATCATTGTGTTACGAAGCCTGAGATTTGAACGTTGATTCAAAATGAAAGGGGTTTTCCAATGTTATCGATGGTTAAAATGTTAACATCTATTTACAGCGTTCTAAAAAAAGTCGATTTAAATTATTCTATTAACATGGAGCATTGGACCAACTAGCCCAAAACAGTCACGTGGGAGAGGGTCGCCGGAGGGTGACGCGGATGATTGACGCGAGATATTATAGTATACTATATTTATTTATATTATAAGATAAGAATAATGTACTTTCTTTGGGAGTTAGTGGTGAGTCATCATAAGCGCTATAATTATTTGTAGTTCTGCAAGAACCTGAGCTGCGAGTCCCTGAGCTGCGAGTCCTCATTTACATATTCAGTTTAAGAGTATTATTACGATGGATATATTTTGGCCAGTAGACCACGGAGATCGGTAATATTAGGCGCGTCCGGCACATAGGTAAAGCCGAAACAGCAGACATGAAAATAGCAAATTGAAACCAGCAGCATGATGAGAAATTCGCGAAAGGAAAACCGCAAGAATAGCGTGGCTGAATCACATAGAAATGAAAAAGCAAGAATTGAAGATCAGGTGTAAAAGGATGTACTGGCTGTTGGGAAGGAATTCCCGCCTAACACTCCACAACAAACTACTATTATATATGCAGATTCTTCGCCCTATCTGGACCAATGGGATTCAACTATGGGGCTGTGCCAAAAGTACAAACATTTCAAAATAAAATTAAAATAATAAAACTGAGAAGTATTGTAGGTGCCCCTTGGTACATGAGAAATACTGGTATTCATAAGGAGGATAGAGACAGTCTATGAAACAGTTAATAAGTACGCGAGGAAGCACAAACAACGGCTCCACAAATACGAGAACCCGGAGATGCTTGACGTTTTGGACAATACGGATGAACTTCGGCGCCTCAAGAGGAAAAAACCATTTGACTTAGTTGTGCAAAGTGCAATTAACTGATTTATTACAATATTATTACTAAGTACATTATCTAAGGGGAAGGTTTTATTGAAAACCTAACCTACTGCTGTGTCTACTATACTATGAAAAACATTGCTAGATGAAAATGCATATACATTTTTCAGTTGCAGTACAAAAATCACAGACAAAAAATGTAAAATCAACATGTGCACACTTAGTACTATTGGCACCCTTGCATCAACATTACTGTTATTAAATTACCACAAAAAATGACTTATTTGCCAGCAGTAGTTAGGTACTCTTCACACCCATCACGGGTTGACAGTCATGTCAATTCGTCGAAGGTCATGAAACACTCCCACAGGCTGTCAACATTTAGCCGTTCCTAACTAAATGGAAGGTAAATTATATACTGGTGGCTATCCAATTTGCACCTCATGATGCCACGCCGTTTCCAGCATATAAGTAAAGTGAATCTTGAAAGAGCTCAATCCAATATTGATACCGACCCGCCTACCTTTCGGATTGCTATGCGGCAGAAAGAAAAACTAGGGGAAAATCACTGAGGGCGATAATACCGGTTGTGAACACCAAAACAATTTGAAAGGCGTCAATACTTGATGGCACGCCGGGGGCCAAGGAAATTCGTGCTGGTCCCCTCGTGCCTGAATTAGTCCAAGGGAAACGCTCGTAGGGCAGGCGCTGAATAATCCAAAAAGGCCAAGAAGAAACAAATTGTGCGAAGGGGCACACGAGGGTGAGAAGGAAGATGGTGAGGCGTCTTTACATATTCAAGAGGTTCGTCCTCTCCCCGTGCCACCCTTCAGTCGAGAACACCGGTGGTATTGCAAAAATGAAAGGCAGGTTCAAATTTAAAAAAATAATATCTTCCTTTTCGGAAGAAAAAATTATATTCTTGCGGGTAATTTGACTCAAAGAAGTTCTGTTTTTATTATTATTTCTTACAAATGTCAAATATTATGTATAATATTTTTGTATACAAAAAGAGTCAGTTGAATTTTATGATTAGTGAAAAATATAGCGATTTCACATATCAGGGCTGTGTTCGCTCCAATATCTGTGTACGTGTATTATGCGTTGATTCGTCTGGTAAAAATTATTAAATTATTATTGAAGCATTTTAATAAATTGTACATTCTTGTCATTTTCAAAAACAGGGACCCACTAGAAAATGAGATGAGGTTTAAAAATTCACATATTCCAAACAAAAACAGATAAAAACAATTTGAAAAAAAAAAAAAAACAATCTACTCGTAAGTGTGCTGAATATTTGTATTTTTCCAGATTTTGGGGTGAAGTAATTAAATTTGAAATTCTCAGAAGTGTCCACCACCGTGATTGCCCCCTAAACCTCAAATTTGACAAGTCTCAAAACTATGGAAAAAGTATTTGTAAAAATATCTAGAATGCGGGTTCCTATAGGATTTTCAACGTAGTTTATCACTGTGACCTTTTTCTTACTCTATTTTCACCACAATTTTGTTGAGACTCAAATGTGATGTCCCCAAAATGCTCCCTAATTGTGACGAGGATTGTGGCAGTCCTGGGAGGGATGAAGGGGAAATTTGAAAATCTTTTGCAAGCCACACTGGATATCTCAAACTGGAAGTTGTGGTTGACGCACTATCGTGAAAGGTTGCGTCTCCATGCAACGGGCCGTAGAAGTAATGGTGAGCACATTTTCAAGTTCTCTGAAACTAGCTTTAGCGTTTTTCCAAGATGTCCCCTCGTGGGAGGATGTCAGGGAATTTTCCATTTTTCGAATAATCCCAACAGGTGACGTTAAGACACGTTGCTGTGGGTTTTCTGTCCACATTGTGATTCTTCCCCATTGTGAATGAATGAATGAATGACATGTTTATTTATGGCTCATCACAGCTCTTACATGAACTCAATAGTGGGGTCACCCAAAACACGATCAAGAATAAATTCTTCAGCACCAACGTCAGCAGCGGTTGATGCATCTTCCCTTCGCGATCGCATTACTGAGCCCGTGTTTAGTAAACGCTGGTGCAGCCTCGTGAACACTGCTTGACTGGGACAACGCCTATCTGGCTATCGAGTTCGGTACTCCCTTTGCGCTGCAAGTGCGTTTCCGTTACACAAGCCGTAGACATAATGCATTTCTGCGTACTCCCGAACACTAAACTCAGCCATGGTCAAACGTCAACTGTCCCCAAAACGGCGAAATGTATTCATTGCTGTTTAAACAAGTGTAGCCAGATCAGTGTTTATTCGTAAAGGTCAACGTCCAGGAGCTGGTGGAAATGAGAACGTGAATTAACTCCTTGCACCCCCTTCCCTACCAAGATTGACGCCCCCACCGTGGTTTTTTGTATTTGAAACTCAATTTCTCAAAGAAAAAATGTCGTAATCCTGAAATTGAGTATACCGTTGGAAAGCTCATGAAATGAGGAAGTTTTTATGAGATTTGACAACTTCTTGGTCTATTTTTGGAACGTCGGCTCTGCTTCGAATTTTATCGAAAAATTTCAAATTTTTCAAATTTTCCCTTTCACTGCCATTATGAACAGAGTTATCGAAATTTTTTAAGGTTGAAATTATGTTTATCTTATAGGAAATTTAATGCTGAATCCGAAAATGTATAATAAAATTAAAATGGACGCTTCAGTGTTCCAGAAAACTCGATTTCATGACGTGAGGTCGGAGTTGACCGTGAAAGCACTAAAAAATCATAACTATCCAATGGACTGAGATAGGATCCCCACTCTGACGGCATTCTACTCCATTTTCGATGTAGTTTTACCCAAAAAAAATTGTCACACTGATCCCCATCCACCCTGTAGGTATATAAAATAGAAATATATCATAATACAATTAATTTTTCTTGAGTAATAAATATAACATACCTATCTAAATATAATTAAATTCCGCCACTAAAAATTGTTTGTACCGTCAAGGGTTTCGGACGTACATGCACAGCGCGGTCCAATCAGGGCCATTCAATGCCTGCAGAAAATGCTGTCCTGACAGTGACAAGTCCACGAAGCATTCCAGTCTCGCATAAGCCAGTATCGGACACTCTGCTACAAAAATGCCCTGTTTCTTTGTCACAATGAGGATGAAAACCGTCACAACTGGGATTAAAAAGCGCTACAAAAGTGGAAAAAATCGAGATCGTTATCTACTCTTTTATGAATGTAAGCCTATCATTGCATGCAAAGAAACTTGTCCAGTTCACCGCTTTATTTGAAACAGTTGAAACAAATTGGGGTTTTTTCTTTTATTGTATCTTTCTTTTTAAAAGACTTGTTCAAAATAAAATATTGGAACACTTTTTCTTTTCTCACACGGTAATAAAACGGGTTCAGTGTCAATAGAAAATCGGATTCAAATTACATTATGCCCATCATTGATCTGAGATAAGTAGTTTGAACATTAGCTACTTTTTGTTTATTATTCAATAATAAACCATTGTAATGAAAAAAAATTCTAACCCCTCCTGGAAATTTCATGGTTTACGTTTCAAAAGGTGTAGAATCCGAATCTGCAATAAACATTTTTCCGTCCGTCCGCCGTACGTCGTACGCACTATTTCTCCCGAACGGCTGGAGCAAAAAATTTGAAATTTTCAGGAAAAATCCATGTTGGTCCGGCGACGCCCCAATTCTTGAGCCAGCACTCTCACTTAATTTAAAGTGCCCTTTAAGGGTTTTCGAAGTTTTGTGAAATCCCTAAAAACCTCAAAAAAAGTCAAGGCGGCCTAAATTTAGACTCTCTTTGAAGAACTTTCGACGAGGAATCGAATGAGCCCCTCCTCAGGTCCGTAGGTCAAACCATTCCCGATGTATGGCCCGATTTATGGTGCCAACATCGCGTTATTTTGGTTTATTAAGTATTGTTTTTGTGTTGATATCAGTAACGTAGTGACGTAGTGATGTATGTAGTAATGTGGATACTGGAGAGAACTCCTAAAAGGCTTTGTAGCCGATATACGGGTTGAAGCATTCTGATATGCATGAAACGCTGCAAATTCTTTCACTGGGGTTTATTATTCAATTGGTTTTCGTTCATCATTTGAATTTCCATTAAGCTTTGGAGTGAGCGTGTTTCACAAGTGATGGAGCGATTATTGAATTTCAGGAGGCACACAAATATGATCAACTGAACAATCCAAATAGGTATTTTGGTTGAGAACAGATTTACGTGCTCTATGCATATCTCGTGAAATTCAATAATCGCTCTATCACCTGTGAAACACGCACACTCCAAAGCTTAGTAGAAATTCAAATCATGAACGCAAGCCAATTGAATAATAAACCCCAGTGAAAGAATTTGCAGCGTTTTTCAGTACGCTGTGTGAAATATGGACCTCAGGGATCCGTTATAATATTGAATGAATGCGAGTTGAGTACAAAATTTTCATTCAAACCACCCAACGTGAAGTGGCTTCAGGATTCAATCATCAACCCAATCCATCAACGGGATTAGAGCTGATCAAATCTACCTGCTTCGCGTCTCATGTTTATTTAGATTTAAATCCCAACCCAGAGCTCATTTCGAAGACAATGTTTGCCATTTGCCGTCCTCGGTATTGGAGAAATTAGAATGACACGTTCCCAGTAGTGTGCTAGTTCAAACTGCGCAACGAAGTAAATGTATTTCGTCTTGGTATTTAGAACATTAGACACCAATCATATTGACCCTCATAGAATCTATGTAATGTGATGTTTCGTGTCCATTTTGTCCTTACGTATCTCAAAAGAAGATGTTGTTACGTTATAAGTAAAGAAACTATTCTGGCTCTCCAAGAGCACGAGATACCCCTTTTGATAGATTCAAATTAATTAAATTTTCTCCGTGACTCCAATTTTATCGCTACGACGGAATTTGGGAAATTCGATATTCTAGCTTATAAATTTACGAATCACAAAAAAATCGAGGAGTTCAATTCGTGGAATTAGGAATTTTGAATACAACGTTCGTTCCTAAAAACGTCTTTAGAAGGTTCTCAAGCCTTTGAAATTATTCTCCATAAATCTTATAGTTTATATCTAAACTGGAATCATCTAAGTTAATGTGGTGTATGCTTGGAATAGTGAAGTCCTCCACGAAGAACACAAGGGATATTGTCCCATTCCGTGTCGGTTCCCAGATGCTTAATCTCGAGGGTTTTAGATTCACTAAACATAAAAACTATGTGCGAGGGGACGTATTACGGAGATGTTCATTTGCTCGTGAATCGAAGAGGTGATGTGATAGTGCGGTACCCGCAGGAATGTCCGTTTAATCAATCATTTGGGTTTCCAGTTCAAAACACGACCATAGTGGCCAAAGTGATGAGCAGCGAGAAGTTGAAGAAGTAAGTTTGCCTAAGTTATTCATAATACTACTGTCATATACCATATTACATCTCTTTTGGTCTTAAATTTGGAATCAACATGAGTTCATTTTTGGTTTATTATTCAATAATAAACCATTGTAATCGCTCTGGAAAAAAAAAAATTCTAACCTCCCCTGAAAATTGCATGGTTTACGTTTCAAAGGGTGTAGAATCCGAATCTGCAATAAAACACTTTCCGTCCGTCCGCCGTACGCACGATTTCTCCCAAACGGCTGGAGCAAAATATCTGAAATTTTCAGGTAAAATCAATATTGGCGACATCGTCCCAATTCTTTAGCCAGCACCCTCACTTTATTTAACGTGCCCTTTACGGGTTGTCGAAGTTTTGTAAAAATCCCTAAAAACCTCAAAAAAAAGTCGAAACGGCCTGAATTTGTGCTCTATTTGAAGAACATACAACGAGGAATCGAACGAGCCCCTCCGCAGGTCCGTAGCTCAAACCATTCCCGATGTATGGTCCGATTTATGGTGCCAACATTTGCGTTTTTTTTTTTGGTTTATTATTGCTCATGTTTTCATCGCAATAACCTAGTGATGTAGTAATGTGGATGCTTTAGTGAACTCCTAAAAGGGTTTATAGCCGATACAAGGGTTGAAGCATTCTGATATGCATGAAAGGCTGCAAATTCTTTCACTGGGGTTTATTATCCAATTGGCTTGCGTTCATGTTTAGAATTTCTACTAAGCTTTGGAATGTGCGTGTTTCACGGGTGATAGAGTTATTACTGAATTTCAGGAGGCACACAAATATGATCAACTGATCAATCCAAATAGGTATTTTGGTTGATAACAGATTTACGTGCTCTATGCATATCTCCTGAAATTCAATAATTGCTCTATCACCTGTGAAACACACACACTCCAAAGCTTAGTAGAAATTCAAACCATGAACGCAAGCCAATTGAAAGAATTTGCAGCGTTTTTAATCTAGATGCAACGTGGCGTTATGTTAAGAGTCAAGAGTTGAGGAAAGCATTGGAGGATATCACGACCAAACCAAACAAGAACATAAGAAGAGAAATGTATTATAAGAAACGTGCTACACCCACACAAAGTCGAAATCTTCGGCAGATCATTTCAACAAAAGTCGCATCGTCCAAATGCGATTCCTACATTCCTACATTGTTTCAACTTGTACCTGTTAAAACTAAACCTGGTAACTGTTCCTTTTCGTAGTGTGATGTTAATTTCCCTAGATGGAAGAGCGTAGCATTTTTCTCCGGGACATTGGTGTCATCGAGTATGATTATAGAAAAGGGCTTGAGGAATTATTGGTGGCAGATCGATGACCGCCTATTCAAGTTCATAATCCGGGTAACAATTATAACCTGAAGGTCATTAATCTTTAATCCCATCCATGTGGCGAGAATAATCACTAAATAAAATTTATTTTCTATTTATTTGCTAAATATTTAATATGCTCATTCGAATTCTATGTGAAGTGATGAACAGTCCAAATGACTAAATTACACCAAACTTGTAAACATGTTATACATCTAGTTAATGTGTAGGTTGGTTTTATCAACAGTATGTACATTTATTTCAATTCGATGTTCAATCAACAATGAATTAATGTTTGATTAAATCAGGAATGGCTGTCGCTATCCATTCTCTGTAAGGATGGAGATATGTGTAAACTGACGGATACTTCTTACACTCACGGCTGTATGTATAAATTCCAACAAGTTTACCCCATTTGTTCTTTAATGGATCTCCAAAATCATCCTGAAACACACAAATAAAATTCTTCAGATACCTACTAAACACTTTTTGTTTGATAGAGTTAATAATATTACCAACCGATCAAGATCTCCATTTTGTTTTCAAAAGTTCTCAAGTTCTAGTTATGCACTATGACTACTTGGCTGCTACAAATTCGCACTTTTCATGTAGTGTTTATATTTCAAACCGGCTCTTTTTCAAATTTCTGAATCGCTAGACGATTTCATTCTTTTGAAATGAACGATGTGCAACCATTTTTTCAACCTTTATTAGGGATATATTGTAGCACACCTACGTATACACAAAATTTCTAAATGCTTACTAAATCTATGTATAGTTTTCCTTACACCCATAATTCCCTATTGGATTGTTATGATTTAATAAATCATGATATAGGTATATATAGTATTACACTTCAGAAAAAGGGATATTGCAGTAATGTATAATTAAGAGTGTTGAGTTATGACTCATAATTCATGATCTATTCGCTATTATAACTAATGCTAAACTTGTAAAAGAAATCAACGCGCATCACTATAAGGCATGCATTCCTCACAGTTGGTGTAATAATGTCTAATTACGAGTGTGAGTGTTGGGTGGTAATGGAGGGATACATCCTGTAAATGTCATGATCTCTTCAATATATTAACCAAAGGCCAAAATCATTGATCACCATACATAAGTCCCTATAATGAATGCATTACTCACGATGAGTGGTCGTGCTCTAGTACCTGATTATGAATAAGAATAGTGGGTTAGGAAAGAGGAGGTACATCTACATAAATCAAGATCTATCCATACAATGCCATATAATCCATGCATCATTCAGCATGGAATATCCCTATAGCATTTAAATTAACAATAAAGGCAGTCTTGATTTGCTATATAATCAAGAGTGTGAGTGTTGAGTTATAATGAATCCTTCGTCCATATAATGCAAGCATTACTTACTGTTGGTGGTCGTTCTTTATCGTCTAATTGCGAATGTGAGTTGGGTGGTAGTGGTGGAGGGGGGCACATTCGGTAAATTTCAGGATCTATTCCCGTTTATAACCGAAAACAAAATCACAGTCCATCAGACATACGTCCGATAATGAGTGCATTACTCACGATGAGTGGTCGTGCTCTAGTATCTAATTATGAATGAGGATGGTGGGTTATGAAGGAGGAGGTACATCTACATAAATCAATATCTGTACGCTACTATCACCAAAATTAAAACCGTGTGTTTGATTGTTAGGTAGTAATTATGGAATACATCCTGTTAATATCATGATATATTCGCTTTAATAAGCAAAAACCAAAATCATAGCCCATCAGACATACTTCCCGGTAAAGAGTGCGTTAACTATGGTTAGTGGTCGTGCTCTAGTACCTAATTATAAATACGAGTGGTGGGTTATGGAGGAGGAGGTACACTTACATAAATCAACATCTATGCGCTTTTATTACCTAAAATTAAAACCATAAACCATACATACGCCTCTATCGTGCATCAGTTACCTAACGTTGTATTAACCTGTAATATGTAAATGACTTACTATGTGCCGTGATTTAGTATATAATTACGAGTGTGAGTGTTGAATTATAGTGGAGGAGTAGTTCCAGTAAAATCATGATATATTCGTTATGATAGCCTAAAGCCTAAATGGCGAACCAACCAGACATAGGTCTCTGTAATGCATGCATTATTCTATTCGCTAGGTTAACCAAAAATCAAAATCACAATCCTCCAGCCATGCGTCCTCGTGGTATGCATGCATTACTTATCCAACTTTCGGCTTTTCGTGTATAATAAAAATAATATTTTCCTCACTCTCCCTGTTCTCCTCTCTCTTCTACGAGTTATTTTCAAGTTTCCGAGATAGGTACATTACAAAAAAAAAGGAACAAGAAAAATCAATCCATTAGCACGGAAGACAAGTGTGAGAAACACCCTCTAGCTGAGGGTTAGCGTGACTGATACGTATCATATCGGGCTTTCGTATTCATGAAGTCAGCATAAGTTAGGCAAATGGAGGACTCCAGCTCGCTTCCACTGCAGCTGAATGTACCCGCTAGGCCAAAGGAGAAAAAAAAACTATGAATCTAGGGCTTGAGCACCCCACTACTCTACATGTAAATAATGGTACTCGGATGGGTGAATACAAGAACTGGGTATTATCACGGAAAGGATACATTTAAAGTGGAATGTATCATCACGGCCCACCAACGTAGTCAACTATCAGGAAATGCACTCTATAAAACCTTCCTAGATAAGAAACTAAATGTATCCTGGATGTTTCAGTTCGATGTCATAGAACAACAGTCTGGGAAATGTTATAGAGAGGAAAATTACTAATTAGTTTTTCTCAAGTTTTTCCGTATTCAAACGTAATTTTCTTAAAAAATCTCATGTGAAAGCTAAAGAAGAGTTTTTCAAGTTTTTGAGAGAGTTGTGATCATCTTAGTGAAGTGAGATCAGAAACAAGAACTAATATTAAAAATGAAATCACCCGGAAACAAAACCTCTGAAAAAAGTCCAGGAGTCTTTTTTATTTTTTTTTTTTTTTTAAGGAAACTGTAGAAACGACCTTCAAAGCTTCAGCCATACATACATATGAGCTATATAAAACAGAGCAATATGGTTCTTGTAAGTTTTTTCTTGATAAACATAGTTTTGTGGGAATGTTTTGCATCTACCAAAAGCGATCCATCTCACGATACTGAGAAAACTGGACGCTAAGCCCAAGGTAACCCCCTCCCCTCAATGCGATGAAGCGATGATCGCATTCTTACACGGAATCCTCTGTTAATCAAGTCCAGTTTGAGGTAATTTTATCACAGACATTGTTGTTCTTTTAGCATTTCTATCCACTATCATATGTTAGAACCCAACAATCAAATCTAGACCTTGTAGACCTCAAGAAAGAATCCAACAATTGAAATCTATTTAAATTTGCATTTGCAACTGGGCATGTCCCTTACATAAATAAATTAAATCTATTACAGTTATACAATGAACTTTCGTACCTAACGTTTTTGCCCATTACGTCCAGGAAAATATCGCTGGTAGTCGATAGAATTTTCTGAAATCTGATTTTCGGTCTTACGATCCTCCACAAAACTTAGTTGGGATTTCATGAACTGGAGAATCGTGTGAAGGTTTTTATAACGAGCAACCAGTACCGTTGTAGTGTTAATCGGAAAATCGCATTTTGATTGGAAATCCAGAAAAATGATAAAACTTAGATGAATTTCTGGAGGTTTTGAACAGCAGGTTATGTGCTGCATCACTGTTTCGTTTAACCAAAAATCCAACCATTTTATAGGATGAACATTATTTAGTTCAATTTTTTAAAGGTGAATGTAGTTATAATTATATACAGAAGGTTAATTATAAGATATCTTACCCAGCACGGAGAGCTTTTAGAGTCCACCCAGGAGCAGATCATTCTCGGCGAAATTATGTCGTACTTATACTGTTCCTTGCAAGTCTCGTTTTTCAGCAAAGTGACGTCCAACTTCCTCAACTCCCCTTCAGCTCCACCCTAAAATCATTGCAGTTCCATCTTAGGACCAACCAACTTCACAATATTAAAAGTAAGTAAAAAGTAAAAGTAAAGTAAACAAGAAATATCACGTTGGATTTTCGTCCGACTACCCGGAGGTGTCGCGGACGTCGCCAGCCGTCCTCCAGAGAGGATCGGAACTAGGTCTGACGATTTCGCTCGTGGCTTCTCATTGCCTCACACCCCTGGGTTGCGAGCGTTTTGGATTCACGTGATATCGAGATCAGAGGTGACCTGTCTAACGACAGGACAGGTATACAACATTTGATAGGATTTTGGCCCTAATCATTGGTGCCAGCCGGGTTCGAACCGGGGCAATCAGTACTCCCACTGAAAGTAAACAGCTAGAGGACTGAAGAGGAGGAATTATAAACGGTAAATTTTCACATAATACTTTATATGAGTATCCTCACATAAGGCGAATCATTATATAATTGACAAGGCGAAATTAGGTCTCCAGCTCCATAAGGAATGGGTATGGATGTGACTATCCGAATTGAGGATTGACGAATGTTAACCTCTTAAGGATGTCAGTGCTAGTTTAGGGGTGTTTGTGTTTCAATTAGGTATTTAAAGAAAAGTCGGCAATCAAGCTGAATAAATACTATAATTAACAACTTTGTCTTAATCTTAATTATCTATTAATTACTTAACCCTAAACTAAAGTCTCTCCTCATATGGTACGACAGCGACAACGTATGGGGTGACAGACTGTTTCGAGCACTAGATACTACGACGGGGCTATTCGTCTTAATAGTCGTGGATGTGGTAGGAAACAACAGCGAATTGTTTTCTACCGCAGCTTTCTCCGGACTAAATTTTGCGCAGTTCCCTGCTTCCTAAGAAAACTCCTGCCGTCTTCAATTTCCCGGGGGAAGGCCGCCTTGAGCCAGGTGGAGGGGACACTGGACGCTCGCTTCCTTTCCGTGGACCCGACAAGGATGACTAAAGAATTTAAGAGATGAAGCTGTAGTGTACCATCTAGCCCTAACCTTACAATGAACAATATAACGAAGGTAATAAGATCAGAAACGCAAAGCATTGGATCGACACAAGACGGGTTGAGTTCGACATAAATAATGTTGAATAAATATTGCAATTGAAGTTAGAAATTGTGAATTGAACATTAGAAATGTTGGGTTCAACTTCAAAAACCAACTTGAAAAATGATTAATTTGACTCGGAAGATGGTTCAATTTCTATCTGAAGCAGCGCATAAACGGATCAGCAATTATCCCTTCCATCGCCGAGGCAAATAACAAATATATAAGGTATATGTAGCACAATTATAAAAAATCTTTATATTCAGATTTAAGTAGTGTATATACAGGGTGCGGCAGCATAACTTCCTTTTTTTTAAACTTAAAGCATCGTATGAATCAGACAATTTTTATTCGTTTTTTTATAATATAGGCACATACATAAAGTTTTGTTTACCCAGTTTCGAAGATCAAATCAGGTAGGTGACGTCCCCCATTCTCCATACACTGTGTAAACCGATTTCTGGCGTTTGTCATGACTCCAGCCAGCATAGCAGGCGTTATGTTGGCAATTTCTTCCTGGATGTTGGTCTTCAAATCTGCCAGTTCACATAAACACGGGATTTCAAAAAACCGCATAGAAAAAAATCACAAGGGCTCAAATCGGGAGATGGACTTAAGGGACATTTGGTTCCAACAAGACTGTGCAACGGCGCACAATTCAAGAGCATCGATGACTGTTTTAAGGGAACATATTTTAAGACCAACATCCAGGAAGAAATTGCCAACATAACGCCTGCTATGCTGGCTGGAGTCATGACAAACGCCAGAAATCGGTTTACTCAGTGTATGGAGAATGGGGGACGTCACCTACATGATTTGATCTTCGAAACTGGCTAAAACAAAACTTTATGTATGTGCCTATATTATAAAAAACGAATAAAAATTGTCTGATTCATACAATGCGTTTTATTAAGTTTTAAAAAAAGGAAGTTATGCTGCCGCACCCTGTATAACGATCTATCATTATAACTGATTCTTATCTTGCATTTTAAACTAGGAAAGTCCTGATACATGTTTTTTAAAATTGTTTATCGAGCAAATAAATTATCACACGAATCATTGAATGCTTGCTGTAGCGAGTGCTCAAGTATTTTGTGAAGCGATGGTTCTGGCTTCCTCGCAACGCACCGGACTACATTTCGTGTTTTTATAAATGGTTATGTCCCCGGTGTTTCTGTTTACACTTGCATTGCACTGTAAATACCTAATTAAAGTGTTGAGAATGTCAGCAATGCGTTTGCCTCGGCTGGTAGCATTGGAGGTGGTTAGGCAACAGCTTTACTGGTATAGAGGCCTTCAGAGACTGTGCGACCACACATGATAATAACACGACACTACATTTGATAATTTGGAATCACGGTCTGTTAAGCTTGGAGTCCAGTGTGAAATGGTGGAAAGGAGCAACCTTGGAACGAGCACTACCATCTCAGGAACAAATTGACCGACGCTTGAATTTGGACATTCGTTGTCTTGATTTAACCATTGATACCCAAAAAGCCTCCGTGATCTTCCCGTGCTCTCTCTCGTGATAACTCTCTTCTCATGCTAACTGTCAACCTCACGAACAGACTGCAAATGCTGCGGCCAGGGAGATGTCCTTACTTTGCAATATGGGTGAACCCGAATATTCTGCATTTAGTAGTGCAATGCTCCTCCTTCAAAAGTTCCGTTCAGAGCTTTCGGATGAGATTTTGATAAACGTGATAAATGGTGCAAACAGCCTGGCTTTAACAAGGTACTGTGAGTCGTCATGGTCGTACACATCTGAGCTTGACTGGAATTGATCAAGAATTACGAGTTATATCTGTACTATTCACTTAGCATTCCCATAAGCTCACTGAATTAAGGAAAAAATTCAGTTCGTGGGTTAGTTGCAGATATCTGGCAGACGAGCTCAATCCACAGCCATATCGTGTAAATTATATATTTGTTTTGCAATTAATTTTTCAAATACACATGTTTTTCATTCACTCATTCATGCATGAGGTTAAAAACGGGATAAAACACTCAATATCAAAATAAAAATTCCCGAAATTCATTGAATAATTAGACTGAAATTAGGATCGGACAAAAAGGATCACGACAATCGGTTAGAATTGTAGGCGGTCATATTTTAACGAAATCAAACTCATAAACCTCTTTTTCTAATGGTTTGTTGGTTTGTTTTCCCATTGCCAGCCTAAAATAGTGATCAAAAATGTTTCATCTCACTTCTGATTCCAATCTTCTTTCAACCAGTAACTGTATTCCCGCTTTGAAGTCTGGAAAGAAATCCGTTATTAGGGAAGTAAAACTAATATTATCGTTGTTGAATGATTGATGAGGAGGTCTGCGGGTTGAGCTAACTTCTCTTGATCACCATATCGGTCAGCTGCTGCCCAGACGGTTGGGATATTTTGCATTTTATTGGGCTGGTTTTTTTTCTACCCCCCCTGTTCCTTCTTTGACGAATGTATAATGAATAAGCGTCAACTTCTTTCTGATTCTCCCTTTTCTCCGTCTTCGCTTGAACGGTGAACGGGCGAGAAATAAAAGGGTGTCGTTGGAAATGAAAATCTTCAACAGAACTTGAGTTAGTTCTAAAGATTGGTCAGATGTTAACTCAATCGAAATAGAAAAAAATCATATTGTTTGATGTTGTCTATTGATCGAAGCGTGAAGCCCGAATCTGTGGCAATATCCCACAAGATAATTGAAGGCAGGTCCTTGCACCTAAATACGGAATGTTTTAGATTCAAATTGAAATGGATTAGAATTTTTGAGGCCAGCAGAATCAGAACCTCCTAAATCCAAAATAGAGTGACGATAAGTATATAAAACGTAATATAAAAATATACATAAAAATGAGAGATACTGGTAAAAAACAAAGATCTTGAAATCGAGACTTGCTAAAACTTACTAAAATTTTAAATTTATGCGAATAGGAAGGGTATACAAAATGAACTCTATACCAAATTATTGTGAAATTTTGATTCATATATAGATGTCATTTTATACTCGATAAAATATCGGAAAACAATGCATTTTCAACGTTTTTTGGCTTTCCTGACAGGTTTTGAAAAATAGATTAACGTGTTGCGGTTTTAATAGCTTCAATTGTGGATAAAGAAATCGTTTGACGTGTACATTTGAATTCCTGTACTCCTTCAAAATTTAACTCATCAAGAATGATGGAAACTATCCCGTTCCGTCTATGCGTTAGTCTCTTGTTGTTACGGAGAGGGAAAAATTGAATCGAATTTAGAAATTGGATCATATTTAAACGCTTAGAAAGTACAAATGGATCAAGATTGAACATTATTCCTGATTCTAATCAGGTTAGAGTCAGTAATTGAATCGGCGAAAATTGCGACAGACTACATACTTTAATCAGCTTTTTGGTATATCTGCTATCAAAGGTTCAGTTATCACTATCAATGCGATTCAGCTATGAATCACTATCAATGCGTTCTGAGGATTGATAAATTATCAGATATTACACTTTCAGGTCCAATCAACATTGCCATCTAAAGTTTTGCTAAAAAATGAACTTGATGCTTCCAAAAGGTAAAACTGAATTAATACATTGCATAATGCTTTTGTTCTCAATAGAATAGGGAAGAAATATTGCTTTGTTTGTGTGAATTGGAATGGGAATACTAACAAAAATACAGTTTGATTAGAATGGTTACCAGCTAGAGTTGAAGTAAGACCCAAAAAAAAAAAAAAAAAAAAAAAAAAAAAAAAAAAAAACGCTGCAAATTCTTTCACTAGGGTTTATTATTCAATTTCATTCATTTGGCTTCATGATTTGAATTTCTACTAAGCTTTGGGATGTGCGTGTTTCACAGGATAGAGAGATTATTGAATGTCAGGAGGCACACAAATATGATCAACTGATCAATCCAAATAGGTAGTTTGGTCGAGAACAGATTTACGTGCTCTATGCATATCTCCTGAAATTCAATAATCGCTCTATCACCTGTAAAACACACACACTCCAAAGCTTAGTAGAAATTCAAATCGTGAATTCAACTCGATGAATAAACTTGAATAATAAACCCCGACTGAAAGAATTTGCAGTGTGCGTGTTTCACAGGTGATAGAGCGATTATCGAATTTCAGGAGGCAGACAAATATCATCAACTGATCAATCCAAATAGGTATTTTGTTTGAGAACAGATTTACGTGCTCCGTGCATATCTCCTGAAATTCAATAATCGCTCTATCCTGTGAAACACGCACACTCCAAAGCTTAGTAGAAATTCAAATCATGAAGCAAGCCAATCGAATAATAAACCCCAGTGAAAGAATACTTATTTACCCCAGTAATAATATTGAATAATATTTACCTATATATTATCAGCGTTTCATAAATATCAGAATGCTTCGACCCGTGTATCGGATATAAACTACAATTATCCACATCGGCTATCACTCCAGTATCCACATTCACTACAACTCGACGCTATCGGCATCACTAGGTTACAAACAAACAATAATAAACCAAAAAAACGCAAATGTTGGCACCATAAATCGGGCCATACGTCGGGAATGGTTTGTCCTACATACCTGGGGAGGGGCTCATTCGATTCCTCATGGTATGTTCTTCAAATACGTATAAATTTAGGCCCCTTCGACTTGTTTTGAGGTTTTTAGGGATTTTACAAAACTTTGACAGCCCTTAAAGGGCATTTTAAATTGAGTGAGAGAGCTGGCTCGAGAATTGGGGGGTTGTCGGACCAAGATGGATTTTTCCTGAAAATTTCAGATCTTTTGCTCCAGTCGTTTGGGAGAAATCGTGCGTACGGCGGACGGACGGAAAAATTTTTATTGCAGATTCGGATTCTACATCCTTTGAAACGGAAACCATGAAATTTTCAGGGGGGGTTAGAATTTTTTTCCCAGAGCGATTACAATGATTTATTATCGAATAATAAACCAAAACACTCATTTTCTTCCATATTCCAGTTTTTCCCTGTAACACAGAGTGGATAACTAGATATGCATTAGTATTTCGAAAGCTTAACTATATTGGGGATCTTTTTGTAATTTATCGCGACTGGTTCATCCTAATCGATTTTTATAGGAAGATCTTGGGAGTCCATATTTTTCACGAGTTTGGAAGTTGAAGAAGTGAGTGAATTCTTAGAAACCAGGAACTCCGTTGTGATACCGAACGGTTACCTGTAAACAGGTACATGCGAGCTCAAGCTTTCTGTGCACTGTACTTGCCCTACGTGAAGATGGTTTGGCTGAATCATGAAGATTTTTAAAGTGAATGCAAATATTAAAATTAGTCCCATCGGGTTTATGAAAATTATTTAGACGTGAAGATATTTAGTTTTGGATTGGTGAACGGATGTCGGACGAAGAGCGACGCCGAAAAATGGTTTCCAAGCTCCCCAGATAAGAAATATCTGTGTAACCAACGGTATCATAGGTTGGCGCTCTATTTGGTCAGCATTCTTATTCAAGTGGCAGATCCAAGTGGGAGCCGACAAACGTTTTGTCGAATCTGATGATGCGTCGGAAACGTTGTTCCGTTCGAGGGAGATAAGCTCATCTTGCCTTCTCCCCAGTTGAAACAGTTACTTCTTTACTCGAAGAAAATATTCAAAATTATTCACTTCGGCTAGAAGTTAAATATGAACTTCACTTGGGTTAAAAGTTGATTTATTTAAATTTTCCTACTTTATAGTGAAGGAATGGTTCAGTTTATAAAGTCCTTTTCGGAAGAAAATTGATTTGTTTTTCCGATTTAGAGTAATTGAGAGATAGAAAAATATATATTTGTTAGCCAAGACCCTTTTTACTTGGGGAGATAAATACAGGGTGATTCCCTCGTAGTGTACGAAAATTTTTCGGGTAAAATCTCTTTGAAAAATCATATCTCCAGAACGTGTTGAGATAGAACAGTGCGGTTGATGGCGTTTTGCTCCATTTTCGGTCTAGTTTTACCCAAAAAAATTTTCGTACACTACGAGGGAATCACCCTGTATAGTCCTGAATATGACTACTCAAAAATAATTTTCACAAATTCACTCTGTTATTTCATATCATTAATAATTTACTTAGTTTATTAATGGATATTATTGTTATTGAAATTACAGGATGAATTAAAACATGCTTTGCAATTTTTATAATTAACTCCCCTTAGATGAGAACTATTTAAAAAAAATTAAAACAAAGATTTTTGTCAAAAACGATCTTCAGACAACCAAATCAGGGGGGAAGGGGCACTCATACGTCCGACTCTCCCATTTCTGTTCTTTATGATTGCTTAAAAAAAATTCACTATTTCATATCCGATATTTTCAACTTACGAAAAAGTACACTAAATATTTAATTTAACACGTGTGAAGAGGCTAAACAAATATATAAACAATTTGATGGAGAGAAACACTACACAGACGAAGCCGGACCTCATGGGATGTGAAACAGCCAGGGTCGATACAAACAGCATCCTCCAGCAATAGAACTAAGTTTTTGCGGTGACATTTTTGTAGTGAGACAAGTTACGCTGTTCATTGGTAGGTTAAATATGATACATTCTAGATTTGATGACGTTCTTAACGCAGTTAGTGAAAACTACGAAAGCGAACAGAGAACATGAATTGAAACTGTTACTGCAATGTTTCTTGGGCCATAAAGTATTATCCACTCTTGCCCTTCGAGCAAAAGAGCTGTAAACATTCAAGCGGTATATGTATTGAAAGAAAAACTGAACAAATGACAGTCTCTCCTCGCATACATGACAGTGAGTAGTGTAATTTCGTTGCAAAGTGTCAATCAGACAAGGCATGTACGAGTTCCGGGCCGAATTGTAAACGCGGCTGACCAGCATCATATGAAAAAGGATCTCGGTGGCCTCAAGGTTGCACACGGAGCGAATCTCATTAGGTTTATCGGTAGTTGCGAATGGAGATGGAGGTTGTTTCCCGGACAGCCGCAACTGTGGTACGAATTTCATATAATCACACTGCATTTCCTATTCCTGGTTGGTCCGAGTGATTCTCTCCGTAGCCAGCGATAGTTGGTACCGATCATAAAGAGACCTGATTTTGTGAGGATTTGACTTGTATTTGATTTTGTGTAGGTCGTTGGACGTGAAGGTCAGCGGAGTTCCAGGTCATAACAGCTGAGAAGAGCAATGAAGTGTACCCACTAATTTAGCTTCATAGGGTTGGAATCGTTAGAGTGCCTCTCTCTATCAGTATCTCCAGGGAAATTCGTATGTGCCGACTCCCGTCCATCTTCCAGATTCTCAGTAGACTCATCGGCGTCCAGTCAAGCACTTGAGCTGATCCTGTTTCCAGTCTCATGAGAACATTAAGCGTATTGTGCAGCAGACAGAGAAGGCGCTCATAAAATCCTGTCTGAACTGTCTCCACCAACTCTGTGTAACGAAGGGCCCAGACTAGTGCCACGTAGGAAACTTATTCCATCAAGATAGATTCAAACAGCGAATTTGAGCCACCCACGACTTGCTCTTGGATGATCCATCGTTTAGCTAATACATCCAGCAGCAATTCTAGATCTAGTAATTTCTCTCCTAGCAGAAGTGCATAAACTTTTTGCTTCCGAGTCTACCAAGGTAGCGGAAGCATTGTTTTCACTTTCGGAATGTGACAATTTTTTTGTCTCCAAAATCAAAATTCCACTCGCATTTTGCGTTTTAGACCTTTCTGAACAATTTTGGTTCCGTGTCTGTCTGTGTGTCTGTCTGTCTGTCAAATCCTTGCCACGGGCAAAACTACACGAAGTTATAGTCCGATTTTGATGAAATTTCCAGGGATTGTTCGGTTTGATGTGTAGATGGTCCCCTATGAGTTTCATAACCTCCGGATCAATAGTAGCCTTACAGGCATAACTAGTTCTTGACCGATTTCTATGAAATTTTCAGGGATTGTTCAGTTTGATGTGTAGATGATCCCCTATAAGTTTCATGACCCCCTGGATCAATAGTAGCCTCTGCGCATCCGCAAACGTGAAATCCTTGTTACAAGCATAACTCCGGGAGTTCATGACTGATTTCGATGACATTTTCAGGGATTGTTCGGATTTGGTATATTTTATAGTTTGTTCAATAGTTGAACATGCCTACCTTCATTTTCTCAAGTTATGCTCCTGCATAACAATAAATTTACCCTAATTCAATATTTACTTCGCCTAATTGAACGAAGTTATTTAGTCAATAATAATTTTCAATGATCTATACAGTATGTTATTTATACGAGGAAGCTATGTGCCACACCCACTTGGCAGACGTTTTTCTAGCAGTAACGAAGAAAAGATTTGGTTGGCAGATTTTTTTATTCAGCTGGATAAGTAGTTGGTTTAAAACAAATAATTACGGAAACTTCAATCACATCTTGTTTGCATGATTGGAGAAACTTCATGGTATGGCTAAATTATGAAAATACTTATGGTAAATGCAAAACTGTGAAAGTTGGTTGGATCGGTTTTATAAAAATTATTTAGACGGTGAAGATATTGAGTTTTCAATTGGTAAACGGATGTCGGATGAGGGACGATTTCGAAAAACAGTTGGATAGCTCCCTAGATAAGAAATATCGCTGTGGCCAATGATATCATAGGTCGGGGCTCTATTCGGTCAGCATTCTTGTTCAAGTGGCCGATCCAAGTGGGAGCTGACAAAGGTTTTGTTGAATCTGATGATGCATCGAAAACAGTTGGTCGTTTCGAGGGAGATAAGCCCATTTGCCCTCTGCCCAGTTGAAAATGTCACTTCTTTACTTTGAGAAAATATCAAAAATTATTTGCTCCTCCTAGAGGCCAGACATGAAGCTTATTCGAGTTAAAAGTAGAATTATTCAAATTTCTCCACTTTCTCATTGAGGAATATTTAAGAATAGAACCAATGTCCGGTACATTATTCCCGTTCGGGGGAAAGTTGATTTGTTTTTCAAATGTGAAGTAATTGAAGTACATGAAACATTGGTTTTTGAAAATTTAAATTAAACATCACAATATAGTTTTTACAGAACAGAAGATTTACAACCTTAAAACATTAATCAACCTTAGTTCCTTAACAAATCAATTTCTAAATGCGTCAATTTTTACCATGTGTAAACCTAGATAGGAGGAATTAAGTCTTTCCTACGTCAACACTTTCAAAGAAAAAACTACTACAAATTATTACGAAAAGATTAATTAATATTGTATTAGATAGCACTTCTACGGGGATCACTGGATTCTAGACGATTATTAAACGATATCTGCGATAGCTACATTATCTATAAAAAAAAAAAAAATACTTAGAGGCAGAAGATTATTTAAATGAAACATACCACCCATACAAACCACAATACAAATCTTACCTCATTTTCTCCCCACCCAACAACTGTGGTCCCATGTAAACCATCCACTGGGTCCTTGGCCAATTCTATCGGTCGAACCTTCCGGCTTTTTGTGAAAGCTTTGGAGACTTTTACCAGGGCGAGATCGTAATCCTGGGTGTACCAGTTGAACATGGGATACACCAAGACCTGCTCAACATCACTCACTTGTCCGTAAAGGTCGGTTTTCCAACTGCCAGCTCTCACCTTGATTTTCTCGATAGGTATGCTGCAAACATGAAAACCTTAAGATATTTTGTATTTATTATTTTAATATCTCACATTGAATCTCTCTCTTTAGGTCTGTTTAAGCTGTTTTCCCAAGTTACCTATAAACTGCTGCAAGTTATACTAAAAAGGTTTGTTTATTATTTTTGACCTCAACCCATTACACCCCGCTCTCTCCCAACTGCAGCTTCTCTTGATTATTAAGTCGTCAAACCAGGAAATGAAAAAATAAGGATTTGAGAAAATTTACATACATTTTTAAGGGTTTAGAATGAGATGTTCTAAGTCAAATGAGCTCGGACTGGTCTGCGATCCATCTCAATCGATTCGGCAAAAGAAATTACTTGGAAATAATTGCTCTTGTCATTTAGTATGTCACTGTTATTTATTTGCTGTGGTTGAACGTCTTAGAATCTGAAACCTACCCCAGTGACTAGAACTTGCAAGAATCTAGAAGAGTTTCACCAGTTTTTTGCCCGTCCCAAAGCCTTTCAAAGGTCGTGCGTCTTCTCCTAGGAGGACGAAATTGGTATAGATCGCTGGACTGTCAATTTTTGGTGTTCATTGGCTTTATTAGTGAAGAGGCCATGAGGCTCGGTTGATGTATTACTGTGAAAAAACATTTCAGGTCATAAAACAAAGAAACTTGGGAGGGGTGGGGGATTGTTGTGTTTCGTAGGGTTTTTTAATTTAAAATATGACATAACTTTGATTTCATCATTTATTTGAGAGATGGTAACAAAAATGTAGGTACATATTCCAAATATTTAATCCGCCGCGGCGGGCGGACATTGGAGATTCAGAATCTACGCATTTCAAACCGTCAAAGGACAATTGAGGAGGAGCTATAACAAATTTGTGCAATACGATTATAAGGCTAATGATCGAAAACAATGACAATCGGTTAAGTTCGGTGTAGGAAATTGCTTCCTCGTAACATGGATGAAAAGATTATTATAATGTTTCAGAAGATCTTGAAAGGTTCTTAATCTTGAAAGATGGGAATCTGAAGCTGGTTGAGTAAGTAGATAAGATTATGTTGAATTTTACAAACCGTTCTCGCTCAAGTAAGATTCAAATTTGATGAACATCGTTCATTCAGGAAGAGAGAAAATCAGTATTGATGTTTGAGCACTCGTTGAATTACGTTTCGATTTTTGAGCCGTGCAATTCACAGTCAACCATTTACAGCCAGCACATTCCATGAAAATGTCTTCAAAATTGGACGAAAATTTAAAAAATTGAGCTTGCCTTAAGGGTTCAAGGAAGGACAACAAACACACACACACAGATAGACAAATGGGCAAGAAAGAAAGGAAAATAGTTTAGAATGGAAGTGGGATTTTAATTTTTTTAATACAAACTATTCATCGCTTGAAAGTAGAAATGAAGCTTCCTACTTATATAGTAGCATCGGAATTAATAAAATCTCAATGAATAACTCGATACAACTTGGATTTGATGCGTGATTTAGGTGAAGCAACCGGCACGCAATAATATTCACAATATGTGAAATGTGCTTTGCAATAGTATATATTATTGATTCCCATAATTTGAGCCACTTACTCCTGCACACATGACGCCAAAGTTACCACCCAATCTAAGGTTAGAAGTGACCCCGCGCAGGCGAACGTATCTGATATAGAAATCGACACCTGAAAATGAATTATAGTTGATGTAAAAAATTATATATTATGCCATAGATGACTTTGTAGGACATAATTGAGATCAATAAATTTTATTCAAAAACTCAGGACAATGAAGCCAATTGTAATCAATTCATTGTGTTTGGGGGAAAAAAGAGGGTTTTGATCGAATTTTTTTTTTTTTTTTTTTTGAATTCACAGATTGATGAGAGCTAGGGATCATAAAATAAAAATCGAGAACTAGCCCCTAATGTATTAAACCTCGAGCTTCACTCAAGTGAAGTCCCAATGTGAAACGGAGGCTGTAGCTAGTCAGATTAAGTGAAAAGAAGGGGGAACTAAAACTATTTTGAACATTGTGACGGTATACATTTTATCATAAGTACTATATCTTCTAAAGATTATTCTAAATGGACCTATCAATAAATTGAAGAACTATTGATATTGGAGCTATCAACATCCGTAATACTTTTCAGATCACTTTTGGTTATTCCGAATTTGCCAAATACAATGAATATACTTCCCTTTGAACGAAAAGGGATATTTTACAAACTATCCACCTGTCGAATCAAAATTCAAACTAAGGGTGGAAACAGTACGATCCCCGGGTAACGGGTAAACCAACCAGCTCTTCAATAAGGATATGGCCGGGGAAAAACTTCTTCTAGGAACTTCAATCTGAACTCCAGTGATCAGCCACAAAGAAAGCTACGTTTTTTTCCGAGTGAGAATAAAATACAATTTTATTTAGGTCACCTACAAGATGAGGATTGTAGACGATGCTAGTCTCTGATCCTCCACGAATCGCTTCTGACTCCAAACAAAGAAGCCCTAAAAATACCAAAATACGATTAAGTACAATACAATCAAATGATCAATAAACACAATTATTATAACAGTAGATTGGGTGTCGGCACAAAACAAAATGAAAAAGTTGCCCAGAAATAGTAACCAGCTCATACTATAAACTTCATCTAAGTTTAATAATTTCAATTAAATTTTTAGTTGACCAATCACCCCATACATATCAGAAGAGCGATTGTTTTGCGAAGAACAAAAATGTTAAAGTTTTGAATTCCATAATTGTTTATACACAAAAGTGTTAATGCTTCAATTATTAAAAAAATACTTCCTTCTCTTTCTCTTGTTGTTTTTATTGGTTCCAGCACATTTTAATTGAAATTGAAGTACACTCACGTGTACAATTTGAATCGAAGGTTATGTGTTTTTCAGTTTGTAAATAATGTAATTTGTCCACATGCATCCGAAATGTTGCTCAGAATTACTTAACAGTTGAGGATGTGCCAGAAATATTGCCAACCTTTCAATCAAATTTAAGGGACAAACATCAAAGTTGATATCAACGAAAAACCATCAAATATAGCTGTTACGAAATATGAGGGCATTTTCCTCTAATTTTGATAGAATTTTCTTCGATAAATTTAAAGAGACCACAGTGTTACAAGGTACGATCCTCGTTGGTCTTCAAAAAAGTGTCAACACGATTGTGAATTGTATTGTCAACTTACAGCTGATTCGGGTCGAATTCGTGTGGCCTGCCCACGTTTATTAAAACTGGAAAGTGGTTATAAAAACCATTTCAAGTTAATGAATAGGCCAGAAAAAATGAGACAGTCTATCCAATACCATAGTAACCAACCATTAAATATATTACTAACTTTATAACTAACCTGTTATAACTGCAAGAAACAGTATTTTCATCGTTAGGAGGTTCGGCAGACGACTAGTGATATTCTTATCGCTCTGCTATCCAAAACGACTTCCCCAAAACACTCAAAACCTTATCGATTCTCCGAACCGTCAAAGAAATTGTGATACATGCCCGTTTCATAAAAATGTGTAACTACTTCCAGGTATTGATTCATCGTGATAACTCTAGTTTAGTTCCAATATAAAATATCGATGTTCCTTGAACGAGACGGTTTAAAATGTGTGGGATAGGAATTTATAAAAAGTAGATTTCACGTTTTGAGACAAAAAACAAATTATTTCAACATTATGGCTTGAAACATGGTCGTGTGGTGTTGATTTGAAAACGAAGTACGAATCAAAGTTTTTGATGCAGAATAGAACCATCGTGTATAATAAGGAGTTGATAGAAAGGAGTAATAACCCCTTCCAACAGCAGGAGCGACAAGCCTGTAACACTCACAGGTTACTTTGCCTTTTTCAACAGACTGACAGACTAACCAGTAACCAAAACTGACAAGCAAGCTCCGAAGCGTTTTTCGGATGAAAACAAAGCTTCCAGATCTCCGAAAGTAATAAAGGCAAACAATAAACAAATTTATTCTCACATCAATTTGAAAACCTAGTAATAAATTGTAATCCAGATTTCCAGATTCAGAATGTCGTTGCCGCTTAGGTATATGGTATAAAGCCAGAAAACTGGTGCATCTGCCTTATAACGTACATCAGCCCATGCTGTTAACAAAGGTTCTCAAGTATTTATGTATTCACTCAAGAGAAAGGGTTGGGGTTTGTTTTCTCTGGAAATTAACCAATCGACCGACCTAATAACATTTTGCCATCAAAACTTGTTGAAACACTGGAAACATCAGGGATTTGAGAACTAGCATTAGAAATATTCAAATCATATAATAGTGATAGAGAACATACAGTCCACATTGGCAAAGAGTAAAGCGGAACTGCTTCAATAGGCGAATACCGCTGTAAACAAGGCATTTCAATTGGGCCGCTTATTTTTTCGCTTCATAGAAATACCAAAGCAAAGATCTACATTGCTGGTGATGTTACCGTAGTAAACTCCGGGCAAACATGGCAAGAGGTACATCAAAATGCCGAGAAGGATTTGAGGGCGATTGGACAATGGATGAACACGAACAATCTTACCATCAATGCTATGAAATCGGTTTTCAAGGATATAACAAGAAATACAGAACCACAATCAACATCAAAGACGTTTTGACACTACACCGCTGCAATGACTTACCGTGTGACTGTTCGAACATTGAAAAAGTGAGTTATTTTAATTATTTGGGAGTAACGTTTGATTCTCAAATGAAATGGACCCACCACATTCAAAGTTTGTGTGAAAAGCTAAGAAAATTGCTATACTCTTTATAGAATCAAATGCCAATCAGAAGTACTAAAGATCAATATTTATCAGGCGTGGGTTAAATCAATTTTACTGTACGCCATTGTAAAAGGGGGAAGCACTTTCAAGTACTTAATTGATACAATTTTTCAGATTAAAAAAATGACATCAAGGACATTGTTCAATCAGCCCAGGCGCCATCCAACTGATACATTATTTCAGGATTCGAATCTTTTAACTGTCCATCCCCACCTACAATAAAAACATCTATAATTTATCAAGTCCTTTGGCACTCGTATTGCGTTAAAACTTCCCCAAATCCAAATTAAACGATGTAGCCGAACCTAGACAGATGTAGAGGGGGCACACAAATATCATCAACTGATCAATCCAAATAGGTGTTTTGGATGAGAACCGATTTACGTGGTCTATGCATATCTCCTGAAATTCAATAATCGCTCTATCACCTGTAAAACACGCACACTTCGAAGCTTAGTAAGATTCAAATCATGAACGCAAGCAAATTGAATAATAAACACCAGTGAAAGAATACTTATTTACCCCAGTAATAATATTGAATAATAAACCCCAGTAATAATATTGAATAATATTTACCAATATATTATCAGAATGCTTCAACCCGCGTATCGGCTACTAACTACAAGTATTCACATCGGCTATCACTCCAGTATCCACATTCACTACAACTCGACGCTATCGGCCGGACATCACTAGTTACAAACAAACAATAATAAACGAAAAAACGCAAATTTGGCACCATAAATCGGGCCATACATCGGGAATGGTTTGACCTACGTACGCGGGGAAGGGCTCATTCGATTCCTAATGGTATGTTCTTCAAATAGGAAAATATTTAGGCCGATTCGACCAGTTTTGAGGTTTTCAGGGATTTTACAAAACTTTTACAGCCCTTAAAGGGCACTTTAAATTGAGTGAGGGAGCTGGCTCAAGAATTGGGGCGTCGTCGGACCAAGATGGATTTTTCCTGAAAATTTCAGATTTTTTGCTCCAGCCGTTTCGGAGATATCGTGCGTACGGCGGACGGACGGAAAATTTTTTATTGCAGATTCGGATTCTACACCCTTTGAAACGTAAACCATGAAATTCTCAGGGGGGGGGGGGGGGTTAGAATTTTTTTTCCAGAGCGATTACAATGGTTTATTATTGAATAATAAACCAAAAGAAACTTGTAAACTAATAACAGATAACGCGTATCTCTACTTTATAAAGGAAAATTGATGTTTTTATAATATTAACAGCAATATAAATGACGTATCTGCTAGGGTACATCATTACTTGGTGTTTATTCAATTGTTGAATGTAACATGTGAAATGATGTAAATACACTATCCATCTATCAGTTCAAATTCCATTTCCAGCAAGTAATTGTATGCGATCATGTTCATGGCTTATTAGCCGTCTGTATGTGAGTAACATTCGTGATGATTCAACATTCATAACAAACAACTTCTAGACCTTCTGGGAACCGCCATTTAGCAGAAATAACTCGTTTTTAAATCGATGTCCTATTCAATAAATTTATTCTGATGTACAACTATTTCAGCCACCTTCTTCTAAAGTTGGCTAATGAATAGCTTTCTACAAACGGATGAGTTGCTGGTTAATTTAATATGTCAAAAGAAAATCCTGCGTTTCACGTGCAGTTAAACAGATGTGGCATACACATAAATAGAAGCTGTAAAATGGAGCAAATCATTTCTCTTCATGACAACCAGGAGCCAAAGCGATCGGGGTATATACGCGGCAGGTATACGTGTTAGCGGTCCATCATGCTAGCTTGGATCCTGTTAGAGTTGCTTTGATGCATTATCAATCAAAACCAAAGGGGCAGCCAAACGTACCTCCGTATAGAGGTATCTTTGAGATTGCAAATGCACCGCGTGATATTCTCGAATATGCACCTAGCGGTATGAATGGACAGATTTGCTTAATGCTCGCTAACCATTACGGCTTAGAGTGGGCTTAGACCGTATAACGGCCCCCATTGTGGCCTGTATTTTGAGACATCCACTGTTCCCAGGATCCGGTTGACAACCCATTATTGTCCTTAATGTTGGCGGATTAAGTCTGTTAATACCCTGACCCGCTGCTTGTAATGCCCAATTGTACCTGTAACCTTCTCTTTATATTGGAATGTAACACAGTATTTAGGTGCGTACATACATAGATTAGCTATTCAGGCATCTGATATGAACAATATGGCACAGATCGAAGGCTATTCAATCTCAGCCACAAAGGCACCCACATTCTGCCACCCTGAGCTTACTCGCATACAGCTTGACAATGTTCTCTCGAGATATGTTCATGAAATCGGGTCAAAATCATGGTTCCTTCTTTCAATACAGGCAATGAACGGTAAAGAATCGAGCTATTAAAAGAATCAAGAGCTCAAAAACATTTTTTTTAAAATACCTACTGGTATTAGTTTGTTATTTTACATGATGAATAGATTGTTTTTATTTCAAGTCCACAAAATACGATCAACATTACGGTATGGTTATATTAACCGTCTGACCTTTGGTATTTTTGATATTACACAGGAGGAGAGAAAGACAGAATAACAAATAAAATCTTTTGATCTGAATGAAATAGTCTCATTTCAGTTCAAAATTATATTCAAAATAAATCTAACAATCGTTAAAGGCAAGCGTGTGTGAATGGAACTGTGGAATTCATTTACAATCATACTGTGCGCACTTCAAAAGTTAAAATGATTGATCATAAATTTCCTGTAGCTCCATGCCAACCTACAAAATTCAACCAGAGCAGTACAATTTGGTCCGTTCAGTGCATCGATTGCAAAGTATCTCGTCATCGTTGCTGTTTTGCAAATGTGCGTACTCAATTTGTTACAAATAGTGCCACGGTATGTAGTAAATATGTTTTTGTAAGTTGCTTAGATTCCAAAAATTGAATTTGAAAAAACCGCACATCCGCTGTACGCTTTCTCTGAAACTACAGGATCAAACCAGCGATACTTGGGTCAAAAATCGGAAATGGGACAATCTAGTTGGAACTCGTCATCACTTTCTTTCAATCCCAAAGAGTAATCACTCTGGTTTATTATTCATTTGGCTTGCATTCATGATTTGAATTTTTACTAAGCTTTGGAGTGTGCGCGTTTCACAGGATAGAGCGATAATTGAATTTCAGGACGCACACAAATATGATCAACTGATCAATCCAAATAGGTATTTTGGTTGAGAACCGATTTGCGAGCTCTATGCATATCTCCTGAAATTGAAGTAAAAATCCCTCAATAAGCCGTGATGATCGAATGAGCGGTTATAATTGAATCAGCACCATGTTTTCAAGAGTTCATTTTGAATTCCAGCTTGTGATATCTTTTTTCATTCGTATTTTGGGTGTTCGTGGACGAGTAAATTATACGTAGGACGATATTATGATTGGGTGAAAACTTCTCTAATTGGCCTGCAGCTGTGAAAGTGGAAATGGAGCTAGAACATAATTGCAATGGACAGAGCCACACTGATCAGCTTAGTGATCCTTGTTTCCCAGTCCATCTACAGTACTGAAATAGTGAATGAAGCTCTTTTAAAAACATCTGCAGTACGGTTACAAGGTATGGAGGAGCTAAATTTATATAATGGGCCATTCACCATGCCTGATGCAGTACATAGAAGGGAAATCTTATATCATAGAAATAATTTTCCTATTTTTAATGGTTGAAACGTTTTATTTTGCTATTGACAGATGTGATATAATGGAATCGTAAGGTTACATCCTCATAAATGCACATATTTACCTATTTCATTGGGAAAGGATGTGTAGAAGGTTCTATGTATACTACCCCAATGGAATATTGTAATGCTAGGAGAGTTTTGTGAATCCCAACGCGGGAGATCCGCGGGAGAATCCCAAATAAGAAAGTGCTTAATCAACTCACAAGTTTACGGAAATCATGGAATACTGCTATAGGTAATAGTTAATCAATAGTGAGTCATTAATATTTTCCACCGCTCTAAAAACTAGTCTCCGTCGTAGAGAAAATATTTGAATTTCATGATAGAGAACTTCCACTCCGACTAAAAATCCACTGTTTGAATCAAAGCGAGAAGCGATCGGAATCGACAATACCCGCTAAAGATAGACCTGACCTTCAAATACAGAGTCGATGAAAAATGCGATCAACCAGCGGTACCCTTGAATTTATATTTTTGGAAAACTTCCCGTTTTATTTAATATTTTCAGTAATGAACCTTCACATCCAGTAAACTTCGTATCCAGGAATTTTACAAGTGCCCAAATTACTCTACTCCTGGTTCATCAAGTTCAAGTGAGGACCGTTTTTAAGAAGTATATTTACAATCCATTATGAAACTTCCGTAGTTGATTTTTATTTCTTTTTCGTTGATTTTTTATCAGCTATTGTTGATTTTATTGTTATGATATGATGATTACACAACAGAACAAAAAAAAGTCAAGATCCGTAAAGTAGACCAGGGTATCCCTAAGTATTTTTCGATGCTGAATTCGAATGCAAGATCCGAAAAATCCTCTGACCCCCAAAATTTTGAGCTATGGCCAAAAAACTATCCTTAAATTGGTGTCGGAACCTTTTGAGTCACGTGATTGGGATGAACTAAGACATCTTTTTAAGTGAATTTCTACAAAATTTATTTCAACTTCAGACAAGGAGAGTAGTTGGGGAAACTACCTCCTCTTCAATCACCCCCAACACCCCCTCAAAGGGGTTGAAATTTGAGTTTTCACGCCGAGTCGGTGGTACAGATTTCTATGTTTTTGGGGTCCCTGAGATCGAATTTGAACTTCCAAGAGTCCGTAGGCAACTCTTCTTCCCTTAATCACCCCTCCTAGGGGTTGAAATTTGATTTTTTGCTCCAAGTCGAATAATGTGAGGATTTCAGTGTTCCCAGGTTCGCTGAAATTGAATATGATTTTTGAAAAGGCTTTCAAACTTTGTTGGGGTTTCCTCTAATGACTTTTAATACTTTCGAATATCAAAGAGATATCACAGGATAAGAGAATACAGTCTGAAATCTTATCTGTGTAATTAACAGAAGAATTAATTTGTGAGCTAGAATATGAAAATTTTTCAACCTAACATTTTCTTTGCCCGAACTTCCTTTGAAGGCAAAAAATATTCAATCGTAACCCCTTTTTCCCACGGCTTTTCCATAATTTGAGAATTAACTAATTTGTTTCAATCACTATCTATAATCAACAAAGAATTCAAAACATCTATAAAGTTTGGGTCAAATGATTTGGAAAGGAAGAGGTTTGGTTCGTGGTTTCCTCGAACTCATGGAGCAGCTTTGTGTGAGGTCAAGTACCGTACTCAACCATCTAGAGTCTTACCCACACTACCTTCGAGTTTTCATGGACCTTCGGCGATAAATTTATAAAGAATTATATGTTGCAAAGCCCCAATAAACAAAAAGACAAGGTACCCTTATCAGCAAGTTTGTCCTGACAAAAGTGACAATGAGGAATTTTGATTTTTCAGAAGAAAAGTTCAACTGAGCTTTGAAAATCCTTGGAGAAGCACAAAAAAAAATTATAAACCGTTGAGGGCGAAAATCTGATAGAGAGAGGATATGAAAATTGTTTTAAAATACTACGCAACCCTTCCCATATTCAAGTCAACATTTCAATCATTTCGGCTAAAGGATTCGAGAAAATTCAATTAAAATCCCACTCCTAAAATTAAATCTGCCAGTTGTTTCCGATTCTGATTTTATTTTCCTTCGCTGAAAACGTAATTTTTAAATATTTTTTTACAGCTCCCCGAGGCGCCGGTGTAATCAAGAAGTATTCGGTTTTTTTCCTTTTTATCGTCTCGCCATCTTTTATTTTCACAGTAATTTCTGCGGATCCTGTTGATTCAATTTAAAATTCCCGGGGGCGAAAACGGAACAAGCCTCCGCCGAAGGGATTCACACCTCCGCACCAATCTAACCCTTAAATGCCCCCACTTCTCTCCTTCTTCGCTACCAACCAATTTCCTGCATTACCCACAACGAAATTATACGACGCATTTTAGTATTTCACGTTGGGATCCGCGGGAGGAGCTCAACTTGAGTCAATAATTATAAAGATGGGACGGGAAAATTTGAGCATACTTACGACAGTCGCTGAAGTTGTAGCAAATTTGCGTGTTAAATAAAGCTACCAGAATGGATCGAAAATTTTTAAATACTTTCTTCTCAATACTTCAATTTTTCTAGACGTTCTCAGCGGAAATCCGTTTTCAGACGTTTTGAATTAGAAAGGATTCGTGGATTTTAAAGCATCCTTTATATAATGTTTAGGTTTCCTTCAACAACTTTGTTCATTGCTCAAAATGCAGTAAAGGAGGGGAACAAACATCACGAGGTGTTTTAACGTAAACAGGAAACTTTACAGTATCATATGTGACACTTGGATAATTCTTACATCCGTTCGTACATTCGTAACTGGTTCTCATAAAAAAACGCTGCCAATTCTTTCAGTGGGGTTCATTATTCAATTTGCTTCCGTTCATGATTTGAATTTCTACTAAGCTTAGGAGTGTGCGTGTTTCACAGGACAGAGCGATTATTGAATTTCTGGAGATATGCATAGAGCACGTAAATCTATTCTCAACCAAAATACCTATTTGGATTGATCAGTTGATCATATTTGTGTGCCTCCTGAAATTCAATAATCGCCCTATCCTGTGAAACACGCACACTCCAAAGCTTAGTAGAAATTCAAATCATGAACGCAAGCCAATTGAATAATAAACCCCAGTGAAAGAATTTGCAGCGTTTCATGCATATCAGGTATACCTGGTGAAGTTGTTAGTGGCTCGCCTTATTAACAATAGTACCTATACTCTTAAGTCTGTGTTCAAAACTGGCATTCGCTCAGAACACAGATGTTTTACTTCATTCACGCGTATTACACTGTCTTCTAATATTGTTCTACCTAAGTTGAACACTGAGTGAGCGAAGAAACCGCTTATACCGCTCAGAAAAAAGAGGGTATTTTGTTTAGGCTAAGAGAATTTACTGTTTGAAGGTTTAACGATTTTGAGTGATAAGTCCGGGTTTATCAAGCCTGGTTCTGCTTTCTTAAATTATTATGTGTTTCTGCTTTTGGTTGAGAGTGACTTCACCAGCACCACAAGTTCGTGAGGACTTATTATGTTGGTGAACAGGAGTAGACTTCTAAATGTTATTATTCTTCGTATATAAACTGTTTTCTTATTCCTGGCATTAAATAAATATTATATTATATTCCAAGTCATGCATATTAAGGCAGAAACACCCATTCATTTTCTACTCCCAATGATTCAGCAACTAAATCAAGTACATGTAGCTAAATGTCAGTTTTATTCTAAGTAGTCTGTGACACGATGAGATATGTAGATATATGGTGAAACAAAACTGGATGTACACAACAGATAACTATGAAATGGTTGTACAGCAACGTGTTATTGATGAGGTTTTCACAATAATATTTTGGGGAACAGAACCAGCAGAAGCTGTTGATCTGAGATTCAGGAAATAATGATTGATTGAAATCAACCTCCAAGCTCTTAAGAGTACACAATTGTTTGGCGACTACACTTATTGATAAATATCACCTCATTCGCTAATAAGTTGTTATAGATAATGAGATAATAAATACGGTTGATGAAATGGTAAATTCAGTGGTAAATCCTGCCAGAAGCTAGCGACACCCTAGAGATGCTTTCCTGTGATATACTCTTCTTCTCGAGATTCCTTGCTTGCTTCCGTGGTTGGTTAGGCCCAGAATCTTCAACCAGAAGATTTCAGTATACTGCATACTTACTTGTAAGGTGTGATGTTGAGATTTACAGGTAAATCCTGCCAAATCATATCGAAAGTTAGCGACGACTAAGAGACGCCTTCCTGTGATCTTTTCTTCTTTTCGCGTCCCACCCAGATTCCTTGCCGCCTCCGCGGCGACGGGCTCCTTCCCGGCTATCAAACACCTATCCAAGTCACTGCCTCCCGGAGGAGCCGCCCCCGAACCGCATGCGCCGGGGGCAGCTCCTTTCCGTCTCATAAGCGGCAGTCTGAGCCTCAGCCGGTTTAGTGTTTGGGCCGCGGTCCAAGGCGCAGCGGTAACACCCGTACGCTCGTTCAACCTCGAAAGCGGTCACGTGTTTGCGAAATCCGATCACGTGACGATATATGGCAAAAAACCCCAAACCCGTAATTTTTCCTTGACAGAAATCTTGAGCCTGTTGTCTCGTTTGCTCCCCCAAAAACTGTTCGACTCGCATTAAATTATCAAACGGTAAACTTCCCCACATGTTGGACAATTTGAAAATCACTGTCATTTGAAAATCAACACCACTCAACCACCATTATACAGAAGTTAGGTACGTAATACTACTGTTATTATTGATACTATCAATGTTCCAATCATTGACTTTAAAACACATTTTAATATCACTCACTTCTGCGAAGCAACAAACTTTTATTTTGGAACTCCACTCTATTTTATAGATTGTCAATAGCAGCTGATAAATTGATGAGATGAGAGCTACGTTGATTTTCGTATTAGTTGTTAAGAGATTTAATAGAAGATTCGATAATCCGGCTTCAGCTCAACTAACCACAGAATTTGTAACCATACAGAAAAAAGGATAAAGAATTCGCGGTACATACAAAGGTTTCATTTAAGTTAATTATTATTTTTTTTTTCAGTGATTTCGAATTAAATGAAGTAATTAACTATAAAACTAGAATTCTGTCGTTTTTAGTATAGACTAATGAAATTTAGACATCTTCTAAAACAAATTATACCAAAGACTCCGACATTTGAGAGTTTGGAATTTTTCAAAATTTTTTTGCATTGAAGATTACTTATTTTTGATTGAAAACAGTCAAAACAAGATGCTTAGTCTAAACTTTTAAATAGCTTCATCATTCCTTAATCGTCTTATAGTTACTGTTTCTAGAATTCAGGAAAACAAATATTGCTTTCGTAATTTGTTCGATACTCATGTTGAGAGAGTCAAGGAAACAGTTTTTTCAGGCGAAAAACTCAATTTTCTTCAAACTCAACGAGATTGAAAAAGCAAAAAATCGAGGGTTAAACGGGACATTGAATTTAATTTTAAACAAATACCTATCAGGTGTTGGATAAGCTTACAAACCAAATTTTGAACTTCATGTGTCATTCTAGAATAATGCGTTTTTTAGAATCCAATTGAGTATATCATTTTCGAAACAAAATGTCAAAACAGTTCTAAATATGCTAGTAAATATTTCGAATAAACTTTTCTCGTCCTGCTCAAAATTTTCCTTGAAGATTGGTGAGAATTTTCAGAATTTCCTCAAACATGTAGCACATATAATTCAACATGATTGAACGTTATTCATAATCACCTTAAAAATAGAATTAATGAGTTAGGTTTCTGTTTATTCAATGTCAATTCTCGCCAAAGATATGGTGCGGGGCTTCGTACAATATTATCATAGTTTGATATGACAAAACCTGAAAACCGTTTTGTATCGATTTTAGAAGAGTTTCAACACTCCTTGTCCTTAGTTTCTTTAGAAATTGCACTAGATAACATTTAACTCTCCAGAGTTTTCTAAAAAAAAAAAACATTGGAGATGTATTGAAGTTTTAACAACTCACTAAAACGTGGGTTTTTTCTATATCGTTTTTATTTGGTCGATACCTAACACCTATTCTACGTATTTAAAGATAAGGCCTTATATTATCTAACTTGACTCATTAAATGTTCTCACTTCTATTGTACTACTACTACTACTACTACTACTACTACTACTACCACTACAACATATTCATATTAAAGAAGACAATTTCTTCATTTAATGTTATTTAGACGTCCGGGGTACAAAAGGAAATTAGATTAGCAGACAGACTCATGTACCTAAATATTTGTTTCTGATTTAATATAATTGTAAGGGATGACTGACCAGTGATTGTTTAGTTGAGTTCCGAAAAATTAGTCTTAAGACTTACTGCATTTCATTCCTTGAATTCGGGGCTTCAGGGACGTAAATGGATGCAAAATAATAAGGTAGTTGAAGTATACTGGCTTACCTAAGTAAACATCAGTTACCATTCATTTTACTCATCATATCTTGATTTAAAAATCTATACCATACATGACCATAATAAGAATTTTAATCAAACTGTTAATAACTTTACGTTGAACTATCATGGAATGTAAAACATTTTTGTGCATAAAAACTATCAAAATTCTGAAAACAGATAAGAGGAGGGGAAGCTGGTGACATTTCCAAGTCATTGCATTCAAGTAGTTTTCTTTAGAATAATAATAATGTTTAACATGGAAAATCGAGAATAAAATTCGGACAAAAGTTGCCCATTTTCTCTCTGAAGTGATTGGCTATTAATAATACTAATGAACGAATAATATTAATTAATGAATGAATAATGAACAGATTATGTCGTTGAAAAACTATTTTAGTTAAAAAAGTTTGGACACTCTCAACTACCAGAACCGTCATTATCTAGAATTCGTTTTAGAATGTCTTGAAAAGGATTTTCATGTGAGAATTGTTGAATATTTTCATTCTAAAATGATTACACTTCGTCAATACCTCTTTTTTTAAATGAAAAGGTGGTGCGAAAACAGAACAGACTCTAACAGGACTAAACAGACGAAAATGGAAATATTAAATTACAAACTAAAAGAAAATTTGTTTATTGTGAAATGGAATATCGATTTCTAACGAGAAGAATTGTTTCTCATAAAATCGACTGATGCTGTGGACTTCAATCAGCGTTAGAAATAGATACATTAACCTATTGCTCATGAAAGTTTCAAAAGAAAGTATGAGTTTGTTGATCGAGAAACTTTTGAGCAATAAATTATCCAAATTTCAACAAACCGGCTAAAAACAAAACGCTTAAAATGGAAAACCACGATTGAAAACCGTTAAAGTTATAATTGGCAGCAGAATATTAGTCATTAAAGATTCATCTCCTTTAATAGTCTATATGCAGCAAACTGCATAAAGAGAAATGTGCTTGAATTACATTAATATGTACCTAAGTACATATCCTCCAATAGGATCCTTATAATTCGATAATAAAATCTTTAATTCGTGTTTCTTATAAAAAAGCTCGGTATATAGTAGAAAAATTTCAATGCATCATTTTCCTTCCATAATTCGGACTGCGAAATTACTAAACGGTAACTGATTAATCAGACAGAAACTTTTCGAAGTGCATGAAGAAAAGCATTGCAGTGCTGAAGAAGATGGTCGTCGTACTTACATACCGGGGACACACTGATCGTACTCGAGTCGTAGATGATTAATAGGTAGACCCCAGCATTTTATGGAGTGCCAAGGACGTAAATGAAAATGGGATTGCGCGGTTGTTGTAGAGAACAAAGATAAAATATGGACCATATCTGACAATGCTATACAACTTTCAGTCTAGGAAAGTGACTATTGAGGTCAGAGGTACCATTTGGCGGGGACCTCAACGAACTTGCTTGGAGTATTGTTCAGGTTGTTCCTCAAAGCCAGGATAAAGGTCTGACCATGGGATCTATCTCGGCATTATTCAATATTTCTTGTACAGCTGCAGTAAATTTGCAATCTCTCTCTACCAACTTTTCTTCTTTCATACGCAGATACCAGAACAACTATATCAACTACAGAACTAATTGCTATCGATTAGGTCCAATACGTATTATGTGCCCATATTTTCTCACTTGGTAAACATTCACATCAAATCCACTCGATTTTTGTAAATCAGAACTTGCTGATTAACATTCGTTTTGGTGATTTCATCGTGCCTGAGCCAGTTTATTCTCAGGCGCATTCCATAAGGAGTGTTAGTCCGATTTTGCTAAAACCTCTAGAAATGGTGTCCATTTCCATCAGATAAACCCTAGTAGCTTGTGCACAAATGCTAACTAGGTTAACTAAGAATCCTAATTATTGGGGGTCCAATTTCGTTTAAACTCGAAGGGTAATTGGACACCGATTTCAGGATAGTGCGCTATGAATTCTCTCTATGAACGGAATTGCTATAGTAATAACCGATTGTATTTAGTTCCATGTACAACTAAATTTGGTTGACCGGAGAAACTCCCAAAAAAATTGGTCTATATTTTCATCAAATTGTCAACGTTTTAGATGATAAAATTCTAGACAATCTCTACCAATCACCAGCGAAGAATGGTAGCGCTCGTTAAAATGAATGCCGTCAAATTTTGTTGTTATTTGATTTTAGTTGGTCATAAATTTTGATATGGTGTACCTACCACAAATTTTGGTATAATTCCTCGTGGAGAGTATTGTAGAAGAGCAAATCTGAAGTTGTAAGTCAATAAACAATCTCCGTGTCCCGTCTATCAACGAAAACGGTCTCTAGTGTTGTGCTACGCGGTTAATCAGTTAGCCATTGGTGAACGAGATAATCGACTTGGAGTACTGTAGTACGATTCGATGTTCAAATGACTTTTAACGATCACAAAAATGGTATCACCAACAAAGCCGTGAAATCTCTCGGTTTCCTCAAGAGGAACGCTAGAGAGTTTTCCAATGTTCACGCTATTGTACGCTCGTACTGGTCTACAAATATTGGTTTTGCCTATTCTTGAATACGTTGCTGTAGTTCGGTCTCCTTAATATGAGGCTCATATTGACCAACTGGAGAGAGTTCACCGATTATTCTTGAGATGTGTTGGTTAGATGTTGGTCATCTCCACCACCGATGTTGATTACCGTCACTGCTGATTCGTGGCTAGAGGGATTGCATCCGGCTTCTATCTAATATCAACTTCCTAGTTCCATATTTTCGCACAAGAAATGCTCCTTTTTTTCGATTGACTTTGCACCTACTAATTATATTCACCACTAACCACTCTTCAGAACATAGTACGCCGTACGCCGGACGCACGATTTCTCCCAAACGGCTCGAGCAAAATATCTGAAATTTCCAGGAAAAATCAATATTGGTCCGACAACGCCCCAATTCTTTAGCCAGCACTCTCACTTAATTTAAAGTGACCTTCAAGGGTTGTCGACGTTTTGTAAAATCCCTGAAAACCTAAAAAAAAGTCGAAGCGGCCTAAATTTGGACTCTTCTTGAAGAACTTTCCATAAGGAATCGAATATGCCCTTCCCAAGATTCGCAGCTCAAACCATTCCCGATGTACGGCCCGGTTTATGGTGCCAACATTTGCGTTTTTTTGGTTTATTATTGTTTATGTTTTCATCGTAGTAACCTAGTGATGAGTGATGTAGTAATTTGGATACTGGAGTGAACTCCTGAATGGCTTTGTAGTCGATACACGGGTTGAAGCATTCTGATACGCTGCAAATTCTTTCACTGGGGTTTATTATTCAGTTGGCTTGCGTTCATGATTTGAATTTGTACTAAGCTTTTTAGTGTGCGTGTTTCACAGGTGATAAAGTGATTATTGAATTTCAGGAGGCACACAAATATGATCAACTGAACAATCCAAATAGGTATTTTGGTTGTGAACAGATTTACGTGCTCTATGCATCACCTGTGAAACACGCATGCAAGCCAATTGAATAATAAACCAGAATGAAAGAATTTGCGTCGTTTTCATTTCAAACCAATCTCGATACTGACATTTTCTCCTCTCATTTGGTTCAATTGAGTTTTACTCCCCCCCCCCCCCCCCCCAAACATCTGTTGCACTGTACATACTACGTTAAACTGTTCTTAGGTTAGGGTGTATATTGTTCTTTGTAATTGAGATCTCCCATTTTTTATAAATAAATAAATTGACACTCCAAAACATTATCATCATGTTAGGTCACGATTAAGATGATGCAGAGTTGTCTCGTCAGACCTTCATCATCATGATCCCAATCTGCACATATTCCACGATGATTTGTGGCGACTCGAATCGTAACCAGCATAAGAAAATGACAGTAATGACAGACAACTGTCGAACTGCCATTGCACGATTCCAAACTCCGAAATCACTAACGGGCGGTTTGAACTACGTAATCAAGGGCGGCAAATCGTATTAAAACAACTCTGAGATTTTTCCAGATTGAATAATCAATCCCACGCTTGGAAGCCGCCAATCGAGGTTTTGGTTTCGCGCAAGGAAAGAAAAAAAATCAACCGCGTTTCGGACGTGGTTCTTTTTTTCAATATTGAGCCGAAAAAAACCTTTTACCCCCACCTTCCTCTTTTCATCGTTCTGTTAACTGGGAACGTATGTAAATTGCCAAATTAACTTAGGTATGTGAAGGGGAAGGGATTTTTTTTCCTTTTTTTTTTTTTTTTGGATGCTCGGGGGAGGAGAGAATGAAACGAACAGAAAAAGCTGTTTCTCGCTGTAACGGGTTTGAATTGGATTCGGGCAAAACAAAGGTACACCCACCTGTGCGCTCTCGCGTTGATAGCCGCTGTGTAACGAGCTGTCACTCCTGCCGATTGGCCTCTCCGCGCAGCTGATGAAGTTTTCAGGAAACGTGCGAAACCGTCAGTGGTCAAATCAGATAATAAAACCTGTGGGTAATGTCCATCGATCACTGGTCTATATTGATTTGAGTCTGCGGTACATCATCTGAACTCGGCACCACCATACCTCGTAATTGTAGTAAAGACGACTTAAAATAAACGCCATTCATATTTCATTACCTCAATCAATAAGGAACGAAATCAGCCATCATGGTCCCTCGACAGATGCGTTTCCATACTTTGTAATAATTACAAGTATTGTATTCTCTGTTCTCAGTTTCGTAGATCGATTAAGAAGGTAATAAGGACCCATTACATGACCGGGAGCATACCTACCCAGTTGAGGACTTCTGGATATCTCAAGAAGCTTCACTTCATGTTTTGGCACCCTAGATCAATAATTGATTATTTGGTCTCCACCTGATCATAGTACCTATTTACAAGCATTTCGCTTCTAAATTTCTGAAAGGAATTCCATCTAAAACTTCCATTTAAAAAGATTCCACGTAATCGAAAAGGAATGTTATCACAGATTTAGTCATCCTGAAATCCTATTTCTCATATTCCCTGTAAATACAATACAAATGGACGAACATTGTACAAATTAAGATTGTTATAAGGATTTGCAGACACACTATAACCACACACAATCGAGAAGAAAGTCTTTTGGAATACTTTAAATACGTAACATACGCGAAGAAATTTTGGTTTTGGGGAAACATGTTGTTTTCTTCCGTTTTTAACAACAACGCTTCTAGTAAACTCAGAAGCAAAATACTGTACCTCCACTTCCCATCACCTGTAATAACTTATTATTGGTCTGAAGACTGACACGAATTAACTAACTGATCCATGGTTAATAATTAAGGTAGGTCGGAACACACCCTCCAGTGTTAGAAAGACTCAACAGTTTACGCCCAATGGTGTGACTGGCAAATCAAAACCCCAAATTAAGCTGGATTCACAAGTATGCGCAATTGAATGACGGCGGAATACACACTGCTTTCCAGAATCTCCACATCTCCCCATGAATTCGCTGGTAAACGAGTCCAGCGTCCAGAAGTCCATCATGCAACCTTGCAGACTCCTGGCATTGGTAACGCATCGTGAATACATTGATGAACAAGTCAATTGGGATATTCGCCTGATGGGAGATCGTTTTATACCGTTTAATTGACCGAATAAGGATCAAACATTTAACACTCCAGAGCATCCTTCTATTTTCCAAAATATGCAGTACTCCTAACCAAATAGGTGCTGCATAAGTGAGTATGGGCCATTTCGCCTCTCTAGATAATACGGAGTTCATCAAGCTTCAAGCCCCAGTGAATTGTAGCAGATCGAGAGAGTGGGTGTATCTTTTACTTTGATTTTTAAGAGATGTGTTGAATGCGATTTCAAACTCCATCGGCTGTCAGGAATAACACCCCAGTATTTCAGCCCATTTACTCGGCTAATCCGAGTGCCTTTCAAAAATATATTTAGAATCCCCTGTCTCTTTCTACCAGTCATATTATTACTTTCGACTTCTCAGCATTAAAATGAATGTTGGTTTATGCTTTTGTGAATCGTGTGTAGGTTAAGGTGTTGAATGCCAACAGCTTAAACAAATAGCTTGTTTATGACTTATTTGTCAGAAAAAATGCATTCACAAACAATCGTGCACAACCTTCTCTCTACACATGGGGTTTGGCCGTACTTCCTTGTAAGACTTTCCGTTCCGGCCTTCTATTTTGGCACGTAGCACGCTAACGTCCTGCAGCGAGCGGAATCGTGTAGCTCCCTAACTCGAGGGCGGATTGAAGGTTTTTCGACCGGACTCCTAGGCCACTGTGTAAAGAAGGAAGTTTCTCCACCGATTTTTTCTCATCTGTCCGCCACCTCATCTGTGGAAGGTTCCGAGTGGAGTCACGTACGGACAAGCAGATGAAAAGCGGAGAGAAGGATAAACAAGAGGAACAGAATTAGGGGAAAAGTACTGGGATATGTTATGTAAGCCTGACCACGCGCTACCTTTAGCGTTCGTGCTTACCTCCTCAACACGAGTTGGCATTGGCACCCACCAGATTTAGTTTGCACTTTACGATATTCAACGATTGAACGGAAATACAACTGAAACGTTCAGTAATGTTAGTGGAGATCGTTGTTCTTATCTTGCCAAAGTGACATCAACACCAAGACGTTTCAAAGGCCCTTTGAAGCTAGGTCATTTAGACAGGACTTTACTACGAGGGGTGCCCTATTATAATATATCCTGCCCTGATATAATAGGGGCCGTTTTTAATATATGGGTTTACTATTTATTTCATATTGCATGATTTAACGTGTCATTATGAGGTTTGGAGGGTCACTTTTAGAACCAGAAATTGCGGTTATTTGGTATGGGTGAATTGCTACAGATCTGAAACCTTTCCCAGTCGATTTTATGATCAAAATTACTGGGAAAATGAAACTTCACCTGTCTACGTCAGCAAATCCTTGAAACCCTACATTTTTGGCCAGTTCTTGGCCTGTGTGTCTGACTCGATCAACCTTGATCAGACGTTAGGACTATCCAGATTCCATCATTTTGTCCTTCCTTTCTCCGTCTGTGATGTAGTTTCGCACTCCAAAGGCTCCCCTCCCGCAAAATCTCGTATTTTACGTAACTTGGCGAAGATTTTCCGAAGCTGGGACTGGTTGAGCCATCTTGACTTCATATGCCGTACCGCTATCTCACCCCACGTCTCTCTACCTTTTTTTGCGAATTCTAATTGGAAAATTTACCACCCCGCTGTCCGGGACTGAGTGTTGTCAATCCGAGAGATTTCTTCCGAATCGCTAATCTCCGATTTCACGAAGAAGAGGACCATTTTACTCAACGTTTGCAGTTTACCTGCTTCGGGAGAAAGTCATCTGCTCATCAAAAATTCTTCCGCTGATTTGGCAATTCAGATCGTTGGCTTCCCTCTCATCTCTTACCGTTCAAGTACCTACCTATCGAATTAGAGATCTACCGTTCGAATACCTACTCTGTATTTAAAGCTGGATAAAGCTCCATACCGTGACCCATTCCCTTTTCATACCCAAGCAATCCATCAGCAAATTTACCACCTTGTAGTACATCTTCACAATTCAGCACTCCGTGACACCTACGATCAAGCATTGCCAAGGTTTTCTTCCCGTTAATAGTTCAGTATATGTATACCATAGCTACACATACGGCTTCTGCCGTAATGCGCGTTGGGTACTTAAGGAGATTTGTTTAACTCTCTCTTTAGTATTCCTCCTCTAGCCGGAGAAAATTTCCTTCATTTCCGCATATTTAGCACTTTCACATAGACATTGATTTACCCTTCATCGAAATTTAATGGTTTATGAAGTTAGAACGCCAAATATATTGTAATTTGTTTTCAATTTTCAACTTTTTTTATTCTATTTATATTAGTCTTCTTTTCAGATATATTGTGCAAATATTTATTCAATTTAGAATTTATTTCCTTAAACTTAGAAATACTTAAACTTATAGTATTCCTAATACATAAACTTACAGTATTCCTAATACAAACTTAATACTAAACAGAACATTATATAAGCATATTCAAAGCAAAAAATCGTACGTCAGTGTGTGCGTTGTTTGGGTTGAGGCACAATTTTCAACTATTTTTTTGCTAGAACTAACACAATATGTATTATGTGTTTAATTCTGTTGGATTTATGAAAGATTGCGTGCATGTGCAAACGTGAATTAAAACCTTAATTTACAAATTGTAATATATACATATATTAGGTACGTACCATTATATATTGCTTTCAGTCATTTTGACTCTACTTGGTTCTTAACGGATGTACATGCTTTCATGTTGCAATAAGTAAAACTGCATCACAACCTACTCACTTGGCATACGTTTTCTCTAGTAAAACTTGATTGCAAAAGTTCAGTGAGCGCTATTTCAGTATCTGTAACTCACACTATCCAGGATCCCAGTTTTCCCCGAAATCTAATCTAATTTTCATTAGGTGAAACGAAACCCCTGCTAACCCACAGACCAAGGAAACCGCCACCTGGAAGGAAAAACGTCGTGTGTAAATCACGCTGATGAAGGCCGTTTATCGCTTGAAAGCCTTCGCGTTCGCTCGATGGTACTGCTGCGGGGAAAGGAGAGGGGTATAATATATCGCTTAGCCACCGTTCACTAATTTTATCCAGGAAGCCTATTAGAGTTATTAAATTTGTCCAAGGTTCCCGTTCCTACTGGGGAGGGGTTTAGAGGGTGGGTTCCATAATTACATTAGCCAATTAGGATAATGACACACCATCCAGAGTTCGGGTTCGTCAGTCCTATGTTGATGAAAGATGGGACCACAAACAAATGTGTTGATGAAAAATAATTTTCTAATTTTGAGTGTATGCTTTTGGTACATACTTAAAGAAGCACATTAGTAAGTTTTGACTGCGACATTGACGTAACTTTGTCCGGTATAATCATACTTACAGACACATATTTAAACAATTCTCATATTTTTTAAGCAATAACTAATTATTAAATGCAAAGAAAAACACTAAAATTGGTTTGAAGATCTATTAGGCGTAAGAAGCCCTGGAATCGATCGGCCTTTAAGCTTCCATCCTTTTTCTTGGCATAAAAATCAAAATTCCTGAGGCTTATTGCTCAAGAGAGGTTCGTTAGACGAAAATTGGGAAGAAATAAAAAAAAATATTATAAAAAATTAAAAAATGGATGGAAACAGTGACGATACAGTAGGTCCCGCTTGCAGTCGTAGCGTTGGGCAAGCGTTTTACCTAGATTTCTAACGCAGTTCTAATGAAAAACGGAACCGTCGGGCAAAAGCGAAAAAAACCTCCAATTGCAAACCTTTTCAAAATACAAATTTTGTTATTTTTTATCGTAGCCAATATCTCAACTTATCGTGTAAAAGCAAAATTTTTCCAAATGGTTTTTACACAAGGTTGAAAAATGCTTAGAAAGAAGAGAAAATCAGCGTACACCGATTTGTTGTTTATGGCAATGTTTGTTCAATCGATAATTTTGAAAAATTTTAAATTGTTCTTATCTTTAAGATGCTGATAGAAAGTTAGCATTCGTGCAAATGAAGTTGGTTGTTCTGCTTCAAGGAACTGCTTTAAAAGCAGTTCAATCCTTACTAAGGCTAACGATCGTTTGCGTTGATTTTCAACTGCTAGCTAAATTCGCCTCCTAGGTCACTTTTCTACGTAGAACGCCACCGAATATCACCTTCATCAATATCTCTTGATCCTCCAATCAAACTAAGCGTTTTCGTAGGAAGTGTCTGTGTGCAAACAAGCGTTCCTCTTAATATAATACAAGTCAGACAAAATTCCACGCGAAGTAAGAATTTCGCATTCGGTCTTGGCGGCTTTACAGTTGCATCGAAAACCGTCAAGTCGAACTTAATAAAATGTAATTAAGTTTTTTTCTTTCAAGGTTCCATATCGTATTTTAAAATGTTCCATAGTGGTTAATATTCGTGATAGTAAACTAATTGGACTCTGGAAGGAAAACTGAAATAATAACTGCAGTGATTTTGATTCTGTTAGGTTGAATGGACAATTTTGCAGTCCTGCAACATTAGGGATCGAATTTTTTCCAGAAAACGTGTGAAATGTACGGTGGTTTAGGCCACAAAGTTTGCTCTGATGGAAAGAAAAAAGGTTTTCTTTGTTGTAGATGTACAGAACATCCTGAAAATCAGTTTTGGATGTAGCCGCTTTCGTACCAGCTTTTGAGTAGTATGTAACTATAAGTACTTGCATTCAATTCAACGACGACGAAAAGATGATCTAAAGCTCCCACTTGTCTATCAAGATAAACGGACGATTTTTGGACGAAAGTTTGGACGTTTTGGACTCTGGGTGCTTTTAATGTGCTCGGGACTGGCTCTTATCGAATCATTACAGCAAAAAACCCAGTTAGACGATACCCTATTCGCATATAATGACAAGTTAACCATTTTTTGACCCGATTTCGGGCATTTATGACACTATAGGTTGCTCCAATCGACTCGGGACTGCTTCCAACCGATTCAGAGCAAAAAATATTTTAAAATTGATGCCACGCATATATCAAGTGACCCTATTCAGATATTTTGGAAGGTTTCGTCCGTTTTTCTGACGTTTCGCCCCACTGTGCGTCGTGAAAATGAAAAATAACAATTGACAATAATTCAGCTTGTCGCACAAAGTGAAAAATAGCAGTCACGTAATACCACTGGTACCTACCAACTTACTTCCCTACCGTAGTTCAAATAAAACACAGCAACCTTCGGAAAACTCTTTTTTTTTTTTTTTAAATAAAACACAATTGATACGATACTGTAATAAATCCCATAGTTACTTATCTGCCATAGATCAATTCTGCTGTGCATAAAGCTTTGAAAAGATATGCAGATTTTTTTTAGAAAAGACCGACAGAACGATGTAATTTCTGTTAAAATTGGCACGGATTGTACTGATTGGGTTAGTTTTGGTTGAAAGCAGCGCATTCTTTCCCATAGACCCATAATCCTCTTCCCCATAAAAAAAGAAAAAGCTCTTCGAAATGATCCTGGACCTTGTCTTTTAAATAATGTTTTTGAGACGATGCCTCTTGGATCATGAATTATGGCCGGATGACTGAGAGGGTATCAGCAAACTGTCAGAAAACTTTCCAACTGGGTTAGCCGGCTTTTAGGGAAGGTTACACCGGAACGATTTTACAATAAATATTTTAGTGTTCAGTAACCCCTTTTGTGAAGGCGATAGGATGGTGGGGGGGTTGGGAGGGGGTCCGACGCCTTTTAGGTGGTTGCAGATGCTGAAGTGTTTTCTTCATAAGTTGCTCACAACGGCCTCCCTTAACTAAAGCTTTCTTGCCCGAACCTAAGTGCTAGGATACTTACTGATTCTGAGTCCTTAACACACCTGTGCCAAGTGCTTCGTATATATTCATACCGAAAAAATACCACCTAAAACTCTGACATCTCGAACGCCTCAAAGAACTGGAAACTTTACTTTGTCAGTGGTAATAATTTGTAAATAAAAAATCTTGATACAAACCAAGTATATGTGTTTTTCGCGCTCCAGAAGAGACGAAGTAGACAACCATTCTATAAAGTTGCACAAATCTAGTGATTGTCCTTCACAAATCTGCATATTTCAACTCAAAACATGTGGTGGAACGATCGAGTTTTAAGATTAATTGAGGATTAAAAAGCCTCCACTTGTCTTTGGGACGTGACGAATGTGAATTACCAAAATCGCATCAAGAGGAAAATGGCTCTTTTGATTCACTGGCAGGAAAACATCTCACGTCATAGCCGAGATCGAAAAAGAATTTACAATTTGAACACTTCCGCCATTTATGCGTGTAACGAAATTTGTTTAATGTTTTGAATGTGATATTGCCCTTATATTATCGATAATTATTGCAATGCAAGTGTTCATACCGCACACAGCAATTCCCTCCAACTTGACGAGCTGGGAGATGGAGACTAAAATTCAAATCGTGTTGTGGACGCGAGACGGGACTAGAAACGATCTACATCGACGGTCTCGAGACCACGTCTATCGACTGCCAATAGGCGGTCTGTAGACAAATCGCGCAACATGGTCTACTAATGTATACAGGGTTTAATAGAATATTTCACTTGACGGGAAAGTCATCAAAGATGTGCTGACTCTTGGAAAGACTAGTCTTTTCAGTATTTAACCCCTCTTGCAAGGGATGTATGCTTAAAAATCATACAATTCGTACTACACTTAGAGGGATATGACCTTAAAAGCGGAAAATCTATGTAAACGCAGAGGGATGTTCGACAAAAAGGTAGAGTACGTTCTGGTAGAATTATACTTTCCGCAGAATGGAGGAAGAACGTCGATCCCTGATGCTCCCTCCTCCACAGTAGATGGCCAACTGACAATGTCCTAGGACGGGAGAGGACCCGTTGCAGTAGAACTGCCCCAAGTTCCTCATCATGTCTAAAATTTGTATTTCCCAGCCGAAGTGTTAAGTTCCTTCTACCTAGTCGAGAAATCTGTGTGCCACAAACTACTTGGCAGGCATTTTCCTTTATTTTTCCGGGATTTGTATGGTAAAGTTAATAAATGCGTCAACGAGCATCGACGAAATTCTCTTGAATGGCTCCATCAGAGAGAAAGATAAGACCTGAAAGCCCAGAGGATGACGTAAAGAAAAAACATCATTTCCCCTTGGTAAACGCGGCACTGGTAAATGTTGATGAAAACAGACCCAGTCCAGTAGGGGTCGCTATATCTGGTCAGATACTACGGCATCTGACCAGCTCTATCTCTTTCAAGTTGGCTCTTTGTAAATTAAACCCTTTGAAGTGCTTTTTGTGAGGCTATTGGCGGACTAGCCATACTACGTTCGTGAAAATACTGTCATGGGGACGTTACAACACATTAAGTGAGCTCGTGTTATCAGTTTCTACCACGATCTCATTTCTCAATAACCAAACGGACTGATGCTAGGAATTGTTTACAAAGGGTGTGTTAGTATGTTGATTTTTGATTTGAGAAAGAACTTTTTTTCGTTTCTGGTTTATTACAAACAATAATGACATTTTGTAATTGACCAAGAAAAACGATAGAAAAAATTGCACAAACGTTTGTTAGTTCTGCGAGGGAAAGAAAAGGCACATTTATTGTGGAAAAAAGTACTTCAATACAAAATAGTAAAAAAAAAAAAAAAAAAAAACTCACATAGGATTTGGTATTATGCAATCAATACAGGCCTGCAGCAATTATTTCTTATTTCTTCAAAATGAACAACAATTTTTTTTTCGAAATACACTTTGACGAACACCACCAAAGTGTGAGCGATAATTGAGAAAAAAAAAATATATATATCTTCCATAAATATTTTACGACAGTGTTAAAAATTTCTAAAAAATTGATGATATTACAGAGTTGAAAAGTTAAATTGGGTCTGTGAAAATTGTCTACAATCCAAGGACTCCCTTAAAAATGGTAATGCTAATGTTTTTAAGTAATACATTATTATTGGTGCTGTTCAAAATTTCGAGCACTTCAACGCGGTTCACCGAAGTACTGCAACTGTACAGCCAGGGACAATGCTTACATGATACATTCAGAAAAGAACTTCACGAATAGAGCAACTGAAATTTAAAGATGTAAAATAAATCACGGGCAACACGAAAGCTTCCGCTTGTTCACCTTGACTTGTCACTCAACGAATTGAAGCTTGGGAGACAGCTTTATAGCGAGTATGTTCGTATAGTAGCCATTTTTTTGGGAGCTGACAGTCATGCCTATATTATCCACCCTCGTGTCAAAGAGAACCCTACGACTGGTGAGTTAAAGCATGATGATACAAAACCGTAGTGGTCTCATTCAAATAGAACTAATTGCTGTCTGAATCAAACAAAAAACTACCCTTCTTACATCATAAGTTTTGCGATTTCGATTTTTTAATATTTTAACCTTTCAATATAAACCCATACAGTTGGTCGAGAGCGATGGTGACATGGGTCATCGACAGCTTAAGTATGATTTGTTATACCAGTTTCATCAAGTTTGGTTCTGTAGTTTTGGAAAAAATGGTTTTAAATCGATGTTTGGATTCTAGGCATCTTAAAACTTGAACCAGCACATGAAAATAGTACGAGTAACAAAAATTTCGGTTTGAGCAGTTTATGACATCCTACATCACTGTATGCCAGTCCGCAGAACTCAAACAACAATCACAATTTCGACCATCTATAATAAAAACGGAGTAAAATGGAACGTTGTCTATATTTCCACAAAGTAACACTGCAGTTACACTGTTAGATCGATTTCTACGGTTAGGTCATCATCAGTAACAAACATGAACTGAAAGTACATCACAGAAAGCACATCTTATATAGGAGCAAGTGAGTGGAGATTGAATCCTATTGGCTCATCGAAGTGAAAGGGGGCGGGGAGGACCAACCAATGCCACTCAAAGCCACACAAAGTGAAAGGGGCACAAATAGTATCATTATGGACAGGCGGAGCCAAACTTATTGCAACAAAGAACCCAATAATGGTGAAATACTTTGAGGAATGTCATAATTTAAACATTTTCCTGACCTATCACTCTTAACAATTTCGAATCTTTCTAGCACATACCTCCCTTTGGACAAAAGGAAATTCTACACATTGAGGAAATTCTACATATTGCCAGTTTGTCAGATCAAAACTAAAGCTATGATTGGATTCATTCAGATGACTTGCAAAGGCAGAATCACCCTTGTTGTCCCTGAAATCCTTCTCATGCTCTTTTATTTGTTCCCTAAATTCCCTACCAGTTTGACCCTATATAAGATATGCTTTCTGATGTACTTTCAGTTCATGTTTGGTACTGATGATGACTTAACCGTCGAAATCGATTTAACAGTGTAACTCTTTACTTTCGTGGGAATATAGACAACGTTCCATCTTACTCCGTTTTTATTTGAAATGGGTTTCCACAACGAGTGACTTAGTCAGTATCGACCAATTTATTTATTGTGCAAGGCTTGGTCCCAAAAGACGCTCGATGTGCTGAACAGCGTAAGAGGTGCGGGTAGGGCGCACTGCATTCCACAAACCTTCCTTCTCCACTTCGTTCGTCGAAAAGGTTTTGCTTTTTATGTGAACTATAAACAATCACTGTACTTTCAAAGATAAAAATAAGAATTCCCACTTAACTTATGGCAGGATGGATATTAGTGTGATGTGAAGCATCGCACCAAATGTTTAAGTTTAATAGCGGTGCATCCAGTTTGACTGTGGTGGATCGAGAGTTGAGCGTCATTAAGATTGGACGGGTGAGAACCATTTCAACCGCAGCCATCCAAAGTTTCTCACTTTACACTCATCACTGGTCAGCAGGTGCGAGCGCGTCTTACAAGAAAACCCCATCACCGATCAAACTGTCAGTTGCTGAACCCCGAGCCCCCAAACTAGGAACAGTTTACCGCTCGAGTTCTACCCATTAATTCAATTAATGAAGCCATTATTTTAATAGAGGCAGTTTAAAGGCGGAGGGGTCTCCGATAAATTCGAGCTGGGAGCGAGCACTTGGAGGTAATTCCGTCGGAAGCAGTTAGCAGAGAGGGTCTGATGGCTTCTGAATTCTGTTCACAGCGACGAAAGCGGTGCAGCGATCATAGCTACACGCCACTGAAAAGCGATTAATATTGTATTACCCCGTTGGGGCCCACTCGTACAGTATTTGTGTAATAAACCGAAACGTCATGGCGCAGTGTGGGGTGCGGGAATAGTGCCACGGAGCATCAGAGTCAGGAGTGTTTCGTAGTAGCACCACCCGCGTCCTTTCTTTTCTACTGACTAACAGCATCCGCCTTTGGGGTGTTTTTGTCTGCCCGTTGTAGACTTCAAAACGGCTGGAATGATTTTGGGAGGATCGATTTGTAATCGACAAACAAAATATTAATCCCATCTCAAAATTTTTCGGTTTTCAAAGATGTCCACTATCTAACAGCTGTTTATAGAACCACTGATACTTTATTACCGTGAGTATCATCCATATCAGTTGGGCACATGGGATTTGCTTCTAAACCTCGTCTTTATCTGCCTACAGATAATCTTGGATGCAATGCACAACATTCGCAATGGAGTAATAAGCAGTAACTGATTATTTTAAACAACTTAAATTTAAACAACTGTTGTTTTTTTTTTAATTACAGGCTATATTCTCAATTAAACTATGTCCGTTTGGCGGAAAAATCCCGTCGAGAGGTTAACGAAATTCGGAGATTTGAATCTTCACCTGGCAACCATCTATAAGGATTTCTGAAATCCCTAGGCCACCCTACAAATAATCGGAAAATCCCATAGAGGTCATTCAAACTTACTGATTTGTTGTCTTGCCTGTTGGAATAGCCATCAACAGTCAAGACAGTAATTGTGTCAAGACAATTTTTAAATATTAAAAACACGCAGGTAGATGTTGACATGTGCAATGCACTTTACAAAAACATATGTTTCATCGTAACACGCTGATTGTTGTTGGGGAGAGAAAAAAAAATCTTGTTTCGTTCCGGTGAGCCGTTCTAGGAGATGGCTCAAGTTGCTTGAATCTTCTCGTGCTCATACAAAAAATAAAAATTCATGCATTACGGGCTCGTCCTTATGTCCTTTGTATTTTTGTAGGGACACTCAACTTTGTTGTCTCTGAAATCCTTTTCATGCTCTCTTATTCGGACTTGCAGCACTGGCATGGAGTGACTTAGTCTGGTTAGGATTCTGCCTTTGCAAGCCATCTGAATGAGTCCGATCATAGCTTTTTTTTTTTTTTATCTGACAAACAGGCAATATGTATAATTTCCTCACTTTTGCCAAAAGGGAGGTATGTTGGATGTGCTGGAAAAATTCGAAATTGTTACGAGTTATTGGTCAGGAAAATGTTTAAATGAGATTGTTCCTCAAAATACTTCACCATTATTGGGTTCATTCTTGCAATAAGTTTGGCTCCCCATCTCCATAATGTTACTGTTTGTGCCCCTTTCAATTTGTAAGTCTTGAGGGACATTGGCTGGTCCTCCCCACCCCTTTCACTTAACTGAACCAATAGGATTCATCCCCTTCCACTTGGGCCTACAAAATAAGTGCTTTCTATGATGTACTTTTAGTTCATGTTTGTTATTGATGATGATCTATCTGTCGAAGTCGATTTAATTGTTCAACTCAACATTTTCTTGGAAATATAGACAACGTTCTATTTTACTCCGTTTTTATTGAAATGGGTTTCCACAACTTCGTCGCGAGTGACTTAGTCGGTAAAAAAAGCACGAATATATAATTCTAGCAGGTATGAGCAGCACGTGCCGCTTGTCGGAAAATAATGGTTGGGAAACGTAAACAAATAGGCCATTTGCGATTTTATCCAACTCAGTGTAACCAACCCTTGGCGCCGAAAATCCATAATATGTGGAACATCCACACTACATGGGGCAATCCCCTGCACTACTATTTGAAGTTTATGTTTGAATGCCAAGTATTTAAGCGTTGATTATTATCAAACCTCCCCCTGTATTTTGTAGAAGATTAAAACTCGTTTATACTGAATAAAAACTGGTATTTCATTCTTCTAGAAGGTACTCTACTGGAAAAACTCACATTTTCTAAAGCACTGATACCCAATTAACTGAATCTCAACATTAAACTCTCAAAAATTACCCCTCAGGTCATTTCGCCTTTTACAAGTCTTTGAACATATAAAATTTCTCTGTTTTGCGACATTGAGTATTCATTTAAAATTTATTCATGAAAAACCCTGTTGGAATGACATCATGGCACTTTAAAAAGGCAAACCACTAAAGGAAAATTCATAGAGTTAAAGGAATGGTTTTTGCATAAGAAATAATTTCGGGACAAAACAAAGAGAACCCCATTTAACTCAATAAGGTCAAATTACGTTCCGACACTGTAAACTCCGAGAGGTTCGAGCATTTTATTATTCAAGAAGTTGTGGCATCCACTTTCTATTTTGTGATGTTTCATTAACAATTCAAAGTGTGATTAGTATGCATTATATTGAGTTTGAGGAGATTTCAATTAAAATTTAAATTACATTTTAATTGCAGGATTGTGATTTCGGTTCGCTGGATTTCAGGATGCTGAGGGTAACCAGTGGTTGAAAGAGAGGAGACGATGACGTCAGTTCTTACTATCGTTCTCATCCAGTCAGCACTCGCCATTACAGGTTGGTTGTTTCTATTATTCAATTTGAAATAACTTTATTAACAAACGTTTAGATTTATTTTACCACGCATGAGATGCGGTTTCAAACTGAAACTCAACTTTTATCAACAAAATACAAAGTTCTACGATATGGAAATGGGATTGATGTGGGTAAGTTTATCATTTTCGATTCACAAGTTCTACAATAAACAGGATATACGTCACCAACTGAAACGATTTTTTACATTAATGTTCGCTGTAGCTCAGGCAATGATGGCATGGGGCGGCCAACATCACGAATTTTACAAATACGACGGACAAATGTGAATAGATCAGTTTGATAAAGTGAACTTAATTATTATTCATCGTGATACTCCATGAACACCGATAAATAACCTCGAAAATACACAATCAGAAAACACTGAAAATAAACTAAACAGAGCTAGGACTCAGGGATAAGCAAAACACAAATAACGAAAACAATAAGAAGCACTGTAAATGTGCATAAGCATTGTGTTCATTGTTTTGCTTTTTGAGCTCTCTGATTGGTCGGTCTCACAAGCTCGCCTCAATCATAACTAAAAATTCTGTGAAATTAAACCTTTGCTACAGTCAATCTGACCAGCCTGATCAACCTGATCGCTTCTGATTGGTCGGTTGAACTCCTCCTAACCACATTGGCTAAGATAGTTTATTTCCCTTCATTCGCTCAAAAAGAGTAACCCAGTCTTCTGTTGCTAGCCAACTTACTCTTCTAATAAAAATTGAGAAAACATTTTTTTTAGTTTAATGTTTTTTTATTGCCGGGGTGAGTGCTTGCCCTCCTTCAGTAGTGCCAGCTATACCAAGGAAAATACTATGGAACTGTGTAGACAAAATTGTCTACAATTATTGTGTACCTCAGAAGTCAACAGTCGTAAGTGACATTTTGAAAATTCCACAGAAGGGCCAAATGGAGTTTCCGACACTCTGTTTTTAGCTCCAGACTCGATAGTTCACCACCAATGAACGTAATAAGAAATTCGGAGATCATAATTACAGCATGCGAATGCAACCCCACCGTAAGAATAAACGCCACATATATTGCTATACAGCCTAAGGCTGTATTCACACTGCACGCGAAGCGATGCGATGCTATGGGAAGCGTTGACAGGCGATGAAGAGCGATAATGGTCCTGGGTGGAGGGGAGCGATTGAGAGAGTTTCCTCGCTAGTCGTCTGATGCGACCGCAAGCCCCGTTGCGATTTGAAGCGAGTTGAAATGAATTTCACCCATTCAATTGTTCAAATTTATGTTCTGTCATTCTGTTCTGTTATTTCAATTCAACTGAAAGTTCACAATGGACATTGAAAAGTTAGTTGATGCCGTGCAACAACGTCCAGCATTGTGGGACAATTGGGGTGCTTCTTTTGTGTTGCATTTGGAATTCAGGTTAGAATGTAGTCAAATGTGGTTGTACTCATTCTGAAGTAGCTACAAAACTGCTCCTCATCCTCTCGCACATGACGGTACAAATGATGATCTTCATGCACCCACTTTCTTCTGACTTTCCACGCACTATTCTCCAATAAAAACGAATTAACGGGTCATTTCGAATGACATCTTGAGCGGACACAAAACGCTCGACTGTTCAACTCAATCGCAAGCAATATAACACATCATCGCATCGCAACACTTTTATTTCCACCAATATACGTTTCATTACAAGTTCATCAGTGACATTAAACTTTGATTGCCTCAAACTAATTTACCAACATAAAATCTTGTCTTTCAGCCTTACTAGTTGTGTTCGTTTGAAATTATTCATCACAGTTAGGAATGACAGTTGGATTCCTAATTATGACTGTCCTTTTTCGTTTCAGGAGTAATGAGGTTTGTGTAGGTTGTAGGAAATGTAATTCACACCAGATTCCTTGAAGAGTTTTGTTTTATGGTTCTTAAAAGAACGTCTGATATAACGAAACTCCGAGCACTAAGCAGCTCAGTATTGCGGAGAGGACAAAAAGACTGGAATATATAGTATTGTTAAGTAACTGAGAAATGATGGAAATACGCATTTATTTTCAGGTAAAAAGGCAAGTGATTGGGTTCACCTCACAACTGATAACGTTATAAATTTGGGTTGATCGAGAAGCCACCAAAATCGAAAGCGGTGGGTAAGGAATTCAGCTGTTTCCGGAAGAAATGCATAATCCATCGGGACATGAAATCCATTAAAGCGAACAAGTAGAATGACGGTTGGCCAAATAAGTCACGTTCTATTTCCTCTTTCGATGGCGGTTGATGTGTATGAACGCTTCCGATTCACTAAACAGTCGATACAGTACGATCTTATTGACCTCCGCATTATATTTTCAATGGAATGGCGTTTTTAATCCATCAAGATGATGTGTTCCCGGATTATTAGAAAAATCCAAATAAAAGTTACAGCTCATCCGCGATTTTGTGACTCGAATGAAAACGAGCTGCAAATCCTAACACGTGGGTTTATTATTTTCAGATAGCCCTCTTATGCCCGGGTGCCGCAGTACTTTGGTGGTGTCAGAGCTATAGGAGGTAGCCACCCATAGTCTCCCATCCTCGATCATCCATAATGATCGGACCCCTCTACAGAGGGGTTGAGGATAAAGTGGCAGCTAGAGGGTCCATTCCCTGTAGCGGGCCTGCGACCGATGTTGCCCCTGGTGTTTGGGATGCCCCAGGCCGCTGGAATTGCATACACAAAATCGGTACTTCGGCAAATCGTCACGTTGACAACCCAAGCTGGAAGGCTAAGCTTGAAAGCTGAGGGGTAGGCACTCTTTTGGTAGACTCGTCTTATACATAGTGCTGATATGTGAGTTATGTGGCTTGTCGATAATTCGGGTACCAACCTACTCAGTTAGAAGGGCTACAACGCCCAGCTCCATCCTGTACTGCCTGGAGCAAACAAGCACTGTGTCTCTGATGCGATGACCCTGACTGTGCACGTAACAGTCTCCAACGGTATTCTACCTTTGATTGTCCCCTTTGCTTGCAAGGGTGGGAGGGAGGACGTAAGCACAGTGTGCTGGGACACTCCCTTACAAATCAACCCTGGGATTCACGAATTGCAGGGGGTACATATTCAGCCCTCTTATGAAAATCACTGAACTGCTGATAATTATTAAACGGAGCGTATGGTCATTACCTAAGTATAAAATAATTGGTGTAAATTTACAATAGAAGGGGTGCACATGTTAAAGGTGCCAACAACTAACTTAAGAAGGAGTCAACTATGATTTATTTAAACTCCAAATTAAGCACCTTCGTATTTTGCCTTGTCCAACTTTAGATTACATAAAAAGACCATCATATATATTTCAGCACGTTAGATCGATTAGGAATGAAATTCAGCTGATAACTGATCTTCGTGACTTTTAACTGACTTCAAGGTGTCCAGAGGTAATTGGATAAATTTGCCTTCGGTGTAACTCCGCGAGCAATAACCGTTAGTAATCGCTTTGAACGAAACAGAAGATGATATCAAAACTTATAGTTCACGAAGCTCTCCACGCAAAGGCATGGGTATTCTGCAGCCCTCGTTGAATCTCAAAACATCATGGTACATTCAAATTTCAGTTTTTTATGTCGATCAGGACGGAAAATAGCAATTGGACAAAGTCAGTAGATCAAAAGCGCCCTCATCTGATTTCAGGATCTCCATCTAAGGTACTTACATTCAAATTTCAGCATTCAAGTTCGCTCAAGACAGAAGATAGCCAAATCAAATTTCAAATGTCCCACAGTGGGTAGAATTCTCGGTTCAGCTTTCTAGGTTCAAGATAGCAGATGAGCGGAGAAAAAAAGGGAATTTTCTAGCAACGATGAAATGATGATAATAATAAATAAATAAATTTAATTTAATAATAAAGATATTCATCTAAATTTAAATTAAAGTAAATTAAGAAAATATAATAAATATGAGAGAAAATAAATATAATAAAAAATGTATAAGTCCCACCTCCGATGGTGCTCCTCCATTTCATTTCAAAGAGTAACCCTTACCGCAGATTAAAAATGAACCGCAGAAAGACCAGAGAAATGACTGTCCCCATACCGACCAAGAGTCCCATGTTGAAATCATTGAAATAAATAATAGAATGGCCATACATTAATAAATTACCGTGTATACCACTGGGGCGGCTGCTGAAAGCAGCAAAGCCCGATCTGTGCTCTTAATGGAAGGGGAAGTTGATTGGATCAGGGTCCACAGAATGAACCAATGAGAGGGCCCGAAATGAACCACGTAAAATTTGAGAGAGGCGCACGCGTAAATGTCCGCTCACCTGCTAGAGTGCGATTGAATCTCCAAAACAAACTCTTATCCTTTTATCAGTGTATTGTCCCCAACCCTTGTGACTGAACTGTGTTAGCTGTAAATACGCGATGAATACTAGTGATTTGAAACGTGAGTTCTTCTAAATTTTCGTTGGGGAGAAGAGTGATTATTTGAGGAGCTTACTTTCAAACAGGCACATATCCATTCCGACAAAATGTTCAGGAAGTGAAAAAAACGATTTGCAGATTAGTGGAGACGTTTTCCTGCAGTTTCTCATCGGAGTACCTAATGTGTGAGAAGACACAGATAAAGATGCCGCAGAATATGAATCAATTTTCTCCAAAACAAGAGGCTGTATATCCATTTTCACTTTGGAAATGTACCCTTTTGATCAAAACTCATGAATTTGTGCCTTTTTGAAAAAGAAAGAATTCATTCTCCATTCTGTAGGTTTCATTGAAAACTTTACCTGACTCCATATTTCCATTTTGCATGCCTGCCATCTATCGAGTCTCGTGTAAATATTCAACGTCAAGACGAAGGTGCAATGCTTCTTTTTGGATATGTGCCTTTTTGAAAACCCGCGACTAATCGCCTGATGAAATTCGGAGGATATGTGCCATTTCGATTGCAAGGCACTGAAAAAAAATGTACGTAACGGATTTGTTACCTTTTGATGCAAACACATAACTTTAGCCCCGGAATTGACGTGGATGTGTTCTGTTTTGTTCGGAAATGATAGGGAGATCTGATTCAGAGATACAAAATTGAGAAAAAAAAAGTTTTCTCCCAGATTTGGAGTTAAAGAGGACGTCCAATGCCACTATTGACAGGACTGCAACAAACCTCAGGGCTCTTCTTTGCTGTGATACTAGGAATGAAGCTTGGGTTCAAGATGAATTTGAGCTTTCGCCACGATGGTTCTTGCTGGGCAGATATGAATCTCACTGCTTCGAAACACTGTTTCCTGAAGTTTGAAAATCATTTCAAAATGTTATTTTTTTAGATATTTGGATATCTATTAGTGAACTTATAATTAAGGTAGGATTGAGTCGTTTCTTTCACGATTTGAAGCTTAGAAAGCGGACAAGATTGATCTCCTTTACATATTGGTTGTTGAAATTTGTGTTTGGGCGAGAAAAGCTAATTTTCGTCTCACGTTCCTTTCGTAGTTGTCCATTATGGTCTCGGTGCACCCCCTGGGTTTCAGGGCCACTGGTATATACGTATAACTAATAACTGACGAAAAACTCCAACCCTTAAATAACAAGATATCTAATAGTCAAAGAAAACATCTCACAAATAAATTTAGAGTAAGAAGTAAAGCTAGCTCGAGTACTTTTATAAAATTCCTAGGCTGCTGGGATGCAATTAATGGGCACATTATATACATATCATAATGTTATCATCATGTCATGATGACTAAAACCATAAATCAATCTGTAACAAATAAATTGAAATGCTAGTTTCACAAGCCTGTTCATTATGAAAGTATATTTGTTACTACAGTTTATTTTTGAGTTTTCAATTTTTATAACACCTGTTGACAACGTGAAGTCAGTCAGCGTGTGTAAAAAGTAGCGACAGAAAAACAGTTTGAAAAATATTATTTGAAATTTAAACACAGAAATCTTTGAAAATAATTATTATTTGGAGTCAGATAGCGATATACCTCTCAATGGCAGTAATACATAAGTTATATTGTCCCAAAAACACATATTTAAAGGCATTCTGAGAGGGTTGGACTCCACGAGTTCCTTGACTGGTAGCTTCCTGACTCATTGCTTCTCGTTAGCCCTGTAAACTAGATGCTCTCGAATTTGACCATCCCATCGATTCACGACGAATCTGATCAATCAAGCACCATTCCGCCCCAAAGGCTGTTCACTAACGTTTGACTCGCTCTGTCCCGACCCAGTCCTCGCATTTACCTCCTCGGCTTCGCTAAATCTGTTTGAAATCGATCGTCCAAATAAGAACAGTCACGAACCCAACGCCGCCTGTTTTCACAATCCTTTCTCGGATTCATTTGTCAGACACCGTTATCTTCGAGACGCATCAGCGAGGGATTCATTCAATATTCATTAGCGCTAATGGTGGAAACATGGATAGAACTTCCTGGAGAACCATTTTTCCGAGCAGGATAGTCTTACAACTTCCGAAATACCATTCAAGTTAACATAATAATAATAATAGGTTTGGTTTTTTTAATGTATTTTTCAATACGATGAAATTGAATTTTTCAAGGAAAAAATGTAAATTTTCCTCAACATTGAATATTCCTTGATGTTGCCATGTCCTCGATGTTATCTGGCGCCACTCCTTTTAACTCGGATATCGCTTGCCACAGGTCACTCCTGTGTATTTACTTATTTTGGCTCTGCAGATCTGCTCTGAGTCCACGCTTGTACTGACAAGTTGGACACACAGGATTATGGCGGACAGATTGGACTTGATGGCAATGATATCTGGCTTCTTGCCCCGGTTGTTCGGCATGACTTAAGGTCTATCTGCTGGGAAACCACTTCACGACGAAGAACACCACGGTTATTTCGTGGACAATGTTGCACCACACGATGTATGTTCTCATTTTTAACCTGACCCGTGTATGTCCTCCTACTGTCCCGCGACGCTTGGGACACCTCACTGAGGTGAATAATATAGGCGCCTGGGAAGCATGAAAATGTTGGTAGTCGCTTGCCCCAATGCGATCTGAAGCTCCGGAAGGGAAACGGGGGATTCAGAGCAGTGTTGGAGTTCTGTACCACTATATGAGCCATGCAAAGCTGCAGCAAACTCAGCAGGTGGGTTTGGAGCAGTTGGTGATACTCGGTCACACCACAACAACTGCTACCTGACACTATCAAGATCAGAAGCAGCTTGATGAGTTCCCAGCTAGACTCCCTACGGACTAACAGACGGTGATGGTTTCTGGGATACGGGTGAGAATGAGGGAGGCAATGGTGGGCCCATCAGCTTTGGCTGGTACATGGACATAGCACTTGGGGCATCACTTGGAAAATACAGCCAAAACGGCACAGCAGAGTGCTCTTCCTTTCACTTAACTCAAGCAGCCTTCGCGAGGTAAGCCTGCCGATGACTAGACCATCGACTCAATCCTGATGATATGCCTCTGTTGGAGGGAATGAATCCTTGGTTTCAAATGGACGGTTGTGCGGCCGACAGAACTTGAGCAGTAAGGGAATGGATGAACACCAACTTTGAAAACTGGTTAGAAACTGAAACCTTCTGTTCGTCATAGTGCACATTAAAATAAAAAGAATTTCCTACTCCAAATAAGGAAAAATACGTTGAACGTTTTTTTTTTCTCGAAGCATTCATTTAACTTTCAAATTTCTTGTAGGAGGATCGATCAGTATGGACACGTCCGGTGGCCCACGCGCATTCCTGACCTTACTCCGATGGACTATATTTCCTCTGGGGAAAACTCAAAGCAAAAGTGTACGACTTCAGGATTGAGTCGATAGATCATCTCATTCAAAAAATAATGGATTGTGGAGATCAAATGAAACAAGACCGACTAGAGCTTCGTAGTGCTGTCAATGCAATGAACAAAAGAACACATTTGTGCATTCAACAAAATGGAGGCCATTTTGAAAATTGAGTGTAATTACGTATTATAAAATGCTTGCAAAAATTTAAAACTGCACCTTAGAAGATGGACCTGATTAATTCTGTTAGTAAAAATGCCTACTTATTTGAAACCCATTCCCAAGCGTCAAAAACATTCACTTGCTTCGCTGTTTTTTGCGTTCAAACGAGATTTTCTCGACCAAATAAAATAGTAAAAATTGGTTTTGATATACCATTCGAAAGCTGATCTTTTGGCGCATTCTTCAAGCTACAGGAACTTAAGCAAATGTATATTAGAGTAGAGTGCTGAACGCTTGAAAAACCTTCTTTTTCAAATTTTCTTGAAGTTTGCTTTGTAGAGTGGTTTTTCGCCAACTTAATGTGAACAAAGAAAATCGGTTTGGCGCTTGAAAGATAGGAAATTTAACGCACTTTCCAACGGTATCCTCAACTTTTCCTTTACATGATAGCCGTTCTTCTAATGCAAGGTCGAAAACATGAAAAAAATGTTGGAAGTGAAATAACCCAAAAACTAAGCAAGATGAAAAACTTGCTATGAGGCACTTTTTGTTGGAAATTGGTTGTAAAATACGTGGGTTACTTAAGTAGTGCGCACCTTATCTGATACACCCTATGCATCGAAATGAAAGGAAGCACGTACCTAATCGTCAATAGCCCGTCTAAAGGTGTTACAAGTTTAGAGAAACTCGAATGAGGAATTCCATTGAAAATATATCCTCTGATCGATTACCGATGATAGCTTGTGGGATTGAAACGGAAGGGAAACAATATTCGTGCTAAGTCTAGACATTTATCACATAAATTACAACAATTTGTGTGATTTATCGGTGGGGGATTTTCGGATTCTACAAATCTTGAAAAGTAAACCAACAAGTTCTGAAGGGGTTTAAAACTAGTTTTTTTTTCCTCGGTTGATTAGAAAGGTTCATTATTGAACATAATAAAACAAGAACAGTTCTTTCGATAATGAAATATGTACTTTTCTCTCAATAAAAGCTTATTAAATAAATTTTATTAATCAGTATAATTTTTCAAATAAGAATATTCGAAGTTAAGATATCTCCCAATTCATTGTGTTATACTTTTCTCACTTTCCAGTCTCATTTAGTTATCCAGTTTTTAAAAGTACTATCCTTTCCTTTATTTAACGTAGATAATAAAATCGAGCAGTTGCTGTTGTCCAGCCAGTTTGATCGATGTTTTATTCATTGCGTCTTTCATAAATATTGTTGTGATGATGCAACCACTCCAGCCTTCCTATATCTGTAACCCGACACGATATTTTATCCGCTCCTGTATTAAGCACACGTTGAAATACAAATATGGGCAACGCACGCCCCATTTCACTTCCCCTTCCGACCCCCCCCCCCCCCCCGGTTTCGGGAGTTAGCATAAATCCATCCCACGGACTTCCTAATTCGAATTCATTCATTCCCATTCCCCAGAATTCACTTTACCCTTTGTCATCTCGTCTATTAAGCCAAGAGCGAAACCTCCCCCAGATTCCCTCGAATGTTCTCAAGTGTCAAGTAGCTGGGAAAGCCGCTAATAGCTTACAATTTCCAACTCTCCGTAATCCACCTAATCCCGTGGTTAACCCCGCAGTTGAACAGTAATTGCCGGTCTGAGCTCTTGACACGTCAAACCCGGTGTATTAAGGCTATGATCGATACACGTACGGAGCGGTATTGTCAGGAATAACATCTGTATTTGCTTATCGAAATTTTCCATCGATGTGAATCGGAAGGGGGTCTCGTTACTCTTCAATCCGAAAACACGGGTTAGAGTGACATAAAGGTGGTGATACGAATCTCAACAACACGTGTCTATTCAATAGATATAAACTTTAGCCGAATCGAAAGTCGGACATTGAACAAACCTTCCTTCTATCCTTTCAATAGATCTCAGATCGTTGTTCGGAACTTCGAAAATAAAAAACGTCTGTACTTTCTCGTCTAGGTAAAACTAATATATATGTGGGAGAGATGTACCCTTCACCTTCTTCTGGATAATCTGAGTAGGATCGTATGGCCGTAAATCGATTCATTACTTATTTGGCAACATTGGAGACTTTTCTGAGCTTGACTCACGCCATAGAGTCTCAAATGTTTTACCAACAAATGATTATTGGTGGCAGACATTTAGTCGCAACTACGCACATGGATGTGCTGTATTTAGGCTTCCAGCTTAGACGCTGGGAAAGAAAAGTCTTGAGACGAATGTATGGAGCAGTCTGCGAGGAAGGATTGTTGATAGATGAACTAACCGAATTGTATGGAGAACCAGACATAGTAACTGAGACAAAGCGAGGTAGGTTCCGGTGGGCAGGGCACGTCCAGAGGATGCCAGATGAAAGGGCTGCACGGAAATTATTTTGTAACAATCCGGGAGGAAGGAGACTCCGTGGAAAGCCGCGACTGCGATGGGTTGATGGCATAGAGAATGACTTGCGACACCTTGATGCACGCAGATGACAAACACTGGCAATGGATTGAACGGCATGGGGACATGTCATTGATCAGGCTCGAACCTTCCATGGGTTGTAACGCCGCGGAGTAGTAGTAGTAGTAGTTATGATGAGAAACATTGAAAGAAATAATTACGGTTCAGGTAATAAAATGAATTTAAGTGACAAGGAAAGGATGCCTAGCTCTCACTGTGTGACTTTTCCTCCTAAAATCATTTCGTTCAGAAGTATCTGCACTGAGTGTGACTCGCAGACTGACTGAGGGGAAAAGGCTTAAACGTCTCAGGGGTGCAAGGAGGTAGGAGAGTCTGACTTCAGGTCGTTCGCATGGCCCTAGGTGTCCTGCGTTGTGTCTCCGAATACAGGGTAGAAGCGGATAAGTGACGAAACATTTTTTCTGTTAATCTGCATTGAAAATGTAGAAAACCACGCCATCCGTACTTTTCTATCTCAACCCGTCTCTAGATATAATTTTTTAATTTTTTTAAAATAGAAAACCGCGTATTTGACTTAAAAACCAAGGTTTCTCCATTTTTAAACAACTTTTTTTCTACTTTTGACCACATTCTTGAATTGAACGTGAAAGTTTCTTTACGATCAATGCACATTTATAATCATAAACGACTTCCTAAGGGCCGCAATTGCAGTTCAAACATTGAAAATGTAAAAAAAAAATTGATAGTTTCTGAATTACTTTTATTTTTACTGCACTTCCAAAAAACGTGCTGGAACTTGTCAAACCTCAAGAAAACTTGCAAATCTATTCAGCTTTCTTGCGAATCAATAGCTGGTTCATCTGGCATTACCATTTGTAGAGCAGAAAAATAGTTAAGCAATTATCACGAAAAAGTCTAACTGAAGTCCTGTTATTCATTCTCTGTTTTTTCCTCGAATATTTTCACAGTTGGGTTCAAGCCAGTATAAACGCAAGGGATAAAAAGACTCAATAAAGGCCCTATAAATAAAGCCCTATAGCTGTGAATAAAATTTTATAGTGTCTTCAGCGAACTGGATAGAAATGTAGCTCACGCACCTGGTCGGATCCTCAGTATCTCATGATTATTACCCAAAACTTGCCGGACTATCAATTTCATCACTATCTCAATCCTCTTATCGAGCATTCTACCTTCCCATTTCAATTTAAACTAAACGTCCAGAGGATTGAGGAGTTTACGCTGTTAACGGTAGCTTTTTCCAAACATAAATATTATTAAATATTGTATATAATAAACAAATAAAAACCATTATATAACCTAAATATATAAATTAGTGAATGGTAATAGATATTTTTTTGGTAGAACAAAATCAAAACACTTTTTATCTCAAACCTTCCTTGTGATTTGATTTTTTGAAGGTTTTTTCGAAGAAAAGGTATTTGTTTTGTACCGTAAAAGCCCATATTTTTCCCACTAAATACTACTGTTTTTCCTTTTTTTACCATTTTTGGGTTTCAGGTTTAAATTTTGTATGACTAGTGAATTTTTATAATCAAAAGCCTATTTCTAAGGACCCTAATTGCAGTTTAAACGTTCAACATTTCAAAAAAGATGAGTTTATGGAAATACATGAAACTCAATTTTATCTGAATAAAACGTACTGGACGGTTCCGGACCACTGAAAACCATGAAAATTCAATTGGCTTTCTAGTGGTAAAGTCAACTTTGAGATTTCTTATCAAATTCAATGGGAAATTCCAGTTTAGAGGCGAAAAAACGTTGGGCACTTTTCAAAACAGCAATGGAGCATCCCAGAGGTAAAAAGTAGTAGTATTAGGAAAATTATTACATCCAAAAATCTGTTCCTAAAGTTTTAAATGGATTCTAAACAGTGCAAACCATTTGTAGCCAACTGCAACATACAAATTTTGTAATGTAGTACGACATAGCAGTAGGTGGTTGGCACGCTGAAATAGGAGCTCCTAAGATGAATAACGTTATTTATTTATTTTTTTAATGATCATTTATTTTTTATAGAATACAACATAGTACAAATTATTTTAAATTCAGAATTACAAAATAACCCCCCCCCCCCCACTTAATTGTATGGGGTGGGGAGTATATTTCATTATCTTACAACCAAAACTATAATTCCATACATCAACAGAAATAGATACAATAGTAAAAAGATATTAGAACAATAGCAAAAAGAAATTTCCAAGAGAGAGTTTATTCCGTAAACTGAAATTTCTCCGAAATCTATAAGTAGGTTTTAAGCTTAACAAACAAACAAATAGTCAACCCAAGTTGACAATTCAAATCGAAAGTTGGATTATTTCATCTTTCAATTTATTTGCCTAATTTCAACATGAATGTGGGTGTCTGTGTTTTAATTCCCGTAGTTCAAGTTGTCAATGGCAGTGTGGAGATGGACATGGAGGGCTAAATCAAGTAAATAAAGGGGAGTAACCAGCGGCAAGCGATATCTGAGCTAAAAGAAGTGGAGCCTAATAACATCAAGGAGATGGCTGTAACGCAAGGAGTCCTGCATCCTGCAATTTTTAACTGATTTTCATGATAATTTTTAGTGAGACAAAATTGTACTCTATTTGAGCACCAAATAACATCAAGGTCATGGCTGCGACCGTGGCATGGGTTGGGATCTGTTGGAGGAAAAATGCCATAGACCTACTCTAGTTCGGCATCTCGGTGGGAGTGCCTCGTGGTGTCACCACCATCGTCCTTCGGTGCTCTTACCTCAAATGAGAGTCATTGTATAGGTACACTTCCTCCCAGCCTTCTTTTCTTACTCCATCTTCCTCAACGTCCCGAATTCTTAGGGCCGTCTTTTGTTAAACGAGACTGAGCCTCCCCGCCTCTGAGCGCACTTTATTCGTTGAAAAAAGTGAGGGTGGTATTTTTTTTTTTTTTTAATTCGAATATATCTCATACGATCACGCACCGTAACTGTCACCGTCTTTGAGGAACAATGTAAAAAAAAAAAAATATCATCAAAACCTTCTAACCGCAGGCTCTCTCACGATAACCGACCGATTAAAACCACCTACTTAGGTCCCCTTCCGAAGTCCAGATGGGGCCGAGTTGGCAGAGCACAAATTTCCCCGAGAAAACTAAAAGTCCGCTAGCGGATATTCAGCGGTTTTACGTACCTCCAGCCTCGGTAAGGGGGACGAAAAAGGGCCTTTCCAGCCCTTTAATTCCTCCCTGGAGGCGCCGCCCTCACCCTCCTTTCGCACAGACACCGGTTTTTCCCCTTGAATTACAAATGGCCTCTACCTGAAATCGTAATTGTACCGCAAACGAGGTTTTTAATTCTTTAATAAATCCCACCACCTTCGTTTTCGGTGAGAGAGAAAGGAGACCTCCCGGTAACCGGTTCCCGTGTTTTACAGGCAAAACGTCCGCAAAAAAAAAGAAAGAAAAGAAAAAAATAACTTGAAAAAGTGCCCTCTCTCCTCCTCCCCCTTTTAAAAAAATGACAAAAAGAGGAAGAATTTCCTACAACTTCGGTCGTAAAAGTTTATTAAATTGCAACCCTTTATTATATCTTTTCGAGACGCTTCGCTCCCTTCGGGGTCAGGGAATTCTGAATAGAGGGGTCGGAAGGTGGTAGCGAGGGTTGTTTCTGGCCCTTCGATTAAGCTCAGAAAAGAGACCTTTTCCTGGGTAAACTCATCTTCCTCGGGAGAACGTGGGGATTGGAAGGTTCACGTGATGAGTCTCTCCTTCAGAATGGTAGGAGGGGGGCGACGTTTTTTCGTTTTCTTCGCGCGAGAAAAGCGAGGAAAATTGTGGAAGGAATGCAGACAATTTTTCCAAGTTATAGTAGTATTTTCACTAACGGATAAAGCTTGAAATTCGAGCCTCGACCTTGGAATGAATCATTCAATCACACGATTCAACGTTTTAATCAAATGTGCTCCGAAATTGTAAAACTTAGTGTTTCGAAATGTATATTTATATCCACACATGTGGGCGGAAAGTTAATGGACCCCCTTCTCCGTCTCATAATATATCAAGTATCTAATTTAATATCTAAACTGAAATTTAATTATTGAATGAAGTGATATTTATTACAACCCAAACAAAGTAAATTAGCAAATGCTTAACGGAACAGGGGATTTTCAATCATAATTGAGGAGCTTGTTTCCAAGAGATACTATACCTATCCGTTTTGATCACAAGCGAGAAATTCACGGAAAACCATTACAAGCTGAAAACTTGCCCCAAGTAAAAAAAAAAAAACTTTTTTTTTGAATGTATTCTACATTTAATATTAGAAATTTCGCAAAAAGAAGCAAGTTATTTCGAGGCGTAAAATGATTTAGGTGGAGCTTTGAAATCCCAAGATTTTGGATAAATTGCTTTTCGGAGCCAAACCTGCCGTTTATTACTTTTGAAACCAAAATAAAAATAATTTCTTCATTTTTGCCGTAGTTAGAAACCCCTTCAACGAACCGAATGAGCCTACTTTACTGTGGAATAACCAAAGTTTTATCGCTCAGACAGTTATATTTACGATGATGTCATATTATCGTCCTAGGTATATGTAGAAGTCAATTACGGGTGTAGATAAACACTGATCAGCTTAAGGACCCTTGTGGATAATTTGTCTATTTGACTCTCCGATCTATGGAGGTGAAGTACAAATGGAGCTCTTTTTAAGACATCTGGAATTCAATAATTACAGATTGTCGAGGTTAATTGAAAAATGCTTAAATTGCGATATCGAACTCATATTCATGAAGCAAGTGGGCATTTGGGGAAAACGTTGACAAAATTTCATTATAAATTATTTTTACCTATACAATTGGAAGGAGATTCTCGGCAAGTTTTTCTTCAGGAATGCAAGCCAAAAAACACATTACCAGCCAAAAACTAAAGAAAACTGCATTCACAAAATGAAAACAGCAACCACGAGGGACATTTTTATGTCTTTGCGCGCCCTCCCGCACACACACCACGTACCTCAAATTGGAGGCCAGTTTTGATGTAAAACGCTTATCAAATTCAACGTCGGCGAGAGAATGAGGCGTCTCGATAAATGTATCACGTACCTCGCCAATTTCAATTTCATTTGTGGATAATGTAGTATTCCATTAGCAGCTTTTTGCTTAAACGATATTCGCGCACTAGTTCCAACGAGTGCCGTTTTGTAGGACCAATGATAACTACGTTAGATTGTGCTCGTTGATGGTTGCGATGTAATGGTTCCATCGTTTGGTCACTGAGGTTCCGAAGCAACGAATGGTAAACTGTAAAGACATAGATCATCACCACTCACAGGACTGTCAGAGTTAGTAAACAATATGGTTCTATCGGGTGGTCACTGAGGTTCCGAATGTCCAGGGGTTAACGTAACAAGATGAGGTAAATCAACCGCTTTCAAATGAGTGGTGAACGATTTTTGTACGATCACAAATGTCGAAGATAATGATCTGTAGCAACGAATCGGTTGTAAGCGAAAACCATCAGAAATATTTTCGTGACGCTGTCCGCGTTACATTTTCGAGTTTATGTAGCAAAGTAAAGACATAAAATGTCAAAAGGCAATTTTAAAGAAATCTTTTAAATTTTAACATGGGTAATTGTTTTCACCGATCAGAATTGAATAAACAAATCGGATTTTTAACAGAGAGACGTAAAATTAAACGCTCTTTCTGACGGTGTCCTCTAACTTTATTTTACTTATAAACTAAGCTCCATTAATTTAATTTAATTTACGGGAGTTATGTCCGTTTTAGCGACATGAGGTCAAAAACACGAAAAAAAGTCTATAAAGTGAAATAACTTGAAAGTACCGTAAATAACTTAGAACACCGTAAGAGAAAGATTTTGTTCCAAATAAGTTGTAAAATGAATTCTGAATGGATGGAATCGGATGATGGATTTATTAAACATAGATCAATGATTTACTTGAAGGGTTATCTATACAATAATAATAAATCTTTCTGTGATAACTTCAAGTGTTTTAAACTCATTCCCTAAAGAAGTTAAATCCACACGCCCTCTTTTGTAATCTGAGACATTTGGGTAAAAAGTTTGAAAGCTGTTTATAAATGTTACAAGCGATAGTTTACAGTAGTTTAGTTACGAGGTAACTACTATTGTTTCGGTTTTCGTTACTAAAAGTTTAGGGGTTCGAAAACGCATTCGAGAATCTTCTTTTAGAGGGGAATCCTCTTGAATAAGACGCCTTCTCCGAGGGGTTTGAAGTGTTTTGCATGTCGTGGCCGTCCGTTATTAGCCCCAGACCTGCGTGACCCATCCCCCTATATCCATTCCTGGGCCGTTTTACTGCTTTTCTGTTTTAGTTTGTTTTTCGAGTGTCTTGTCTTCCCCTGGTCGCCATGGCGGCGAAGAGAAATTACCGGCCATTTCCCACACAACTTTTCATAATAGCGATTCCCAATGAGAACTATGCTAATGGCATAATCTCGGCTCTATGAATGGGAGGGAGGGTGCCGTGAGCGGGTGTTTATTTGTGGTGGGTAGCACGTGGATTCCTAATTTTGGACTCATATTGAAGAGGAATCCACGAAGAGCAGAAGGTAATTCAAGGTACCGACTCTGTTAAGTTTTGACGCACTCACTAAAATGGTCCACAACTAATCTTCAACAAAAATTATTGAATATAACAAGACGACTCTAACTTATCAATACTCTCTTACTTACCAACACTCCTTATGCTTGCTTATCAATATAATTATTATGAACATTTCTGTTTCTGACGAGTTGGCTAACGATAGTTGAAACAATATTTATTGAATCGATTAACACGTAATAAAAACAAAATAATAGATTAGATACTAATGAATAAATATAATTTTTTCCTTTGTAAGGAGCTTGGGGTATGTTAGTAGATAAGTGCGGAGTAAATATGCAACACGCAGTGCTCATTGATTGTATAATATTGATAAAATTATTTGTATAAATCAAAAAATTCAAGGCACGTATCATTTTGGCGAGATATTTATTTGTTATGGTTGTAATATGTCAGTCTCGGAGCGGAACCTCCGTGTTATGTTGTTTTTTCAACCAAATACACGTTTGCTGAACTGAACTGAACTTACCAACACTCCATAGAGCATTCAACTTCCTTAACTTATACTATAAATTAAAAGTGAATATATCGCTAGGAATTCAGTTGAATTCCCTACCTCTCTGAGGTCATACGAACATTTTTCGATCAAACTTAAGGCGTCAAAAACATGTCTATTCGTGCAATGTGAGCCAATTTTCATACAATTCGGATGTTCGAAACTCGTCTTGGAGTGAAAAGTTCTCCCTACCCGATTTGAAGAGTAGCTGACAACACACTGATGGACTCTCGCCAACATTTAAGAGTGACTGCTGCAATTCATACACTCTTACCAGTTTTGGTTCTTCTTCTGATTTCAAGACGTGAAAAAGTACACCAGGAGTGAATGGCGAGGGTAGAGTATTCGATTGACGGATTGTTATTCTTGGCTCCCTGGCATCGGCGATAGAAGAGCTTTTTATGAACCGATGGCAATTGAAAACTTGTGAAACTCAGAAATTATGCTCCACCGTGAACGTAATGTGACCACCAATGAATTTATCAACTACCCTACGTGTCTACTTTTCAATCGGGACTTGATATTGGATTTTTCTGTTGACAGCTTTCTGTTTTTTCTTCCGCTGTCTTTTTGTAGGTTTTAATTGATGGCAAGGTGGGCCGAATTGTCCTACCATGCAATAGTTCTGCTGGTGATAAACCTGATTCTAAAGGGTTAGTTCTATAAGCAAGTAGATCCTGTCGTTGATTCACAGTCAAGATTCTTTCAGCTGTCTGCACTGCACATTCAGCTTTTCCATTAGATTGGGCAAAATAAGAGCTGCTGGTTTCTATCTCGAATCCAAACTGTGTTGCAAAATCATTTGAATTCGCTCGATGTGAACTAGGGACCACCATCAGTCCGCACTCTTAATGGAACTCCGTGTTTAGTAAAAATGATCATGAGGTAAATGTAACTAATGCAATTATCTCAATGAATCTCGAGTAAAAATCTTCTATTACCAAGTACCGTTGGTTGGGCAGCTTAAATAAATCGATCCCTAGCAGTTCCTATGGGATTTGTGGGAGCTCAGTCGTGATGAGAGGTTCAGACCTGTTCTGATTGTTCTGTCGGCAAGTCTTACAATTTTTACAAGTGTTTCAATGTCCCTCGAACTTTAATTTAAGCTAGTCAAACCTTAATCTTTCACATCTTACACCATGTAATATTAGTTAATCTAAATACAAGTAGAAATGAGAACGAGTCGAGCTGTTGTCTTCAAGCGAATAACAAATTATATTATTTTTAAAACTGATTACAGTGTTGTATCATAGCAACGTATATTACGAATGATGATAACTGGAGTCACACGACACAATAGATCAAATATCCGACGTGGGAATTAGTACTGACGACGACGATTCGCAGTAGTAACAGATCTGGATTAATTGCTTGGGTTGGGACGTAAATTATATGAACTCCACAAAATCATTATAAAAATTATATTGCCTTTACCTCCTCAGACTTCATCAGCCAATTTATTTTATTATTGCTAAGCTTTACTGTTGAAAATTTATTTCTGCAATTTTATAAAGACCTTCATATAATATGTTCACAACGAAATTTTGTGTATTCTACAAGGTACGTAATTGCAAGAAATGTGAAATAACCCAGGCCCGGATAAGCGCTGCCAACGAACAATCTAAAAATCATAATTCACATTGACCACAAAGAGTCGTATGAAAAATGCTTCATGATACGTAGGATCAAATACAGAAAAAAATGCAACCTGGATTGTAGGAAAAAGAGTAGCGGGATGTGAAACTGTGATAAGCAGCATTTATAAACAGTAATTCGTACAAATTTTAATGATTGACTGAATGTATCTATCTACCTTTGCATGCCCACAAAACATTATGGTTGGTAGAGAAGATCACGGTCTGTGTGTCAAGAGTAATTTCTTTGATCAACTGTATAACCAGTTTTATTCAACTGAGGCTTTGTAAAAATCAATAACAATGAGAAAAACTTTCATAAAATCACTTTTCTTTTGAATATTGACTTTTACACCTGTCGAAAAATGAACCTCAAACATATCCGGCTTTAGAGAATTTCCCTCATTTTTTACCCCTCGGTTTTTCTCGTCGGAAGAAAATATGTAGCGTTACCTCCCGAGGATCCCTCCTAGCCAGGAGAGACGACAAGCGTGAAATGAAGGTGGGGGTCTCACAATCTCCTTTTTTCCTCCTCTTAATATCTTTCCTTTTTAACCTTTCATTTAACCCGAATAATTTGATGGTGCCGTATATTGCTTAACGCCGTTGCACCCCTACCCCTGGTTTGTTGGATTTTTTCTGCGAAAATTATGTTGCGTTTTCAATTGATTTCGCCTGAATATTTTCATTCAGAACAATTGAGGTCGGCCAAGGAGACCAATTTTTCTAACCATTCTAAAATGGTATTTGTTCACCTGCATAATACATGGATTTAAAAAATATTGCACATTAATTCAAGAATATTTAATATTTCTCCAATAGATGAATGAATGAATGAATTACGATATATTTCCGAAACATTCACATTAATAAAAAATTAATTCATGTCGTTTCATGAAAACTACCCCTATCATAGATCAGTGATCTGTGCCAAGGAGGGAGGTGAAGTTCTGCACTAATGTGCAGTATCTACACTGTTCTATGAATATTTACCATCTCATTAAGAGGTACGAGAAAACAGAAGTTTAGTATCCTGATCTGCTGACGAAATGAGAGTGGGCCAGGGAGGACCAGTGCTGTCCGTAAAATGTACGGCTAGTTGTGATACAAATAGCATGACTTTGCCTAAAAGGTACATCTGAATAATAAACCCATGTGTTAGAATCAGCAGTTCATTTTTGTATTACTGGACGTATTACGTAAGATTATTGAGTGAAAATTGTACTGACGGAGACCTGAGGTGGCCAGCGAAATCACTGGATTTGAGCATTTGCAATTTTTTCCCCAAGAAAAAGGTCCTTCAAAGCACAGTCTTTACACTTTTTAAGAACTGGAAACTGGAATTGGAGAGGATGTCGCCGCAATTCTCGGTAGAAGGTGGTTGATAATGTCAGGAATCGCCTCCATCAGTTCATCGGTGCTGGAGGCCATCATCTTGCTGATGTGATCTTTAACGCTAGAACACTACCGAGGAGTCACAATGACTCCAGCCAACACTGCCAGCAGTATACCATGGCGTCCCAGGTAAGGGTGTTACTCGAGTCCCAGCTTTGCTTCCCCCAGAATGTCCACTCAGTGATGTACATATATTCAGAGATTATATTTCTCTTCAGATACCAGGGAGTAGGGGTAATTCGATATAAAACACGTTTATAGGTTCGAATAGCAAATAAAGGATTTTATTGTAAGAGAGAGGGTTGAACGTCATGCTACTTAAGCTTCTCATACGAGACTGCCTATCTACTTTGTTTCCCTACAACCAGTCACATTGAGGTTTTACGCATGCGCGCCTATTGATACCTGTCGAGGGTCGCCGACGTACCCAAAACATGAGGTTTCTGCAAAGTAAAGCATAGGCTGACTGCTAACATAAAAGTCAATGACAGCCTTTGACCTCACCAATCGTTGCTGTCAGGCAAACACTGAAATCCTGAACGGTAAGGAGGAGGGTCGACACCTATCTTATTCCAAGTTAGAGTGACTGGTGTACGCGGACTATATATCGCGGAGACACCGTCACCCGTAACTCATCTTCCGTCCTCTCTGAGAGACGTAAAAATACCGAGATATCAAGTTCCCTACATGTCGTTACTCAATTTTATTGTGGATTCGATTTCCACCAATCAGTTTGAGCCTGATGCTGCAGACGTACCGCCATCTGGAATCATCGGTGTACACTACACAAACTTCATAAACATCCTTGCCAACTCCAGCTGATCCGCTAACCAAAACTTTACAGAAACCACTATCTTCCTTCAGAAGAGAAAGTAAAAATAGTAGAGGAACCGAGATATCAAGTTCCCTACATGTCGTTACTCAATTTTATTGTGGATTCGATTTCCACCAATCATCGCTGTAGATGCGAGATGTAGTTCAGGTGATCTAACGATGATGGTGCGTTGTTATGGTTGTAAGGGGAGGAAGGGTGTATATTATCACCACCGTTTCTTTCGTATCCTTCCCTACGGAGAACGTGAAATATATTCAAAAGCCGTCCAGGGCAGACCGAGGTACGGAGGCTATCTGTCCGTTATATGTATAGAGCCTGGGATGGCTAGGAGGGGAGTGGAAATTGTAGTGAGGGTTGGGGTGGGGGCTTTTTGCTTGCTCCCTCCCTTCCTCGCCTACTCGGACCGAACTCAATCCTTTTCCGCAAACCCCCGTTTTATTGTCGCGTCCTCTCTCTCCCAAAGGGCGAATGTAGCCTTTCTCCAAAGCCCTTCTAGAACAATAGAGACGCCCCGAAGGGTAACAGGGGTTTATTAGTCACTTCGTAATTGGCCTGTAATTACTCCCTGACTTATGGACCTCGGGCATTATCTTCGTGGGTGGTTTGTTTCAACCGCGATGGCTCGTTGAACAGAGGAAAAACATTCCTTGGATAGAGGAATCGTATGAGTAATTTATTCATCATTGTGTGGAGATATCACATATTATCTGGAACTGCAAGATAAATGTTCAGTAAGGCATTGTCCCAGCTCTGTACCATGTTTTTATCTACCCTGGTGAGTTGTAACCATTTTCTTTGAAATAACTTAACTTGTAAATGTCCCACTGATAAACATACACGGTATACATATGAGACCATTATATGAATTTTATATCTTGGTTCATACGTGTATTAAACTGTTTACACATTATTACAAAACAAAGTAAGCAGAAAACAAAAACTACATTCCTAGGGTGGTACGTCTGTAGTTCTAATAATACGAGGAATAACGGTGTATAACGGATAATGCCATGAAAAATGAATATTGTAATACTTGAAAGGAATTGTTATATCAATTCTACCTTTACTTGATTACGATTTCTTGATATTATTCCCTTTTTTGACCTTATTAATTACTACGGTTATTTTATATAAAGATATATAAGGTTCAAGAAATAATTCTACACAAGGTTTTGGTAATAGATTGAGTTATTTATTCAATAATCGTATTTATTGCTCCAAGAATAACTGCCGGGCTCCTATTAACCACTAGGAGGAAACGATTTAAGTATTTCTTACTATCGTTTATTTTTTTTATGAAATAACACCACTGGGGTATTAGGTAAGGAGTTCGGTTAATAGGATGGATGTTGGATACTGATATCAATTTGATTTAAATACGATGATAATTGAAGAGCAGGTTACTGGTATCCTGGTGGGATGAGAGCTGAGTAGACAGTCAAGAGGAAAGGGGCTCGTCGTAAGTAGTTGAACTTTTCGTTATCTCTTCCCCCCCCCCCCCCCCCCATCACGACGTTCCAGTTGTTCCATTGATAGCCAATAGATGGTGTCGGCTATCACAATATATAATAACTCATGATTACAAAATTATCAAATAATGATTACAGGAAGGAAAAGCCATAAAAACAAGGCAACAACTCCCCTAAAAATGGTGGCTCCTGCCCAGAAACCCTGGGAGTGCACCAAGTCTACCTCCTTGTTTTTAGGTGACCACTTCTTCCCTTTTATTTAAAATCAGCTGGTTTCAATTTTTTTGCTCTAATCCTTCATCCTGTTCCTAATATTTAATACTGTAAAGGTCTCCATTCGCTGGAAAGCGGTTGATTATTGATAAATGTTCAAATTCCAAGCTGTCAATTTCCTTTGATTGTCATTCGATATTCTTTATACGATTTGGAACTCTTTAATTTTGAAATTTAGATTTGCAACAGTTGCATCAATATAATTTATGGTACAGGTCAGGTAGATTTGCGAATTTCCAACATAACTTCTGACATAAAGGGACGGCCACAAATAAATTTATTTAATAAGTATATATATTTCTATGAAAAGTTTAAAGATTCAGAAATTGTCTCACGATGTATCCAAACCAATTTGCAATAGGTCATAGCAATGGCTTTACTTTCAAAATCCGTTACAAATGTAAGAAAATGTCAATAAATAAGTGAAGTAAGCAATTTGGAGATGGCTTTAGAGGAAGCAGGTGACAGAAGGGAGTAAGAGTTATCTGGCAACCCCTCGCTTTTCTATGTCAGGCTTACATCATAGGATCATTTATGGGACACATAGCCGTTCCACCGACATCGGCTTCAAACTGCTCTCGAACCACCGGGAAATTAATGTTGTGGCTATGCTCTTCCTAAATTACCCTGAAAAGATAAACTGCCGTCTTCCTCCGATCCGGAGTTAAAAGAGGATCTTTCGCCCGAGTTATGGAGCAGTATTAAGGCCGAGAGCTATCAATAGGGAGGGACCCAACGGCCGTAATCGGGCCAAATGCGTTTTTATACGTCTCAAGGCGGTTCGGCAGATCCCCCGTCTGCGAGGCTTCAAACATGCTACATCTTTCAAACCTCACCGCTTCCTTCCTCGGTGCGTCTTCACCGTGGAATCCCTAACGAACCGTGGGAGGTTGTTGAAGAATTCAACGCCCACGACCGGAGGCTTCGCTCGATCTTCGTTGGCTAATGCACGGCGGGAACGGCGCGCCGTAGCGTAGCTCTAAACGCCATCTAAATTAACGCAGTTTTTCACTTGAAACGTGAGCTTCAGCCGGTATAGTTACCATTCCACACGCGAGCTGAAAAGTAAGGTTAAATGCCATGTGTAACGTAACCTTAAGAGAGCTTGATGTCTGTTCCCCTATGTTTGGAGAAAGAGAGTAAGGTTGTCTTAGGATTAATTGTAACCCACTTGGTATTTTGGATCATTATTTTTGATTGGCCAAGACGAAATATTTTAATCTTCAAGATAAATATATTGTAAAATTTAATTTTAAAAAAAGCCAAGGCAACGCGTCATGTACCCTAGTCAACCCTTCATTGCTATCGATTTCTAATTGACTTAATATTTTTGGCAGACCCCCTCTCACTAATGATGTCTTGGAGGGTCTCGGCTGTCGATTTCCTTTGGTTCATTTTATTGATCGTCTCAAAGGGTTGTTTTCCAGAAATGTATGATCATCCACTCGGAAGGCTGCCATGGTAGATCGGGTACCGCATCGGCCAAGACATTCTCATTGCTTAAGATCACATTCATCCATAATTATTTTTTTATCATTGCCAGATTATTCTCCCTTTTTCCACTTCCTTGTTGGCTGCAGGCTATAATAGGACAAGTTATCCTATTATTTCATGAAATGATTTTGACAATTGTTAAACTCTATTTTTTTTTACTAATAAACCTGATTTTTTTGGATGCACCTTAATAGGATTCTCTTTATGACCTAAACTTCCTTTTATCCTGCAAATTTTCCTTCTTTTGGACTTTTTTTTCTAGAATTTAGACTCATGCTTTTCTTGCCACGAAGCTGAAATGTAGGGCCCTCTTCACCTCTTAATGAGCTCACGGTACGCTGACACATAGGTAATTGATAATATGATTTATATTGTGGAATGGAAACAGCAGAGATGCATTGAAATAGTTGAAAAACCTGGTCATTAGTGGTACAGTGTGGTAAAATATACAAATAGAAGAACAGTCCTTGCGAAGTTACAATACCCTCGGCCCACCCATATTTTTCAGCATGATGTTTCTCAAGTCCGAAGGAATAGATGGCAGCTGGTCTTCCTGTCAGGAAATGCAGAGGGAGATAAGGAGGACGATGAGGAATGAGGAGGAGAGAGGGAGGGGGGAAGGCAGATCCAAGCAATCCAAGCATCCAAAATGACAGAGCAAGCAGGAGTCTTAGGGAAAATGTGGCATGGCAGACTATAAGAAGAATTAGAGGAAATGAAAGGCATTCGGAGAGATTTTCCACCCAATGCAACTATTTATATTCCATAGGACAACTAACTTTATGGACTGACAACGGGTTTGTTTATTTGTACAAATTAATGTTGTTTCTTCTGCACTTTTTTTTGCAGTGCTTACAATTTGACTAATGCTTTTCTTGCCAACACAAATATTCCATTTCTTAAGATATTTTGGTTTGTGAGCATTGAAATTCAAGTGGTACCATACACATCCCAATGAGCGAAATTTTCATCAAAATCATATGGAAGCTGTAAAAATACAGTTTATTACAATGATCAGTGGATACGTTCACACTTGCTCATACCGAAAGGTATTCAGAATGGTTTGAATCTCCCATTTCGAGTGGAAATTTTGATTCCGTGCAAGAAAGTTTATCTCCTGAACCTGAAAACATGACTTCCCCTAAAGATAGGTTCATACCACCCACGCACTAGGGTGGGTGATTGGGGTCAACAAGGGGCAAGACCTACCCCACCTTCAAGACCTGGCGGTCGTGCGGGTACTGTATACCCACCGCGCCGTCTCGTACCAATTAGGTACTGGTGCTTGAAGTTCTCTCCTGGTTGGACTGTGCTGGGATTGAAACTCAGATTATCAAGAGCAAGTGGTTCCAACTTTTATTAATCTACTTGAGTCGTTCAATTGATGAAACAGGAATTCACCTGTAAAACAAACAGGAATGAAAACAAAAATTTAGAGAGGGATTACAAGTTTGGGCTAACTTGCCATCTGCCAAAGAATAGACCCTGGGCAGAGTTACGAAACGGTAGGGAGTAGTGTTGTATGAAGTGAAGTTGATTGAAAGGAAGATGGGAAACACGTTGATCAGGCGATCAACTTTCAAGTTGATTATACTCTTAGGATAGTCGGTAGAGTAAGTTTCGTGTAAGGATTATCGAATTCCCGATTTTAAGTTGCATAACTTAGAGAAATTAAAGCTCCCCTAGTTTCCATATTCAACAGTCGGGGTTGGTATCATTCGGTTCAGAAAAGTATAACCTTTTAAAAATTCACCTTGGAATATTTTCCCTGATGTTGTACAGTGAGTAGAGAAAACAATGCAAGAATAGAACTGTGACGAACGGGATGTTGCTAATTTCTGCTCAGTTGATTGAGGTTTTTGATGGTTTAAATACCAGTTACGGTCGAAATTTAGATGGACTAGCTAAATACTGACAACGTATGAAGTTTAGAGCCAGCCATTATCATAAAGAGTAGTTCATTGGATTTCTCAAGGGTAACCTTAAAGGAACGGGCGAATTTTTCAGGTCCTCTCCCGCCGTTCGGTAGCCCGAGAAATTGATGGTGCGGTGAGCTCGACCCTTCTAAATCTCCCCTAAAAAATAAACCCGAACCCCTTTTCCAGAGGAAAGTAATAGAGGAAAAGTGATAGGGGGTGCGAAAGGTGGATTCCAGTTAACCAAAGAACCATCAGTCAATGAGCAGATGGCCCATTCGACTAGTTCTTTTGCTCCCTCACCGCCGATGGCTTTGTCTATCGGGAAAATTTTTTGTCACCAAAAATAAAACCATCAAGAGATTGCTGTAACTGTAAATTTAGAGTCACTCGATCAAATTTGGCAAAACTTTAGCCGAAACTGTCAATATCTATTCGGAAGATTTTCTATTTTCTAAGTTTAGATTTTTGTCTACAATCTCTACAATCAATTTTGAAATCACCGAAGATAAACGCAAGTCCTGATGATTGGCAGTGGTCATTCGAGACGAGTTTATAATTTTTTCGCGTTCTAATCCGATTTTTGTTTAAAAACCACAATTTCACCGGAGAGGTGTTGGGAAACGTATCCATGAAATGAAATGTAGCTACAACAGGAATTTTCCTATTCGACGAAATTCTATATTTAGGTTCATTATTTTCAATGATTAACCTTCGTAATAAACTACTAAAAAACCAATGTCCAACCCAATCAAAACCTGGTTTAATATACAAAGATCAGTGATTTACGTAGAAGGCTTATTATATGTATGTTGTTACCTTTCCGTAACAATTTGCACCGTATTTTTTCATTAATAATTATGAACAACTGATCTGCGTAAGTATGTGGGCTTTCTAATACAGAGATGATGAATGTGATTCTAATTTAGGCATGATATGAAAGTATTCCTCAGTCGATATGATAGTTTCTGTTGGATTCACGTTACTGATAAGTTCAAATACCTCGAAATCCAACGTCTATATACACACATTTTTGTTACGAAGGGAAAAATTAAAATAAATATTTGATTTTTACCGTCAACGCGATGGCTTTTTATCAAAGAATTCCACCCCTCGAAAGTACACATCATTCCACCCCTGCGGTTCGCCATTCGCTTCTGTATCCAACAATGGGGTTGAGCATTTCAAATACTTTTCGTGAAATGAAATCGTTCAGATATTTTTAGTGTAAAATGAATCACCAGATAATCGAGAGGTTTCTGTACCATTGTACCGCACAAGTTTCGAAACATGGTAGGCATTCACCGACATCCCAGTTTATTCCATTGAAATCGGACGGAGAGTGAGGACATGAGGCTTGTTTCAAGGAGATCACGTTCGCGGATAGGAGCAAATACTAATGATACTATCTTATTTTGAAATTCAGGAGATTAGTATGCTGTTTAATAATTCGTTCCTCCAAATCGGAGCACAATCGTACCTCTAGAATCTGAGTAGAATATCCTAGGTGGATTTTATGTTCTCATGTGCTTCAGAGTGGAAAATGCTTTTTCAGCAATGGATTTCATAGGGGACCACCTACAGCTGAACCGCAATTCCCTAAATATTTCATCAATATCTGTCAAAAAATTTCGAAATGTTTAAAATGATCGGCGGCCACGCGATAAACAGACAGACACAAATCGAAAATTGTTCAAAATCCTCTAAAATGGAAGATGCGGTTAGAAAATTTTTGATTATGGGAAATCAAAAAGTTTCATATGCTTGGAAGTAAAAACACAGCTGCCGCTTCACACAACAGCTCCATATATTTTCTGTAGAACATTGTTTTAGAATTTCTTATGAAATAGAGTTTCTACTTTTGTTATGTATCTCAGGTAATGTGTTATTTTATGTCATAATATTTCAATTGTTCCATTTATGGTTTCTGGTTTGATTTCTTGTTCATGAGTCTATCGACGTACTGTACGTTGAAGCATTATACGTATTTAGGTAAAATGCTTGTGTTATTTACTGAGGAACTAGTAAACATTGATGTCTACAAAGCTATTGGAGTATCTGGAAGTCAGTTACGTGGTATGGAGACTCGCAGATCAGGTAGATGGAGCCTTGCCACCAATTTCTTTCCTAATCGATCTACACAGGTTAAATACGTCTAACTGGACCTATTTTTAAAGCATTGAGCCTACTATTAAACGTTATGTAAGAGCCGAGCTTAGATAATGTACGAGAGAGTAGGTCAAATAAAGGGTTTATGCAGAAGGGTTATCTAATACAAAAATAATAAATCTTATTATAGCAATTTTCAGCGTGTTTGATAGATGTTAGCCTTAGAACCTTGATTCATCGTCATAAATTGGTTAGTTTCTGCACATGTAAGCGTGCCCGTCAAATATTTTAGTATATATTTGCAGGAATATGGGTGTGACAAATCGTTTGAACGCTTCCCAGTCTACAAATCAATTAATGATAATTTTTTCATGACAGAATTATATTCACCATCGAAGAGAGAGATTAGGTGGGGTAATTCCGATATAATGTTGTTTTGTTTGTCGACAAATTCTATCATTCTCCTTCATTTGAGCTCTCCCACATATTTGAACATGAATTGTCTGATAGATAAACATGTAACCGTACGGCCACCCAACGAAACGAAAACATGTAATTCATAAGTCATACGCGTTTGAAAGTGCAGATGTACGATCGTACAGGTCAGAGCTACTTATGCGAATTTTCCAACAAAAAGGATCAGGGAAAGAAGAGTAGATTCAATTATAATATTTTGAAAATAATTTCTGAAAAACGCTGCAAATTCGTTCACTATGGTTTGTTATTCAATTGGCTTGCGCTCACGATTTGAATTTCTACTAAGCTTTGGAGTGTCCCTGTTTCACAGGTGATTGAGCGATTATTGAATTTCAGGAGATATGCACAGAGAACGTAAATCTGTTCTCAACCAAAATACCTATTTGGATTGTTCAGTTGATCATATTTGTGTGCCTCCTGAAATTCAATAATCACTCTATCACCTGTGAAACACGCACACTCCAAAGCTTAGTAGAAATTCAAATCATGAACGCAAGCCAATTGAATAATAAACCCCGGTGAAAGAATTTGCAGCGTTTTTATTTTATTTTTATAGTTATCAGAATACTTCATCCCGTGTATCGGCTATAAACCATTTTAGGAGTTCACTCCAGTATCCACATTACTACATCACTACATCACTAGGTTACTTATGTCAAAACAATAATCCACCAAAATAACGCAAATGTTGGCACCATAAATCGGGATACGGATCGGGAATAGTTTAACCTACGGACCTGGGGAGGGGCTCATTCGATTCCTCGGGGAAAGTTCTTCAAAAAGAGTCCAAATTTAGGCCGCCTTGACTTTTTTTGAGGTTTTAGGGATTTTACAAAACTTTGACAACCCTTAAACGGCATTTTAATTTAAGTGAGAGTGCTGGCTAAAGAATTGGGGCCTTGTCGGACCAATATTGATTTTTCCTGAAAATTTCAAATGTTTTGCTCCAGCCGTTTGGGAGAAATCGTGCGTACTGCGGACGGACGGAAAAATTTGATATTGCAGATTTGGATTCTACACCCTTTGAAACGTAAACCATGAAATTTTCAGGGGGGTTAAATTTTCTCTTTTCCAAGAGCGATTACAATGGTTTATTATTGAATAATACAGCAAAAATGATCTTTTGGTTGAACATATTTAGTTTTGTATTCCTCAAATTTCCATTTATCTGGAGTTTTATAAAACTCAAACCAGAAGGAACGATATTATGAAGCTATAGAGTGATTGCACAGAAAATGTGGTAATTTTCCCGAGTTGAAACTTGACCCTAGAGTTTTAGCTTGGATCTATCTTGATAGGATGAATTTTCTTGTATTGTTTTCATATCATAAACTACCAAATACTCCAAGATATGAAACAATAGCCTAACAAACTACATAAATATAGAGAGATGGATACATGTTCCTCAAGCGTGATACCCACCTTTTGAATGAAGGATTTCCTTCTATGTCACCGAGACGCAGTTAATTCGATGAACACTTTGTCTCTCTTGGTCCTACTTTATTTTTTCATAAAACCATGCCTTTTTCCAACCTTTTTACTTCCCAAGGGAAGATTTATTGTCCGCAGGTTTACGACCGGCGTGGAATTATCCGGAATAGGTGACCCTCCTCCGCCCAACATATAGAGCACAAACTGAATAAATTAAGCTGTTTAGAGTGAAATTTAAACATGGAGCCATGTTCCCCTCGTTCTATTTCAATTTTTTATTTTTATATTTTTGAATAAAACCAAGCAGTCGAGTCGTAATCCCTTAGCTTATACGCCACAAAAAAAGTAGCCGTAAGTACCACACCAGTTGTTGTGCGAGTATAATATTACTTCTCTCGGTTCAAATTAGATTTTGCCTGAGTTTCTACCTTCGTTGTACAGAAACACCATAAACAAACACTTGCTACAAATCGTACATACTGGTTTTTCCTGAACCACCTATTAATTGCCTTCAAGTTATTATTAAACCTCGTGGATCGGTGGAATGGTATAGTCGCCCCTTCCATTGAGCTGAATGCCGTATGATGCTCCGCCACACTCAGAGGATGTCCCGCTTGAAGGCGTCTAATTCATCTCCCAAGGCGACGGATTCAATACCATATCTATCACAACAACGAATGAAATTCATGAATCCGAAAGTATGAACGATAAATAAAAATAACATAACTTACAATTAAAGAAATAACCACATATTTAAATTCGTTGAGAATAATTCATATTTTTTGTAAATTTCAAATTTTGGTTTATTATTCAATAATAAACCATTGTAATCGCTCTTGAAAAAAAGAATTCTAACCCCCCCTGAAAATTTCATGGTTTACGTTTCAAAGAGTGTAGAATCCGAATCTGCAGTAAAAATTTTCCCTCCGTCCGTACGCCGTACGCCGTGCGCACGATTTCTCCCAAACGGCTGGAGCAAAACATCTGAAATTTTCAGGAAAAATCAATATTGGTCCGACAACGAACCAATTCTTGAGCCAGCTCTCTCATTTAATTCGAAGCGCCCTTTAAGGGTTGTCAAAGTTTTGTAAAATCCCTAAAAACCTCAAAAAAAGTAAAGGCGGCCTAAATTTGTACTCTTTTTGAAAAACACTCCACGAGGAATCGAATGAGCTCTTCCCCAGGTCCGTAGGTCAAACCATTCTCGATCTAGGCCCGGTTTCTGGTGCCAACATTCTCGTTATTTTGGTTTATTATTATTTTTGTGTTGATATCAGTAACCTAGTGACGTAGTGATGTAAAAATGATGATACTGGAGTGAACTCCTAAAAGGCTTTGTAGCCGATACACGGGTTGAAGGATTCTGATAACCATTAAAAATAAATCAAATTAAAATTAAAAAACGCTGCAAATTCTTTCACTGGGGTTTATTATTCAATTTACTTGCGTTCATGATTTGAATTTGTACTAAGCTTTGGAGTGCTTGTTTCACAGGTGATAGAGCGATTATTGAATTTCGGGAGATATGCATAGAGCACGTAAATCTGTTCTCAACCAAAATACCTGTTTGGATTGTTCAGTTGATCATGTTCGTGTGCCTCCTGAAATTCAATAATCACTCTATCACCTGTGAAACACGCACACTCCAAAGCTTAGTAGAAATTCAAATCATGAACCTGAGCCAATTGAATAATAAACCCCAGTGGGAGAATTTGCAGCGTTTTTAATGGATTCGGTCCTAGAATGGTTTGAAACAGATTTTTATTAGATTCTGATCAACTCTAATATGCGCCTCTCTGACGAAGAAATCTAGCTTCAAAGGGATGTCTTGAAAAGGAAGAGAAATAAATTGAGGAGGGGTTTATCAAAACTTAACATCTTCACTGCCATGTATTATGGAATGATTTCACGACCGTTATAGCGATAAAAGTATTTTTGATACGCAGAGACACAAGTGTTCACACATTCTGATTTATTTGTCCAACTGATCTGCACTCAGTAAAAAATGTCTCCGTACACCCCAAAAATGTTTACTTTTCTCATTTATTCAGGGAAGATAATTCGGATGTTCACACAAGAATACAAGAAACGAATTCGCCAGAAGCTAACTGGAGGTCATCTGAATCTGTACAGGATCAATCAAGACTCTTCCCACCCGCGAGAACAACTATCAGAGGTCTAGAATCATGATAATTGCGGTATCATATTTTACCGGAGATGATCATGGAGGTCTTCCAGTACAGGGATGACTATTAGAATTGATCCTGGGGGGTGGGTCACAACCCAAACACTAAAAATAAATAAATAAATAAATAAATAGAAATTAAAAAAATAGCTGAATCCTTATCCGTTCTAAACCAGTCCAAGACCAAAGAAGTGGAAAAAAACTATAGCTGTACGTCTCTCTGTGGTGCCTGCGACAAAGGTTATAGAAGCTAACAAATAGGAAATTCTTTAACGATTTCCATGATTTGTTATTATTACTGTAAGTGTAGTGTATTGTTATTGGTTATGGTACAGTAAGTGCTTCTGAACCAGTGCCCTCAGATACGTATTTAATAGTATCCCGTTTTTCAAGGTTTGTGAGAAGCAGCTACAATATTCGTAAGAAGCAAAGTAGGTGTACGGAGACATTTTTTACTCAGTGTATACTTTACTAGAAGATTTGATGTAGGATAATTGTTTGTTTTTGAGAGGCAAGCGATCGAGCATCCAGACCAGCAAACTAGACAGAATTAGTTTGAAAAAGAGAGTTAGTGATATTGTTGTTGATCGTCCTTCAAAAGTTATTCGCCGGGAAATACAAGAATTATTCAACATCAGCAGTTGGGAACCAACACGGACGCATTCGGAAACCAATGCCGATATTTTTGAGGGAGCCAACTCAGCCTTAGGGAACCAAGTCGGTAACACCCGATTTTAAAAGCTTCTACTGCTCTGTATAGCGTTTTTCGGCTCTACTGAACATTTTCCGAAAGTTAAGACGTCAAGTTTTGATAAACCTCACCTCAATTGATAGTTAGCATCACTATAATGCTCATGACATTCTCACATGACATATTTTATAGCCCAGTCTCACTCTCTTGGGTTTAACTAACAAAACTTACTGAAGCGAGATTTAATTGCGACTCCGAAAACCACATCACTCGTTTCCTAGGAGGCGCAGCTTTGTTAAGTGAGATGGATGCTGGAAGGCAAACAACCTAAGGCGTTGAAAGACGGGGCCACTTGAGATGGGGCCTTCCCCCAGACGGAGTGAGGTTATTTGAGACGGGCTCAGATTAACGACGAATGAAGCACGAACTCCGCTGAAGAGCGGCAAATGAAAGAAGGAAATTAACGGTGAAATCCATAGCTCACGCAACTCGACCCCTAAAATACAATCCATAACGGTATTAAAACTGGGGGTGTAGCGAGGGTGGGAATACAAGGCGGACGTCTGACCTGACAACCTCCCACGAAACCAGAAATAAATTCAACGCAGCTCATTCCTGGGCATATCACCAAAAATTGGACTATAGTTAGTGTAGTTTTCACTGTCCTAAATATAGGTTCACTACCGATGAATAAAACCCAAAATGTATTTACAACTGGAATATGGAGAGGTTTCAGGATGGTGATATGGTCGTACTGAACGGTCGATCTGGGGGTGACCCAGAAGGTAACCCCAAGGATGAGCCACAAGGTGGACGTCAGCCCAGACATTCAAATTTCCATCTTCCATATAGGTTCACTACCTGAATCAAAATAAATACAATATAGACAGAACCATCTTCCATAGAACCTTCAATAAATACAATATAGCCCAGACATTCATGGACATTTCTTAAGGGAAGGACAATAGTTGAGTGTAGTTTTCACTGTCCTAAATATAGGTTCACTACCGATGAATAAAACCCAAAATGTATTTACAACTGGAATACCCCATGGATGAGCCACAAGGTGGACGTCAGACAAAACCATCTTCCATATAACCTTCAATAAATACAATATAGCCCAGACATTCATGGACATTTCATAACAGAAGGACAATAGTTGAGTGCAGTTTTCAGTACTCCAAACACGAGATGTTTTTATCAATATTGGACTGCAGTGAAATCCAGTTGTCACTGTGCTAAATTGTCACTATGATTGAGTCCAGTTTTCCGTACCTTAAATATAGGTTCACAGCCGTCGAATGATATCCAGAACTTTAAGAAAACTAGGGGTGTAGCAAGGAAGAGGACCAGCTGGACGTATGACCGTACAATGTTCCACAAAACCTCTAATGAATATAATACAGCTCGGACATTCTTGGACATTTCATCAAAATTGGACTGCAATTGGTGGTTAGTGCTTTCACTATCTTACATGTTAGCTCTGCTTAGAATAAGACTAAAACTGGACTTATGAAACAAGGAAAAGAAATTCGTGGACGTATGACCCCACAATCTTCCATAAAATCCTGTAATGAATAAGATACAGTTCAGACATTCTTGGACATTTGATCATCAACTGTGTTTGATCATCAACAGTAGTCGTCTATTCGTCCATGTATTGAAAAAGCTACACTCCTCAAATTGAATTGGACAATCTTTATCTTGATTAAAACTTGTTATTGATAGCAAAGATTTATAGATATGATAAACCTAAGCTACCATGGTGAATACTTTATTTCCTATGCCCCATCTGCCACACTTCACAACAGTATTCCGCAGGATTGTCGCTTCCAATTTATTGTCAACCCGCTGAATCCCTTCGAAAATACGACGGGACGAATGGGATGAAAAATGTACAGGGAGGCGGTGGGTAGAAGGTGAAATGAAGTGACTGATGTTTGAAGGTAGGAGAGCGAATCAGTCAATTTGCCTAAAAACCTCCGCTCCCGGCCAGATTGCGCTATCAACGGGGTTAAGCCTTCAACGGTATATCAACGAGTCAATTAATTTATAAATGGACGGAAAGATGATAACACGGGTGAAAGGGGCAGGGGAGGGGGGAATGAGAGAGATTAATACGTTTAAAGTCTCAATGACACCTGTGCGTCATCCGGTTTTCCATCAATCACCCGTTTGCTGACCGATTTTCACTGGTTGGGATTTTCTTCTCATAACTTTCCCTCTGGTTTCGATTTCGCCTTTTACCCCACATTCCTTTACAGAAATCGTGACTAAGTATTCAAGATGAAAATGAGTGTATTAATGATGCATAAATATAAATTGTTGAGGTGGACATTGAATAACTTTCTGAAGCAACGAGTGGGGTTACAGAATTAAATAAATTCTTTGCCATGAAAATCTATTTTTGATTATCATTTTCAATAATACAGTAGGTAATCGACTGAAAACATTTTTTTTTTCAAATTTCTCAGGATTGGAAAATAAAAGAATAAAGCTAACGAAAATGAGAACAAACCTTTTACCTCCCTCAGTAGTGGACTCGATAGCAAAAAATTTAAATGGGTAAGGAATTGTAACAACAAACAATGTAGAAAAACAAATCAATTTTTTTCGGATTAAAAAATCAAGAACCTTAAAAATCGGAAACAAACACCCAAAAAAAACTAACTTCCAAAACCCACATCCCACTGAAGCCTCCGGCACTGTATACTTGAGCAAATAATTTAAACAAGTAGGCAAACTTCCAACTTTTTCTCCATTTGTATAGTAAGGCGTGGATATGGATAAAAACCTCATACCGTTTCATGAAACTGACAGGCTGAAACTGCTTTTTAGCTCTTTATACTCTGGGTGTTGCAAACTATTCGCCTCAGCCTTTAGAAGGAACAAATAGTCCATTCCATCACTTTGTTGTTGTAAGTGTTGTTCGTGCCATAAGTAACTACACTTACATACTCAACATAGAATTTCATTCAGGGAAGATGTAGATGTGGATTGAAACTCTTTGAATCTAGTGGTTACGTCGTGTTGTTGATGAATGGAAAGTCGCTCTTTTAAGATTTGCTTTATATTATACATTTTTATTAACTGACTGAAATTCAAATTATAAGTCCGACCAAAGATTTAAAAAAATCAAGGTTCACCAGTGTAAATACGTGACGACACAAAGGAAACTCTTAACATCTCCACATTTGATCAGATCCTACATTGAAGAGTTTAACCAACATTGTCTTAACGATTGATGATGATCTTCGAATTGGGATTTCCATAAAGTAGAGCTGTGATGCCAATGATGGATCCATAATTCGGAGACCGTATACAACCACGAAGGGGAAAAAAAGACTAATTGCAAATACAAATAATACGTGTGCAATAAAATCTTGTCCGATTTCAACATCGTGAAACAAATTCAACATTCTTTTTAAACGTGAAAAAAAAATATAGATAATGTCGAACTTGCGAAGACGTTTTTTAACATGAAATTCATATCTTCCCAGCAATATTGGTACTTTAACCCAAGATTCATTCCTATTATTGCACTATCAAAATATATATAAATAAATATATATATTATCATAGAACGATTTATGCTCTTTTTAGATTTGTTGGCCTATTAATAGTGGCACTTGCGTCCTACATCACAAATAATCGCTGTCAGACATATAGTTTTTAGCACTTACATTCAAAATCAATCAACTGATATTAGTAAGAGTGGTAACGTGAGCTAACATAAGCAATATTGGTACACCACTTCATATCACTATCAAAATATATATAAATAAATATGTATATAATCAGGCATCTTTTTCATATTGGCCAAAGACGCGCCTCATCTATAGTTGTTGGTACATTAAAATCAATCCTAACGTATGTAACCACAGCATAGCTGTCTAAAAAATCATCTAGCATCTGTTAACGAATTGTTAATTAAACGAGTTTTGATAATACTGTATTGGTTCTTTTAGAAGTTGGTTAGGTACTTCAATCTTCTCTGAGTATTTTCGATTGAAGAAAATATTTCGATTTGCGTAGAAGTAAATGTAATGGGTTGTACTTTCATAAATTTTGACAAACACGGACAATGAGACAGGAGAAAGGAATTGCGTTTAAATAAATGGATATCAATGCGAAATAACCTCGATTTTAAATCGATGGATCGTTATTTGAATATTTAGCCACGACTTTTCCCCTCCGTACGTGAGCTTCTAAAATCAGTTGAGCCTATGGCCAAAGGCTAGGTGAGCCCAAGTATACATTCGAATCGATCACACTTCATTAGTTCCAACCGCAAGGCGCGATTCTGGGATGCTCCCTTTGATGTATTAGGTATGCGAGCGTAGTACGGGCATATGGTACAGCCCTCTAGCTCACCTTTAGACAACATTGAAGCTTTTGATCGGGAAACGTTTTATCTAAATTCACCGACTTTCAACAAAAGATGAATAGGGTGAGTCTATTGAAATAGAATCTGCCTCGACGCTTTAATTAACATCATATATAGAACAAATTCTTTTTGGAGTATGTTACGTATTCGCAATATTTAGAAATTACTGCCATATTCTTAAAAAACATGGTTTGTTCAAGTTGCTTTCCATATTGATTGCACTAGATGGTTTTGGTTCATTTTCTATTATGAACAATTGTAAATTTACGTTTCACGTTTCTAAAAGATAAGAACCCAAAAATCGAATGAAAAAAAAATCCCTCCGTCCTTACTCATATGCCGTACTACCTCCGCCATCCAGAGCTTTTTCTCCAAACTACTGGACCGAAGCCAATGAAGCCAATGAAATTTGGCTCAAAAATCTCAAAGGGAGTCGGTTTTGAACTGAGTTCTATTCATCAGTTTCCGTTAACCCTAAAGGGTGAAATCAAAGAGCTGAAATATTGTAAAATATGAGTATCGACAACTTTCGAAGTAACAGTAGTGTTTTAATGTTTGCTGTTGACAATCATCCTATGAATGAATCGAATGAAAACCCCATGATTCTGTTAAATATAACGAATTGCACCAGAGCAAAGTAAAAAATGTATAGTGTGGTCATGGACAGAAGTCTCTTATTTATAGACACAAAAGAAGGATTTTACGTTGCTTAATACAAGGCCATTAATATAGAACTCCCTGGATAAGCAGTGATCCACCACACCCCCAAAATATTTCGCGCGTGAAACCTGCCCAATAGGTACTCGTGCATCCACAATCTACATCGGAGCAATCAGACGAATCATGGCACTTGGTACTATCCAACACTAGAATAGAACTACTGAGGTGAAGTACAAAAAAGACCGACTGGGAGAGGTTTTGGATCGGTAGACATTCACCCACAGCAAATCAAAATTTCTGAACCTAAAAGTGACTCCCCAAACCTCGCAATTACCCATGATTCGTAAAGCGTTAAACTTCTGTGTTGGGTTTTGTAGCTTTTCACAATCATGGTCACACCCTAAACTTCTAACTAATTAACAACAAAGGCTTCGCAAAACTCTACAAACGAAACAAGGCTTTGCAAGAAGCTGCAGAAGTTTTTAGCAACTCTTGCTAGCTGGCAGTAAAGCTATTCTGTTATGGTACAGTCAAACAAACATCCCTGAATGAGTGCAGATATACGTCTTTCTTGAAGTCAGTTGCCACAATCAAACCTGACATTTCCACCCTCCCACTGCCATCGGGTGTACAACCAGATCCATGTGTGGTTAAAAAACACTCTGTCCTCAGACGTGTGGGAGAAATGAATCCCAGGATGGGAGACAATAAATGGCCAGCTTGCAACGAAGCTAACTCGTGAAGACCCAGCAATATTCTGCTGCTATGAGAAAAACTACGACAGTGGCAAATGTACCTGCAAGAAGGTCTCTCTTAATTGCACTGGGGCGTGCTTTCACTGCCAGGGGAATTGCCTCAATGGCATTCCATTGAACGAGGGTGACGAAGAAGAGGACATAGGCCCCAAACATGACGTTTCTTTTACGAGTGCTTCTACTACTTCTTCTGGTTGAATTGTCCGAGGAAGACCTCAAACAATTTCGTTTTTCGAGCAAATCGTTTTAATAAAAGCACTTCATTTTAGTTTGTGTTAGCAGATTTTACCCTCATTCCATGGCTGTGAAAAATACGTAAGTACTGATATAAACAATATTTAGTTATGTTTACATATACGCAGTAAGGTAACGATCGTCCAGTACGTTCTAAAACGGAAATTCGAGGAGTGTATAAGTTGAATTTGATGAAAAAAGGGACCCAAAAAGGAAATTTCTAAAAATGGCCATTTTTCGTTAGCTAATATCTTGGGAACGGTTCATTCTAAACAATTTTTGTAAGAGTGATTGTTTTGGAAACTTCACTTAGCTTTCATAATGGGGAGTATGATTTTTTCTGTAGAACGCTTAGTTTCCGAGTTATAAGCGAAAAACCGAAAAAAGTCCAAAATTGTTCACTTTGGAGCCCTTTTCCCCCGTTGCCTCACTTCCTAGGAGTGAGAATTTTTAGTATGTTTACCTCCTATCGACCCTAAATGCATCCCTGAAGCAAACAAAACTCGTGCCCCGATTGCAATCTATAATCATTCATTGACTGGACTAATACAGATGTCTCCATTTCAAAATCATGTGTTGGAATTTGCAGCTTTTCTCGTGGTCACACCCTAAATTTCTAACAAATTAATTCAAACACGCTCACCACTTCACCTCAACTACTCACTCTCTTGGTCACTTAATCCAAACTAAAAATAGTTTATGTGACCTGTACAGATATCTCAATTTCTCTTTGAGGGTCTCCACCCCTAAATGATGAAGTATGGTGTGAATCATAGATAGTATTGGAGGCCTTTCAAACCAATTCAAACTGGTTCATTGTGCGAACTCACACTAGTAGTTGAATAATGTGAACTCCCAATCTTGTTCACCGGCACGCATCATTGTAATCATTGTAATTTCAAACACGACGGTCAGGAGGTATTGTGATTCCCCTCAAAACAGGGCTCTCCCCCCCTCAGATGCTCGAATACCGGCGTCTATTATTACTTGCCAAGGGTCGGCAATACTCCGATTCCGAAAACATCGAACGTCATCGATTCCTGAACCGCATTTATCGCTCACGTCAAGTATCGATGTCATCCGACGGTCGCCCCTCCCGTCCATCTTGGTCGGAGGAGCTTATAAATTGAGACAAGAGACGAGAAGCGATAAAGAACGAATGATGAGTTCGAAGCCCCAACTTCCGCCCTCCCATTGTGCGTCACTCTTGCGCCTCTTCGACAGAAAAGGTTGAATCTGTGTTGATTACGGGACGTCAGAACCACACTTCAACGGTGGACTCCTCCCTTCCCCCTATATTAACTAGAGGACCAACGTCAATAAAACCTCTCATCGGCGTTTTCGTAGCGGAAGACATTGTAAGAGATAAAAACTGTCCCTCTCCTTTTGATCTTTTCGCTTTCCCCGAAAATAAAAAAATGATAAATACCGCCCTTCAAAAAAGTTTCGCCGACAAAACCACAGAAAAGGCACAAACTTTGACTAAGCAAAGATTGTCATCTTTGAAGGATTCCGAAAAACCCAACTTTCCGCCTTCCCTTGGATTCCTTTTTCTTGGAAAGCGAATTGGCGGGACGAGAGAGGAGGTGACGTTCGACCTTTAATGTCACCTTTGGGAAATTTCCGGGGGAAAAGCCCAGGAAGGTTGAGAAAGACAAAATTGTTTCAAGAGGACGAAAGGTTGGGAGAGGTTGGTGTAATCAAGGCGTTTTTACTGTCAAACGCGACCAACTTTTCATCTTCTTGATCAAGGGAAGGAAAAATGTTTCCCCGTAGTGCGTTGGCGGAGGGCGGTTTCATTGAATAAATAATGGAGGATGAGGCCGAGTGATGTTGAGATTAGTTATGTTGCGACTATATTCAAAATTATGGTGGTCATGTATGCTATGAAGTTAATACACAGTTTCCAGTAATAGTTCTCACTTCCTGTTTCTTGTAACCGCTAAACCCAAAGCATTTTAGCTTCAGTTTATCCTCTACGGGTTGCTGTCATCGTTTCATCGTTCGGAAGATATAAATAATCCATTTCATCCCCTTATTGGTATAGGGTAGCAGTATTTGATTACGATCCATTCACCGTATAGTGTTGATTGTCCTGACGCCTTTTCCTCTCCCACTCTCTCCATAAGACCAATGTTCAGTACTTTTGAATACTACCCTTTAAAAATTATAATTTACTTCTGCCCTCAATATTTGTGAGCAACCCCACCCTGTCCTCCTGATTTTTGAAAGCGTGACACCTCACACACAGGAAAATATCCGTTCCACCACCTCCTTTTTATAGGTAGCGAACAATTAGCATGAAGTATTGCAAATCGTTGTTGGAGCTTGGTAAAGTTGAGGCTTCGATTTGCTCTGAGTAAAAAGTTATATTCCGTCAGAAATTTATTGTATTTGTTCAGCGGGCAAACCAAATTTTCGCTTTCTAAAATCATTCCCTATTTTCATTATTAATTTGAACGCCCTTCAACATTATGAACCATTTCATTTTCGTGTCTCCATGCCTGACGATATGGCTGTTGCCTATACCTAATCCGAGCATTTCTTATTTTCCTACTGCCAGCAGTGTTGTTAAGCTAATAAGGATATCGGTTAGTTGTAGGCCATGACTCCACTCTGGTCTAGATGTCTTCCTTGTTTCTTCTCAATACCGCTTACTACCTCTATCACCCTAGACCGTTGTCAATCAATCATTTTAGTAAAAAAGCGAATCATAATTGATCTAAATGATATAAACTCGAAGTACCATAGTTTGTACTATATGAGAACATCATCGTTGTTGGATTGGGAATGGGACAATTAATATTGTGCTCAAAGGACCGTTATCAGGGTTAAAAATAGGCCTCTGATCAAACGTGTTGGCACCGTACAATTTCGACTCCCGAACTTCTCAACCCGCATTGCAGCGACCACTTCCAAAACTGCCAGAATTATTGATTTCTGAATCCATTTCCTCGTGGAGCAAAACGTACTAAAATATTGTTGTTTTGGTGGTGTTACAAGCTGGTTTTGCTAATATCAAAAACGATCAACAGTAAGAGAATCAGTGTGAATAAAGATTCAGAAATCATGTAAGTCTTCGGGCAATTGTACACTTAGGAAAACTCGGCGCTGCGCGCCTCGCCAGGGGGCAAGCCCGCTGGACCCCCGGATGCTCACTGCTTAAAGCCTGCGGCTGAAATTCGAAAAACATGGAACATGCTTTAGCCATGCTATTTTTGCGGTTTTCCTTTCACTAATTTCTTATCATTCTGCTGGTTTCAATTTGCTATTTTCGTGTTTGCTATTTCGGCTTTACCTATGTGACGGATGTGCTCTAATACTACTGATCTCCGTGGTCTACTAAGATATATCTATCGTAATAATGCTATTAGACTGATTATGTAAATGAGGACTCACAGTTCAGGTTCTCGCAGAAAACTTAAGGATTAAAGCGCTTATGATGACTCACCACTAACTTCCATAAAAGGAAGTACATTATTCTTATATTATATAATATCTCGTGTTAACCTCCCGCGTGACGTTCTTCCGCTAGTTAGTCCACGGCTGAAGCATGTTCCATGCTAAAACTGATATTTTACAAGTTTTCACATATTTTGGAAAACCGGGAACGCTCTCATTTCGCGCACGCTGAAGTGGTGTGACATTTTTCTGGAAGAAAAGAACTTCGATTTATATGCAATTGATTCAATTGCTAAGTTAGTAGGGCATCTTAAAGATAGGTGCTGTCAGGATTTGAGAGGAATAAAAAAATAACATAAATGTAGATCAACTCGCGGATGCCCTGACTACCATCGCGTTTCATAGGGTCGGGTTCTTCATGAGTTCGAATGGAGAAAAGTTATACACCCCGAAAGAAAACTCAACGGAAGCTGTAGAATCTCTAATGAAAACTGGTGTTTATTTAGCGAGTGGCTCAACCCTCGAGGGAGAAGGTTAAGAAAACCAGCGACCAAGGAAAGAAGAACCGAGTAGGTCTGGAAAAACGGCAAGAAGCACCCAGGAAAAAGACCCAGGGACGTGGAGACGAGGGGTTGATTGAGAACTAATTCCCTCCTAATGAAGTGTTACGGATGTTAAGGCAAACTTTACTACCCCAGTCCCTTCATTTCGCTTCCACGATCCGCGCTCAAACTTGAGCCGTTCCCTTTTCCCGGAGTTCCATCTCTTTTTCCTCGAGACTTAATGCCTTCGCCCCCCTCTACCACTCTTTCCAGTAGGCCACGATCTTATTATCTCATTTGTAACCTGAAGTATCACGAGGGGGAAGTGGAGGCTTTCTTCGAGGGCAGTTAACCTTTTAAATCACGATGAGCTCCCTCACAATTCATCGAGGATCAGGATTGTGATCCTTCACACAATTAATCGTCCATTCAGCCGATCCATCCGTTTTAAAGGGGATAATAGGGTTCCTGACCAGGAAACATAAGTCGGCGGATCGAATAACGTCTCTAGTGTTAGTATTAATGAGTTAAATTAGGTCATTCCCACATCCCTAATGGATACAGGAACAGTTAATACGTACTCTGTACAAGTTAATATTATAATGTTCGTCGGACGGGGCTAAATAGTTTTGAGGAAAAATTAAGCGTCGGAGTAGAGAGACTTTTCTCTGGGCTAATATCTAACTCATTATCCGATTATTTCATGAGAATTCAGTGATCTAAATTTCATGCAGATTTTCGTCAATTGGTATCAGAAGCATGTAGATCGTCCTCGTATTTAAATTGCAAGTTGCAAGTCGCACAGTTAAGAATGGCTTGACATAAGAAGGTTTGTTTCTACCTCACTGGTATTTAAACTACATTTGATGGTGATGTTGTTTGTCCGATATGCAATATCGGGGAGAAACTAACTCACCTTTCTTAGTAGTTTCTCCATTTTCAATATCAATATTACCAATTTTTAAATTTATTGATTTTCATTACAATATTTTAATATCATATTACCAAGCGAAAGTACTACTACAACATTAGAAAGCCCTTTGCCAAGGGTCTCTGACTTATGTATTGTTATTAACCGAAAAAAAATGTTTAAATGTAACTTTATGACCGTTGACATCCTGTTACCACACTGAAGTGAAGCTTGGGAGCTAGCGTTATGTCTAGTACGGGTGTATCAGTTAAAAAAAAAAAAAAAAAACCGTACCACCAGCTACTAGACCCCGGAACTGATCTGATCCAACAATAGTTCTTCTAACGTTGAAAGTTTTTAAATATGTCAACTCTGATATTATCGTCCGGCTTTACTGAAAATTGAATGTACTCCGCTTGTTGTACTGCACTTTACTAATGGCAAACGTTACAATTGTGACGGGCCCAACGACAAGGAGGAAGGACAAAACACACCAGCTCACTGATAACCACAATTTATTAACCACCCATGAATACAAAAGTACAGACAGTTCTATTGCGATTGACATTCAAATCTTACACTAACAGATTGAACATAAATGGAGAAATTGATGAACTGCTTTGCTAACGTTTTCTTAATTACTAAATAGACCAATTATACAAGTAAACAACAAGGAGAGATTGGGTTTTTCCAGTCGAGTCTGAAAATTGATCAATCAACACTTAACATAACTATTATACCATCTATCCTAAACTACACCCAACTATCTTAATAATAATGCCCAACTACCATAAGAATAAGACAGTGAATCCCCTCGTATGTAAATATTTACATACGATTTACAATTTCATCAGGTAAACAAGAAAGAGAGATTGGGTTTTTCCAGTCGAGTCTGTGAATTGATCTTTCAACACTTACCATAACTAGGACACCATCTATCCTAAACTACACCCAACTATCTTAATAATAATGCAACTATCATAAGAATAGACAGTGAATCCCTGTATGTTTATCTAACATATATTTTCGATAGACAAACAGCCCTTTGACAATAAAACGAAACTTTGAATAAGTAATCGAATGGGGGGGGGGGGGGGCCTTGGCCAAGGGGAGAATAAAACACTGTAGGTTCACTCACCGTTAAGTCTCGCGCAGACCCGATTCTGTCCATAATCATTGCAAATATCCGAAAATCGCACCGCGAACCCGTTTGTAGTCCCGAACCGACACCGTACACTTACGACAACCCCTGGCGTCAGCAGATTCCTGCTCCCCTCCTTACGATGTCCCGAAGATCGGGAAAAGTTACACGCTTATTTCCCCCGTCCACGCTGCCCTTTACACAATAACCTAGATATATTGAAAATATTTCAATTCCACTGTGATAATATGGGCTTATTCGGCTGTTGAAGTTTCCATTATCATTTCAAAGTGTTCTAAAACTGTTGTCCTTCTAACTGGTGACTTACTAATAGCCAGCAAATTAAATACAACGATCCGGAAAGAGTCATTCGATTTACTGAAAATGTACTGCTCTCTTTTCATGAGTTTTTGAAACTCTGATTTTCAAACTATTTTCAGCCTTCCGTTATCATCCGTTGATCGAAAATTATGGATCAATTTATAACGGTGAAGCGATGGAATGAAAGGGGGAACTATCCGTATCCGTTACAATGTTTCGTAACCACGTTCCGCTACAATATATCAAGGAGGAAATAGTAAGTCATTCGATTTACTAAAAATGTACTGCTCTCTTTTACTATAATGCATATATGAATGCATATGTGCAATAATGCAGTTGCCGCTTTAAAGGCTGAGGGGGTTTGCCTGTAACACACAGTGGGTACTCCCAATTCTAGACTGATTTTGGGTTTTGCTCAAACGGCAAGGGGGAACTATCGGTATACATCATGATTCAAGTCTCTTCCTTGAAAATGTTTGATTATTTAGAATCATTTCGCAAACTTTGGTCTCGTAGTTTCTGTGAGAAGCTTTTAACGCCAGACAAACTTTTTCTTCGATTGTACTATTACAAAATTTACTCCAAATCAGTTTGGTTTATGTTGAAACGTCAACAAACAACTTTAAAACGGTGACCATTTGGGGAGGGAGGGTGTGATTAAGAATTCCTTTTTACGAAATGAAGTTTATTATTGAAAGAATAAATGAATATACCGAGCAAGATACAGTGGTTTGAATTTTATTTGATCGAAGACGAGGTTATGGGATGACGAGCTCTGACGGATTGAACAACGCGAATCATGATATTAGTAGGGCCGCAGTAACAATATCGATTTTACGGTCGATTGACCGAAAAGGGGAAAAAAAGGAGAATGAAGAGTCAAGGGCCATAAAAGAGTCTGAAGGGTTGGGGGGCCTCTGATGTGATTTTCCTTTTTCGGGGCGTAAGTTAAAGGCGGATCATTGTGGACAGGTCCCTCCGGGGGTCGGACACAAAAGACACATGGATATTGGGAGGTTGGAGATCTGGGGCGACTCACGCCACCTAAAAATGTGTTTTTCCAATCAAACCTCGGATCACCTCGGAACAACTTGGAGACGCAGGCAAGTAATATGTAACACATTCGGAGGAGCATTCAGCAGGAAAGAATGTCACAAAAAAGACGGAACAGTGAAAAAAATATCAGCAGCTTTTAAGAACGGTGATTCGTAAACGATAGTAAGGAGATACTTGTTGAAATGAAGCACAGCTCATACATGTCAACATGTTGTGTTGTTGTTGCAGCAAAATGTGAACTGTTACCGGTAGAATCGTTGAAAAACGCTGATAAGACGTGATAAGCCGTACAGAGGCGGAAAAACTGAGTATCAGACTCACATGAAGTTGACTTGAGTGCTCGCCTTGAGACCGTGACAGTACTAGTTGAATGTTGCATAAGTCTTGAAAAATAGTTTAGAAAGTGATGGAAAGTTGCTTTTAGTATTGTAGTACTAAGTTTCAAGCACCCATGCATGAAGATGCGTGTAAGTATCATGTAAGTATCATCCAGTACCATTTTCATTTGAACCCCAATTCTTGGGTCTTTACATAAAAGCAACATCATCCTATTATCACCTCGTATCATTTTAATGCGGTAGGATGTTTCAACCAGAATACTCAAATAATTTATTACTGCCGATAAAGACTCATTTACGTAAAAAAAGTTAAGGATTTATAGACCAATGATTCTTTCACTCCGATATAACTCATATTCAAAATTGGCTTGCGTAAAGGTCATGATAGTTCATCCGAATTTCTACTAACGAAGTCTTTGTCTAATAATCACAGAGGATATCATGTTTCACAGATGATAGAGCGACATTTATTTCATCCAGAACCAAAGCGGTACCACACAAATAACCATCAACCACCTGATGTCAATCCATTTAATAGGTATTTTGGTTGAGAATCAACGTTATTTACCATTCAGGCTATGCATATCTCCCCTGGTTTCAAGCCTTTTCCTCATTCAGACCCCGAAAGTACCAACTATATCATCCAGGTTTCATTCAAACTTTCTTTACAGTTCTTTTATTGATGTATGTGTCGAAGGCACGAAGTGCCTAGGCAGATAGCAAAGTTCTTATTTTCCCCAGTAATAATATTGAATGATAAACCCCAGTAATAATATTATCAGCGTTTCATGCATATCAGAATGCTTCAACCCGTGTATCGGCTATAAACTACAAGTATCCACATCGGCTATAATAAATTGTGCACTTTTTCTTCCTAAATATTAAATTGGTTTATTTTGAATAATAAACCATTTTTAAGGATCGCATGGGTGTATGGACCAATGATATGCCTTTGGTAGAGTGTTAATTGACATCCGATATAACTCAATTTGACATCCCTTTCCGTTGTCTAAAAGGAGACTGTTGTCTCTAAAGGCACCATGAGAGTATTATTTGGCTTCCGCGTATTATTCTAATTTTCAACGAAGTTTCTGTTGTCTAATAATCAGGTATCCCCATGATATCACACAAGTCTCATTCACGCAGCGACATTTATTTCATCCATGAACCAAAGCGGTACCACACAGAGGAACCGTACAAAAACCACCTGGTGTCATTCTGATTTACATTGAAATCCCTGGGATTGAGAATCAACGTTATCCTGCAGATAACATTCAGGCTTCTACCCCTTTTCCTACATTCAGACCGCGGAAGTAATAATGCTATCATCCAGGTATCATTCATGTTCTAACTTTCTTTACAGTTCTTTTATTGATGTATGTACCTAGCAGTGAGAAGCTTTAACAAGCACCTTTGTAATCAAATATTTTGACACGTGCCTTTCCAAATCATTTTGGTCGAAATTTATCGGATCCATGAGTGATAATGGTATCATCCAAGCATCATCTGAGAGTCAACTTTGCTTTTCATTTCACTAATAGATGTAGCAGGTCCCTTCCACCATTGTAATCATATCATTTAACCCAATCCTCAATCTTATCAACCCCAAAATGTATCACATCCATCCAAGAAAGTAGTATCATCCGTTATCTTTTCAATCTATTCCAACATCCTTGCCTGTTAGTTCCATGATATTGGTATCATTCAAGTGTTGAATTTGCTTTATAGTTCTCCAATGGTAGGACTTGTTGACCCTTGTAATCACACAATTTATTACACTATCACCTTGTAATAAAACTCGTTTTCGTTGATAATTCTCAAGTCCGCGTAAGAAAGTGGTATCATTCGAATTTCAGGACTGACCAAAAAAAGGTCCCGTTCCCGTAGCCTGCATGAAAAAAACCGGACTCCCGGTCTCAATTTCGATGAGAGAAAAAAAACTCCCATCTCCCGAGAGACCCTACAGGACCATCCTATCAGCTTTAATGGTTTTCCACCGCATTTCCCGTTGATTCCGATCAACGTGAAAGTTACCTACCTATCAGGAACCCAAACCCACCCATCAACTCCGTCGCGGCACATGATGAGAATCCCCCTGAAACTCCCTAAGAAAAATTTGACCCCCTTTTTCCCTTCTTTCAAAAATCCCCGTTCACCCTCTTCCTTCCCAACAAAAAAAAAAAAATCGTCAACAACCGAACTCTTCAAGCCGAGATATCGGCATATATTGCTCTATCTAAATTGAGTTTATAAAATGTTCCCCTTTCCTTTCTATTTTCGTCGGTGCAAGAAGGAAGGAAGAAAAAAAAACAACTTTCAACGCCTTCGACTTAGTGAAATACGGAGTGTGAGGGGCCCTTGATAGAAAAAGTTGGTCCATATATTTTTTTGCCTCCTACCTCTGGCCATTGAAATTCCTACGGCCTCCATCACTTACCGAGATTTTCCCTCGGTGTTCAATTTGAGAGGGTGATAGCTCAAAATTATTCTCGATGTGACGTTGGTATTGGTGACAGGACATTTCGAATATTTGCATATTTCTGTGAGAAAACGAAGAGTAAATTATAACAGTACTCCGAGCCATATAGGATTGGACGTTTTATCAAGACACTTGTTTATGATTTGATTATACATGGATCATGTTCAATGGTTGTTGGAATATTGAAAGTTTCGATTTAAGAGGGTAATTTTGTTATTTGGCTCAGATATAAATTACTTAGTTCAGTAAACGGGGTACATTAGTGACTTTGTAAACTCGTAGAAAATTGAACAGTCGGTACTACAGGGAAAGCCCGGGCGGTGATGTGCCTAGTTTCAAGAAAAATTATTTTAAATGAAAAACGCTGCAAATTCTTTCACTGCGGTTTATTATTCAATTGGCTTGCGTTCATGATTTGAATTTCTACTAAGCTTTGGAGTGTGCGTGTTTCACAGGTGATAGAGAGCGATTATTGAATTTCAGGAGATACGCATAGAGCACGCAAATCTGTTCTCAACCAAAAACCTATTTGGATTGTTCAGTTGATCATATTTGTGTGCCTCCGTTAATTCGTAACTTTTTGACATGGATACTGTTACTTAGGGTCGTAAATGAAATTAGTTTTCATAGTGGCTAAACTGGTAGTACCGAATTTAGGGAGTTTTTCGAAAACACTCTGTGTAGAAGAATCTGACGAACTCAGCAGGGAGTGAATTTTGATAAGTTTTATTTCTTGTTAACCTTTATGTTGAGACCTTTAAGGGCTGTCCAAGTTTAGTGTAAAGTCCCTAAAAACCTCAAAACAAGTCCAATTGGCCTAAATATTTACCTATTTGAAGAACATACCGTGAGGAATCGAATGAGCCACTCCGCAGGTCCGTAGGTCAAACCATTCCCGATGAATGGCCCGATTTATGGTGCCAACATTTGCGTTTTTTGGTTTATTATTGTTTGTTTGTAACCTAGTGATGCCGACAGCGTCGAGTTGTAGTGAATGTGGATACTGGAGTGATAGCCGATGTGGATACTTGTAGTTTATAGCCGATACACGGGTTGAAGCATTCTGATATGCATGAAACGCTGATAATATATAGGAAAATATTATTCAATATTATTACTGGGGTTTATTATTATTATAGCACGTAAATCGGTTGTTAACCAAAATACCTATTTGGAATTTTTTCTCAGGCCCCCATGAAATCGAGAAACAAAGTAAGATGATAGTTCGAGAGCTGTTCTTTTGGAACTAACCTGATTAGGATACAATGTCACCGATGCTCGCCCATTTAGCGGCTTATCTGTCTGCGCCAGGAAGCTTTTAGTAAAAAATACTCTGAAGTCCCATAACAAAAATGTGAGGCTTCTTTGCTGCTTAACGTGCATAGTATTCGCAAGGGCAGTTTAGTGTACAGAACACAGTAGAAATAAATTCATTTGCGGGTATCATACATTTTTGCAAATACCAAATCCACTCTCGATTTTTCCGTTCATCAATAATCAGGTCCTAAAGCCTGGGGCTGCATCACTCAAATCAATTGTGATACAATACAGCGATTCCAGAACAAAGTACTACGGTCAATCCTTCGAAGGGTACTGCTACTCGAACAAATTTTACCTGAAGTAGCGATTTTATAGCCCTGATGGATGAGCTTCCAATTCGCGTGAACGTTTTGTTGAATTGTGGATGGCATGCCAGAATCATGGGAGCAGTTTTGGAAAAACTATGCGCTTTCTAGTGTCCCACAGTTGGGACACTATTTGCTTAATTAATATTCTGGCAGCTACTTCCATGTGTACGTCTGTTGAGGGTCGTACTGAATCTTCCGGGATAAACGACTGAGAATAGTCGCTATTGGATGTTTCAAAATCCAATCATGTACATTTTGTCGAAACAATCAGGAAAATCGTCAATGTAAGTATTATATTACTCCTTGAAATCAACAATAAGTGCAGAATAAAGAATAAACTGCCAATAATTTTAACCAAATTGATTGAATTAAATTCGGTAAATTTATAAAAAGGAAAAGTTAACTTGAAAAAAAAAGAAAATGGATTTTAAAAATAATTAGTGATTTTCAAAACCAAAATAACCCGCTTAAAGGCAGATTTCTGGGGCGCCCCGGCCGAGCCAGGACCCGATCGACCATGGTGGGCCCTGAATCCGCTCCCTCATTTCTGGAGCACCATCCCTTAATACGAACAACAAAATTATTTCTAAAAAGACCACTGCGACCCAAAGAGCCCCAGGCCGAAACCACGAAAATGAATAAATGAAGGGAGCCAGACACTCGACAAATAACAGTCACACAAAACAATTGTACACACAACTAATAACCGAAATAACTAACTGGAACTCTTAAAATATAGGGGAAAATTACTAATAGATAAACACCAAGGTCTCAATAATGATTTTTATACCACAGTAAAGGAAATAAGTCAAGTACTAATAACAATTCCTTGGGTGGAGGCAAGACACAAGATATAAGTGTCTTTAGTTGATGTGTGTTCATTTAAAAAAGTCGTCCACACAATTCAATTCAGCTTGAAGTTGAAGATTCTCAACATATTTCTTGAATTCATTACTGGGAGAGGATCTTATAGAATCGAACATATACGATCTTGCCTTCTTGTGTTGTCGTTATGAACGTCAGTATCTTTGTAAAGGTGTTCAAATGTTCCCTAATTTCAACTACGTTTAATTGTGTATATTATTCAAATCAAACTGCAATCAATTCAAAATGGAGTAGATAACAGCAGGTTAATGCAGTTTTTCTTGCATTAAGCTCCAAACCATCGGTCTGAACAGGGGCCCATCGCAGGAAGGAGGGTGAGATCACGGCCGATTTAAAAAGGAAAAAATGCCTATCAAAACCGGGTAAAGAAACCGGCATTAATGAATTGGGTAGTTATGGTTGGTCAATAATAGATACGCGCCTTCCCCTCCTCCTCCCATGACTTGCTTCATGTATGAACCCCTGTACAGTAGGCATCAGACACTAATAGCTATGTCACATCCCTTTGAAACATTGTTCCGCAAGCTGGAACCCCAAACATTCTTTCAGGAACCACAAAAATACGGTCATGGAGGCATCGGATAAGAACTAAAAAACCCATCCCCATATTTCCACCTCAACATAAACAGATAAACTGATTATGACCTGAACAAGTTTCTTCGGACGTAAATCCTCCGCCGGGTCATAATAATCATTGAGTCTCGACAAAAAGTAACGTTACGCAGAAGAAATTATTAAAAAAACAAAAGTTGAAAGCGTTCGGGGAGGGTCCGGGGATATTTGCCAGGCCCCTGGCCTCATAAAAACCCCGCGTGTTGAAGAGCCCGTATAAAGGAAAACTAGTTTGGCGCGATTCCAACGACCCCGAGAACTCCAGGGAGGCTGCCGTTTGACGAATGAGTTGGTCTGTTCTCCAAACTTGGCTGTTGAAGTGAAAGTGCTCAAATTTCTTTAGGATTCATCATTTTGTTTTTCCAACCGCAACTTCATTCGCCCCATCAATTTAATTTCTTTCAGTTTTCTACGTGCTTTGTCAAACTCTCTCACGACAAAACGGTTGAGCTTTGTTGGGTAGTCGAGATGGAAAAGAGGAGCCCAGAATAACTAAAAACCTCACAATGTAACAGAAATTACTGATATTATTGGAGTTATACTTGTGACATTGCTGTTTTACAAATTTAGGCTGTTCTAATGAGATTAGTGTACCAAAACGAATTTTTAGTCCATCATGAAGGTGGATGAGTAGACGACGTAATAGAGATGAATCGTGTTTCTTCAATATTTTCATCTACCTTACTTCCATAAGCCAAGAATAATGTTGCCTGGCGGGATTGGGGATAGACAATCCATTCAAGCGTATCTCCTACAACACACTGCCGATTTTCTGGATTGTGTTAGAGTCTTGTTTTGAGAAATGTTTTAGATCTTTCTAATATAATCATGAAATTGTTTTTAGATCCAAATTTTATCCAACGAACCTCACTTACGCAATAAACCTCAGCAATTCTGAATTTGATGTCGTGGAAGTGAGGGGATTGAAGATCCATTGAAGCGCTCCTCATTCTCATCCGATTTCTTTTTCGTTCGATTAAGAACTTTAGTCTAGTTTTTTGCCAGAGGCCTCGTTTCTGAGTTATTCGCGATTTAAGATTTTTTTTGTGTTTTCCGTCTTATGTCATTAAAACTGTCATAACTCCTTAAATTTTCTGAGATAGCTCAAATCTCGTTGGAAAGAGCGTTAAATTTTCTATCTATTTGACGTCAAAACACTTTTTTTTTAATTCTATTGAAGATGTGCGATTGCTGCGCGAAGTTGCAGTTTTGTCAAAATCTTGAAATCGCCTGTTTTCCATCTCGCCTAGAAACCCCATTAATGCTTGACGCAGAACTGTGCTGGCCTGGTAAAAAGTGCGCCAAAATTTCAGCTTTACATCGGTGTAGTCGTTTTGGTTTTTAAAAATATTTTTAGTTAAGAAAATGGTGTTTAACTGCAGAAAAATGTGTGTTTTCTGTTAAAATTGAGGTTTTCCAAAAGTCTCGACGAAAAAAAGGTTGGAGGCAGGATATACGTAACTTCTCTCGCTGAATGGAATGGTGAAAACGCCAGACCTCTCAAGTGACGATTTAAGTTAGTTTTGTTGGATGCATAAACCCGTTCGTTTGTGAACAGCGTCTACGGCATTTCTAAGCTGTTCGGCCAAAGTCAAGATAATCAAAGAGCCGAGAGACGGCTAATTTGCGTTCATTTACGATTGATTGCGGTGAGTTGCATTTATCTTTTTGATGACACTATGGACCCTTATCAAGCCAGGCTGCCGTATCATTACGAATTCTTCCCTTTCGCCTCTCACCTTCAGGTGGAATGTATTTCGTTCAACGTGGTTTCCCTATTGCACATTCCCATTCATCATGGAGCGCTATAGCTTTTGAACATAGCTGGTAGTAATAACCAAAACCTTAGTGACAAAAAAGGATTAGCAGATAAAAAAAAAAGATAGTTTACTAGATAAAAAAAGGATCAGTGACATAAACAATTTAATCTACCAATATTTTTTTTTCTACTAATATCCGACGTGTTCGCAAGGTGTGAGTTGTACACAAGAGAGTGTGACTCCCTTGCTGCTTCACAAGCATTACCATTGGCAAAACCGTACACAAAATGCATGTCAACATACTCACTTATGGTATAGCTACTCAAATGAAAGCAACTCAACGGGAATGAGTTGTAGAATACGTGGGAGTTGGATTGTGCATAACTCCTTGGGCACCCTGTATAACTGAAAAAGAAAAATGTTTGAAAATTGGGAAAGCTACGGAGGAGGCACTGTCTTGGTCAGGGGCCAGGATATGCAATGACCCGCACGACCCTCAGGTCTTGAAGGAGGGGTTGCTCTGTGCGCCGTGTATTATCAACCCCCTTCTGATTTGGCCGTAGCGTTGGGTGTTGCAATGTTGGTAATTTAGTTGTTTCTGACCAAATTCAGTTTTAGTAGAATGTTTGTTGACTCGAACATGTTATCCAGTTGTAGGACAATGGTAAGATATTGGGGTTTAAATCAAGTTCATATAAAGAGTTAGAGTTTAAACAAGATTGGTAAGATATAAACCAAAAAATAAATATTTAAAAATGAAAAATGAAAATGAATTTAATGAATGAAAACGTTCGTTTGTGAACAGCGTCTACGGAATTCCTAAGCTGTCCAGCCAAAGTCAGGATAATCGAAGAGCCGAGAGACGACTATTGGTTGTGTTCATTTACGATTGATTGCGATGCTGTGTCCAAAATTGAGGGAGTTATGACAGTTTTAATGACATAAGGTCGAAAACACGAAAAAAATCTTGAATCGCGAATAGCTCAGAAACGAGGTCATTGGCAAAAAATTATTAGGAGGCATTTTTGTTCGGAAATGAGTTGTAGAACACGTAGGAGTCGGATTGTGCATAACTCCTGGGACACCCTTTATAGCACCCATCATAAGTTTCTTCGCTGTATCGCTTTTAAGCTTGGGATCCCTCAGGATGAAGTTGATTATGCTGCCCTAATGGGGGTGTGTCACTTTCTGCCCTTGGAGAGTCGACGTTGTGGGGCAGACGTGGTGTTTTTGCATAAACTATTGAATGGAGCAATAGTGTTGCAGCACTACTCGAAGAGATATGCCTCCTTGTGCCTCGTCTTCCCGCCCGCAGCTCTCCTCCGTTCTACATGAGTTTTGCCCCCAAAAATTACTTCAGGATCGCCTGTTGTACCGCATTCCTCGTTTAGCCAATTGCCTTGTTCATCTTCATCCTGAGTTTAATTTTTTGACCTGGTCCATAAGATTTTTAGAGTCTTTAATTGTATCCTCCCCAACATTTTGATTATTTTTTTTAGTTATATTTTCACATCTGGTTCCACGTCCTTACCATATGTCTATTATTGTTATTACCAGTGACTATAAACTCATTTCATGTTTTTATTTTCTTGTGATTGGGTTCGCCCGCTTATATACATATATAAATTACTTATCAGTAGTTTTTTAAACGATTCAAACATTTGTTGGTTAACGTTTCAAGCCTTCACTTATTACTCAAGGTACTGGACGTCTGACGTTCATCATTGATGGTTCTGGAAACTGGCCGTCTTTTTTTATAATCTTTGTTATAGAATCTATCAAAATCCAATTTGAAAATTCCACCCCTTACAGCATTTCACTGTTAGGTACTAAGGCTATCAATTTCAATATCAATCACCAGATGTCATTGTACACATTCTTGAAGGGTTTCGATGAAGCTTATATCGCAATATGAGTTTGAATATGCCACACTACGATTACCTTCATTCAGATTGAAAATAGATCGGAGAGACATTCTGTACCTAATTATAACTGTCTACATGCTTTTGCTGAAATAAACTAAGTAATAATGTTTAAATTTAATCCCAAATCGGGTTGGATCCCATGAAATGCATAATTCAATAAATGATCGAATGTGTATTCAAGGGCACGTCCTTCATTAGTTTTAATTAAAGAATTAATTTGTTTGGATTGATTACTAAATGCTTAATTTATTGCTATAAACCCCCTTTTTCGTTCACTTTGTCGTGACGGTATTCTGGCTAGAAAAAATGTCGTCAATCATTGTTAAACAATAGATATATTCGTATTGGACGGAGTAGACTAAGCTAATTGACCAGGGTGAATAGTTACAGCTGGCTACCTTAAAATGGGTGCGTAACTCATCATCATGGAATGATTCGCAACATTTTAATGATGTTTCAATCAGTTAAAACTTCTTCTGCTATTTCTTCGAGACCTCCCAAAGAGAAAATTTAATCTCAACACATTATGTAATCATGCTTAATATCATAAATTTATTCGCATCTCGATACACTTTTAAATATCTGAATCCATTTTTAAAATTGATTATTTATGAATTGATGTATGATCTATTATCTACAATATTTGATCCGAACTGATTCCTTTGGTTCATCTTCTGCATTATCTATTTCACGTTGCATGTTGAGCACACTGCGGTAGTATTCATGAGCTTGCAGTTCCTTCTGAGAAAATAACGCAGTTTAGATCTTGGGTTTCAACAAACTGTGGCGGAGAAAAAATTAAACGTTCACCTTTTTTTCTAATTTGACATATGGATTCAACAACGCACGCTAAACCCCTTGATGCACGCGACAGCAGGGAAACGAAGAAGAGTTTCTATTAAATGATTACACTCTTTTACTTTCGCGATTTGACAATACCTCTTCTTTTATTCTTAACTCTTTCTCTCCTCTTCTTCTTTCTTCTCTTCCAAGAAATGAAGGTGTACTTGAAAAAGCGGTGAATTTGTAAAACTGTTGTTTATTTTCTCCACTGCCGGAAGGGTTGAAGAGATATGTTAGCATTCATTCTGAGCAAATCATTCATTTTTTAGGGAGAAAAGTTTACCAATATCCGGAAATAAATACATTAAGCTCAATAATCAAAAGCTGGTGCAACGTTTCATGTTCAGATATGACATCACTAAAGCACAGATTGCTTGTTTCGCAGGGCCATTTGATTCAGACTCACAAATGCAATACATTCTGTTGTATCTACTCACCCTCAATTATTATGATAGATAACTATCGAGGACAGTCAACAAAAGACATCAACAGACTAAAACTATAAGAATAATATATGTCACAAAGTGCCAACATTTTTCATTTTACTATAATTACTGATCTTCTTCTTTTGCAGGTGAGAATAAAGGTCAACCTGTAACCTCATAGGGACATTGCTCGGTAAGGTTCAGGAAATTTTCACAAATATATTCACCTTATTCAATAACACATCAATCTTTGACAGTAGATTACTAAGGAGTTGAAGAACGATCTTTCTAGGATTGTCTTGATTCGTCGCGTGGTACCAGTCCTAATGCTATGATTTCAAAGTTATATTCTACCTTTTCCAAAACAAATTCTACCTCCTCACCAATTTAAGGAAAATGACGAAACATACTCACAAATGGGCTGAAAACGATACTCCAAACGCAGTAGGTACATAAAAGATGCATAAAACAAAACCATGTTTATGTTATTAATCATGTTTATAATGTTTTTATTAAAAAAGAAATCAACAAAAAATATAATACAGTATATCCAAGTCGAATTCGACCTTCTCGTAGAAGCATTTTTTTTTAATTTAATCTATTGATCCAAATTGTTAAAGAAATTTTCGCCAATCTATCCCTAAGTCATTGATGTGCGCTTCCGTAACAGGAAATTTCAAGCGGGTGTGAAGCGTTAGGAAGCTTATGCGTATTGTTTGTCATTTCCCTAATAATTTTGAGAAGGTTGAATTTGATTTGGAAAAGGTTGGATTTCACTTTTTTCAGTAAGAATGTATATGTACACTTTTGGATATGAAAGATTGTTGCACAAAGGAGATCTAATGAGATCCTTGACTCTCATTACCTCTGCTTTGTGACATTTCTTGACTCAGAAATGAGTTACCGCAATGAGGAAATATGCTCAACATCATTTTCCGCTCCGCAGCTTAAACAATAACCGGAAAGTCCCGTGACGTCATCGGCAAATTGTGACAAGGCAACGGAAGGGTGCGTGGCAGTTAATTACTCTATAAACATCCGCTCCCCGAATTCCCTCTAAATGGCACTTTCTATACCCCTTCTGTCTCTTCTCGCCCTCTTTTGTCGCGCCGTTCCGAAAAAGGGCTTATCCTTAGTGAAACCTTTACTTTATTTCTTCCCTCGGCTCAACCTCCTCACCCCTGACCCTTCGACAACGATAATATTGACTTACGCTCCCTCCCATTGATTGTTGATGCTTTTTGTCCCAATAGAAGACGCTTTTACTTTGATGTATTACTTTGTGATGGTTAGGCCATTTGTGATGACCTTCTACATACAGGGCTAATGTACTTGGCGCCTTGGGAGAATTGTGTAGAGCGAACCGCTCAATGATACTGCCGTTTTCATTTTTGTTTCGAGCTACCTAATCAGCATAAGTGGTAAAAATATGGGGCCACCAGTAATTACAGCAGATCAGTTTAATATAGTTCAATCCCGCAAGAGAAGTTCATCATCGAAGATTTTAACTAGCATTGGCTGTTTGTGAAAGAAAAATCCCCCTAGTTCTTAATCGTATAATCACAGCTTCAGTATCGTTTCAAATTTATGGAAAACGAAAAATGTTATCAAAATACAAAATGTCACAGTTTCAGTTGTCAATCTCTCTAAGGCGAATTCTCTCAGAACATTTGCCTCTTAGGCTTTTAGATTTATCAAATTTAGTTGATTATTGGTTTATTATTCAATAATAAGCCATTGTAATCGCTCTTGAAAAAAAAAATTCTAACCCCCTGAAAATTTCATGGTTTACGTTTCACAGGGTGTAGAATCCGAATCTGCAATAAAACTTTTTCCGTTCGTCCGCCGTAACCACGATTTCTCCCAAACGGCTGGAGCAAAAGGTCTGAAATTTTCAGGAAAAATCCATGTTGGTCCGGCGACGCCCCAATTCTTGAGCCAGCTCTTTCACTTAATTTAAAGTGCCCATTAAGGGTTGGCAAAGTTTTGTAAAATCCCTAAAAACCTCAAAAAAATTCAAGGCGGCCTAAATTTGTACTCTTTTTGAAGAACACACCACGAGAAATCGAATGAGCCCCTCCCCAGGTCCGTAGGTCAAACCATTCCTGATGTATGGCCCGATTTATGGTGCCAACATTTGCGTTATTTTGGTTGATTATTGTTTTTGTTTTGATATCAGTAACCTAGTGATGTAGTGATTAGTAATGAGGATACTGGCTCCTAACAGGCTTTGTAGCCGATATACGGGTTGAAGCATTCTGATATGCATGAAACGCTGCAAATTCTCTCACTGGGGTTTATTATTCAATTGGCTTGCATTCATGATTTGAATTTCTACTAAGCGGAGTGTCCGTGTTTCTCAAGTGATAGAGTGATTATTGCATTTCAGGAAACACACAAATATGATCAACTGATCAATCCAAATAGGTATTTTGGTTGAGAACAGATTTACGTGCTCTATGCATATCTCCTGAAATTCAATAATCGCTCTATCACTTGTGAAACAAGTACTTACACTCTAAAGCTTAGTAGAAATTCAAATTATGAACGCAAGCCAATTGAATAATAAAACCCAGTGAAAGAATTTGCAGCGTTTATCGTCTTTGAAACAGCCAGGTTTCCTGCTAGTATTTTTATTTAAAAGCCCGGTGGCAATTTAACAGAATAAACTAACATCTTACGAACTAGACAAAGCTATTCGCAAAGGAAGACACTCCACGACAAATCACCCGTTTAGTAAAAGTTTTACGCTGATACATTGTTACCTTAATATACATCGTCAAACAAAATTCTTAATAAGTATACGAACTAAACTGCAGATTCAGAGGGCATAGCGTAGAAATGAGCATTGGAAGACAATCATCTGATCTGGGGCATATGCAACCTCAAGTCAAAGTGATGAGGAAAACACAACCATGTTATACCCAATACTCAGTCATGAAAACATAGAAACCAAGCCTGCATGGCACGCGATCCTCTGAATTATCGAAAGAGGCTTTTTTGCCACGACTACAGATGGAGCATCCGTATGGGTTACTCACTCAAATCTTACACAGGAGTATTTTGTTTTGGATACCTGTTCAAAATTTAGATAGCTTGCAGGTTTTCCAATGGGCTCAAGTTTTGATACAACTCATAGTAAGACGAGGTAGCAACCCTTTCTCTGTATATATTTTTGCAGTTGTCAGAATAACGATCAAGGAGAGAGTTCTGGGCTGCCCTCAATTTATCAAAATCCTGTCATCGTCAAATGTCACCTTCATCTAATTATTCGAAAAATACGGACATTTGGGAGGCCCAATTGAAGGTTATGTCTTCTCTCCGTTGCGACAAGAGAATCGTTCATAGTTTTGCCCAAGGAGGCGATCCGCTTCCATTTACCCAAGATTTAGCCATTAACTGGTCATTAACTGAACTTCGGTACGCGATTCGGTACGCCCAAATTCAGAAAGTACAACATAATCTGGTGTGTTTTGTGCAAGGAAAAGTGCATTTTTGAACGCTCGCACCTGTACTCTTTCCAACACTTCAAAGAAAAGTAGACCCCAAATCTCCGATCCTTATAAATTGTCTTCTAGAACAACAGAACGAAAAATCCTAAGCCACTCATCAAGCGAATTTGCCTCATTCTTAGTCATGAGAGGAAGAACAGACCTAGCAGCAACTTCTCACTTGTTTCTCTGTGAGACTGCATTCATACTAAACCTACCTAAATAATTATAGGATTTCGCCATCGTAATAATCTTGCTTCCACATCTAAAGTCAGACTTCTTCGAGACACCAGCTCTCTTGAACAGTATGATATTTCATTGCATCTCATTGATCCTAAGCCTATTTTGAACGCAGTATTGAATAATGACTGGATGTTATGACCCCATTACTGGGTTGTAACAGTCGCTTCATGAACGTATCTGATAACAGCAGCACAGAGCGTGTTAGAGAAGTAAACATTTTTCGGAAACTTTTTTTTTTTTTAACAATGAGCGTTCATACTGTAACATGATGAAGATCAAGTTGATCCTATAAGGGCGGGGGTAAGGATGATATACGTGTAACAAGGTGGTGATATTAGGTCGGTGAAGGGGTTGAAAATGGGAAAAGTGGCGACGAAGAGGGGAGGGAAATTTTTCCCCACTTGTCCCCGCCCTGCTTCACCCGAAACCCCAACATCACGGTATATTACTAGCTCGGAGGGAAATTCATCTGCGAGAATCCCCCTCCCTTTAATCCCCTCTGGCACCCCCCGTTTTGCCATCCCCCTTCGTGCCCTCATCCATCACGAGGGTGAGGGGGATGGAAGACGATGAGTTGGTCTTAACCGTGAGGTTCCCCGGGTGTCATGTGATGAGCGGTGGGGGAACAAATTGAAACCCTGATCTCAACAGACTGGATCTCATTGGACCAAAAAGATAATTATACGAGCGAATACCCACACGGTAAATTGACGTCTATAGACGGGTCCAACTCAAATAAAGAAACGCAGCAAATTATTTTACAAGGGCTTATTATTTTCGAACCAACCTCATGCCACAACTTTTTTCGCCAGCCAAAAAAAAGAGAAAATGAAACAATTGGAATTTATAAAAATTGAATTTACTCCCATTTCCTTCTACAAATCAACCCTTGAAATGCGATTTGCAAGGTCAGATTCTCAGACTGGTATGGGACTTGTCTCAATTTATTTTTCGTCCAAAATTACTTGAAAATAACACCTCACTTACCTAGGTCAATAAAAACCTCGAAAACCACATTTTTTTTACTAGTTTTTGACTCGAAAAACTACGCATGTAAGTAAAGCGATCGGGTTCTCTGAATCGGGGACCAAATAGACCTCACGTGAAGCCCATGTGGGGATGAAAGGATTTCTAACATAAATTCCAATTCCTTTTAAACAGCGCGAGGCGGATGAACATTGCAGATTTTGTGGCAAATTTTAGAGGGCTATAAAAATTGTTGCTATACTATTACCAAAGTTTATTATTGAAAATAATAAACCAAAACTGTCAAAATTCCCCATTCCTCAAATTCTCACACTATGCTTAACTATTTTCCAAAGTATAGGAAATTGGAGTTGTTGGCTCCAGTCAATAGTTCTAGAATGGAAACAAGTGCTTTTATTCTCAACGTTTTATACTTTTTATTTGTGAATTTATCGTACAATAAATTATTGTTCAAGTACAAGTAGGTCGTTCGTTCGTTCTCCTTCTAAAATCATCAGGAGTGCTAGGCGACCCACTTCTAAACTCAGATAGTGCCGTGGGGTGGATTTTGAAAGGTGGAGCAGACGCTTGAAGGAATCTAGTTGTATCCATATAGTAGCTCACAATTACAGGAAGGGGGGCTCCCAATTATATCAAGGCCGGGGTTTTATAATAATTATTCAAGGGAAGTATTTAAAATCGTTTTGCAATGGGGGGGAGGAGGGCATTTCGAGGGAGAGAGGCATCAGAAAAGTCAATAATGAAGCTAGTGGTTATAACAGGCTCTGCTACCATGTAACGTGATGAGGTGAGGGAATGGCATAGTTAACCATCCCAAGGGAAGAATTCGGTTGATACCCAAACAGTCAGAGAATGTGCGAGATCCTGGAAGTTTGGCGAATCTCCCGCAAATTCAAGAATCCAGAAGGAGGAAATAACCATATCCATGACAAGATTGCTACGAATAGTGATACTTATCCATTCTCTATTCCTGAAACTGCTACACTTGAGACTCCTTATCCTCTGGATGTTGCAGACATTGATCACCTCAGCCACCGGAAGGGGCCTATATTCTATTCCATTGCCCTCTTGTTATATGGTAGCAAAGCGTAGTTACGATCCGCTCACCCTCTCATATTAATCGTCCTGACATCCCTTACCTGCAGTACCCCGGAACATGAAATATCCATGGAACCAGCTGTCCATACTTGTCTCACCCCATTCCTTAACACTATTTTGACGCGACACACAGTGGTCAATTTTCCGGATGTAGGTGGACAAAATTCAAGCCAGTTTTTGAAGATTTACAATAGAAATTATTCACAACAGAATTCCACAGAACAGGTGAACGAGATTACCAACTGTCTAATTTATTAGCCTCGTAGATTTCTTGGAGATTTCAATTATCTCGTAAAATGTATATTGTAGTCTCTAAAACAGCCGTTTGCGACAGCTACTAATAATTCCTAAATCCAGGAAATTTTATTCAGAAGAAGTCAAACCTACTCATCATTCATTTGCAAGGATTGGAAATTTTACACATATCAGTCAATAAACCATTATTCGTATCGAAAGAACAATCCCTCTCAAGAACGAAGCGTTGAAAAAAAAAGGGAAAAAAGAGAAGGTTATTCAGTACATTGGGAGATAGAGAGAAAACGTTGTTTTTACTCACATCCCGAAGAGAGGAGTTGGAAAATAAAGGAAGATACGGGCAGCGTGAAAAAAAGCAAAAGAGGGAAAAAAGACCGGAAAAGCAGGAGGGCGAGTGTCGAACACTGACTTATCGCCTCTACACCTCTTGTGTTTCTTCTGCCTCATCAGAGTCATTAGAGTTGAAACGTATTACCCCAGTTTAGTCTCTATCTTTTTTCGTCTCTGTTTTCTAGCTCTTTCTATCTACTCTTTCAAGTACTTTCCTTCCCCCTGGCAAAATATATACTCTCTCTCTCTCTCTCTCTCTCTCTCTCTCTCTCTCTCTCTCTCTCTCTCTCTCTCTCTCTCTCTCTCTCTCTCTCTCTCTCTCTCTCTCTCTCTCTCTCTCTCCTCTCTCTCTCTCTCTCCTCTCTGTTTTCGTTTCCTATATTCGAAAAATAGGTTGTTGTTCTTTGAGTCAATCTTCTAGATACGCTATTCCTTCCAATATGATAGTCTCAAACACATCACGTCAGTTACTAGAATTTTTAACGCGTTGGAAAAGCGCACTTATGCATGGCAGTAATGCAGTGATGTAATTTCGTTGGCGTCCATCGACCCAACCAGTATAATATTTGACAATAGTGGGCAAGAACTTTGTAAATCACCCTCATCTGCGTTCTTGGGAACAAAGAGTTACTCTAAACATTCTTGCTAATTTTGGGGAAGAGTTGGTGTGACTTTTCGAGCTTCATAAATACTCATTCTTATAGGCTCATAATCTTACTGTTATTTTTCTGTGACTGTTGATGACCTAATCGATTTCATTTCCTCTTTTACCTCTTTAATCACCTATTTTAATTTTTTTGGAAATAGACTATGCTCCATTCACAAAGTCTGTGTTTTTCGTGACATGGAATTCCACAATTTTGTCGCAAATGGTTTATTATGTATGAATGTAGACAGTTGACTCGATAATGAGTGTGAAGCTTTTTGACAGAGTTCTAGACTGTCTGATTTGAGTATTGAAAATACCTTGGAATATATATCCCCGTATTAGCCTTAACAAGTTGGTCGGTACTGTTGAAAATGGTGCGAGTTTAAAGAAAATCAACTGGGCTGCACAGGTTAAGGAAATTATATTATAATAATATGCGGATTCGGGTACTCAGGGGTATGGGAGAGGCTTGACTGGAAGAAGCTGAGAGATGAACGAGAGGAAATGGTTGTCACTTGCAACACGGATTAATTTATGATGATCTACAAAGAATGTTCAATTCCACCATTAGCAACTTGTATAGCAAACTGATATGTTCATACCATACTCCAGAAAGCTACATTAACTCGATGAATTCACTAAATGGAAAGCGTTGCCCTACTTCGCGTATCAAATAGGAACGTTAAATGGGGATGGGTAAGGCGAGAAGCGTTTGAAGTACATCAAAGGGAAGAGTGTTTTGCTATTCAACTGGAAGAAAAAAGAATCATTATGTCATATTTTTTTGTGAGAGTCCAGAGTTAACAGATTCAAGATGCCCTTCTTTGGGTTCAGCCGTATAAGTGAGGAACATCTTACAGTAAATTGCTTATCAGGAAAGAGTGTGGGCAAAACAAAAATGCTTTGCGCTTATTTTTAGTTATGTTACTCGGTTTCAAGATTAGGTTACTCGAATTGATTGAATTAGATTAGCTGGATTAGATTAGAAATTGCCTCATTGAGATTGCCAAAAAAACGCTGCGAATTCTTTCACTGGGGTTTATTATTCAATTGGCTTGAGTTCATGATTTGAATTTATACTAAGCTTTGGAGTGTGCGTGTTTCACAGGTGATAGAGAGATTATTGAATTTCAAGAGGCACACGAATATGACCCACTGATCAATCCAAATAGATATTTTGGTTGAGAACGGATTTACGTGCTCTATGCATATCTCCTGAAATTCAATAATCGCTCTATCACCTGTGAAACACACACACTCCAAAGCTTAGTAGAAATTCAAATCATGAACGCAAGCCAATTGAATAATAAACCCCAGTGAAAGAATTTGCAGCGTTTCATGCATATCAGAATGCTTCAACCCGTGTATCGGCTAAAAAGCCTTTTAGGAGTTCACTCCAGTATCCACATCACTACATCACTAGGTTACTGCTATCAAAGCAAAAACAATAATAAACCAAAACAACGCGAATGTTGGCAACATAAATCGGGCCATACATCGGGAATGGTTGGACCTACGGACCTGGGAAGGGGCTCATTCGATTCCTCGATGAGTGTTCCTCAAAAATAGTACAAATTTAGGCCGCCTCGACTTCTTTTGAGGTTTTTAGGGATTTTACAAAACTTTGACTACCCTTAAAGGGCACTTTAAATTAAGTGCGAGAGCTGGCTCAAGAATCGGGGCGTCGTCGGACCAACATGGATTCTTCCTGAAAATTTCAGTTTTTTTGCTTCAGCCGTTCGGGAGAAATCGTGCGTACGGCGTACGGCGGAAGGACGGAAAAATTTTTATTGCAGATTCGGATTCTACACCCTTTGAAACGGAAACCATGAAATTTTCAGGGGGGGGGTTAGAATTTTATTTTTCAAGACCAATTACAATGGTTTATCATTGAAATTGAAATTGGTTTATCAAAGTAATTCAAAATTAACTAAAGTGAAGTATCATACCTATTTACTTATCTTGTTTTGTTTTACGTAAAATAAGTCACATACTAATAAGTAATTTCAAGAAGAAATATGTTTATTTAAGAAAGGTGGGTTAGTCCCACGCATTGAATAGGTGTATTACCTTTATCAATAACGATCGATATGATTTGATTTGATTTTGATTTGACTCGATAAAAAAGCCTCTCTGCATCTTCTTGATCAAAATACGCGGTCCTTTTGGACGGATAGTTTTGAATGAAAAGCTTTAGAGAGATTTATTTATCTTTAGTTTTGAAATCCATAAAAATGAACAAATGAAAATCATTCGGATGATCATCATAATTTTGAAAGGACGTAACACCGTTTGTTCGGCGGTGGACGACAGCTATGCGACAACGCCATGATTGGCTGCAGCATTCTTCCTGTTTAGAACTCGCCGCCTCCTTATTGTTGGACTACGGAGAAAATGGAGCAAATAAGTTCTGTTTTCTCAGCAAGAGATCTAATCAAAGGTTTTACGACCTCGGGGAGGCGAGTAGGAAAAATTACTTCCTGTTGCCACGAGGCTTCTAAAGGTGATGTCTGTTGAGGAAAATAGGGCGAATGTTGCGGATGGTAGAAGCTCTGAAATGTTTACCTTCTCACAGTAGATAATCTTAATATTTAATATATTTTCTAGTTATTTGACGTCTTTAATATAAAAAACTAGAAAATCCATTAAATATTAACATTATCTACTCTGAGAAGGTAAATGTCGCGTATTTTCAAGCGTGGAGAAAAACAATTTCTGTAATGCAAAACAGGTATCACATGCGATTGTAATTGGGTGCTCTATTATACGTTTAAAAATCATTCCATTTAACTTAATTTAAACCTACAGACAATAGAAACAGATAACTACTTCCATTTACGCCAAAATATCCAAAGTTTCACCAAGACCAGGAGAAAATTATTCATGACACAATTTACGTTTGCTAATGCCAGGGTGACTTTGTTTTGTTAGCAATGAAAAAGATAGCGAGCCATCCACAGTCTGAGCCGAACCTTTCTTGGAGATTTCATTGAAATAGACCAAAAAGCAGATTACTACAAGAATGTCACCCGTGTCCAGCAGCTAATACAAATGATACAACGTTGTTGAAATTGATTAAAGATGATCATACCGTCCATTCCTTTTCAAATTTGAATGTGGCGAGCGAATGGTGTTTAACAAAATACGTTGCGCAGAGTAGAGAATTTTGATTTAAGCTCGATTGAACTCACATGGTACCATCGCACATTCTTTGGAAACGTGAAAGTTAGGTGAAGTTAAGCTTGTTATAAGGGTTCTGTGAATACGGACACACTCACACGGATGGAGACGAAAGGAAAATTGATTGATTGGAGAATGATTTTATTTACAGAAAGCATAAACGCTGAATCATTTTAAAAAAAATTTAATTATTGACTAGAAATAAAGAACGCTGCAAATTCTTTCACTGGGGTTTTGGTTCAATTGGCTTGCGTTCATGATATGAATTTCTACTAAGCTTTGGAGTGTGCGTGTTTCACAGGAGATAGAGCGATTATTGAATATCAGGAGATATGCATCGAGCACGTAAATCTGTTCTCAACCAAAATACCTACTTGGATTGTTCAGTATTTCAGTATGCCTCCTGAAATTCAATAATCGCTATCACCTGTGAAACAAGCACACTCCAAAGCTTAGTAGAAATCCAAATCATGAACGCAAGCCAATTGAATAATAAACCCCAGTGAAAGAATTTGCAGCGTTTTTTTTTTAATGGATATCAGAATACTTCAACTTTGACAACCCTTAAAGGGCACTTTAAATTAAGTGAGAGTGCTGGCTAAAGAATTGGGGCGTGCCGTTTGGGAGAAATCGTGCGTACGGCGGACGGACTGAAAAATTTTTATTGCAGATTTGGATTCTACACCCTTTGAAACGTAAACCATGAAATTTTCAGGGGGGTTATTTTTTTTTTTTTTTCAACGGCAATTACAATGGTTTGGAATAAAAACCAAAAATCAAATGTTGGCAGCATAAATCGGGCCATGCATCGGGAATGGTTTGAGCTACGGACCTGGAGAGAGGCTCATTCGATTCCTCATGGAACGTTCTTCAAAAGAAGTCCAAATTAAGGCCGCCTTGACTTTTTTTTGAGGTTTTTAGGGATTTTACAAAACTTTGACAACCCTTGAAAGGCATTTTAAATTAAGTGCGAGAGCTGGCTAAAGAATTGGGGCGTCGTTGGACCAACATGGATTTTTCCTGAAAATTTCAGATTTTTTGCTCCTGCCGTTTGGGAGAAATCGTGCGTACGGCGGACGGACGGAAAATTTTTTATTGCAGATTCGGATTCTACACCCTTTGAAACGTAAACCATAAAATTTTCAGGGGGGTTAAATTTTTTTTTTTTTTTCAAGAGCGATTACAATGCTTTACTATTGAATAATAAACCAAAATCATTGTATTTTAATGATTACTTTTTATTTTACTTTGTTTTTTATGTTTACCACTTATTCATTAAATGTTTACCATCAGGTTAAAATGGCCCACATGGCAGGCTGCATTTAAGTCTCGAGTACCCAAATGCCTCTCTCCCCGAGCAACTTGTAAACATTTTTTTTAAATCACATTTAAACGCAATTTGTAATAATATTTTCCCGGATCAGTTGCCTCTACTGTAACCACAGTTAATTCAACTACGTAAACAAGGATACAATTCTTCGATCAAATCAATCAATCAAAATAGAGGAAACGGGTTTCTTTTGTCACCTAGGCATTCCATCCCCAAAATACATTTTTTATATTATTTAAAACTTCAAACCCTTTACACCTTCCTTTAAACTTTATAGTTAGACTCAGAAGCAACATGTACCTCTTCCCAGAAAAAATCGCATACGCTGATGAGGTACATTTTCGAGAATTTGACTCTTGACATTATTCGGGTTCAAAGCTTATTTTGAAAGATATCCGGAAAGAGATTAGCACGAAGAACTTCATAATCTCTAATACTTCTAAATGAGATAAGCAGATTTCTACCACGCGAAGCGAAACAAGTAAAGATTAAACGTTTTCTAAAGGTCCCCTTGATTTGATGGAAAAGACAAAAAAATGGACATTTTCACTGGGTGACGGAGAAAGATAGGTCTTGTACTTCGCGGAAACTTTTGAATCAATGCATAATTTATCAAGTAGTCTCTCCGACGGAAGATTTTCCTTTCCGTGATACCCAACTTCTTCCGGCAATTAGCCACGTTAATGCCGTGAATACTTTATCAAAACCGCAAATAATACGGATCATTTGAGCCAGGATGAAGTTTGTGGTAGTAATTATCACTATTGTTGCTTCTGAAGAATAACTCCGTTGGTCGGATTTAGAAGGGAAAAACCTGCATTTTCGACTGGGCGACGGTACTTCAGTTTTAATGTAGAATGAACGAAATTGCTTGGAAGTTCCTTAATACCATTTAGTGCTCGACAAAATAACCTATGAAATACTGCTTGAAAGTTAATGGTAGTTCTTCTTCTTCCTCTTCCTTCAGAATAGCTGTCTCGCCATTGATAATTACAGAGTTTGTACTGGTACCAAAGTCAACTAGTTAAAAAATCATATTTATGTCGTGATTAACTGGAATCGCTCGACAAAACTTAAATACAGAAGTTGTCAGAATATTTAAGACCAACGACGACTTTGGATTAATGAACAAGCTTTTTATAGCAAGGATGTGACGGAAAGCCCTATGACGATTGTCAATTTTTTGTGGACACACTTCAAATTGTTAAAAATAAGCACTATTTCTTTGATCAGCTAGTTTCAATTTTTTGCTAATTAGGGAAAATAGGATAGGTACTGTAAATTCAACTAGTTTTTGAGAAAATGATGAGTAGAATAAGTAGAAGTTTAGTTTTCCAGTAAAATTTATAAAAATCTTGGTTGTTTTGTTAGCAAAATTAAAATCACAAAAACTAGTGGTTTGAGGAAAAATTGCTAAGTGGTACTTTTTGTTTGCAAATGCAGTTGAGAATCTATTCCTGAAGTGTCAGCATTTTCATCATGAATATCTAGTGCAAATTTATTTGCAATTAATCAAGTTATCTATTTGTATTTATCAATTTATACGTTTTAAGTCAATTTTTGTGCAAAACATCACGTCGCCACCAACAGTTTGGAGGACCCCAGAGGATACCCTCCTCCGAGTTTCCAAAATGTCGGTATAGATGAGTCATTACCATACAACTAATGGTAAATTATACTAAAACGGCCTAAAGAGACCTACTTTTTCACCAATTCTTGAAAAATGTTTGGAAAATTCCTCAGAATTAAATTTTCTGTACCTTGAGTGACATCAGTCTTGGAAAAAGATACATAAGGTCAACACCGACGAAAATGTAATGTTCTACATCCTTGAACATGTACGATTCGGTCACAAATCGCTTACTTCGGATATTACGAGAGAAAAACCAAGAATAGTCAAACAATTTTTGAGTTAGTCTGTGTTGAGATTTTGCGGTCCTCCGAAAGATAGCAAAAGGTTCACGTTCCGAAAAACATGACAACCTATAGACAATTCATCAAGTTCGGATTAATATTATTATTTTTTTTTCTTATTTTTGAAGTACAGTGTAGTAACTGGACTAATACCCATAAGATGAAGTTCATCTTTAAGTTAATTGTGAGTCTCATTTTTCGTTCCACCGCTTTTTAACCCGTCCCGTACCAACCTCCCTTGTACAACGCGCGCTACCAAGTGGGGTGACTAAGTAATATGTTAATTATTACACTTGTTAAACACCAATAAAATTCAGCAAATATTTTTTATTATTCCAAATGAATGACATAGCTTTAAAACATCACACAGAAGAAACTTATTTGAAAAATCCTCATTTACAGAATGGTCTTCCCCAAAAATTTCCAAGTCCAACATTTCAATTTCACCCACCCTTTTTCATCACATTCAAGACACTTGGCCATGGTATGTTTGCTTCGATGGATGATGCAGACAAGTTTGTGGCAAACACAGCACTTCAATTTTTTTTTTTTTTTTTTTTTTTTAATCCATTTTTCTGCCGCGAAAATTGCGACGCACCGCCACAGTCAGAGTTGACGAGAGGCTGCTATGTGTCCGTGCTGCTCGGGCTGAGTTTTCAGATTCAGATGATTTCAGTGAAGCTCCTGTAGAAAGCTTGAGGCAGTTCGAAATGTTTGTGTGAAGGTTTTGAGCCAAACGCTTCATGTTGGGGAGAGCAAGTTGTTTTGCAAGTTCGATTAGGAAAAGCTTTCTCCTACTCGAATTTTGAATAGTCAGTTCGGATAGTTTGTGTGTTGAAATGTGCCGTGAAACTAACTTTAAAAGATCTAGGAGGAATATAGTCAAATGAAATTAACATTGGACTTTGTTGGTAAACACCTAATGGCGCTATTTTTTGTGCACGCACTACCGAGTGGGGCTACTAAGCCACTCCATGGGCAACTCATCGTGTTTTAATCGTTTAAAAGTAATTTTTCTGCACTGAAGCTTATTTTTTTCCTCAAATTGAGCGTTAATGAGCAAATAATAAAAGCTTATGACCCATACTGGCATGCGTTGTAATCAAATTATGAAAATTTGGACCGCTGGGGTAACTGAGTCACCACTTTCGGTACCCGACGGTTTAAATCGATGCGTAAACCTCTTTTGAGTTGAATCACACGTCAGTTAGTTTGAATTTACAGTCAATTTTTGAATCACAGTCAGTTAGTTAGTTGAACCACACGGTAGTTTTTAAATTGATTTCACATTTCAAGGCTAAATTCATAGAATGTGAAATATTTAAATATTACTTATAAATTGGTTTGTTATTTCCAATAATAAGCTTTTATAATCGTATAGTTCAAGTTTTTATAACTTGCTTCAAGTTTGGTCACGTGATGTTTCAATTTGAGTACATTCCAAATCTGCCATGGCCGCCCTTATGCCCATCAACCGACGTATGGGTCATAAAAGGCCCTAGACTTGTAAAAAAATGTCGTTCTTTTGCACATGGACTCCATTCGGAGTTTAGTTGGATCTAACACGTAACCAGCTAATTGTCTCAAACGCATAGATGTTTTTGGCCAAAAACTGATCAAAAACGTGCAAAATAACGTCATTTTCGAGGTCTTTGCTCACATTGGTTCTCACAAGTAAAGAGTTATGCCTATTTTCAACCTCGAACAATAACAATGTTTAACAAATTCAACGATCTGACTATTTTGCATAATAACTGCGTCGGTAAATCCAGGCCCCTAAAAACTGTCAAACCACACAGAAACTTTTTGGTTTCATGATCTTTCTTTCATTCTCTTTTAATAACACTCTTGTATTTAATACTAATACTCCAGTATTTAATGTGAAATCACAAGTGGAAAGTCAATAAGAGTGGAAGGTTGAAGTAGGGCATTGAGGTATATTTTCATTTTTTAACTTTATTTCAACATTAGAGTAGAATCATGTATTTAATGTAGGTCATCCAATTAGACAATTTTATCTCAATTAACTTTTTTATCTCTTTAAGTTAAATTCTATTAGAAATCATTTAACTTTTTGCACTGAAACCTACCATAGGACCCTTATTTCTGTTAACGTGAAACAAGCGGGGTAGTGTAGCGGAACAAGCCGTAAATGACCAGTAATGTTGTTAGATCTCTCAGAAATACTCACGAATCAGCCTTTCCAGCAAAATCGTGTTTTCCTACTCTTCGTTGAAAATATCAAAATGATAACGGCGTTTCCTTTCGGAACATATCCTAACGAAGCTTCATCAGACACCTCTGTGCGACCGCTAATCGGGTTAAAGTAACAAAAACAATTAAGGGCGGAAAGCGAGAAGAACGCCAGGGAGTAAAGGAGGCGCTGGAATTATTCAGTCCACGGTCCGGTCATCCGGGGACAGGTCGTGACTTGAATAAGCGAGATCCCCCGTCATCAACGCCCTCCACGCTACCTTGCGGCAAGATTTGTAACTGTCTGGGAGTGTAAACGCCTGTGATACGGCGCTTGGTCCCTCCTCCCGCATCTCCGTTCATTTGTCTTCCCAAAGGACAATGTCGGTTGACTCTCCACCTAATTTTTTCTTTCAATTTATTTGTTATTGGCTAACCGCTATCACGCAGTGAAGAATGATAAATGGCTTCGTCAATTTTCGATATAATTTTGATTTTATTTTTCTTATATATTTATATAATGATTTCATTGCTTTTGATTCACAATTTTGAATAATGAAAAGTAATTGCCTACAAACAAATCCTTTCAAAATTTGGACGGTTGAAGATGTGTAGATTCCAAATCCCTGCGAATTATTACACAACAGTCTATCATTTCCATACCATTAATTTATTCGTAGAGAATAACTATACCTATTTTATTTCTGTGTATGAAAGATAACTATTTGGGAGTGTGGGGCCCAATTATGTATTTGATATATGTGAGCGACATTCCAGTGTCACAAAATACCACCTCAGCCATGTTCGCCGACGATCATGCCATCCTTTCGCGGAATAAGTCCGGTATTGTGGCATCTGATAACGTCCAACATCATCTCGATCAAATCCAACATTGGACTAAAGAATGGCGAATGTCAATCAATGAAACAAAATCATGTGCCACCATTTTTACCCTCAAAACCGACTTCCACTCCAACCCACTGATGTTTAATGGCACGGCAATACCAAAAGTTGACGCAGTTCGATACCTGGGTCTCTACCTACAACAACGACTCACGTGCAACCATCATACAGGAGAGAAAAAACTCCGTTCGAGACTGAACCTCCTCAAACCCCTGCTCGGTCGTGATTCACCTCTGTCACACGATAATAAACGAATACTATACCTGACTCAAGTACGTCCGATCTGGCAGTATGGCTGCTCTGTCTGGGGTCTGGCTAGCAGAACCCACATAAAGAAGGTCCAGACACAACAGAATAGAGCGCTTCGCCTCATCACGAATGCACCCTGGTATGTCAGAAATGCTGTTCTTCACAAAGACCTCGACATCCCCGAAGTGGAAGAAGTTATAAAAACGACCATCACCCGCCTCCACGTCTCTATTTCAAGCCATCCTACTCCTATTTTTGATAATTTACTGTCACTATGGGATAGGCATCAACCAAGACGCCTAAAACGAAAAAGAGCTGATGACCTACTAAACTGAAGTGCATCTGAACATCATTAATCTGAGTAATCTGAACATTATTACGTTGCTGAACCTTTATCTCATATTATTCACTCTTTAGAAACATCCATACTTACCCTACAATTGGAGTGGGACTGTCGCTGGGCAGAAACCAAAACTCATGTGCCATTGTACGTCCTGTACTTACTTAAGCAAATACTTAAATAAGCAAAACTTTAATTTAAATAAAGTTAAAAAAAAAATATTTGAGATGTGTATGGTACATGACTTAAACTTGATAAGCTCAAATCAAGGTATCAACAGCATATACATGTGTTTGATCTAGGGTGTAACTAGTGTATCTATTTCCGACCAAAATCCCTCTTAAAGTTTTTTCCCCGAGTTATTTCACTTAGATAGACCGTTAAATTCTTTGCTTCTTTAATGCCTAGTCTTTTTTAAGCAGAATTAGGACGCGAAAAAAGAGTCAAAATTTACTACAATCAATTTAAATATCCCATTAGAAAGCTAACGTTTTGGCGGAGTTTTCTAGGCGGTCTGCACAGTTCTGTTACAAAAACTAATGGGATTACAAATTTCTGAAAGATGGTTACTTTTAAAATTTTCACAAAATTTACTTGTCAAAGAATTACCTATTGACATAAAAGAGAGGTCAGACGCGACTCGCGTTACACCCTGTGTAACATGGACACAATGTAAAATTATAAAACTCGACCGTTCTCATATTCATTCATACGCGGGCTGTAAATTGTTAGAGAATAGTTCAAGAGCAAACAGTAAGTAACTGCCAATGGTCAATAGTTTTAATTTAGCATTTCTATCGACTTCTCTAGGTATCTTAAATTATTCATTGGTTCAAATATCAGCATCTTAATAAAATTTAGTATCTACTAGCTGACCCACCGAACTTTGTTCCGCCTTGGAGATTATAAACCAGCACTGTTGATTTCATTAAGATCAATTTTTTATTTGGGTAACTAATGCATCAATGTAATTAGGTAAATTAAAAAAAAAACTAGTATTTCATTTGTCACCCATGTATTTTATTGTATGGGTTCCACTTTTTTTTAAACACCTTGTGCTTGACGACATTTTATTGTTTATTATCTGGTTCAAGAACAAATAACATAGATTCCGAACCGAGAACATGACACACTACATCCACATGGGAAAAATATGGATTTTCTACATTCAGATCACAAACTTTTAAGGATCGCCTTATGATTTGTTTATGGTCATGACGAATGCAAGACGGATCGGAAATTGAAGTCGCTAGAACTCAAAAGGCATATTGGTTGGGATCATCGAGATCCTAGCAATGAGAACTTCCTCACATTTCGAATTTCCCTTTCAGTATCGTCGCGTAAATCACATTATTCATCAATTTCCTTATCAACAATCGAGTTCAGTTGCACAGTTTTTGTTGGTTTCTGTTTCGAAGCGTGATTACTACGGAACAAACCTTTAGTCATACAGTGTGCGGTGGTAAGCCTAACACTTCCAAGGAGTTTGACAATTCAGTTGGATAGTTAGTGGTTTAAGCTTCATTTGTTACCCAGTCAATTGATTTGAAAGATTGCCGTCTACCGATGTTCTAATTCTGAATTATGAAGTTCAAGTCATGTACATCTTTATTCTTAGCCGCTAAAATTGCTCACTCACTCAACCATTTATTATTTTGTGGTTAGTAATGATGTTTGGGAATAGTTTGTTGATGAGTTCGTCTTTTGATGAGACGCAGTTACAGAAATTCGATCGATTCATTGGCAGGTTGACCATTACCGACATTCCGTAATTGCTCAGAGAAATATTGGGCAGATGTACCGTTCAGCAATGAATCTGTCATGTTTGCAGTCAGTTGAAGTTGAAGAACTGCTAGGCTGTTTTTTTGTAAATGACATTGCACATTGTTGTACCACGTTTTATGTCACGTCCCTCGGGAACGTGATAAAAAGTATCCTATGTCCTTCTCCTGATTCTAAGCTACCTCTCCACCAATTTTCAGCCAAATCAGCTCAGCCGTTCTTGCGTTATAAATAGTGTAGCTAACACGACTATCTTTGATTTATAGATTTAAATTCACGGTACAGTTATTGGAAACTCTCCAATTGTCACGATTCGACGCTAATAAACTAGCTTATAGCAACCATAATAGCAAAGGATCGCAAACAACAAACCGGTTGCGAAGGAAAGCGCTACTCATGACGTGAAATAACGGTTTTTTTTAGGTTCTGACTAAGCCTAAGATGTTCACCGGAACGAGCAAATCATTTTAACCTTTTCTTTCGAAATTGGTTTGCCAGTTTAGCCGTCTATTGGGAACTTAAGTATGTACATGTAGGATATGTCTATTTCTTATAAACTGTAGTTTAATTTTATCCAACGACTTGACCTGTACAGTGTACACTGTAAATTCAGATTGATTAATGTACTCAAAAGCAATCTCCGAGTTGTTTTGACCTCGACTGAAAAGCTCATTTTATTTGCATTGTTTGACGTTTGTAATCTCCTAAAAAGCACTTTGAGGCTTCCTTTGATAATAAAAATAAACCTTTTAAACGGAGAGAGAAAGGAAAATTCGGAAAAGGAGAGAAGGAAGTTTGCCGAGGGAGAGAGCATAGACCGTCTTGAAACAATGAGCTATGGCTTTCAACCTTCCCAACGACAAAACAGACCTTCTGGTGGTTCGTGGTAAAAAAAATCTTCTAGAAGCGAAACCAGGCTGGGGTCTGACGGTTTTTCAAACGAAAAACACGACGAAACGATCGGGCAGGTTCAATATAAACGATTTTGGGGCCGCGTTCCCCCCCTTTTCATTCTCTAAAGACGGCAAAAAGGAACTCGGAGGGAATAAATATATTGTGTCGTCCCGAGGGAGGTCACCGTAAGCGGTTTATACTGGGGTGACAATCGGAGCTGATTCTCTCAACAATGGGGAGGAAACGTCTCTCGGAGGTGTTTGATGATTTGAGTTTTTGAGGCGGAGAGTTCGAGGGGAAAGAGAAATGTTCGGAAAATGGCTTTAAAACGGTTCGGGCGGAAGAAATACCGGAGGGAGTTGTTATTTTATTTTTCATTCAATTTTTCCTGTTTATTGTTCGGCCCGGTATTGACAATGCCTGGCGGGTAGGAGCGCCGATACGTTTTGATAGTCTTAAAATTACAGGAAATCAACGGCAGGTAACTTCGGAAAAGTTGATTTCAGGGTAGTTGGTGATTTTTTCGATTAAAAAAACATCGATTTTTCAAAAACATATTTTTAACAATCCACATGAGGTATATGGGGAACCCAGAGAAAAAAGAATTTTGAAAAAATATCTTCAGGTGGGTCAATTTAGAATACAGCCCGAAGGAATTCCCTAACATATCAAATTTGCAGGAGGTACACTATGATCAACTGATCAAAAGAACAATTTTTTTGAGGTTGAATTTTTTCTACACCTTTATTTTGATCTAGTAGTGAACATCAAATTACGGAAATTCAAGTGGCCAATGCATGTCTCAGTAGTGACCACTTGACATTTTGCCCTCCTTACGTGTTTAATATGATTAAATTCAATACCAGATACTTAACAAAATTGATTTTACCTATATATTATCAGCGTTTCATGCATATCATAGTGAACCTCTGTATCGATACAAACAACAAAACATCGGCTACTCCAGTATCCACATTCACTACGCTATCGAATCACTTTACCAAACAATTTCTTCGTACCATAAATTGGGCCATACATCTGGTTTCACTACGGAGTTCAACTCATCGACCTAGTGTTCTTCAAAAAGATACAAATGAGCTGTACCTTGACAAGTTTGAAGTTTTAGGACCGGGAATTTATAGAGTCAAACTATAAATTCTAAATGGCCACTGGAGCAGTCGGCCACTACCGGTGCCGTTACCTTAGTTGGTGATTTTTTCGATGAAAAAAAAAACATCGATTTTTCAAAAACATTTTTTTAACAATCTACATTATATGGGGAACCCAAAGAAAAAAGAATTTTGAAAAAATATCAACGAGAAGTGGGTCAAAAAAATGTTTAAACTGCAACTCCTAAGCACGTTCCTCGCCTTACGCGTCCTTGCAAAGAATCAATAAGTAAACAAAACTGATGAGTTTTGCTCTTCTTCTCCTTTCTAATCTTTCTAAGTCATTGATACTACAATCTAGATATAGACATTCAAAAAAGTAGATAAGAAAGAGATGAAAGCCTGCGGGATCAGGAGGGAACAGTAATAACTTCAGAAAATGGCGTCTCCTGAAAAACGATGTTTTACATCACAAATTATCTCATGTCCCATTATTTCCGTTACTGTTCAACTTATAGCCTTAAGTTCTTTTTGAATGTTCGTTAAAACCTGATACAGAAACTGTGCCATGGATTTTGCGTATTTTTTCTTACATCAGATAAGTTTTAATGCTTTTCAAAGATTCTTAGCGTAAACTTGAAGTTTTTTTTCAAACTCCCTCCAATTCTTCCCAGCCATCTTGCGGAAATTCCCATGGCCAGAATTCTATTCAGAATAATATAATTAACAAAACAAAACAAAAAATAGGGTGATAAGTTGAATAGACGCTGAGAAAATGGGGCATGAAACTGACTGCTTTTCAAGACGATTTAATCAGTCCCGAAAATGTACCAACTACCCTTCAGCTTGTGTAATGATAAAATTTTTAGAATAGCTTCCTTTGAATGGTGAGATGTACCATACCTTTCGTCCTCCCCATTTCGAGAAGGATAGAAAAGGTGTTTTGTAGTCATCGGCTCTTAAATGTGGGAATCTCACAACATAACAATGAGTTTTCAGTGTTGTTTACTATGACATCTCTAAAACATTCGAATGGCAAATATTTCCATTATTCAAAAAGCAATTTTTTTTAAAGATTTGTATTTTATTGTATTTATAGTACGATTTGGACTGCTGAGGGAATTAACCCTCGCTCTGTTGGAGAACATAATAGGCTCCTTTATGTCAGCCTAAAACCAAACATCCATAAATAGGTCCATTTTTAGTACTGTGTATTTTTTTATATAAAAATTCCTAAAGTTTTCGTTTGATCTGTCAACGGCTAAACCGCTAAACCAACTGCGCATTTGTGATCAGGAAGTTGGTGATGGATATGGTTAGTTTGTCTTTCCCAATTCTTGAATCCGCCGCCTTCGGAGATATACCAGACGCCTTTCAGCGTTGAGACATCCTCTAAGTGTTGCGGGCACTATCCGCATTCATCTCTTTGAAGGGGCAACATACCATTCTATCGCCTCCCCACGTTACAAGTTCCAAAAAAGGCTCCTGTCGATATTAAATTTTGCTCAAGTTCTTCCCTCATCGTATTCTCCAAGTTTTCCGAATCAACCGTAAGGACTGGTTTCCCGGTTGTTGGGTACGATCATTATTTATTTAATTGCTACGAATTAGACAACGCAAAAATAATCATGAGCCGTTGAAGGGATATTATTATTTGTCTTACAATTTTGTCTCGGTTATTTCGCAGGTACTTCCCTACTGTGTTCTAATTTGGAGGGAGGTGAGGGAGAAATGAGATTTTTGAGCGTTAGAGATAACTTTTTCTATGTCATCTACGGAGGCTGAAATTTATTAAACAGCTCGATGAGACCATGGATGTCCTTTTAGCTGGGTGAGCTACAATGGGATAGTTCTTCTTAGGGCGCTGAAATTTAAGAAAAGAGCATTTCTGGACTTACTTGAGCTGAATTTGATGGAGATAATTCCCTTGTGTATCCCTTTGCGTCCTTTTGTGCCTCGAATTCGCTAGGGCTAACTTCCATCCTGTTCAGCTTGGAACGGTGAAATTCGATACACATCCTTTTGAGACCAAGGATGAATGATTGGGAGGAGTCTCAGTACTTAAGAGAGCAATAATGCCCGTCCAATGTTATGGGAACCGGCTATTTTACAATAAAACAATACAGCGTACTTACTTTGTTTACCAAAAAAAGGTCGTTGTTTAGGGGTGAAACTGATACAACTAGTTCGCCGGCTATAATATGAAATGCATTCAACGATTAGAAAACAATTTCGTCATTCGGCGTAAGTGCTGATGACAGGGTTGGTACATGTGCATTATCTTTCTTCAAGCCCTGACCGAGTTTCAGACGGAAAATCGATAAGTGGAGAACTACATTCACCTAAACTCGTAAACACCGGAGGTAAGAGTGTTGGGCACGTTGTCCAGGAAATGGTTCATATAATCATCATGAAGAAATCCTGACAATAATTCCGATTTGGTAAAGTTAATTATCAAGTTCATTTCCATAACTGATAGAAATAATCAGTATGACTAGGATTCAGAGGGACTTCATACAGAATCAAAATGTCATTGAACGTCAAGCTCATAATAGACTAGATAGCGAAACACTAATGGTAAAACAGAGGAATTTTGCCAACTATTTTGTGTAGTAGAAACAGAGTAAGCGACAATTTTATAACGATGGATTGTTCCATGTGCAGATCATTGGAAACATTGATTGTGCAATCGGCCCCAGTTTATGAAAAAAACAAAAGAGATTTGTTCAAACCAGGGCTTTGAACCCACTTAAAACTCCTTATTTTTTGCTCATTGTTAGGTTTTCAATACTAAATGGCGATAGACCTGTTGCCGGCCATTCCTCATTTTTCTCCCAGGTTACCACGTCAACTTTTTATTAATCCTTTCACTATATATACCAACTACCTATCCTAAACTCGGACATAACGATACAACTTGGAAATTCCTCGCATTCAGTCAAAGCCACTCCGTTCTCATTCGTGTCTTGGGAAAACAAAAGTCTGTTGAACTCCTGATTTCCTCCTGTGAAAATTAGCTATTGTACATTTTTGCAGGCGTTAACAACACTGAAGTGAGGTTCTGTGTGAAATATCTAGTTTAGGGACTTACTTCCTAGCTCTTTTTGTAAACTGATCTTCTTAAATCAAATCTTTTTGTATTCTTAGTATTCCTAGTTTCAATTCCTTAAGTCAAGTTAACCTGTACAAAGTTCTAGATAACTCAAACAAAGTATTCTTCAGTATGTGTTTCCGTTACTGGTGTTTTTATGTTGCTACCCCACCGACAAGTCGTAGACAGACCCAAAGGGCTAATTTTGTTCCTAACCGATCTTCCGATCTGAAACGTAAACGGGAGTCTTTATATTGAATCTAGGATTCAATTGCAAGATGTGGAGACCCAAGTTTGGATAATGTACAACTCACTGCTCCTGATATACAAAGATCAGTGAGATAAATAACAGTTATTGAAATACGATTGGAGAAGCAACACTTGGGCTGGTTGTTAAATCACGTAATTTGGGAGTGATGCTCGACACCCAGCTTAACTTCTCTGACCATATTATGGCTGTGACACCTAGGGCTTTGCGCTTATTGGGCTTTATTAAGCGAAACACACGTGAGCGGAAGCAATAGTTGCCTTGTATAAAGCTCTTGTCTTTCCAGTAATAGATTATGCATTTGTTGTTGGGAGTCCCTGCAATGGTTGATACATTGATTTGAGAGGGTGCACCGCAGGTTTCTAAGATATGTGGCCTGTAAGCTTCATATTCCCCCGGACTCAGTGAATTATGATGCACTTGGTCGTGGTTGTTGGATGCTGGGCCCTGGATCGTGGACTCCTTACTTGGATATGCCATGGAGAGGTCGACTGCTCTTCGCTCCTGAGCAAGGTGAATCTCGTTGCACCTCAGGCGTGCTCCCGTGCAAATATCGTCTCCACCACCACTTTTTCATCCAAAAATCACATGTACAACCACCCGCTATGGAGATTACCTAAAGAAGCTAACCTCCTCACTAACCAATCCTCATCTACATACGTTTTTCTTTTCTTTTAATTCCATTCGCTCTTGCATAATTAGTATAGTATAGTATATTTCTAACAATTGCACCTTGTCACAATATTTTCTCCCCAAGCCTGTTAATAGTTTCAATTGCTTTGTCCCCTGTTATCACCTATGCTACAGTTCACTTTATTATTCTGTTCTTTGTAATCATATACTTTGTTCTTTTCGGTGTACTGGGCTTGCGAGTATTTTTAAATGAATAAATACGGAAATATTAGGTAACCTTTGTGTAATCATTTGCGTTTTCCTAAATTATCTACTCAAATCTCCAATTAAGATTACGGTTACTATATTTCGTGGATTCTATCATTGATTCTATGTTTTCTCGGTTCCGAACACTGAATCTCGCAAGCCCTTGTGCAGTAGATTAAACAAAACAGCACTTCGTTCCGGTAGGAAGCGGTCGCGGAGTGGAGAGCAAAAATCGGCCACCCCCTCTACACAATTTATAGCATCAAGTGGTTGCACAAAGCTCTGAAGCACACACACACTTCCCATATAACAACCCTACATAACATTTTCCCTGTTGTTTATTCCTCTCGCCTTATGTTTGTCTTCCGTTTTTTTTTCCTCCGGTAGAAGTGGCGCGGTTTCCCCATTCTCATTGTACAGTATGCGGACTTTTAAAAAACTGTTAGCAGGAATACGACAACCTCCAAGTTAGAGGGTTTTGGTGAGAAATAGTGTAGAAATGGTACCAAGGGAGAACAACTTGGAATAGTTCTTTTCTGGTTGTAAGTTCTTTATCGAAGCTAGAAACCCAGAGTTGGACCTTGGGCAATGCGTTGCTTAGAACGAAGGAGTGCTGATTCTCTTCACACAAAATAAGTTGGTTAGAACAAGACAACTCAAGAACTTGCTTGATAAACGGGTCACTAAAAGGCTTTTATACTTAACACTGATCAGACCGATATAGCTCATCAGCGAAAAGTCATATCAACAAGAGTCAAGTAACGCAAAATCGTGTATTCCGCCTCATGACAGGAGCAGATGGTACGTCAGAAACACTACGATCCATCAAGACCTCGACATCCCTATGGTTGCAACGCTGATCAAAGAAAGATATGCAAAAATACACAACAGCATGATAGATCACATCAACCCACTAATAGAAGCTATTCCACCCAGCCTGCCCCCACATCTAACAAATCGCCGATTGAAAAGAAAGTTACCACAAGACAATCTATTATAAAGTGCAATATATTAAATTAAGATCAACTAGAACTAAGATTAAATGATTTAATGTTTGAAACGTTGCCTGGGTAAGGGCAGCCACTGTGCTGTAACACTACACATGTTTCATGTGAGTTAGAGTACTTTTGGTTTATTATTCAATAATAAACCATTGTAATCGCTCTGTAAAAAAGAATTCAATTTGGAATGATCAGTTGATCATATTTGTTTGCCTCCTGAAATTCAATAATCGCTCTATCACCTGTGAAGCACACACACTGCAAATTCTTTCAGTGGGGTTTGTTATTCAATTTTATTCATTTGAGTTGCATTCTGATTTGAATTTCTACTAAAAAGTGTGCGTGTTTTATATATGAAAAGCACGTAAATCTGTTTTCAACTGGAATCAGTTGATGATATTTGTGTGCCTTCTCTACATCAGTCTACCTTTGGCTACATCGTTTAAATTTGAATTTGGGGAAGTTTTAACGCAATACGAGTGCTAAAGGACTTGATAAATTATGGATGTTTTTATTGTGGGGGGGTATTGAGGTTCAATAAAAAAAAAGCTGCAAATTCTTTCACTGGGGTTTATTATTCAATTGGCTTGCTTTTTGATTTGAATTTCTACTAAGCTTTGGAGTGTGCGTGTTTCACAGGATAGAGCGATTATTCAATTTCAGGAGGCACACAAATATGTTCAACTGATAAATCCAAATAGGTATTTTGAACAGATTTACGTGCTCTATGCATATCTCCTGAAATTCAATAATCGCTCTATCCTGTGAAACACGCACACTCCAAAGCTTAGTAGAAATTCAAATCATGAACGCAAGCCAATTGAATAATAAACCCCAGTGAAAGAATTTGCACCGTTTTTATTCTACGGTATATGATAACCAGTATAACTGAAATCTTTTGGAAAAAAATGAAGTTATATATGAAAAATGAAAATTGTTATTTTAACTGGCAAATTTTCAGAGAAAATGAAACTGGAATGAATGAGGAAATGAAAATGATACCTTGAAACTTTGAACAGTCAATTTATTCTCCATTCCGACTGAGCCTGCATTTCATGTGTGTATCGTGTCATGACGTGAGATTTTGCCCCGGCTCAACGGAGTTGCTCCAAGTACTTGTCTCGCCTTACTATTGGCCGGAGTGCATCGTGGCGTCACCACTCGAGTGGTTCGGAGCTCTTTCATCAACTGGGGGTCATTTTTTAGGAGGACTTTCATTGAATTCATCTCTCTCTCCGTTTGCCCGATATGGTAAATTACTTAGATTCTATACTTTTCCTTTCCTTTAAACGCTCAAATATCGCACTGTGCGCCGGAGAAAACATTAAGAAGACTCACCATACTGCCTTGCACACAAGCATTTTTTTGAAAATATTTTACATTGGAGTTGCTCCTAACCTCCTTCGACTATCGGAGGGTTAAACCACTCATTGGTAACGAAACTCATGGGGTTGTAAACAACCGAAATTACAATTTCAGTAATTAGGATTAAAACGCGCTGAGTAATGCAAAAGGGCAGCGGAGAAAGATGGCCTGAGCTCATTAAGACCGAAGCAGCAAGGCGAGACTGTGGTACTGCGTGGGGGGCAATTGGGGGCAAGGCGGACTATTGTGAGGCGGCGAAACTAATGTTCCGGGGCCTCCCCTTGGACATTGTTCAAAACAACCCTCTCCCTTATTTCCAGAGGTCCCGTCACTACCATAAATGAAGGGCTGGATTTTCAAGTTGAAGGAAGAAAACTTGGTGGAGAAAAGCGGTTGACGAAATGATGTTTGAATCAATTTTAGTTTATTGTTGTGTAACTCGCTACTGCGTGTAACGACGGAACTGTGTAGTTACTCCTCCCAAGTGTTGAGGCGATTAGCCGGCAACAACGGGAGAAATACGCTCATGTCCATTTGTTTGTGGTAAATTTTGCGCCACAGGGGAGTCAATCACTCACCCAAAGACAATATTGGACTGTCTACGCTGCTCTGCATGTTTCTACAAGTCCAATTCAAAAATAAAACTTGGACGTCAATACACCACGCGCTTGATGTTCGCCATCATCTAACTGCATTTACTTTTCAAGGACTTTTAGTACCTAATAAGCTAAACGGACTGAGCTTTCAAATTTATTTGTTCATTGGACAAAGAGCTCCTTTACTTTGTTTTCTTTAATATACATATCCTTCCAGACCAAGGGCCGCTGCTGAAATGAGAACAGGCGCATCTGCATCCCCTGGCCAAAATGAAAAAGATACCAGATAATAATAATATAACATTATCATTCTGTTTTTCAACCTTTTCCCATGAATCCTCATTTAAGAGCCGAAAAGTTTCAAATCCGCGCACCAAACAGTGCCTCAGGATGGGTGAGAGGATGGCGAAGTTGTGAGTTTAGACGGGGGTTACCAAACAATGGAAGGGGAACACACATTGGATCCGGGTGAGAGAATGAACCAATGAGTGGGCCCGAAATAAATGCAAAATTTCAGCAAAAGCACCCGTTTCAGAATCACCGGAACACACTCTTATCCTATCATCAGTTGATTGTCCCCAACCTTTGTGATAGAACTGTGTTAGCTGTAAATACGCGATGATACAGTAAGTGCTATATGATTTAGCGAAATTTTTGGTTGAGCAAAGAGTGATTATTTTCGAAGCGAGCCCAATGCCACTATTGACAGGACTGCAACAAACTTCAGAGGCAAGCATATATCGTTCCACGATTCGCTAGTTCAAGCCTCATTACTACGAAAAGATATATTGGCTCTGCAGATTTGAGGTAAACAATAAACTTTTCTGCTTTCCATGTCTCTGCTGCACTAATAGGAATGAAGATTGGGTTGAGCGTGGAAATGGGCTTTAACCTCCACGATGGTTCTTGCCGGGCAGATATGAATTTCAACTGTTGGAAAACACTGTTTTCTGAAGTTCAAAAATAATTTAAGATTTTTCATTTTTTTATTTTATCATTTACGTACTTACCTGTGAACTTCTTTTAAAAGTTGGATCGAGTCGTTTGTTTCACGATTTGAAGCCGAGAAAGTAGACTATTGATCTTATTTGCATGTTTGGTAGGTGAAATTTGTACTGTTGAAATCAGTAACTTGAAGTTTAACAGTATAATCACCTGATCTTATCAGTCAACTAATCTGTTACCAGAGAGTTATACTGTTTAGTTCCAAAAATTGCTAGTGGAGTGAACTGGCATCGATCATCGAATTGATCGAAGGCCGGTTTTCGAAACATTAGATTCTCATAATTGTCGTTTAACAGTAGTCGGACGGCGCTAAGGTTATACAGTACCCGCACGACCTTCGGGTCGTGATGGTACTGTAGCTCTTGCCCCTTCAATCCCACGGAATGAGGATGACGCAGGTTTAGAAGTAGAAAAAATAGGATTTTCCTAAGAAAAACGCACCGAGGTTTTTTCTCAACGGTTCTGTATCTACAATAAAAACGTAGATACGAGACTTCGTTTGATTTACTGAAGAAGCAAATCCTGTGGGCATTTCTTCTTAAGACGTCAATCTGGCGGTAGTGGTGGCGAAAGTTCTGTGATCAGGCGGATTTTGTTGTTTTTATGGTTGACTATGTCTTAGAAGTAGCTGATGTGATCAAAGAAACCTATTAACGCCTCCATTCATCCATGGTCAACCATCCAAACAACCAACAAAATATCAGTAACTTTGTTGTTCAACAGTAAAATCCTTAAGGTTCTTTCGTTCAGTAGAAGCTTACAGCTTGCAACAGCAATTACTGTTAATTGGTTCTGACACTAAAACTCAAAACTTACTTAACCCATTCAACCCGGCGGTCTTGAAGAGGTCCAGCACGCCAGCCGAGCAACACTGCCGCCCTGAATTTCATGTTCAGGTGGTCATTTATTCTCAAAAAATTATTAGGATGCTATCGGTGTGTGGAAAAAGTTCATTCTTCTTCTTTTTCAGGAAATGAATTCTTATGAAGTCATCAGGATGCGACAATGGAGACGGTTTTGCAAACCTGCATTGTTTTCCGAATGACCTGCCCAGCCTGAGGACTTCACATGAATACAATTCAATAAAATCGTTTATGTAACTGTTCTTTGACAGATAGAATCAGAAATAATAGCTTCATACAATAAGAATCATAATTCAAAGCTTTTGGACGACAAAAGAGCGAACAAATCGTAAGTTTGACGCTTACCTGCAGTGCGGTGTTATCAGCTCTGTTGACAAATAGAAAGTACCTGAAGGTCCTGCAGTACCTTGAAGGTCACTGAACGAGAAAAGCACTAGACAAAGGACCTACAGCCCTTCTCTACGCCTGATAACGTATTTGAATCAAGTGGGGTTGGGAAACCCCTTTCCCACTTGAATTCTTAAGAATTCATCCGGTTTGATTGGGTTAAAGTACAAGGTGAATTTGAAATTGAAGGAGACGACCAGTAACGTTTTCAGCGTTGTTATTGGCCGGTAACAGTGTTGGCGGCCGTAACGCCCGATTAAATTTTGATTAAACGGTGAAAAAAAATAAAGCGACGAGAGCCAAGTAAGGTGTAAGGTAAAGTAAAAGGTTGACACGTAAGAAGATGACAACGTAGCGCCGACCTTAAAACCGTTGACTAACTCTTAAAAGACCCCCTTCACTTGACTCCACTTGCGTGAGATTTCCCACTGCTCCCCTTCCACATGTCCCGCGCTCCGGTGTCGGAGAAAATTGGCTTTATACACCCCCCACCCCTACCGTGCCGTTACCGTAAGTCCATCCTATATATCCAGGGACCTAGGGGTGGGGCCCCAATCCTCCCCTTGATTACGAGGCTCCGCTCCGTTTGAGAAAAATAACTTTTCACGAGGTAAAACACAGTTGTGTAATTGCGGAGGATTTTCTCTTGGGGCCTTCTTTTACCTTATCCTCCTCCCCCTCTTTTTCCCGTCCTTTCCTCGTTATTTAGCGGTGTTGATACGACCCACATAAACTTTACTTTCCTAATGCTCGGAGAAAGTTAATTAAAAGGTAAAGCTTGGTGGCTGTCTCGTTTTATTAATCATCCCTCAGCAATTTGCTGCAGTTTGAGTACAAATGCAGTGAACGCTACCGTGCAGTCTCCCTACAATCAAACGGTACTTATTATACATTTCTGGTAATTTTTCTTATTGACTCCGTTAAGTTTCCGAAATGTATTGGAATCACTTCTGGAATGTAGCAAAGTTGTCCACTTACACTTAACCTTCCTCCCACAACGCTGTGTGCAATACAACACTTTCAACCTAATGTGGAGGCGCGCATGTTCGCATCACTTCAGGGATAAGCTGAGGGGCAAATTACCCTACCAGCCAGTAGTACTGCAGCTATTGGTGAGGTATATCCACTCTCAGTCTTCTTTTTTTATCTGACTTCCTGCAAAAGGTAACTGTGTCGTTTTTGACACTGCCTTGTGGTACACGTTATATTTGGGGGGGGGACTTCACTCACGGTAATTCACACTTTTCTTTCTTTCACACTTTCTTTATGTGCTGGTTTGCTACTGGTCTCCTTGAAGTCTGTTGAAGTCTGCTTGAAGAGCGTTAAATCAGTTCAACGAAGAAATTCTGTTTGAAAAGGAGTACACATTCTTGTATATTAGTGGACTCCAAATAAATTCATCTTGGAAAACCTATAGGTATATAAAAGTTGCTACTTTAATCAACAATTGCCTAACCAATTACAATCACTTCATTCTCACAAAATGTTGACCAAATCATATATGGGGTTTTTTTTCAAAATGTTCAACTAACTAACGTTGTCTAAAGAACGTTATTTCTGTTTGAACCAAGAGAGTACCAAATGGCATTTGAACTCAACCACAAAACACGAGATGGATTATTGTTATATTTGATCAGTGGACTCCAAAAATAAATTCATCTTGGAAAACCTATAGGTATATAAAAGTTGGCAACACGATAAATTAACGAAAAAACTATTCAATCCCTCAATTTCTGATTTTCTTTAATCAACAATTGCCTAACCAATTACAATCACTTCATTCTGACAAAATGTTGACCAAATCATATATGGGGCTCATGCATGAACTGTACCTAAAACGTCTGTAGAATTATTGTTTTTTTACAAAAAATTACCTCGAATCGACTTTTTCAGTCTAATTTCACTCTCGAGATTCTAAATTCACTCTGAGTGCTGGGCATATGGTTCTGGTGTTTTCCAACTTCAACGAAGAAAATTCAGAAATGAAAGATCACGTTTGGAAGGGCGTTTTGCCCCAGCGACCGCCCTCCAGCTTGCCGCCTCTTTAAAAATTCCAGACCTCACCCCGAATCGAATTCACTTCAGACAATCGGGGGACGTCGATTTTAAATAAGAATGAAAAAAAAAGAAGATGAAAAAAAAGGCCTTAACCGTGTGCGGTTCTTTCGAGAAGTAAAGGTTTCCGAGTCAGTAAGGCGAAGAGCTAGGGGACCAATATCCTTTTCACCTTTTCAAATAGTCTTCTCTCCCCTTCGAAGTCCTCTGAGGACCTTTTTCTAAGTAACACTTCTGTCCCCTACTTCCTTGAGGCTGAGGTAAAGGTTTCGACCTATAACCTCACCTTCGTGCGTATACTTCCCACCTACGTGCGCCTTCGGTCGGCAGGGAAATGGGAAACATGCCACCTGGCCAATTTCATCAGGGCTGAGAAAAGAAGAAAAAAACTCCATTGAATACCTTTTTTTCGCTACTCCCTTCGACACCCCATCCCTTCCCCCATCTTTACCCCAACATAACACTGATATTTTCCTCGGGAGAATTCCTTTCGGTTGCGAGATGCGGGGGAGGAATCGAAAAAAAAAAAGTTAAAGAGGTATTACAGACTACGAATATTCCTTTCAGGAATCTCTTACAGCGACAAATGGGCTGACTTGATGGGATAGGCCCTAACACCTAACATTCTAGAAGAGAATTATACCTACGAAATCAATCGGGATACCCTTGTAATTTAGGACTATAGCAGCTTAACATTTATAGTTCGTATAAATTAACACCCAAAGTCATGTCACGCGTTCTTAGGTACAACAACCGGTATCGTTTTATCTACGAACACCTACCTATTACAGTATGATTAGATATAAATTAGCAAGAACAGCCGCACTTGATTTTCATTTTTTTAATTTCGAACAGCTGTGAAGTTTCTAAAACAGTCTTAATTTTCAACAGAATTTCCAGTAAACAAAACGCTGCAAATTCTTTCGCCGGACCAACATGGATTTCAATTGAAAATTTCCCTTTTTTTGCTTCAGCCGTTTGGGAGAAATCGTGAGTACGGCGTACGGCGGACGGACGGAAAATTTTTTATTGCAGATTCGGATTCTACACTCTTTGAAACGTAAACCATAAAATTTTCAGGGGAGGTTAGAATTTTTTTTTTTTTTGTTTTTTAAGAGCGATTACAATGGTTTATTATTGAATAATAAACCAATAAAAACTTGATTATTTTGAAATTTAAGATGAATAAAATTTATGAGATTTTTTTATCTTTTTTAAAAAGTTATCATTCAAAATTAAGTTATCAGTCTAAAAATTTATTTTAATATCACTATTAATATTCATCGCAATGAAAATTAAATCAAATTGATAAAGCTTGCATGATAATGTCATAAATAAATCTTTTTTTTTTTAAATATCACCATTGGTATTCATCGCAATGAAAATTAAATCAAATTGATAAAGCTTGCATGATAATGTCATTAATAAATCTTTTTTTTTTTGCCTGACCAAATTGCTAAATTAAAAATTTTAAAAAGTGAATAAGCAAAATGTGTATCAGGTGCTACATCAACCAGAAAATGTTTTGCAAAATCGTAAACTTCGTACTCAAATTACGGTCGAAAAATATGAAAAATGTTAGTAGGTTTCTGCCAGTTGGCTCCACAGCAGATAGTTCAGGCAACTTGACGTTTGATTCCCTCCTTGCTGAGGGGCACGAACATTAATTGCTGTAAAATAAATCATTTAAAATTTAAAGTGAATTTACTAATTTGAAAAATCGCTTCACAAAAACATTTTACGGTCAAACGGTCAGAATATAAAACATCATTGAATGTGGAAAGTTATTGTAAGTAGGTGCTACATCAACCAGCAAAACCTGATTGAAAAATCCGAAACTTAACAAAAACATACTCAAATTACGGTCAAAACGTCAAGAAGATAAAATATTTAGAACTACAACGGCCTTCAATGGCAATAATTTAATTCAAATGAATATGGTTTGCTCAAAAAAGACACTTCAGATTGACATGCATAAGCTCCTACTTGCTCACTTAGGTACATTACAGATCCGTTGTATCTACGAACACCTGCGAAACATGATCGTAAAGTTTTTCTGTTTTTATTTACAACGGGATGCCATTTTGATTTTTGGCGTCAATTCAAACTTCAGTTCTACGGAGATGGGTGACTGAAAATCAGAAATAAAAGCCCTCATTTATAACAAACTGGAGGGAGGATGACTTTTATGCATCACGCTAACTTCAAACAAAAGGAAGCTAAAGTTTTTTAATGAATTTCGTTCGTAGGTACACCCAAAAAATGGAAAAATAGAACTGTGACTTACCAGTTTGATTGATTAACCTCAGACTACGGGATTATCAAAAAATACTTTACGAATAAATTAAGTGGAGAAATTGACGTTCGAATGAGGGAAACCGTGAGTTTTTAATGTGAAATCCACGTTTTTCACCGAAAATCGACTTGTTTGCAGGGAACAAAAAACGAAAAAACAAAAGATTTTGGCATTAGGGTGTTTTAAATGAATCGAATGGTTATTCTCTCGGTCCTCAACCTTAGAAAGCGTTGAATCAACAGTTAAAGAATTCACTAATAAGATACTATTCGCTCAGAACCGCCGACCAGGATGATGTCCCTCCTCTAACAATGCCTTGAACTACGGTACCGATTATGGAAATTCCTTCAGCGTTAGAAAGCAACATCTTCACGGTGTAACATAGTCTGTATTATATTTTCAATAAATTGAAAATCCCCAACTAATATGGAACGAAGTAACCCAAAGTACCATAATAGTCTACATAGGCTACTGACGAAGCTAATGGCATCTTGAAAACGTGATTAGGATTTCTGAAGTTAGCTACTCATGTTGCTAATCCCACTTACAACATCACGTATGTTCTATGTGAAAAAGTCAGGGTCATGCAAGGTTCCGCAACTTCCCTGTTGGCTGTTGCTCCGCCATTCGCCCTGAAAGAGACCCTGGACGCAACAATGGTGCCCTCCGCTCGCGGTAAATACACCGACTCGCTCCCCCCCTCCACCCACTTCACACCGTTAACGGGGAACAAAAAGGCCTCTCGGGCCAAAAGACAATGGTCTCTAGTAATTCATCCGGGGAACAAAGACGCAAAGGGGGTCAGACAATGTACTGCGGACACAAATAATATCTCTGCTTAGTTGGACGTGGTGGGGATTTGTAGAGAACGATGTACTGAATCAACAACCGCTCTCACTTAACCTGCAGCTAATCCTCGAATCAATACTTTTAAACTACTGGGGTTGATAAAACCCCTCTATTCTACGAACTGGGCGGGAGCCCGATAACAGTGCTCAAATTATCTCTTATTAGTATTGTAGATTATCATACATTAAAAAGGGTACGCAGCTCTTCATTTGGTTCATCTGAGAAAGGGTTTCCGGCTTCATTTTAACAAAAGAGTCCTTCCAAACATGAACTCACTGTTTACGCCCACTCAATTGATCAGAATCCGATTTCAAATATCATATTTTAAATGTCGAACAGAACCTTGCGTTAAAATTTCAGCAGAACAACAGTAGTTCGACGAGGTAAAATAAAACACCTTCCTACGCTTCTCTTGTACCACAATCATTTAATATAAGACTTCAAAAACTCGATTTCAAGAGGAATTCTTGGAACGAAATTCTAGAACCACTATATCAACTGACGCATTCCTCATATGCTACTAGACGATTTTTACCATGTCCAAATGCGTTGCTGTATTCGTGTTGCTGTTATTTTTTCTGTCATCGTTCTAGCCTTGGGAGATACAGAACGGATGCCCCGAGTGGGTGGGTTCATGCGATTCTTTGAATCAATCGATATCATTGATTTAAAACAACAGTGTTACTTCGAAAATGTTTGTTGTACAGTGTTTTTTAATCGATTTTTGTGTGGATTGATTGAGATGGACGGTGAAAATTTGGTCCCAACTATACCAAACTTGCGATTTTTGAGCCAAGTTTGATCTACTATCGTTCAATAGTTTCAGTGAAAAACTTCGGACTGCGGACGGATGGATTTTTTTGTTCGATTCTCAGATTTTTCACTTCTTGAAATGTAAAACAGCATATTTTGAGGGGGTTAGTTTTCCACGAGTATTTTTTCAAAGTTTTTTATTTCAAAGGTTCATTATTGAAAGTAATAAACCAAAGTATGAATAATGATTAGTCTGGTAAATGATTACCGTGGAAATCCCTCAACATACTTCCATCCCCTCATTTGTTTTCAATAAGTATTCTTATTCCAATCGTAATGCATTACGTCGTCTAATTATTCATTAACATTTAAAAATAGCACTTAGGTAGCTGTGGTTCGGACAAAGGCACCATCTTGAGATCAGTTGGTTTGACAGTGCCATTTTTCAGGCCTTTTGATTTACGATGCATATGTATATTTACATCCTGAGCACGTTTTTACAAATCCATCAATGTTCAAACACGTTCAAACATGTTCAAAATCATTATTCGTTAACATTAATCAACTAGACAGCCGTCATTATTCCTATGGGAAAATAATATTAATGTTGTTTACATCAGTGGTAAACGATGTTTGTCGTAGTCAGCATTTCTTCTTCGTTTATACCTACGTCAACGTTAGGGATCTCTGTAACGCTGGTCTGACCCCACTTCATACCCATCCGATCACCTTTCATATCATTTTACTTTGCGTGCACTTGATTGATTTTTCGGTTTCATTCCCCAGATATGCATTTCTATCAATAGAATTCAAGGCAGCTACATCTGTGACCATATAAGCTGTGTTTCTTCCAGTTTATGTGCAATTATTGTTTTTTCGATGAAGGCGTGGCCGTTGAAATCAATCTAGAAATTCAACACGACCAACAATTAATGAAACAAAAAGGGAATGCATGGGCGGTCCCAGGGGAGGGGGGTCAAGGGGGTCATTACCCCCCAAAATTTTTAATTTTATGGTTTATAATAAGCTTATTTTGCAAACACACTTTTTTCCTCCTCTGTTTCTGTCAATTTTAACCTGGATTAAAAACCGTCAAGTGAAGTGATTAAATATGAATTAAACTGAGTCTTTAGGTAAGGACTTGGCTTTGGTTTGATAAAAAAATGTATTACATTTTCTAACAATGACCCCCCCCCAATGTAAGCCTAGGACCGCCACTGACGGAATGCAGGTTTAATTTGCATATCCGTTATCTCTCTGAAGAATGTTGGCATTGAAAACGAATTCTCACTGTACGTATGGGCCTTGGGTGCAACGTGAGAGCAACCGTTACCAACCATCATCAACTTCGCGAATTTGGGGCCCCGCAACACTCCTGCAGGCCTCATCTAAATGAGTTCCGTAGTGAAATAAGATATTGCGACCAAAAACAAAAACTGAAACAATTGATTGGTGGGGAAATGAAATGCACTCGTGAAATTTCCCCTGATAGGAGAAAGGACAGTCGCGTCACGAAGCGAAACTAGTTTGACTGAAACCGGGTCACGGTCGATGCATAATAACGCAAGTTTGGGCCCACCGCAGTAGCACTCCGAGAGTTTCCCCGGCATGTCACAATTGATTACGGATTCGCACTCACGACTGAATGATTTTAGGGAAGCCCCCAGCTTGTTCTCCTCCTGCTAGTTTGCAGTGAAAACCGGGCAATTACCCACGTGACCTGGGTTCGCCGTGTGCCATCATTCTGTCAATAAATGGACTTTACATCCGAGTGAGGCCTGCCAGCAACTTGAATGACAATATTATTGTTTATGTAGGGGGTCGGAGGTCTGTCTGGTATTAGGAACCTTCTGCGTTACATATCACCTTTGCTTTGACATATGACAGCAAATGCGAACACGCCGGTAGCGCTGTTCCGAAAGTGATTCTCCAAGGAAAATTTACTGCCTACGTGCAGGAGTAGAACCAAAAAGTACAAAACCAGTCGACATTATTGCACTCAGAATAGGATTTACGTAAGAGGCAAAGTGAGGCGAGATTTCGGGAGTGATAATTAACTTCCTTCCGTTCTGGAGTCATTTGAAGCTAAGTAATTCGAGTAGGTAGTAACCAAAATTATTCTATTTTTCTGGCTCATTGCAGCACACTAAACCCTATAGATTTATAATATGCAGCTTTCATAAGTACGAAATATTTCAGGACTGTTGTTAAGATTTTCGATCTCTCGCAACACACAGTTGGCCTTGTACAGTAATTACGATACAACAGACATCGTGTGAACGTGCGCTTTGTGCTCCAACTATGAAAAACGCTGCAAATTCTTTCACTGGGGTTTATTATTCAATTGGCTTGCGTTCATGATTTGAATTTCTGCTAAGCTTTGGAGTGTGCGTGTTTCACACGTGATAGAGCGATTATTGAATTTCAGGAGATATGCATAGAGCACGTAAATCTGTTCTCAACCAAAATACCTATTTGGATTGATCAGTTGATCATATTTGTGTGCCTCCTGAAATTCAATAATCGCTCTATCACTTGTGAAACACGGACACTCCAAAGCTTAGTAGAAATTCAAATCATGAACGCAAGCCAATTGAATAACAAACCCCAGTGAAAGAATTTGCAGCGTTTTTTATAGTTATCAGAATGCTTCAACCTGTGTATCGGCTACAAAGCCTTTTAGGAGTTCACTCTAGTATCCACATTACTTCATCACTACATCACTACGTCACTAGGTTACTGATATCAACACAAAAACAATAATAAACCAAAATAACGCAAATGTTGGCACCATAAATCAAATCGCATAAAGAAAATCGGGCCATACATCGGGAATGGTTAGACCTACGGACCTTTGGAGGGGCTCATTCGATTCCTCGTGGAGTATTCTTCAAAAAGAGTCCAAATTTAGGCCGCCTTGACTTTTTTTTGAGGTTTGTAGGGATTTTACAAAACTTTGACAACCCTTAAAGGGCACTTTAAATTAAGTGAGACAGCTGGCTCAAGAATTGGGGCGTCGTCGGACCAACATGGATTTTTCCTGAAAATTTTAGCTTTTTTGCTTCAGCCGTTTGGGAGAAATCGGGCTTACGGCGTACGGTGGACGGACGGAAAAATGTCTATTGCAGATTCGGATTCTACACCCTTTGAAACGTAAACCATGAAATTTTCAATGGGGTTAGAATTTTTTTTTTCAAGAGCGATTACAATGGTTCATTATTGAATAACAAACCAAAAACATGGAACATGCTTTAGCAAAAAAAAAATTAAATAATGGTAATGAGTGCATTAGGTAGGTACTGATTCGATTGTTCGCGTTGAGGGTTCAGAAACTCCGACGCAATGACATCCGTGGGTATGCAAAACCCGCAACGCCGATCGGTCGTGATGGTGGGGTAGGCCTCGTGCGCCGTCCTTTCCGCTTTGCCCTCAAGCTCAGTGAACAATACATCGGACACGGACACTGTTCAGTGGCAAATCACTCATTCGTTCCAATATACGACTAAATCCTGCAAGTTATTGAAGGAAGAGTTTTAATTTCTACATTAGGTAACCCATCTACGGAAGTCACTGATCTACGTTTATCGGACGTAGGTAGGTTATCTGTGAACCAGTATCTAAACTCATCGCCAATCCTATTTAGACCCCATCTGTAATTATTGACCCCACTTTTATCAAGTTCAGTAATTACAGCGAAAAGCCAAATGGCCAATTTAGTTGAAAAAACTCGGGGCTGGGCGCCTCCCCAGGTGGCAAGCCCCCTGGACCCCTGATGCTTACTTTTTAGAGCCTGCCGCTGAAATTCAAATACATGGAACATGCTTTAGACGCGCTTTTACTTTTTATCCATATTCATAACCTGACGAACGAATATAGCTCAATCAAAATTGCATGACACGATTATCCAAGAAACGGGAACGAATCAATCCTGTATCATCAACGTATCTTGTAAAATTCGGTATCAAGTTGATAAAATAACGTTTAAACACAGTAAATACCCTCACTGCTTGCCTAGAACTCCTCACTTCATGATGAGATGACGCAATAGCATTGGGAAGAAAACAATCGAATATGTTGATCCCCTCCACACACGCACACTAAGCCTTCCTTTAGCTCTAGTTGTTGACCTTAATAATCCCACGATCCGTTACTCTTCCGTCTGGGGAGTAGGGAAGGAGCGTTTTCAAGGCTCCAGACTAAGCTAGTACGGGTTCCAGTACCAGGGCGCCAAGATCGACCAGGAGCTAAGATCGCTCCTGTTGAGCTAAGTTCGCTCCTGGTAATTGTGACACTTCCGCGTTACCCTCCCGCGTCAACCATCACGCGTGACATTTTTCGGCTAGTTAGTCCAAGGCTAAGGCATGTTCCATAAAGTGTTTTACGGAATTTTAGCCAAACTGTATATTTTTCACTGTGCCAACGAGAAAATTGGTCCCATTTGATCATACCAATGGGAAAATTAGTCCCATCTTATCATACCAGTGGGACAATAGATCCCACCCCTCCTTCCCTCCTGGCCAGGGTTGGCCTAGTTGTCCCTCGACTCAGTTCCCGATCAACATCCCTCTTCCTGGTTCCATTCTCGCCGACTAACTACCTCTACAACAGGCCTTTATGCAGAATGCCTCGGCCTGTGAACTATGTTGTGGATGAATGCCCCGAGTTGGACATCTTTTTAAGTTCACCAGTGTTAGTTAGGAGAAGGTGCGGGGAATTGCTAAAATGAGTTGTCTTGTGTAGTTCGTTGCTCAGTCGTTTTCCATTTGTTTTGTCTGACTCGATATTATTTAGCCTACCTATTTTTATAATTATTTTCTCTGATGTTTGAAAATTTCTCTGTATTGGGTTTTTTGCCCGTGTTGTATATAAATAAATAAATAAGTAAATAAATAAATTACCCCCCTCCACATCTTTATCTCAGGATATTAATTATTTACCATTCATAGGTCATAACTAATCAATAAAAATGTAAAACACTCATTTTCTTTTTAAAAATTGATAAAATTTGGTAAAATTTATAACATTTTATTTTTTTTAAATGGTACCCAAAGGGTTAAATTCGATTTTCTAGTTTCACTCATTTTGAAACGTAAAACTGAAAAGTTTGCGAGGGAGTTAAAATTTTGTTTTTCTTGGTTGATTACTAAATTGATTATTGAAACTAAACCAAAATCGTTTTGCCCGGTGCGAGGGGACCAGGAATTACCCGGCAAAATCTCCCCTCAACGAAGTGAGAAACCCCGCCTGCAGAAGCGGATCCGACTTGATGCACGAGAGCCGAAGGTAAAAGCGGCCCCGAGTGCATAGTTTATGTAAGGAGAGCGAGGGGGCCCCGCTGTGGCGGAGTGAAGGCGTAAATTCATAATACATCAGGTCTGAAGGGTCCGGGGAGGCAAAGCCTCAGATGCGGCCGGCCGCGGGTAAAGGGGTCAGTGCGTGCGGTTTGTCGTAAACCTCCACCACCCTCGATGAAGGGGGGAAGCTGACCGAGCCGCATTATCAAACCGCGACAGGTGAGCTCTCGAAGAGGATGAACTTGGGTGAAAGATGGCAAGTGAGGACGTGGATAGAGTACCTACTTATGGTAGAATTACGTGTAAATATTGAATTATTCAGTTATTCTGGTAGAGTTCAAGACTTCAGACGTGGTTACAGCGAGGAGGTATTTTGGTTTATTAATGACAGCATTCCTTCCTAGATACGTGGATTTAAAAAAACTACAACTGGTTTAGTATTTCTGTATTGAGTTGGGCGTCCACAAAGACCAGTGGTCAATAGTTTTTAAAAAACGCTGCAAATTCTTTCACTGGGGTTTATTATTCAATTGGCTTGCGTTCATGATTTGAATTTCTACTAAGCTTTGGAGTGTGCGTGTTTCACAGGATAGGGCGATTATTGAATTTCAGGAGATATGCATGGAGCACGTAAATCTGTTCTCGACCAAAATACCTATTTGGATTGATCAGTTGATCATATTTGTATGCCTCCTGAAATTCAATAACCGCCCTATCCTGTGAAACACACACACTCCAAAGCTTAGTAGAAATTCAAATCATGAACGCAAGCCAATTGAATAATAAACCCCCGTGAAAGAATTTGCAGCGTTTTTTTTTATTGAACCTCAATACACAATAAAAACATCTATAATTTATCAAGTCCTTTGGCACTCACTCGTATTGCGTTAAAACTTCCCCAAATCCAAATTTAAACGATGTAGCCAAAGGTAGACAGACGTAGAGGGGGCACACAAATATCATCAACTGATCAATCCAAATAGGTGTTTTGGATGAGAACCGATTTACGTGGTCTATGCATATCTCCTGAAATTCAATAATCGCTCTATACCTGTAAAACTCTCTTAGAAGATTCAAATCATTGAATAATAAACCCCCCAGTCAGTAAATATTGAATAATATTTACCTATATATTATCAGAATGCTTCAACCCGTGTATCGGCTACTAACTACACTATAAGCATTCACATCGGCTTCACTCCAGTATCCACATTCACTACAACTCGACGCTATCGGCCGACATCACTACAAACAAACAATAATAAACGAAAAAACGCAAATTTGGCACCATAAATCGGGCCATACATCGGGAATGGTTTGACCTACGGACGTGGGGAAGGGCTCATTCGAGTTCCTAATGGTATGTTCTTCAAATAGGAAAATATTTAGGCCGATTCGACTAGTTTTGAGGTTTTCAGGGATTTTACAAAACTTTTACAGCCCTTGAAGGGCACTTTAAATTGAGTGAGGGAGCTGGCTCAAGAATTGGGGCGTCGTCGGACCAAGATGGATTTTTCCTGAAAATTTCAGATTTTTTGCTCCAGCCGTTTCGGAGATATCGTGCGTACGGCGTACGGACGGAAAATTTTTTATTGCAGATTCGGATTCTACACCCTTTGGAACGTAAACCATGAAATTTTCAGGGGGGGTTAGAATTTTTTTTCCAGAGTGATTACAATGGTTTATTATCGAATAATAAACCAAAAACCTACCAACTGGAATTTATCAGACCATACCCCACCCACCCACTTTTCATCAGCGGACTAAAGTCGGAATATCATTCTAATTTATGTGGTATGATTTCCACATGAAGATGAATGAAGATTTTCTATCTCATTATGGCTTACATTAAAAACATTGCTCTCTCATAATACACATCAAAATTTCATGAAATGAAAGCCGTTTTTTTTTCTTATGTCTTTTTTATTTCTCTTTGAATAACAATATCATTTTTTCCTGAATACTTGGATTTGTGAATGTGTTCTAAAATAAAATTTTCTATAGTTGTACAGAATTTGTGTAGACAATCGCCAACAACTTCTGAATAGGCAAATATAAACAGCTAGAAATTTAATTGCGGGTTAACCTTTATGTGCACAACAACCTAAAACTACCCGTGGACCAAAGCGTCGTGAACCTTAATTTTTATTTATTTTTATGATGTCGGAAAACTAATTTCATGGCCATTAATTCTCCTAAACCAAGTAATCCTAAAGGACGATTACATGTTTTTAGAAACTAAAATACGTCCAATGACCTTTACTAGTACTTGGAATGTTGAGAGTATCACATACATTTTCAAGTCATTGTTGATGCTACAACCTTTTTTTCCATGATCCTATAGAAATTTGAATTTTTCTTTCAAATTCACTTAACTGGAATTCTTATTCAATTGCTATTTACATGTACCAACCATTTTTAAGAATTAAAATCATTCAGGCCCCATTTATAAAGGTACCATACATTGAACAATGGCCAGTTTTGAAGCGATGTAAAAACATTTTATTTGAGGATTTTTTCCACTTCAACCCCTCTGTACTGCGTACGGTATTGCAAATTTGGAAGCTTCTCACCATGAAACGTACAAGGACAAATTCGACAAAACTTTTTTGCTATACGATTACAAATGCTTATTATTGAAAATAATAAACCAAAATGGAATTCGGAATCATCGAAATGTTGATTATTGGATAACCATCCAACGGAAATCAATGAAGTTCCTCCCAAGAAAATACTATCGGTAAGCGCCCTGAATATTGTATACATTATTGCTCTGATTACATCTATCAGACAGGGGCTATACATGTCAGTTTTTTATGAGCAGTAAAAGCTGCCAAGAGGGAAATCATGCTCAACGCGAGAGAGAAGCGGACTTTTATGACTAGACGGCTGGGCGTTTTTAATATAAATCCCGTGCGGTCGCGACCCGACTCGCGCATTTCGAAAGGTGCAAAAAAAAAATGCATACAGACAGCGGCACACTCATAGAGAGAAATCCATACACGTCAAAACTGTTAGCGGACCTTTATGAAAAATCGAGAAAGATAGCTTCGCAGTCGGAGAGATTTGATGTGATAGCTTACAGGGGCATTGGAAACCGGGTTTTTCGATTCACTTGAAAGTGGGAAAAATAATTTTATTTTATTTGTCGCGATTTTCAATTGAGAGAGGAAAATAATGATCATATTAATAAGACATATATGACAGGGATTTCTCTTCGTGTGGTGTGTGGTTTTGTTGGAAAAAGAGAATAGATCATGATTCATGATCTTCCTTTCGACCCAACATTAATTCTTATGCTACGAACAGCACACCAACCTTTTCTCCTTCCTCTGAATCATATTAGAAACTTTATGAGTTAACAGCTGAGGTTTAAAACTACATGATTAATCATTATCCCATTCTCGTCTACCACGACCCTCTATGCACTCCAGCTCTCATCCACACTCATGTTGACGTTATCATTCTCTACTTAAATCCCTATCAGATATTCTGATGCTCCAATATTCAAGGATATTCTAGTTACGAACAAAAATACTATTACAGTATGAGTATTTCATTTATTTTCTTGAATTAACTATTGCAACTACCAGTTGGTGCTCATTATTATTGAAATTGAATAGCTTGTTTCTAAAGGTACTAAAGACCTTTTTTTTTTCAAAATCGAGTTATTACGCTCCCGGGGGTTTTGGGACAGCATTCTTCAAAAAAATGCAATCAGGTTGAAGCTAAAAGTACTACATCCCCTTGAAAAACTAGGTTGAAAATTCAGTTTTATTTCAAAAGGTACTGTATCCATCATAAAAGAGCACTTCTATCGGTTTGTGTTAAAAAGTATAATTTCCATCAAAGAGTATCTCACTAGCTACAATATTTTGAGCATAAAGCACTATTTCCATTATCTTAAAGGATTTATCAACTTTCAAGCCATTTTTAAAGGTTTTTGATTATTTGAACCATATTTTTTTAGATTGTACAAATCAGTTTTAGTAGAAAGAATGTTGACAACCATGGTGAAACCTCCGAGGTGGCTTCCATAACATTGTCATAATCAAAAACTGCCACTCACTGCTTCGATCAAGCTTAGTACTTGGTGCCTTGTTTTTGAGTAATTTCAACTTTACATAAAGTGCGCAGTATCAAAGAGTTAGTTTAAATTGAAAGAAAAACTGTTTTTCTGAAGAAAAAGCGCCGGATGGAGGAGAAGGAGGGCAGCTGCATACAACAACAACTGTACCTTGACTGGAGGAAATGACTAAATGCCTTGCTCATTTTGCGATATTTTTAATGTTAAATGTAGAATAAATGTTTAAAACACGTTTTTTGTCATGGGGGAACTTTTCAGCTTGTAACGGTTTTCCGTGAATTTCTCGCTTATGGCCAAAACGGATATAATACCTTTTGGAAACAAACTCCTCAATTTAGGTTCTACCCCGTATACTGCGTTCAAATAATTTCTAGACTAGTGATATGCATTAAAGGCTTTATAATCCAGAAATAATAAGCCTTTTTGTAATAATTGACAGGGTTTTTGGCCAACTTTTCTTCCAATAACGAACCTTTTTAATAGACCAAGAAAAAACCAACCCCTCAAAAGTTGTTAGTTTACGTTTCAAGATACTTAGAAAAAAGAAAAGTATAGAAAAACTAATAATAGAAAAATCCGCCGTCCACCTTCTGTCGTTGAAAGTTTTTCCCCGAAACTATTGGACCAAAGGTTAAGTAATTTTTCTCAAAAATCCAATATCGATCCCCGGATCGATCCCAATGTTTCGGTCATCTCGGCATCTTTTTCAATCAACCCTAAGGGATTTTAATAATGGATTCCTCTAACAAAAAATTAAAAAGTCAACAACTTTCGAAATAACACGGTCATTTTTTTTTTCACTCAGACCACTCGGGTTACTGTACCATCATCCTTTCGCTCACCATCAACAAAATCGGTTAGGTAAGCAGTCGCTCTGCAGAGCCCGTGTAACGGAAGGTTTGAGCCAGGCCGCGTGGCTAGTGGCAGCCCAAGTATTTCCATCATGAATTCAATTATAAGGTATGGGAGCGCGAGGTGCCGAGCTTAGAAAATGTTCCACAGACTGCTTCTAATATTCGTAGATCATCTACATAGAAGGACTATGTAATACAGAAATGGTAAACCTCTGTCTAACGATCTGCAGAGTTTTTTTATCGTTCGTTGATAAAAGCTCAATATTAGATCTCATTTGTTTGCTATAAGCAATAAAAGAGTTTTTTTTAACCAGAAGATCAATTAACATTTTGTTGAAACCTAGAGTAAAGAAAAATAATCCATTTTCGATTAACAGTATGTAATTGCTTTGTAAGGCGATGTATTATAAATTCCCTGTATACTATGGTATATACAGACATGTAAATCCATGGTAATAACCTATTTCCTCATTCGTGTCATCCCCAAATACCCCCCTCCGCTGTCTTCATTTGCACCCGAGACTCATTCGTCCTGCCCTCGCGTCCACTGTGAAAACCGCGTTCACAAAGAGAATGAAATTTAATTAATTCGAGTTAATGTGATTGCCCTGACTGGCGGGGCCCCCTCTCTGTAACTATATCTGGCTCTCTTGGTAATTATTTCCAGGTCGGCGTCCTCTGAAACTGTAAGATTGATTTGGAAAATCCATTAGCGCTAGCGGTCATCAGGATGTGACTTGCTGCGTTAGGTCCTGTTGAACTTTGTAGAAGTCAATCCCGTTTGTTAGGTATATAAAAAATCATCCAATTTAAGTGGTCTTTGCCAGTATTTCATAAGAGGCCCCCATTTGGGATGTTGTTCGATTGAGAAAAACCAGCCCCGATTCTTAGATAACGAATGAATAATAATTTGTACCTCGGTATGATAAGGGGCTTCACTTTGCAACTTAGCAATCGTAAAAACTGCAATCTGCTAATGTAACTAAACTTAGTTGCAACGAACACCCTTCGCTCTGAATAATGCAAGCATTCTTTGGCGAAATCAGTTCTGACCCGAGTTCTTTGCCGATCCGGTTGTCCACAAAGAGTGTATTCGACACTGGTGTGCATTGTCCTAAATGCATGATCATGCTCTCCAGTCTCTCCAGTCGTTGAGTAAAATTGGGACCTTTGATGAATAAAGAAAGTTCCCATTTTCTCTTACTTGAAACTGTTATGTCGACAAAAATAACTTCTTTTTTTTCTTCGAATAACGCCATTTATCCACTTTTTTGTAGGTTTCATCTCAACGAAGGCAGTAACATGATATTTCACAATCTCTTTTGTTAAACACCTCAGTGGAACAGTGTTGGTTGATTTCAAACATGGTCCGTTTTTGCTGGAAGACTAGCTGGTTACCTTTCAGGAATTGTCTATAGAAACACTCCCAATATTGTTATAACAATACAGGTCCATATACCTTTCAGGCTACCAGGCCTTCCCATTAGATATGAAAGGTTAGTGGGTTACCAGTAAAATGCCGTGAGGATTCCATGGAGTATGCTAATTTTTGCAAAGGGGCAAACGTAAATTGCATGCACGAACTCGAATGTGGTTCTTCAACGAATTCTGTAAGATCATGTTTGATCAACTTCGGGAATGTTTGTGGTTTCATTTCTGGGTTTCAACGTACGAATCAATACACAATTAATCGCACCATCATGGATATTAGGATATCTTCTTTTACTACGGGTGTGCATGAAGTTATATTCAAGACGAACTCATCTTATCGTCTTTGGGCCATTTAGATTCTAGATCAATCATTCTCATAAAACATTCTAGATGAATCAGGAGACAAACTTTTCTCCCCAAAATTAAAACTCCCACTCATATTAGCCGTTTCAAACCTTTCAGTCTGCCCAAGTGTGAAAGTTTCTGCTTATCCTTGTAATAAGCTTTATTTTACAGATTTTATAATATAGAATCGAATCATATTATGATTTCGATGAAATTGCCACGAAGTGTGCCTGTCGGGATGTAGGTGCTCTTCTTTCAATTTCATAAAATAATCAAAATATTCACAATTCAAAAATATTTGTGATGACAGTGACAACTCCCATGTAAGCCAAGACCAGTTGATGCAATTTCAATGGCATTCCTAGATTTCTACGTCTGTGCGTATAAAGCATACTATAGCATTGTAGGTATCTTGATTTAATTGTTTCACTAGCAAGATCTAGCTTCTGCCCTAATCCATCTAGAAAGTACCACAGAAGATACCATCAAAATTTCAGGTTTCTTTGTGGTTCAGGGCAGAATAGAAATACTCTTTCGGCTGAATGTGCTGAATGTGACCTCGCCAGATTTTAGAGGCCCCACCGAAGCTACCATTGAAATTCTTGGCTTCCTAGATTGATTAGGAAAGCAAATGGAATACTAAATAATACTGCGTCAGTTTATATCTCAGAAGTTGATAGGTGAATGGAAAGGCATGAAATGTCAACAGATATAAACGTAGATGCTGATCAAGGGTATTGAACAGAGAAACTACTAACCAAATGTCTAACATTGATTTCCTTTAACAGTTCAGTGTACCATATCCACGGTGCAACCCCTACCCTACCAATGGCAAAAAAACAAATACAACTTCAATGTAAGTATGAAAGTTGCAGGAAGGAACTACCTCTACAGAATGAAGAACATTCGAATAAAATAACTATTCGTCAAAATAGCTTTTTTTTTCCATTTATTCACTTTTTTTAAACATTTCATCTCAACGAATCTGCAATAATCAGATACTTGAAACAAACTTTTCAAAAAACACGCTTCGTATTGGAAACACACGCTTCGGTTTCGTAACTCTTCCCAGGGTCCATTCTTTGGCGAACTCTCTGAATTTCCTGAATTGTCTCCAAAGAAAGTACGTTCGAATGATGAATAAGCGTATCAGCAGAAGACAATCACTATTTAAACTCTTCGAAAACCTTTTTGTACTTCTCTTACCTAGCATACTTCACATCTTTTTTTGTTAGATTACGTAACGGAGAGCGAACGAAAATTGCGAGCCCCTTATAAATCTGCCATAATAATTAAATGTCACCAGGATGGATTTCAATTCATGATCATTCTTTATATGTGGCATGTCTCGCAACTCATTCAACTGATCCTCCAGGGGGTAGATTCCTGTTTCATTAATTGATCGAATCAAGTAGTTCAATAAATTACCATTTGCTCTTGATAATCTGAATTTCAATCCCAGCACCGTCCAACCAAGAAAGAACTTCCAGCACCAGTACCTTATTGGAACGAGACGGCGTACTGGGTATACAGTACCCGCACGACCGCCAGGTCTTGAAGGAGGGGTTGGTCTGGCCCCTTGTTGACCCTAACCTAAGGTGACCATATTTGAGGAGCTTACTTTCAAACAGGCACATATCCATTCCGACAAAATGTTCATGAAGCGAAAAAAACTATTTGCAGATTAGTGGAGATGTTTTTCTGCAGATTCTCATCGGAGTAATGTGTGAGAAGGCACAGATAAAGATGCCTCAGAATATGAATCAATTTTCTCCAAAACACGAGGCTGTATATCCATTTTCACTATGGAAATGTGCCCTTTTGATCAAAACTCAAGGATTTGTGCCTTTAAAAAAAAAGAATTCATTCTCCATTCTGTAGGTTTTATTGAAAACTTTACCTGACTCCATGTCATGCTTGCCATCCATCGAGTCTCGTGTGAATATTCAACGTGAAGACGAAGGCGAAATGCTTCTTTTTGGATATGTGCCTTTTTGAAAACCCACGACTTATCGCCTGACGAAATTCGGAGGATATGTGCCATTTCGATTGCATCGATCCATCGAATATAGATGAAATCTACAAAGAAATGGTCGTTCATTTCCAGGCCATCCTTATGTCAGTCCATATCTACATCTTATCTCAAATTGTGCGCTCCGTCGCATAAATGATGGGTCGATGGGGAGGACGGATTCTGGTGGCTGGAAATGGTGTGCTTTCATTTAGAGGCGATCGCACTTGTCCTTGTGCAACTTGGGAGGACGCTGATACCCCTGGAGCACATCATTATAGGCTGTCCCATGCTTACCACGCCGAGAATAAAGTTTCTTGCCAAACTGTTAGCCACGCATTAACCATTGATTGCAATTCATCCATATTCTAGATTCCTTCGGCAATCAAGAGTGATGAAAGGGCTCATTCCATCCTGTGTGAGGCAATCGAACCGTGCGAATCTCTTTTTGAATTCCTGAGCATATGGACAGATATTATTTGGGTATTTACTTTTCTTTTCTTTTGTGGCACTTCCAAGAAGTCATATTTAATTTTTCTGTACTCCTTGCTAAAATGTTTGTCTCTACAATAAATTTAAAAAAAAAAAAAAAAAAAGAATTCATTCTCCAGATTCTGTAGGTTTTATTGATAATCCTCGATAAAAATCCATGTCATGCCTGCCATCTTCCGAGTCTCGTGTATATATTCAACGTGAAGACGAATTCGCAAATTCTTCTTTTTGGATATGTGCCGTTTTGGAAAAAATGTAGGTGACGGATGCAAACCTTTTGATGCAAACACATAACTTTAGCCCCGGAATTGACGTGGATGTGTTCTGTTTTTTCGGAAAGGGAGAAAGTTCGGAAAGGGCGATTAAGAAAAAAACGTTTTCTCCCAGATTTGGATACGTGCCTTTTTGAAAGTAAGCTCCTCATTTGTAATGACCTCATATAGCCTGAGACAAAATCACTATCACCTGTGTTCATACCTACTCCGATTGATCTACAGATTCAAATCATCCAAATTTTCAATCGCTCTATCTTTAGCACACTCTTTTTTTATTGAACCCGTTAATATTGAATAATAATCCCCAGTAATAAATTTACCTATATATTATCAGCGTTTCATACATATCAGTGCTTCAACCCGTGTATCGGCTATAAACTACAAGTATCCACATCGGCTATCACTCCAGTAACCACATTCACTACAACTCAACGCTATCGGCATCCCTAGGTTACAAACAAACAATAATAAACCAAAAACGCTGCAAATTCATTCACTGCGGTTTATTATTCAATTGGCATGATTTGAATTTCTACTAAGCTTAGGAGTGGGCGTGTTACACAGGTGATGAGCGATTATTGAATTTCAGGTGGCACACAAATATGATCAACCGATCAATCCAAATAGGTATTTTGGTTGAGAACAGATTTACGTGCTCTATGCATATCTCCTGGAATTCAATAATCGCTCTATAACCTGTGAAACACGCACACTCCAAAGCTTAGTAGAAATTCTAACCATGAACGCAAGCCAATTGAATAATAAAGCCCAGTGAAAGAATTTGCAGCGTTTTAATAGGTCTACTGAATTTTTTATTTCAGAGCGATTTTCGACAGAGAACTCGGTGTTTGAACGTGGAAAAACGTGAATTTTTCAAACGAAATCAGCTTTTTGACATGAAATAATGCCTGTGTTGTTGGATGAAAATGATGAGACGAAGGGGAAATAACCAAGTAATTTTTCTCGCTGAATCGAATGAAAACATTTCTAAAGCTCTCCAAATTATTAAAATCATGAAAAGAATTCACGTTTTTAACGTTTCATTTTGTTGAAATTATCTTATCAGAATCTTTGAAATTTTCGTACTTAAATTTTTTGAAACATCATTCAATTGAAAATCATTGAAAATACACTACGAAGGCAATATCAACGATGAACGGTGAATCTCGACAGAAGCGGGTTAACCTACAAAGTGTCCGCCGTTAACGTTACAAAGTGTAACGTAAAACAAATGTTAACGGGATTGCGCGGCGAATAAGCGATTTGAAAGTCACACGACGGGGCACGAGGGTTTGCCGCAACAAACTCAACTAGCGCGGCACCGCGCTTTTACGTATGACAATTCCATAGAACAGCATAGTTTGATCGCTTATAGAACAGATCGCGTTGGTGGCCCGCTCGCTCGCTTTCGTTTTTCACATATGACCCTGACGCGTCTGCGGCTGGCGAATTCTTCATGTAGGTACATACACAAGCGCGCCGCGCTGTGGGTGAGTTTTCTCTCAAGGGGCGCGCCGCGGGCAGGCGGGCAGGGGCGCGGCAGGCGCCCAGCGCCCCTGTACCTATACTATGGCCCATATAGGGCGACCCCTTACCGCAGGGACGAAAACCCCTTCCCCGCCATCAGGTGGCAACACCACAGCGGACCCTTTAACTCGGCTGACTTCCCCTCATTAGCAGCAGTAAAAGCCCCTTTCAATCTCCCCCTCTTGACGCAAGACGTTTTAGTTGTTTTTGTTGGAAAATATGATTTTCTGTAAGATTCAAAGGATAGAGCGATTATTGAATTTCAGGAGATATGCATGGAACACGTAAATCTGTTCTCAATGAAGATACCTATTTGGATTGATCAGTTGATCATATTTGTGTGCCTCCTGAAATTCAATAATCGCCCTATCCTGTAAACACGCACACTCCAAAGCTTAGTAGAAATTCAAATCATGAACGCAAGCCGATGGAATAATGAACCCCAGTGAAAGAATTTGCAGCGTTTTTTTATTGAACCTCAATACCCCCCCCCCCCCCCACAATAAAAACATCTATAATTTATCAAGTCCATTAGCACTCGTACTGCGTTAAAACTTCCCCAAATTCAAATTTAAACGATGTAGCCAAAGGTAGACAGATGTAAGGCAAGGAACACAAATATCATCAACTGATCAATCCAAATAGGTGTTTTGGATGAGAACCGATTTACGTGGTCTATGCATATCTCCTGAAATTCAATAATCGCTCTATCACCTGTAAAACACGCACACTCCGAAGCTTAGTAAGATTCAAATCATGAACGCAAGCCATTTGAATAATAAACCCCAGTGAAAGAATACTCATTTACCCCAGTAATAATATTGAATAATGAACCCCAGTAATAATGAACCCGCAAATGTTAATATTGAATAATATTTACCTATATATTATCAGAATGCTTCAACCCGTGTATCGGCTACTAACTACACTACAAGTATTCACATCGGCTATCACTCCAGTATCCACATTCACTGCAACTCGACGCTATCGGCCGGACATCACTACGTTACAAACAAACAATAATAAACGAAAAAAACGCAAATGTTGGCACCATAAATCGGGCCATGGTTTGACCTACGGACGTGGGGAAGGACTCATTCGATTCCTAGAGGTATGTTCTTCAAATAGGTATAAATTGAGGCCGCTTCGACTTGTTTTGAGGTTTTTAGGGATTTTACAAAACTTTGACAGCCCTTGAAGGGCACTTTAAATTGAGTGAGAGAGCTGGCTCAAGAATTTTGGCGTCGTCGGGCCAAGACGGATTTTTCCTGAAAATTTCAGATTTTTTGCTCCAGCCGTTTCGGAGATATCGTACGTACGGCGTACGGCGGACGTACGGAAAATTTTTTATTGCAGATTCGGATTCTACACCCTTTGAAACGTAAACCATGAAATTTTCAGGGGGGTTAGAATTTTTTTTCCAGAGCGATTACAATGGTTTATTATTGAATCTTGAACCAATATCCATGACCGTTATGTCGAAACACCGACATTTTCCTTGGATATATCGAATTATTAAAACAATACTTTCTAAAAATATCGATATACAATATGTTGATATCCTTTGCCGATATTGACATCTCTTATCTAAAATTCAATTAAAAAACACACTGATCAGCTGACGGAGCCTTTGTGGCAAAATAATCAATATGGATATGTGAAAAATGAACGAAGCTCTCTAGGGGCCATCTAGAATACAATTAGAACGTATGCGAGTTTGTTTAATAAGTGTTGAACTAGGTACTTCTAAAAATTTGTTTCGTCATACCACAAACATCAAAAACTCTTCAAATTATTTCAGGTAATTCCTAGGTAAGCGTAGGTTCAGGTAACGCCTCACTTGCCTGTGTCAGAAAAAACTCGAAGAACTTTTTGGTACGTCATTGAGCAGATTTTTGGCACTCAAAATAAAATGTGATCGGTCTGGTCACAATTTAGGACCGACTAGATCCCAAATGGAGTCCGTGTGCGAATGAAAGGGTTTTGTTCATCAATTACAAGACTTGATGGGATGGGTGGTGGACGGACATGGAGATTTGGAATTTACACGAATTAAAAAAAAAAAGGGTGGGGGGGGGTTACATAAAAAATGCCTATTATAAGATTATTAGCCTTATTGTTGAATAGTAAAGCAAAATCTGTTGGAATAGCAATCTAGACGAATTCTTAAACAGAGGCCGAGAAGTTGATAAATATGGAGCTCCATAAAAAATGTTCACAATATCTTTCTGGGTGATGAATATAGGTTTGGATGTAGTTTTACTGTTTGATTCTCAATTGTCACTTGATTTGCCGAGAATTCGTTTCTAATTACCTCTCCTTACTCATCCTCATCTTTCACCAAACGAATGCTTTCATCAGCAGACCTAATATCCGGGCCCCGAAGGCCGCCCCGGCGCAACCCCTAGGCGGCAATCTCGCGGATCCTCAAACCGAACGAACGGACCTCCCTTTATTTGTTCCTGTACCTTCGTCGCGGCGTTTCTCCCCGCTGTACGCCCGCGTAATTTCCTCAATTTAGTTACTTAGTTGTCTGTTTGCCTCCGATATTACGAGAGCGACCGCGGTCTGAGTGTGGGGAAGTTTCGAACTGGATGAAGCGGCAGAGCAGGTAGGTGGTGATGGTAAATACGAATCAGTAAATCAGCGCCTGATAGGTTGAAAGGGCACGTTTGTTCCGTGCAGATGTTCACAAAGACGCAATTAATTCAAGGAAATTAGAATGTTTCTGGGTACTATCATTTCGAGAATTCCGAATGATGTTTAACAAACATAACATCAACCAAGCCCCGATGTAGTAAATATTGATAGGTTACACACTGATTCTGTCCTCGCTTGTCCATTGTAGTGCAGTTTATGGTTTATTGTTTTGAACATTGAGCTTCAATAATCGACGAAAAGTGAACAAGTTTAAAGCAATCGATCTCCATCAAAATCTGTCAGTTTACATTCTAAGATACATCAGTTCGTGATATCGAATAACAAATCTGAGAATGCAAAACACACTGCATCTTAGCCAGGTCCTCCACTGGAACGGTTTTGAAGCGACGCGATGAGAAGCGACGTGACAGGCGTTATGAGGCGACGGAGGGTCCTCCGTCCTCCATTCCAAACGCTCGCAGTGGAGGACCCCCAATACAACTTATCGTGATGGGATCAGCCGTTCGAATACGGACGTAAACGCGTTGTTGCTTCGTCGCGTCAAAACGCTTCCAGTGGAGGACCACCCTTATGAGCATAACACTGGACTATGAATTAATGAAAATTGTTGAGGTGGTAAGGCACGTCATCACTCTAAGCTCTACAACTTGTTCTGTCTTGAATCTCACAATAATAAATGGTTGTAGTCGACCAAGAAAAACAATTTTTTGAACATCCTTTAAAAATTTTTGATTTACGGTTCAAGATACCTAGATTTCGAAAATTTAATAAAAATAATAATAAGTAATAAAATTCCGTCTAACAAACTAAAATGACGATAACAACCGCAACAATACGATTGTAGTTTCTACTACTCATTTTACCAACTACAGGTCTTTTCACAGCCAGAAGAACTGAATAGTATCACCATTCGATACACAATACAATAATTATATTCCAGTGCAAACCACAACGTTTGTCTGCAATAAAATGCACATCACCTTTAATTTCCTGGCTATTCCTCGATAATACCGTAGAAAAGCTGAGAGTTGAAAGATGATTCCCTTCAAAAACCACCTTGAAACTTCCACGGAAAATAAAGGATTTTCAAAAAACTTGAAAATTAAGGAATTTGAAGTTGTAGCTACAAAAACGGTAACTAGATACATGGTTGAAAGTGTATTTTGTAATCTATCTGATAGTAAATATTAAATTATTTAATGCTTCTTACAACAGTTTAATCGGATTTGAATTTGTATAAAAAAGAGGGTGCCATGGTTATTTTAGTGAAACAAGGTTGAACAAACGAAAAGATTTCACTACTGAAATTATTCAAAAACGTAACCTCAAAAATAAATTTTCTTGGTGGCACTTATTCTAGCTAATTAGTTGCAGAATCGATCCCTGAAGTTTGGCCGTGTATTTCCCGAACACCCTGTATATGAGGAGGTTCCGTCGCAAAAACTACTAAACGCCATTTTTTTCAATTCCGAACTAATGAAAGTTACGGGTGTGGGGGACTGTTTCTTCACGAAAATGAAGTCCTTTCATCTCAAAACGTGCTCTACCCATTAAAAAAAATGAGCGATGAATGTCGAGTTTTTAACCAAAAAGTACCCAACAGTTGAGGCGTGTTCCAAGCAAGACGTACTCTATCCATTTATACAGTACCAAATCGTAGTCATATCCGACTTCCTCTACACTATTTTCATCCAAATGGTACTCCATCGGCCTCGCTAGGCGTTTTTATAGATCCGACGTTTTCTGCCAAAGGTAGGTACTCTATCCATTAAATACAAATTTTGTATCAGTCAAAACGAAATTTATCCATGGTTTAAAACTTTAAAATTCGACGTGAATAATCACGTTTTCCACGGACTATCTATCTGTTTTGCCACACAATGGAAGGAGAAAAAACGGTCAATTTGTGCTACAAATTTTGCGTTTCCTGCAAAATTCACCCAAGTGGATATAGTACTTCTTGCGATTTAACCTCCTCAAATATACTCATAAAAAAAGGGTCAAAATTCAGGAATAATATCAGAACACCTCAAAGGGCTGTCCATGAAGGCATTTTTGACATTTCATGTCTTTGCTATGGCACACAAACAAATTGTCGTTATGTCACGTTACGTCATGTAACGAAATATGCTCAATGATTATTATGATTCGTAGAAGTGAGGTAGGTAGGTACCTATATGATTATAGCTGAAATTTGGCTATATGATTATTATGATTTGGCTGGTAGTCTCCTTAGGACGTGAACAATAAGGTGCAGAGGGTTTTGATCAACTGAAAATGGCTCCTGAAGCTAACTTCTTTCCTATCAACTGTGGAAAGCTGAAATTCGGCTGGTAGCCTCCTTAGGACATGAACAATAAGGTGTACAGGGTCTTGATCAGCTAGAGTGGCTACTGAAGCTAACTTCTTTCCTATCAACCGTTGGAAGCTGAAATTTGTCTCGTTAGGACATGAACAACAACGCTACTGGAGTAGGTGATGTAGTCTGGCTCGAATACACAGAAGAAAATGTCCCAATGTGTTGCAGACTCGTATGCAAGCATTTATGATTCTTAGAAGTGAGGTAGTTAGGTACCTATATGATTATAGCTGAAATTTGGCTATATGATTATTATGATTTGGCTGGTAGCCTCCTTAGGACGTGAACAATAAGTTGTACAGGGTCTTGATCAATAAGTTGTACAGGGTCTTGATCAGTGAGTGGCTACTGAAGCTAACTTCTTTCCTATCAACCGTAGGAAGCTGAAATTTGTCTCGTTAGGACATGAACAACAACGCTACTGGAGTATTCACTCATGCATCCAAATTTGAAAACAGTTGAGTGTTACCAAGGTAATCAATAGGTACTACCCATGCATCAACATATGAAAATAGTTTATTGTTGTCTACGCAATCAATGGTTAGTGGGGTTAATGTACTGTCATGTAAAACATATAACATATAACATACCGTTCTTTTACTACCCACGACGATATATGTATGGATGTAAATAATAAATAAAAATATGAGTTTAATTTTTGTTTTCTTTATATTGAAAAAAATGTAATTCACAGAGGAAGACAAGATTGCTAGAAGATGGAAGGGAAGAAGGAGGGAGGGGAAAGACATGAAATGTACTAATGCGTTGCAGACTTGTATGCAAGAATTTTTTTTTTGTTTTGTTTTGATATCAGTAACCTAGGATGAAGTGATGTAGTAATGTGGATACTGTAGTGAACTCCAAATAGACCTTGTAGCCGATACACGGGTTAAAGCATTCTGATATGCATGAAACGCTGCAAATTCTTTCACTGGGGTTTTGGTTTATTATTGTTTTTTAAAAATGCTTTCAATCAAATTCGGTAAAAACAGTTTGAAACACGTATCAAAAATGCTCCTACTCTTAAAGAATGACAGGTACCTACTACGGCCTCAAGTTATTCACGAAAGATCGTTTCCCACCCACCGTTTCATCGTCACAAAAGTGGATTCCCTTGTCCTTTCAAACTCCCGATCCTCCCGCGTCTCTGAAACTCTCAATCAAAACGAAATCTTTTCAAATCAAACCTCTCTACGAAACACGGCTAAATGTCCCGAAGGCATCCGTCGAAGCAAACCACCCCCGAATCCCGGTCATTTCGTACGAGTCTACGATCATCGCGTTTTCTTTTGTGCCGAAGGAAATTCGGCAATATCGCTTTTGCCCGGCCCACATTTTAATGTTGGCGTTTCAATTCAACTCAATGGCCGTTCCGCCCCACGTTACAGCCTTCTCCGAAATCGCGACCGTGTAATGACAACCTTTCCGCTCCCTTGACTATAATAACTTTTTACTGCCTTTCAACTCGGCAAATGAAGGTGGAAGAGTAACCCGAATTTTCCGGCATTGCCGTATTTTTTATGTTGATTTGAAAGCTTTTCTTTCTCTGGAACGAAAACGGAAAAAATGAAAAGATAGAAGACGACGAAAAAGAATCCTCTCTCAATTACTAATCCATGCTCATTAAACTGCCACTTAAAACGTTTATACCACTTATTGTTTGGAGCATTTTAATCAAATCAGAGCTATTCACTTTTTATTAAAGCCGGATTGTAAGCTTCGTGCTGATGTCGTTATCTTTACATGTCCACAACACCTTGAATCCCGAATCAGCTCGAAATTGAAATGTGTCATTAACTTTATAAAAAGAAAGTAATGGAATGGACTAGTCTCCTTTTGTAATGCCTGAAGGGATACGCCTGCAGTACCCAGACGGCGACCTGGAAGCTGAGAAGCTTCACGTTTATTTTCAGGGGGAGCAGCTTCAACTTGAAACTTACAAGAAAAGGGAAAGAGGAACTATACGTGATATGTTTAAATATATATTGTGCATTTTTTTTTAAATTTATTTCATACAAATATCAAGAAGTTTTGTTTAAGAGAACAGGAAGGGGTTTGAGAGGAGTTAATAATGACACCTTTCCGTTGGTGATTTGTTTGAGCTACGTTCTTTGGGCTGTTTCATTTTTCAATCAGACTTCCAGTAGGGAAAGTGACCCGAAGCGGCCCACCAGTCCCAGGCTTCTGTATTCTATCTGGTACCCCATAAGCTTAGGAAACCGCTCGAATGACAGACAACAGATTTTGGGAGAGGAATTAAGGAAGTCCGGAGTTTCGCTGCTGCTCTATCATATCTATTGTGCTCTTGTTGGGCAGGTTGGTATACAACAACCCCAGTTCAGGATGTGGCATGAGGGGAACGCTACACTCATAACCGTTTCTGTAGCAACCGTTTCCGTAGTTTCCTTGACAAGGATAAGAAGATCAAGAATCAAGAACTACTGATAGACCTATCAAAAAGTATTACAAAAATGAGTAGAAATACCTAAATGAATATATATAAGCCTGGCAATTGAAAGTTCAAAAGAACTTGTACTAATTGGCAGAGCCTAAACACTGAATTTACTGGGAACTAATCATGAAAATACAGTACAATTTGGCAAAAAAAAAACGTTGAATGTTCCATATAAGTAAAATCCAAAAGATCGATATTATTATTATGGAACGATTTAATGGCCTGCATAAAGCAAGCTCTGTACTAATGCACTCTTTTACTCAATACTGATTCACAAAAATAAATTTTTTGATTATAAATTCAATTCAACAATCTGGATTTTATGAAATTTTCCAGGACCTAAACGACAAGGGCAGGGTCAATGATTTTGGACTGTAACAGCTCATTCCAGCTTTATTTCCTTTTTCAAACAAGGGGGCAAAATGGAGTTTTTAAGTGCTTCTGGTTATTTATTATATTTATATTTTTTATTATTGCAATATTTATTGAGGAAAACGTTACAGTACCACTACATTATACTTTGCTCCTCCCCCCTATAAGCCAAGCTTGTGCTGGGGGGAGGAGAGTCGCAATTACAAATTGTTAACAGTTCAATAATAAGTACATAAAACATAAAAATACATTTTCGGTAGGGGGTAAACTAAAAATCCATGAATGTCCTTCTTGCAAAAATAAAAACTAACTGGAGGTGGAGAAGAATCAACCGATAAAGCAGAATCACTAAATTATTTTAATAGAATTGTTCCGCACCTACCTAGTGTGCTATAGTAGTTTTAATTTTTTTTTAAAGGACTGAAGGGTGAGTGCTCTCCTCAACTCCTCCGGCAGTGCATTGTACAGAATGGGTAGTAGCATCTCTGTCTAGCAGCTGTGTTCCGAAATGGTGGCCTGATGAGCTTTTGCGTGCTAGCTCTTGTAGCTGCGGCACTAACACACGATTCAAGGCTGCCAGCCAAGAGGTCGCGGAACGTTTTAATGGTGGTGGCTCTATCAATTAGCTGGTGAATCGTTGGCACATTCAATTCCTCAAAGATGCGAGCTGTGGGGTACCTATTTGCCAGTCGATAGACATTAATTAAAAACATAAAAAAGCGGTCCAACAATACATTCTACCGTTTTAAGAAGAAAGGCGCAGCAATCAAGTACATGGTCATGTCCGTGCTTCACAAGGCCACCCTTCTTGCAGTTCAGTGCCAATGTTACGGTCATAATTGCGCCACAACCATCACAGTTTGCTGGAAGCCCTTCAAATGTTACGGTATCATGTTCATCCTCGTTGAACTAATAAATTAAGTCTTGAACTAATAACAATACTTTCATTTTGCTTTTCTATGAATAATATATTGTTTAATTTTTTACAGGAGTGATTGGACTCAGTTGGGAATCATGGTGGACATACGATGGCATATCAGGTATCTAACCATTATCCAATAATTTTGCATTGCTACATTTTTCTGGATAGAGGGAGCAACTTCATCTTCTTGAAACTCAAAACTTAAACTACAAACCATTTTAAAATGAAACAATTAAAAGAGATCTTTCCTTTTTTAGCCAACATGTATTCGGGTACCTATCATTTTCGGTATTTTTTGGCCTGTGGTATTACAGAGTAAAATTGCGAAATTACATTCTAAAGTTGAATTTCAGAAGGCACACAAATATGATCAACTGATCAATACAAATAGGTATTTTGGTCGAGAACAGATTTACGTGCTCTGTGCATATCTCCTGAAATTCAATAATCGCTCTATCACCTGTGAAACACGCACACTCCAAAGTTTAGTATAAATTCAAATCATGAACGCAAGGAAATTGAATAATAAACCCCAGTGAAAGAATTTGCAGCGTTTTTCCTTGAGGGATCGCCAATTTGCATTCCTGATTCGGGTTCTACGCTCGATTTCATGAGAATTGGACCCCTTATTTGATTTTTTCGGCAGAACGCAACCCATTCAACGTGCTCTCAAACTTGTCATCAAAATTAAACAAATATGAATGTTAGACAACACAAAGCGTGACTCCTTAATTTGCATTGTTTCAACAAGCTATAGTACTACCGGAATCAGATTTGAAAAAACAATAAAACATGTTGCACCTCATTTAGGGTTTGCTAACATTCGTGGTTGCCACAAGAAATGTGGGTTGTCATTTGAAAAAAACGCTGCAAATTCTTTCACTGGGGTTTATTATTTAATTGGCTTGCGTCCATGATTTGAATTTATACTAAGCTTTGGAGTGTGCGTGTTTCACAGGTGATAGAGCGACTATTGAATTTCAGGAGGCACGCAAAAATGATCAACTGATCAATCCAAATAGTTATTTTGGTTGAGAACAGATTTACGTGCTCTATGCATATCTCCAGAAATTCAATAATCGCTCTATCACCTGTGAAACGCGCACACTCCAAAGCTTAGTAGAAATTCTAATCAAGAACGCAAGCCAATTGAATAATACACCCCAGTGAAAGGATTTGCAGCGTTTTTTTATGGTTATCAGAATGCTTCAACCCTGTATCGGCTATAAAGCCTTTTAGTAGTTCACTCCAGTATCCACATTACTACATCACTACATTACTACGTCACTAGGTTACTGCTATCAAAACAAAAACTTATTAACCAAAACCCCAGTGAAAGAATTTGCAGCGTTTCACATATCAGAATGCTTCAACCCGTGTATCGGCTACAAAGCCTTTTAGGAGTTCACTCCAGTATCCACATTACTACATCACTACATCACTAGGTTACTGATATCAAAACAAAAACAATAATGAAATAAAATAACGCTAAAGTTGGCACCATAAATCGGGCCATACATTGAGAATGGTTTGAGCTACAGACCTGGGGAGCTCATTCGATTTCTCGTGGAGTGTTCTTCAAAAAGAGTCCAAATTTTTTTGAATTTTTTAGGGATTTTACAAAACTTTGACAACCCTTAAAGGGCAAGAACTGGGGCGTCGTCGGACCAACATGGATTTTTCCTGAAAATTTCCGATCTTTTGTTCCAGCCGGAAAATTTTTTTTTTATTGCAGATTCGGATTATACACCCTTTGAAACGTAAACCATGAAATTTTTTTTTTTCAGAGGGGTTTTTCTTCGGAAAATCAAATTTTTACTGTTCTTACTAAACCTTTTTTTTTTTTACAGTACCATCAAGAGGTCGTGCGGGTATTACAATGGTTTTTTTTTTTTTTTTTTTTCATTATTGAATAATAAACCAAAACAAAATTGGTGTACTTTGCTAACATTTGTGGCGTGCTCATGTTTGAGATCCCGTAACGTTGGATACCCTGTCACTGTGTTCTCCTTTTCAACAACTTTATTGTTTTTTATCGGGTTTTTAACCAATTTATATTGGAATTTAAGTAGATTTTTCAGCAGAATTCGTTTTTCAATCTCAAATCAAGCCATTTTGAAACAGATACTCTCCAATCTCAGTCATTGACTTCAAAATCAACTCATCGAATTAGCAACTCGTATCCGATTTGCTCTAACGCAACTGTCGCTCTAAGTAAGCTCCAAAGGCCGGTAGGTATGAAAATCAGAGTACACCGATCCTGTGAAACCCATTAGGTGAAATTTTCCAAAACTCATGCGCCATCCAGCGAGTAATCTGGTTAACGTGTGCGAACCGGGCGAAAACAGGTGTAATAATTACGATGGTCGTATAAGTGATATCTCGCGAGGTAGTGTTTCCAATCCAGTTAATGATTTCCAACCGTTAATCTGGGAAGAGTGAAATTTTATCGGAGAGCAGAGCTGCCCAGCACCACCAGTAACTACTGATTCCTTTTCAATCATTCGAAGATGGATTCAATGGGATGTTAGCCTATCATTTATCAAAGTAGAGCATCAAGTTCTTTTTATCTGAGTTGTATCAACGTTTGAATTGTATTGATTAATTTATATGGCAAGTACATTGGGGAAATAACGTAATACCACTATCCTTTTACAGAATATAAGCAAATATGAGGTGACACTGTCGTACATAAACTTTACCAACTGAAATATTTATTTCTAATATTTGATGCCAAATTGGCGTCACCATTACTAATTCCCGCGCCAGGTGTCTTTTGTGCGTACGCACTTTACCTAGTAAAACTGGGCCGGCGAGAGAAAAATAGTTAATCCTGTCCGTTTCGCCTTGATCTCCAAAACGATGATGACCACATTGCCGGATGCAAAAGGACGTATTTCAAACAACTTGCGTACCGATTTTCGTTTAATTTCCTATGGATGAGTGACCCGATATAAATATGTGGACACACGTACAACAGGATAAGCATCAGCTGTTTTTATTTCAAGAACGAAGATACAGCAATGCTAAGCAACCCTTACAAAGCAATACGTATAGAGCACGTAGAGACTGTTATCTGCCCTAACAACTGAACTATTTGGTTCAAAAATCTATTATCAGTGCGTATTGGTGTCCTCATTACTAATGTCCTTGAAAGATATATTTCTAATACTCGAATAAAGTACCATGATATTGTTGTGATTCCTCATCAGTTCTCTTTGATTGTGAGTCTTTGCCATATAAACATAACTGTAAGTATTTAGGAATTGTTTTTGACGGAAATTTGAAATTCAAAACTCATATTGCAACTCTAATAAATCGACTGCGTAAGTTATTTTATGTATTCAAAGCTGTTGGGAATTTTTGACGAAAAAGCAACTCCGATCTGTTTATTTTGGCTTGGCTTTTTCTATTATAAATTATGACATTACGATCTGGGGAAGCACACTTTAAACACATCTCAATCCACTTTAGACAATGCAAAATGTTCTTTTGAAAAATTATTAAATGAACCCTTCAGGTCTCCTACTGCTAAAATTTATTTGATTTTAATGTTTCCAAGATAAAAGATATTTTTTTAATGGAATCATGCATTCAAGTTTTTAGATCCGGTATCAAAGATGAACATTTGTCCCAATTATTGAGCGGAGAACGTTAAATTTTTTTAACATCGCATTACCTCCTTTCCGGACTGAATTTTATCGTAGAAGTGCAAATGTAGTTGCGTTGAATTTTTTATATACCAACAAAATTAATACTAGGGATTACAAATCTTTAATTTAATTTAAGAAACACCTTCGTCCTGTCTTAACTAATGTATAATCAGATTATTTTTTCTTTTTTAACACCAATTTAAGTAGGTGAGCTTCCCGTGTTTTTTCCGTTCTTTCCTCCATTGATTTACCAGAGAGTATATTTTAAATTATATAACTATCTCTCTTTTCCACACAACTATAATGGAATGCTTAGCCACCCGTGCATAGCAAGACGTATAGGACACGTAGAGAAAGTTATCTAGTTTTACAACTGAACTATGTTGTTGAAAAAATCTGACAGCAGAGAGTATTGGCGTCGTCATTCGCATGTCCTTGACAGATATCTTATCTATTATAGGTATATTTTGTATCATACATAACGTATCTTTGATTGATCTTTGTTTATAAATACCTGTTTACTTTTCATTTGGGTTGGGATTTAGTCTCCAACTTGCCTAAAATACTACACCTTTAAACAATCCGGTCATTAGTCGCTTAGGAGAATGTTTGCTTCCCTAAGCGTTCCAAACAATTGATCCTTTAACCAGACTTTACGATCTGCATACACACTTTACCGTTTAAAACCACTCCCGCAAGAGCTGTACTGACAAAGAAAGTTTATCCAGGTCAGCCCCCTCAGCGCATTCCGTTTTCGAAGCTCACTGGCTAAACCGCCGCTGGAACACGCTGAGTCGTGTTCTCCTCGCCCTTGACAATGCACTATTGTGTGTTCACCCTTTTCCGTGGGCTGGTCATCGGGTTTTGATTCCTTTTCCGCCAGAACCGCCATTGGAAGTGAGGCGACTGCGAAAAACCAACAATGGGATGTGGGCAGGCGTGATTTCCCGGTCACAATGCGTCCCCTACCTTTTTTTACCCCTTCACGCTCGCTACGTCGGCTCAGGTGTTTAGTAGGAAATTGCTCCTATACCCACTCCAATGAACGTCCCAACCTCTTGGAAGTTTATTCTGATTGTCAAAATTCAAGATCTTAGTAATAGAAAAAATCTCATTACTTCCACATATTACGATCAGCATACGTTTACAAGTTAAAATTGACTTTGTTTTGTACATACAGCAAGCTATTCAGATATCAGATCGGTACTTCATTTCACTCATATTTACTCAAAACTATTAGGTAATCCTCAAATTCAGCTTCCCATTTTGAGTATCAGTTTGATTTCCTCTTTTAGCAAAGGGGGCCGAAAATTTGCAACCAATAGAAATCAGTTGACGATATTGGAGATCAAAGAAATTGAAGATGGTGCTATTTAAGAATAAGCAAAGATAGTACATAAAGGAGTGAGGAGAAGGGGAAATATAGATCCTTATTTATCGAGCCACGGAAAATGGAAGATATAATAAAATATCTGAAGACAAATTGCGCAGCCCAGTTTAATCACACGAGTCACCAGGAGATTAGACAGCAAACCAAGCATTTAAGGGCACGTCCTACTGTTCTTATTTATCTGTGGAATAATTTCGGACTGTGGAATCCACGATTGTGTAGACAGTTTGAACATAGAGTATTATGCAAAAGCGTAATTTGAAGACTCGAATATAATAAAAAAATTTTCCTTTATTATGAATTTTTCTGGGTGCAACTATTAGTTTTGAAAATTCTATAAAAGAATCTGTTGGCCTCAAATATGGGTAATGAACTGAGATAAAAACGCCAATTTCCAAGCTCGCCATCAGCTCACACAAGCTCCATCCAAAAAACGAAGATACCCCCTTCTTGAATCAGTGAAATCCTTGAAAATTGAGGTATAATTACATCTGATTACTCAAAAGATTAGTCGAGAGCAAGACTGAAACTTTCAATATCAATGTACAAAGGGGACAGGTTGTCCGAGCGAGCTGGGGCGTCAATCCTCCAGCTGTTTACTTTCAGTGGTAGTACTGATTCGAATCCGGCTGGCACCAATGATTAGGGCCAAAATCCTCTCAAGTGTTGTGTACCTGCCCTGTCGTTAGACAGTTCACCTCTGATCTCGATATCACGTGAATCCAAAACGCTCCCAACCCAGGGGCGTGAGGCAATGGGAAGCCACGAGCGAAATCGTCAGACCTAGTTCCGATCCTCTCTGGAGGACGGCTGGCAACGTCCGCGACACCTCCGGGTAGTCGGACGAAAATCCAAAGTGAAATTCCTTGTTTACTTTACTAATGTAAATTTGGCGGAAAAAAAAATAAAGGGCGATGCCATTAAAATTAAAAAGAAAAATTTGTTTAATGTATTTTTTGTTTGTTTCATTATTAATTAATTAATTTAACTGATGGTCCAATCAGTGTAATTGTGCTACTATTACTACCTGAACAGTAAAGTTTTTCCTATTTGAATCTGTAAATTTAAGTGCTTAAGCAGATAAAATATTGAGTTTAGGACGTTTAGTTGTGTCAATATAGAAAATATCTTTCACACGGTATATGGAGGGGGGGGGGGGCGTACCACTATGATATGTGTCGCGCTTTGAGGTAATTACAAATATGGTCACCTTAGGTCAACAAGGGGCCAGACCAACCCCTCCTTCAAGACCTGGCGGTCGTGCGTGTACTGTATACCCAGTACGCCGTCTCGTTCCAATAAGGTACTAAGGTTCTTTCTTGTTCGGGCGGTGCTGGGATTGAAATTCAGATTATCAAGAGCCGGGTAGTCGGACGAAAATCAAAGGTGAAATTCCATGTTTAATTTTCTTTACTACTTTTCAATATCAATGTACAACTTATCAATAAATTTTATTCGACATACATGATTCGTTCACAATATTTTAAGAAATAACGGGCAGGGTGAAAATGAAATCACAGTGATCTAAAAATTGATTATTTTCCACGTTAATCTTTCAACAGTCACCGCCTCGAGGGGGAATAAAAATTTATAGGTTTCCCCAAAAACTTAATCAAGAAGACTCCGGAGAACGTGGAGACGATATATGAACCTTTTGGAGTATGACAGATCGTCATAGCGCCTAGCGGAATTACCTCACGTATAGGTAGGAGGAGAGAGCTGGCGATGTAAGATTCCTTAACCAATGGAGAGAATAGCAATGGCAAGAGCGAGGAGAATTTATGGACCTAATCACGGAGCAGGAAGAGGGGAACAAAAAAAAACTGATATTCTTCTAACGGTTCACCTACTCATTCAAGCCTTGTTCCTCCGTGTGGGGTGGGTCTTAAGATAAAAACGCGGTATGGAAAGATGGAAACAATCACGAGGTAAAATATCCTCGGCAATATATCTCCGTAGGGAGGATGACATTTTGTGGCAAGGCATATTACGGTGAGCACGACGGTGCGGGTAGGCTCTCGGAGCTGCGACAACCCCCCTTTTCTGTTATTCACGTCGCGAGCTTTGCTCGCCCACCCCTGAAGACAGTATGTAAGGGTTTTTTGTTGAGGTTATACATCGCCACCAATAAAACACTATTTTAACCCTGGTACTTCCCAAGAGACACGCCAATACAACCACGACGTCTATTTTTTGTATTTGTTTGTTTTGTTTGTGTTTTTAGTATGTATACAAAACTGGCGAAGTTCAAGAATTCATTCGTCTCAAAATGAAAAAAAAGCCAAAATCTGAAATAAAATTCAGTTTTGAAATCACATTCATGTTTTATTTGGTTAGTTATTGTTTGCTTGATATAGGCGTAGTAGATATAGACCTTTCAAAGTGTCAGTTTTCAGAATAATGGATTACCGTCTTTACTGAGTTTGGAAGGGGAAAATTCAGCAAGTTAGCAAAGCAGAAAAAATGCAAAATAAAATCTTTGGCCCGAAAATTGACGCAGACCACGTACCCTGGCGATGAGTCGGGGGCCTCCTGGATGCGTGGTGGTGAATTTCTGAAGAAAAACTCGAAGAAACTTGGTGATCGAAATTTTCGAGCCAACGTGTTTTCAAATTGAACAGACGGATAAATTAGGTGATGAATCGTACAATTGGCGAACTCGATAATCTGAGAAAACTTGTTTTGGTTAGCGGGGAGAGCTGGTGCGGTCCACACGTACGTCTTTCTAGTGCTGATTAGATGAAAAGTCGTTACCTTTTATCCGAACATAATCTATTCCCGATTATAAACATTCGCCCCATATATCGGTGGCTTCGTGTATTATAATCAAAGTTGCGATTTAAATAGTTTCCTCCAGACTTGCACTTCCTGTATTATAGTAAATATGAGATTGGAAGGCCCAAACAACTCTTCGAGGTTTTCATTGTTGACTCAATTGTTTAGACATTGTGAAGATAAGGGTAGTTCCTCGCTTCCTTTTCCTTGAAACTGGTAGCGCTGAGCACTTTTCATCTTCAGAGGTATCCCCTGGATGATGCTGGCATATCGCCTCAGGCCTTGAAAGGGGCAAATAGTCAATCGCATCACATTCTGAGTACAGCCTCACCCGATTTCCACCGTCATCGCTTTTTTTAGGCAAAAAGTTTATTCTGGACCAGTTGTTGAGAGTCAGTTGATAGAATTATTCGGGGCTCTTAGATTCTTGTCCACATCATTTTGGGGGAAATAAGTGCTCATTTAAACTATCGTGCTTTACCAAAGGAGCTTAAACCTATTGGTTTGGGGGTCGTAGGCTTTAACCATCTGCAATCGCCTGTAGCCACGAGTTTTAGTTCGACTCGATGTTGAATTGGGTTTTGTCATTTTGAATTTCAAAAATCATGCGAAAAAGAATCACCTAACTATTCTATTTACAATAGAATAGAACACATGAGCCATCTTTAAGAGTGACGAAAATACCATAGGACATGATCCCTCAGGCATCAACGCTTTCAAACGGCTGAGTAGCTATGTAAAGTCTGTCCTGGTAATTCCTCAATGAGAAAAATAATGACAAAGCCTAGTTGACAAAGGCTTTCATCTCTTATCCCCAACATTTCAGCAAGATAGGGCAGCTATAACCTGAGAAAAAGATGCTTGATGGATTATGTGTTTACCCATGCGCAGAGTGAAGAAGTGGTTTCCACGCATTGGAGTTGATAGTCAACAATCGATAGCAAATTCCATATTCCCGGAAAATGGCATTAGAATCGGATGAAAACTGTGGAAATTAGGTCTGTTACAACTATTTCGCATGCGCAGCAGTTACTAATGATACTATCGGCAGAACATGTACTGGCTTACACTGGCTGTTCTGGCGATGCCATTGAAAGCTTAGTCGACATGTCTCGTGGATCTGTAGCGCTAATTCTATAGCGAACGAGGCAATCGTATTGAAATTGATATGAGATCTTTATACAAACCGTAGCTCCCCGACAAGTCCAGCGAATTTCAGCCGGATCAGACCACTTGAACCTGAGAGAAGGATTATTGATGTATTTTACGTTTGCTCATACGCAGAGTGAATTATCGATTTCTGAGCTACCAAATTGTTACAGCACCATTTACATTCCTACCCGCACATTCCTTGAAAATTTCGTCAAAATGTAATGCGAATTGTAACAATTAAGCTTATTGCAAGGATCTGCGGACAAAGGGACTCACAGACAGACTGGAAACAAAATTTGTTCTAAACGATCTAAAACGTAAAATGCGACTTGAAATTTTGAAGTTTGAAGAAAGGAACTTTTCATCTCCAGAGAGTGAAAACAAAGCCTCTTTTAGATCTTCTGGTAGATCCGGAAGCGCCACGAAAAGTGAACAAGATTATCTCTATTATCCATATTTTCGATCTATTTAAGTCTCATCGGCTCCCAAAAATTGACAACTTTTCACATGTAAACCAACTCCCTACAGTATACTTTCAACTAAACAATGCCATCAATTACAGATTATGTTAATCAATGTCGTGTTTAATTCTTTTTGAAAAGGCGTAAACACGAGTCACTTTCTCAATGATGTGTTACGTTTCCAGTGGCCACGTTGCCCGATAAATCACTTCTATAAATGAATGAAATTGTTAAGACAACGAGAAGCGCAACAATTTTCAAAAACTTCCGAGGGTAGTCATAAAAATAAATGTACTCAACCGGTGGGAAAAAAACCAACGGAATTTATATAGCCAAGTTATTTCAGGACCACCGCAAGCCACCTAACTAATAAGCTAATGGGGCTAGGCCATATTTCTTTTGGCATGTTACCACTTTGCTCTCCGCCATCCCTTCCCTCTCCGCCGGCCCTGTAGATTATTTATCTTTACGGTGGACTGTTATATTCCATCTCTGAACTACTTTGGATGGGGGTATCTCGTTTTTATTCGTTCCAGGAAACCGTTATTTAGATATTACTTTCTGAAGGAGTTAGAAAATTTTACGTTTCATAATAAATATTATCAACTTTTTTCCCATTAACGTAAGTCACTAAGGACCAGTGGCGGTCCTAGGATTACATTTTGGAGGGGGTCAATGTTAGAAAAAGTAATACATTTTTTTATCAAACCAAAGCCAAGTCCTTACCTAAAGACTCAGTTTAATTCATATTTAATCACTTCACTTGACGGTTTTTAATCCAGGTTAAAATTAACAGAAAACAGAGGAAGAAAAAAGTGTGTTTGCAAAATAAGCTTATTATAAACCATAAAATTAAAAATTTTTGGGGGGGGTCATGACCCCCTTGACCCCCCCCCCCTGGGATGCTAAGGACAGCATTGCTTATGATAAGAACTAGAATACAGCTTATTATAAAATATTTATATTTCGTTTCGCAACGTTACCATGAAGTTACTGGTTAACAAACACTAATCGAGTACCTAACTTAAAAATCATAGTTTCAAATCATAATTTGGTATTGGCAAGTATTTTGGGATTGATATTGATATCTTCCCTTTCCCGTTTCTAGAAAGTGCTGAGCCTGAGCATAGACCTGACAAATTTTCTAGGCATACCGCTTCGGAGATACAGGCAACCCCCCTCTGATATTTCCAGTTCAATGTTGTAGGCCATTACACCACCTCCTTTTATAACTTTTTAAACCACTTCTGAAAACATATTCAAATGGCCAATTTACGTAAAGTAAGAACTGTTTTAAAATTAAATTTTATTGACTAAAATCGACCTTGTAGGACCAAAAGAATGTACCTGGATGTACGTACCTAATTGGTGAAAGATGTCCCAACCTCCTAGAACGATCTGCTGAAATTCCTTTCGATGGTTGAGATAAAGGATCAACTCTTGAAATGAATAGTTGACCGATGGAGAAAATAAAATGTTAAACAGTAAAAAGTCATATTGTTTTTGTACTTTTCTCCTATACTAGTTCAACGATTTTTTGGTAGAATCCGCATGAGTTAATTTGGGATGAAAAAAAACATCACCCTTCCCATTTTAGTTCTCCCACCGTGAGGGTGAGAAACTGCAAAGGAATGTGGATTTCCTGGATATGATTGGGCATGGCAAAATAGGAACTTATTGCACCAGTGGGTTACGTCTGTTCAATCACCTGAATCAATGCCTGACCGGCCACGGTAGCACCGCGCCTTCCCTGGAGAAGATGAGGAAAGTCATTTAGATGCATGACGCTAGACACATTTTCCTTGTATGCACACAATAGGAGCACCTCAAGCAATAGGTTACGGCCATGATAGAGAAGCTGAAATCTTGGACGGTCGTTGATAGGATACTCGGAGGCAGTGATAATTGGAGTGCTGTCTGCATGAACGTCCCTCAAATTCTCCAACACGAGAAATTAAACTGGGAATGGAAGAAGAAAGGAGCTGATCACATTAAAAAAAAACTAAGAGAATGATAAGATCCGAAGTGGCCCTTAGAGGTTAGAGAGTGACTGCTTTGAAGTAATGCTTGATGGAAGTGCTGGGACAGACCAACAAAGAAGGTGTGAAGAAGGGTGTTTGTCTGCCAGAAACGGAGAATCCAACACGAAGGGTGATGTAAAGTCACTGCCAGCAAACAATGCATTTCAGGTACCTAACGAAAAAGCCATGATTCAGCGTAATAGGGAGGTTTTTTTAAAAAAGGTACAATTGGTTTTGCTCCTGAGTTCACCGAGAAAGTGGATGTATTGTGCTCATTTCTGATCTGGCTGGCAAAGTTTGCTTGGCAGCCCTCAGTCTACGGTTCTCATCCCCACAGATAACTCCCACAACTTATGACATTTTGATATGGTCATTCTAGAGTGCACTAATACTAAAGTTTATTTGCAAAGTCGGAACACCGAGACTACCCAACCGATTTTCAAGATACGGTCATTCAGAGAAGCTTACATTCTCTTTGTTGTCACAGCTACAGGAAAAGTGTTACGTTGGTGACTTGATGCATGCAATATGGATACTTCTAGATCTCACAGAATTTTGGGTTTTTGATCCGTCTTGATCATCACGATTTCACAGCAGTTTAGATCAATTGACATTTAACGGATAAATCTGTTCATGGCTTCAGCTACGTCTTGCTCCAACAAAAGTGCTACTACCAGAATCCAGAAATTGCTCTACTTTCGTAGGAATTATCGAACATTCTGCGGTTGGGCCAAAATCATACTTTACGAGCTACACCGTACTAGGGTGGTTGAATAGTTTCTGCCCACGTGCTAACCATACATATGGAAATCAGTTTTATTATAGTTTTCCATCTATGAACAAGCAACACCAAAAGATTTATTTGTGCTATTCAATTCAAAATAAGGAGAATCTTTGTTCCATACCCCTTCTCTGCGGTTTTATATTTATTTTCATTTCTTTAGATAAGTTGGTTGTCAGTTCGGAGTTTGAAATCCAATAAGGGTTTTCCGGGGGTTTTCATTCGGGTTTTATTGACGACCCCTCCTTGATCTGAGTTCAGCAGTTAACCGAAACTTCTCTGTCTGCGCTGGTGCCCCCGGGTGATACGGATAAAAACTTCTAAACAGCGCGGGAAGGTCATAACCTTATGCTCGAACCCCCTGGAGAACCTCCCCCTGATGTTTAGTCTCTGAAAATGAAATATGTTTACATATATTGCGCCAGGGGGAGAACGGCGTAAGGAAAGCGAGCTTATAGAGCTCGAAACGAGAGAGGGAGCTACCAACTCCCACACAAGGGTTGAAATGTACTTCCTTTGGCCGGTCCTTAGTGACATCTGTCCTTGGTGGGAGGAGGGTGGTAACATATTTTTGTCAAGAGTATTACACATACACGATACCTCTAAAAGAACTCAAACATTTTTATCATCTCAGCTGAAAATATTTACTTCCTTCGGTGTAATAACCTTGTTTCCCCTGAATTATATTTTCAACGCGTAAAACTATTCTGGAAAAAGTTAGAGAGTGTAACTTACAAACTCCCAAACACACGTTATGCCCATATTTATCTGATTTTATCTTATGCACATCAACAAACCCTGTGCGGACATCTTATCTACAGTTTTCTAAAATGAACCAAAATAATTGACCAAGGCGAACCAATTTTCAACCTCTCATGTAATCTGTTTGTTTACGTTTCAATTTGTGTTGAATTTGTTTAGAATTAAACTAAAATTTATTTTATTTCATTTCTGCCAAGTGGGGTAGGCAGCATAGGACCAAAAAATACAAGATATTATGCATAACAGGCATAATATTAGCGATTATTTTAGCGCATTTACATGCCCTGCCACCAATACTTCATTCACCATCTAGTGTATACGAGGCTTTCAACTTGAGACATGTATCCAACGACTTTGAACGGAATCGGACCAATAGATCCATAGAAATTTCAGATATTCGCATTTGCTCGTGCGGTGTGGTATTGTTGATCCGATGTATGAAGATTTAGTATCTAATCCGCACAACACACTTTAAATGTCAGTAAAACGGACTGGAAATTGATGTTACATCACTTTCGCATCGTATTACACAAAAAAATTCATGTGATAAAACTTTCTTGAATCTTGAAAAACCTCATGTTTTCACCGATTCAGCCTTTTTTAATGGTCCGAGTCACTACCCCCGATTTGATCGTATGTTCTCACCATGTCGGGGGTTGTAAACAAGAAAACAAACCCCCACCATTACCAGAACTTAAAGGATTAACGCAATGTTCACATTAAGGGCGAAGGAAAGGATAAATAATCAACAATTTTGGAAATGAAGGTGGAAATCGAAAATTGGGTCCAATTATTTCGTTCGTACCGTCGAAGCTGCTAATTCCACTTGAAATTCCCATTCATAACGCCCCACGCAGGAGGGTAGTTCATTTTCAACCTTTTTCATTCGAGTATTATTTCCGTATCGCTCTGAAAGCATTCATCTCAATTAGCCTCGTCCGATGTGTGTGCGTTAGATTCAAACATTCCGATTCATGTGATCGCGGTTGCGTTGTGGGGTTTTTTTTCCTCCCTCTTTTTTTTTAAATAAAAATGCAAACCCTTTCCCGCCTTTTCCTCGCCGCATCAATCAAGATCCAGTATCTGGTCGGATTTTAATTGGCAAAACAACAAATTTATGAACGGGGGAGGCTTTTTTTTTAGCCATCGCCATCATTTGTATTTGTTTAGAGCTTGGTTGGCGGTATCTTTGGTTTTTCCCCGAAATTCCCGGTCATTGGGTCGAGTAGATTTGATATTGGTTTAATATGATTGTTTTTTCTCGTAAAACCCAACCCCCCTTCCACTATTTCCTGCCGAGTGATTTGTGACGGGGGCGATAAAACTAGCGGTGTCGGGGAGCTCCAAGCGGTCGGAGGTCGAAATGTTTTATCGGAGTTACGAGTGATGTATGTACAACTCGTATGTGCCCGATGCGAAAGTGTTTAGTTCCCGACCGTTCGAGTCAACGGTCCCTATCAATAGGGGAAATAGTAACTTTTATTTTATTTCATTTCTTCAAAACATACTAAGAAATACCTACCTAACGTAACTCTTTTTACTTACCATTGAAAACTTTGCAAATATTTACATAGAGGATACCTATCGGAATGGACAAAGGGGTTGGAGCTGAAGTGGTCGCTAATATAGCAGTAGGCCATCAGTAAACTGGAAAACATTGGGATCGTAGCGTTTGAACAGTGTTCTCAACGCAGAATGGAAGCCCTCCCATGCATTCGTCGTCCTGTTTGTGTCTGTGGTTTTGGGCCACATCTTAGGAGGAAAGTTCGTACCGTCTCTGACATAGAAATCGTGGATGTGCTCACCATACTGACCTGCTCTGCACTATCCAGTCGGTTGACGGCATGAGCGGCCCCGCGGGCAAGTTGGGGTACATGAGTGGCCCCACTCAGTGCGGGGAGCACTTGTACCAGCGGCCCCGGTCGGTCTAGGCGTGTATGTACGAGCGGCCCCACGGAAATATGGGAAATGAAATCAATAGCACCAACTCGAAACTTTTTTCATGCGTATAATGTATTGCTCTAAAATCAACAGCGGCAAAATATGCAAATAGACAGTCACAGTCACATGACTCCCGACCCAAGTAGGTACTTCTCAGATATTCGATCTGGGCTGGTACTTATTAGAAACGATTTGGACGTACTTAGCGAGGGTAACCGTTTACCAACATCATATCTCGATTACCACGCGAACTTTTCGTTAACAAGGCTACTTTGGGTTCCATCTTCGCTCGGATTCCTTCCAATCACTGGATTCGACTGGCCTCCGGGCCATTTCTAATCTGTGCCCTTAAACCAGGCGGAGCCGCTCGTACATGCCTACGACTCCAAAGCATCGCCTTCCCTCCCTACGGGGACGCTCGTACAAGTACCCATCCAGTCACAGAAACCGTCGCTTACTTCCTGTGGGTTCAGGTGAGGCAAGCCAAAAGACCACTTCAGCCATTGGCCCAACTCTCAATCTTGGTCTTTATGATCAGCAGCTATGCCCAGTTTTGTATTTTACAGAATCTTGAAAAAGAACGAATAATTATTGTACGATACCCACGATTAGTAAAACATTGTTGACCTAGTAACCTATATAATACTCACCAAGATTGGGCTAAGTGGAATTTATATCCTGGGACTTCTGATTGAGGTCACGTTAAGTTGATTGCATGATGGATGGCTACTTCGAAATCAGCAACGCATTTCTTCGGTTGAAGACGTATTCTAGTTCTTGCCATGCACGCATCCGAAATTGCTTGAAAACAGCATTTCTATATAAGCTCATGTTTGATTAGTTGTCATTGAGTCGGAAATCACCACGTTCAGTTATGGAGACGTTCGTTCCTTTCCCAAACCTCTGTCACAACGAGCCGGGGACGTTCCTACCGCTTCACAAGAGCCCTCATGTATAACTTTCACTTCCATGGGTACACTCGTACTTTGAACCCCTATAGCATACACTAGGGATGGGATATCGGTACTTAAATACCGATTATTTCATCAAAACCAATATCGAACCATGAATATCGATAATTACGATATATCGGCCCATAAACATCAATATTAATCGAAATATTGGCTAAATATCGATTTTCCTGTTGATAATTTTTTCAAGCACCCAAAACCAACACAGTTTCGATGTTACCTATTAATTTTCTAAATTTTATATTTCATCCAGTTTGCAATGTAGGTATAGATATCAGATAGGTTCCTACCAACCTTATTTATTACTTAGTGGAAACGAATAAAGTATTGTACCAACAACAGCAAAACTTGAGTTTCAAAACGTATTTATTCCCCAGCACCAGAATAAAGCCAAGTGTATGCAAGCGGAGTCTGAACACAAAGGTAAACAAACTCTGGTAAAGTTGGGAAAGGTTACTTGATAGTTGTCTTCTTCCTCGTGTCCATAATAGGTGAGATGATTGCCGAATGTATGAAGAGAGGGAAGATGAAGAATACTTATGTATTTTCTAACTGAGTATGAACACTACTAAATCAACAAGAAAAAGTGGAAAAAACTGCCATGTTTTACAGATTTTTTTCCCTGATATATTGGATGAGAACGATCAACTGTCGATAAATGAGGAGCTTACTTTCAAAAAGGCACATATCCAAATCTGGGAGAAAACGTTTTTTTTTCTCAATTTTCTATCCCCGAATATGAGTTGAATTAGATCCCCCTATAATTTCCGAACAAAACAATCAATTCGGGGCTAAAGTTATGTGTTTGCGTCAAAAGAGAACAAATCCGTTCCCTACATTTATTTCAGTGCCTTGTAATCGAAATGGCACATATCCTCCGATTTCGTCAGGCGATAAGTCGTGGGTTTTCAAAAAGGCACATATCCAAAAAGAAGCATTGCGCCTTCGTCTTGACGTTGAATATTTACACGAGACTCGATAGATGGCAGGCATGACAAATGGAAATATGGAGTCAGGTAAAGTTTTCAATAAAACCTACAGAATGGAGAATGAATTCTTTTTTTTTTTTTTTTTCAAAAAGGCACAAATCCATGAGTTTTGATCAAAAGGGCACATTTCCAAACTGAAAATGGTTATACAGCCTCGTGTTTTGGAGAAAATTGATTCATATTCTGAGGCTTATTTATCTGTGCCTTCTCACACATTACTCAGATGAAAAACTAAAAAAACATCTCCACTAATCTGCAAATCGTTTTTTTTCATTTCCTGAACATTTTGTCGGAATGGATATGTTCCTGTTTGAAAGTAAGCTCCTCAAATATCGACAACCCAACATTGACGTAAAATAATTTGTTCTCCTTAATATAATATCGATATTTTTCATGTACCGATTATCGATTCCCATCACCTAGCATACACTGTTCAGTAACAAATTTCGGCTTCGCTAGCGTGACTTTGGTTTCCCTAAATTGGACTTGTGACTACCAACTGTGAGAAAGTTCCAGCTACCTAAAATTCTGTAGGAACGAATCTGTCATTTAAAACATTTTCTGAAACAGCCAAACTTAAGCAATTTCGCTTCAGGAGTATCCCTTCGGTATTGCAGGCATATCGCCTCAGCCCATGGAAGGGGCAATTATTACATTCCATTTATTCCTTGTTATAAACTTTGCAATAAGAAATCCCACTGAAGTAATTTTCCGTTTCATTCCATATTATTTCGTACTCATTCTATTATTATTCCCCATTAATTTTCGGGATCCAATACAATGTCCACAAAGTTGGATAGTAGACCACTCTTTTACGGTCGGCTATATGGCCGTGGTAAATATGGCTCTCAACTCAATCGAGATTTTTCTGTTATCGCTTCTGTTCAAGATACCGAAACTTCATAAATACCGAATAGAAGAGGGAGGAGCATTGTTCGGTATTTATTTTATGATCTTCGCCCCCTAAGTGTTTTTTCGCTCCACACTTTCCCAAAAGGTTTTTCTTCCTGTTTGGAGGGGGGTTTTTTCCCTCCATTTTGTTCATTCTTCTACAACGGACACAATGCCCGAAAGAATCTCCTTCAATTATCTTCGGCCCGGAGGAAAATACGCGGGAATTGACAGGGAAGCGTTTCCAAGGGCCGAGGACGCTTTGTGGCGCGTACGATGAGAAAGAGGGCGCAAGGGGGCAGTAAATCTCGGGTGATGAGGAAAATACTTCATCTTGAAAGACGTAGCGTGAGGGCGGTATTTTTACTATACCGGAGCATGTGGGATTCAGTAAGATTCAGTTTTTAGAGAATTTTAGCAACGAAGAAAATCAACAGCGTGAGCTTTACCGCTTGTACTGCATTTAATCAACTTGAAGGTAGCAATGTAAAAGGAATCGGATGAATGGGAGTGTGTTTGTCACAAGATATGATGTTTACAATTACAATCTTAGGAAAGCTCGATCCGTAGACTGTATAAGAATCTATCAGATGATTGAATTTACAATACCGCATGTTACAGCGAGAAACAAATAACTTTTAAATCTCTGATTCTTTCTGAATTCACCACCAATCTGTACTGATTGTGAAATGAAATGAAATAAAAAAGAAAGTTTATTCCGATAAAACAAGTGACATTATCTTCGATAATTAGATTAAAACAATGGAATATACCCCCGGACCATAGGGAAATCCCAGTGCGGCTAGGAGGAGTTGCTTATTTTAAATTGGGTACATATTATTAAAAGGCAATCAGATATATTCAAAAATGATAAAAATAATGATACATGCTCAGGAATGTATCACATAAATACTGAATAGAGGCTCTTGACACCTTGAAAGACCGCGAGAGATTAGCCAAGTAAAGATTTTCTTTTTGAAGGCTGAGCGACAGAAACGGGAAGGGTTCCTCATCTCATCAGGCAGTAAGGGAGGGAGGCAGCAATATATGTGTCTGGAAGTGCTCCATAGACGGGTTTTTGGTGCGGGTGTTACCGCTTGGGAGGTAGGTCGAAAACCGTAAGCGCAAGCACGAGGGATAATGAAGAGATCGGGATGTTTGTGGTAGAAAGTGAGTGAGGTTCTTATCACAGGGTGATTCCCTCGTAGTGTACACAAATTTTTTGGGTGAAACTAGACCAAAAATGGAGCAAAACGCCGCCATCCGCACTGTTCTATCACAATCCGTTCCGGAGATATGAATTTTCAAAGATTTTTTTCGAGGAAACCACGTTGTTTTCCATAAAAGCTGTGTTGTGTGCACTTTAGTGTTAAGTGTTAAGTTTCACCCAAAAAATTTTCGAATACTACGAGGGAATCACCCTGTATATAGTTGGTGGATGGAAAATACGCGGACAAAGTTGAATAGATCAGTTGTTGGGAATCTACAGGTTTTTGTTTTAAATTATTTCTAAAATAGATTTTTGTAAAATGTAGAGTGGTTTTATAACACTTGAAGCTGCTCCTGCCCAAGCAACAACACCAAAACATATGATGCTTTGCACCAGAGCCTTGTATATTGCAATTAAATTTACTAGGCTAAGAAATCGTCGTAGTTTATAGAATAGGTGGGTGAATTTACGAAGTTTCTGGGTCATAACTTTTACCTGATTATCCCACTTACGATTCTCATCAATTATAATGCAAGGTACTTACCTTGCTGAAGGAATCCGTTCTGGTACTGGACACGAAGCACACACACTCTGCACAGATGTACAACTTTATTTGTGCGCTAATATATTGTTTTGACGGTGAATTGGAGAAGACGAGATATTTGGTTTTTTCAACGTTCAAGCTTAAGGTGTTGTTGCAAAGCCACTTGAAAGTTTTATTCACGTCACTATTTGCTTTATGAAAAACCTCGTCCAATGCGTCACCCTCGCACAAGATCGCCGTGTCATCTGCAAACAAGTATAAGGCACCCACCCTGTAGGCTTAAACTACCAAGCTGATTGATGAAAATCAAAAAGAAAATTATTGCCAGCGTTCCACCTTGAATTACACCATATTCGATTGTGAATCACGGTGTGATACTGATACTATTAAAACGTCATCTCTTAAAGTGTATAAGCATGACGATTTCAAACTGTCAACTTAAGTAACAAAGCATACTAAATTAAGTTCTCTGGTTCTACTTTTATTGAGTTCAATATAGATGAAAGGCCGTGTTTGGAAAACAGTGTAAATTTAAACAACTTCCACCCTCTTCTTCCGAACTTTTACATCAAGTTGATAATAATCTCGGTGTCGAAGCATATAAATCAGTTTGATATATAGATCGTTTGCTGCTTGCACTTTGCTAAGAAGGGAAAAGTTAAGTTTCGCGAACCCCATAAATTGGGTCCCCGGTGTAATCAGCCCCCGTTTCCTCGCCACCTTCATGGTTTTAAATTAGTTAACTGAACGAAAACCGAGAGAAAGTTGGTTCATTGAAATTAAACATTTTCAATGAATGGGGATACAACGGATTTATTTTATTGAGGAAAATTGTTCAAACTTGAGGTTTCAAAATTGTAGATTTTACTAAAGCAGTTGAGTATAGTTGTATTGGCATTTCAATGAAAGTTAGTAAGTAAAAATGTAGTTTTAATAGCTAGGCTACCTCAAATCATTGTCATGATTAACTCATTGAGATCTGTAGTGTAACAGCAATGATAATTTCTGGCTACCGTTTTTGAAGTAACATCTACTGCCCCTATTAAGTAAATAAATAAGAAAACTGAAGTTTAGGGATATGCACATATTTTTAAACCTGGAAATTGTGATATAAAGGTCTAATAATTGTATCAGTATCCATTCCTCTTATTATTTTCCGATTCTGCTAGAAAAAACGGTGCAAATTCTTTCACTGGGGTTTATTATTGAATGATTTATGATTTGAATTTCTACTAAGCTTTGGAGTGTGAGTGTTTCACAGGTGATAGAGCGATTATTGAATTTCAGGAGGCTCACAAATATGATCAACTGATCAATCCAAATAGGTATTTGGTTGAGAACAGATTTACGTGCTCTATGCACATCTCCTGAAATTCAATAATCGCTCTATCACCTGTGAAACACGCACACTTCAAAGCTTAGTAGAAATTCAAATCATGAACGCAAGCCAAGTGAATAATAAACCCCAGTGAAAGAATTTGCAGCGTTTTTTATGGTCATCAGAATGCTTCAACCCGTGTATCGGCTATGAACCCTTTCAGGAGTTCACTCCAGTATCCACATTACAACATCACTACATCACTAGGTTACTGATGTCAAAACAAAAACAATAATAAACCAAAATAACGCAAATGGTGGCACCATAAATCGGGCCATACATCGGGAATGGTTTGATCTACGGACCTGGGGAGGGGCTCATTCGATTCCTCGTGGAGTGTTCTTCAAAAAGAGTCCAAATTTAGGCAGCTTTGACTTTTTTGAGGTTTTCAGGGATTTTACAAAACTTTGACAACCCTTAAAGGGCTCTTTAAATTAAGTGAGAGTGCTGGCTAAAGAATTGGGGCGTTGTCGGGCCAATATTGATTTTTCCTGAAAATTTCAGATTTTTTGCTCCAGCCGTTTGGGAGAAATCGAGCGTACGCGTACGGCGGACGGATGGAAAAATTTTTATTGCAGATTCGGATTCTACACCCTTTGAAGCGTAAACCATGAAATTTTTCAAGAGCGATTACAACGGTTTATTATTGAATAATAAACCAAAAGTCAGACATGGTCAAAAAGGTCTCCGTAGATGTATAATAAGGTTATTCCTGCTCGGCTATTTTCGATCGCGAGGAAAATCGACTTAGAGGAAAATTTATATGAAGGAATGTGGTGGAAGCAAAGCTAACTTTCTCTTTGGGAGAAATGGTAACTAGAAAGTTAGAAAGTTGGGAAGGGCCCTAGATGTAGGAAGCTTGACCAGCGTTTCTCAGACTTCGGCGCGCCCCTTCACTAGGAAACCGAATCCCCACTTGTTTTCAATGAAAATAGTTATATTTTATATTTTTTCCTTATTATGTTTACCAAACACAATTTAAAAGGATTTTACGCAGCAGAAACAAAAAATAACATGACTTATTGTAATGAAAATACGGAACAATTATTTTTTCTTCATCACATTTTTATTTAAGATATTGAGAAACTCTGAAATGAACAATATTTACAACAAAATTTAGACTAAAAAGCTCAGTATGAAGGATGAGCTTGCTTTTGAGAACAAAGTTTCTCAAGACTCCCGCCGCTCGACCGACCATTTCAAACATTGCTGAAAATGTGTTAGCGGTTTCATTGTCATCGACCACGTCTAGCGTTAGCACCGACGTCAGGCAATATTCAAACCATATCATCGGCGTGTAGTTTGTTCGGAAAAATATTGAACTAATTTGTTATTAAGAAAATGTATCGCCTAACACAACGCGTATCGCTTGCACACTATTCGCCCCCCCCCCCTCTCCTCCTCGGTGTCGTGCCCCATATTTTGAGAACCACTGAGTTGGATGAAAAAGAAAGACGATTGAACGATCAGTATTTCAAGTAAGTGGTTCGCTATTCTCAGACTAGGTCGGTCGTGTTTCGGACATGCAAGATTCACCTCTGCTGATCGAAATTTTGAAATTGTTTTGTCATAAGGCACAAAACGATAGTAGGCTTAACAATTAAGAACGTTCAAAATAAATGAGCTGGTGGTATATGAAAATTGTTTTGGGAAGTTGTAATTATCCTTGCAAGGGGGGATTGTGTTAAGAAACCCATTATCGAGTAAACAAGCGTTAAAACTTTGAGTACGAGGAGGAATTTTTAAAGCAGGAGAGCGTTGAAGCCATTACAGTTCATCTTCGTACTTAACATGAACAGATTCACCGTTAGATAGGTAGGTACTCAGAGAGGAAGTTAGGACTAATTGACGTGGACATCATCCTGCCCAGCCGTAGGTAGTAATGAGAACAGAAATATCTGCTGAGGAGTAGTAAACCAATATCTACTAGTAGAAGAACATCAAGGTAGGTTAGGGGAAAATTAGCCACAAGGGCTCGTCAGGTAAGTCTTGAAAACTTGATTTCTATTTATTTAAAAGAACGGGCGAACCCAATTACTAGAAAATAGAAATATGAAATAAATTTAGAGTCACTGGTAATAACAATTATATACATAAGGCTGCTAAAATATTCGAAATGTTGGAAAGGACACAATTAAAGACTTCAAAAATCTTATGGAACAGATGAAAAAACCCAATGCAGGTTGAAGATGAAGAAGGTAGTAGGCTAAACGAAGAATGCGGCACAACGGACGATCCTGAAGATAATTTTGGGGGCGAAATTCACTTATAACGGAAAGACGAGGCACAAGAAGGCCTATATCTCCCACTATTGCTGGCGAGACTATTGCTCCATTCAATAGTTAGTGCAAATATACTAGATCTGCCACACAACTTCGGCTCTCCAAGGGCAGTAGGGTAACACTCCCCCATCAGGGCAGCATAGTCAACTTCATCCTGAGGGATTCCAAGCTTAAATGCTATATAGCGAAGACCATTTATGCTACACAAGTTCCAGAGCATGCTTGTGGACTACGTCCGCTGGCGTCAATAGGCGGGAGGCATACCCCATCGTAATTACATCAGCTAATTCTATCCTCTCCATACTATGGGATTTTTACTTAGGGAGGGCGAATGAATAAAATCAACATCGAACATAAAAACATTAGTGTTATTTCAAAAGTTTTCATATTCAGAGTTTTGAATACTTCAGCTCTTTAATTTCCTCCTTTAGGAATGTGAGATCTGCCAAGAATCCAGTCCCAACTAGACCCCACATCTGATTTTTTACTTGTTCCGCTACATTTGGTTCAGTCGTTTCGGAGAAAAGTACCGAGCGGCGAATAGACAGATTTTTTGAAATTCGATTTAGTATTTCACAGATTTTTAAACGTGAACTTTTTGGGGGGGGGGGGGGGAGGTTTAAAATTTGTTTTTTTTTTAGAGTACATAGGGTAATTATTGAAACTAATAAACCAAAATAGGTTGCATGTGTAAAGTTTCAATTTAAAAGTTTAATGAATTAGTGAATTATGATTGAAATTTCAATACGGTCAAATTCTGTATGCTTTTTTCCGAATGGGCAGAAGGGACGGTAAGTTAGCTCCGAAATTATTTGTGGTGCCTGTGTTTACGCTCACCGAATCCCCAACTGACCAATCAAACGGGGGAGAGAACACGGGCGGAATTGTGGTAGAATAGCTGAGAGGGATCCCGCAAAACAGAGACCCAACTCCCTTTTCGACCTGTAATCCTCCACTACCGGTCCAGTGGTTGTCACATTGGTGCATCAACCCGGTAGGTACAAGGGGTTGGCCGTTTCGACCGTTCAATACTATTCGAACCACACCACCGTAGGTATTGGAGAATAATGCATTTTTTCCTTAAACAAAGATCCTGCCGAATTGTTAGGGCAGCATACCAACCACACTAATTGATTGTAACATAGCTCTATTGATGTTCCTTACAAATTTGTTTGTAGTTACTAGTAACACAAATAGAAATTATCAATCTACACGCAAGCAAGTAATATAATTTAGTGAAGACAAATGTAAAGAATACAAAGATCCATAGTTACACCATTTATATACCTCACTTATCTCCCCGCCCCCTTCAATTACGTCAGAAGATCTCCAAACTAACCGATGTGCTGGTGGTGGTCCCTTTTCTTGGGCTTCCAACACCAAATCCCAATTGCCTGTCCTCAACCGGTCAACATGCCTGTTTATGCATAATTATATTAAAGCTAAATAACTTGATAGTTACTTACTGTATACATGTATGATGTAACTAGTTGTTATGTTCAATATATATAATATATCATAAACATAAGTAATATAACCACATGAACTCTTGACGCACAACGCCAATGGTATGCAAGAACGCAGGTCACAGTCAACGAATGCTTCGGTGTCAAGGTGTTGAAGAAGATGCCAGAAAACACCAACGACCGGCTACTTCAACAATCAGAACGTGTCCACAGGTGGGTACTGGGATCAAATAGACCTCCTGGGCTCAACCTCAATGATTAATTATTCCAACGCAGTCCAAGAAACGTTAGATACGAGTTCGATACCTGGGAATTTCCAAAAACACTTTTCTTCTAATTTTGACAAAGAATTATCGTATCAAAAAAATCTTTTCCTTTTATTTTTGTCAAATTTCTTCACCTGATTTAATATATAATAAATATATATAAATATACTCTTAAAAAAAACATGCCTGATGGCCATTGTTCCTCTTCATCCCACATTTTAATGTAGATCTTCTTTTTACATAGGATTATCCTGAAGTCCCATACCTTGTTATTGTTACAACTCCAGTAGAACAGTAAACAAGAAAAACAAATGTGTCTACCTCACAGGGCCGATTAATATGAAAACGTAGCTGATAAAGAGCCGACTCCAGTTTTCAAGCTTAATTTTCAAAGAGAGCCCCGAAAATGATTTTACCGGTACCCCGCCCCAACAACCTGTCATTTTAGTGGTGCTCTTCGATTTACAAACAGGATGTGCTTCAATCCTTCTCTGGTATTTTGTCGTCGTATTATAGCTAATTTTTAGGGGTTTTTTAATGCTTGTATACTTCCACATATATGACGCTCAATATAATGCAACGATATTATTTAAATGTAACGTGAAGCAATTTGTTGTTGTTCGGGCTAACCTCCTTAACTCCTAATAACGATGTTTAAACTAGGTATCGGAAAAAAACCTACCAAAGACAAATTTGGAAAGGTACCTGCTCAAGACTCCGTGTTCCTCAAGAACTAATTTAACATGTAGTCAGTACTCAGTACCGTACAGACCTTTTTCAATATTATGGCTAAATCCCTTATCTGAGAGCAACTGTTGGTGTATTTGCGGATTTACCTGTTGGAGAATGTTCAGATTCACCAAAATTAGTTGGTGAAAGTCTGAAACACGTAATCTGATTGAAATATACTAGTTTTTACCGTGCCTGTTGGGAAATCTCAATATGTACTGGAACACCCCTGATTTGACGGACAACAATGGCCTTTTACCAATGCTATTGGAGTAATGCTAGGTTTTTCTGTAAAATCTTAAGATTTACCGCTTTTTGGGGTTTAACAGTAACATTTACATTCTATATTTTGGTGAGTGTATTTGTTCAGTACTCTGAACACTTCAGAAGTGTTTCCTTATAAGTTTTTTTTATATTTTATTTTGTTTGAACTCTGATATCAATTTAGTTGGCCAATTAAATGAGGCCTCTTTCGCGAAATCGCGTGTGATTGGTGGAAGTTGGGTGTGCAGATGTGTGATGTCACTCGAACATTTCTCTGTCTCGCCGTTGTGATTTCGTCAGTCTCCTTTCTTCTTCCAACCGCGATTTGAGGTCTCCAGAATCCTCCAAATCTGCGAGTTACTGGCTCATCAGCATCCCACACACGCAGTCCCGTTCAGCGACTTTTTTCTCTTCGATACCTCAACGGATCGCTAAGTACTCGTATAATTCGCCAGCAAAGTTCCAACTGTCCCAGTCCTATAACGTCTATAAAGGAGCCATGTTTTCTGTTTACAGTTGGGCCGAACTATACGAGGAAACAACATTTCTCGACTTCTCGTCCCTTTAGCCCACACGTTCTTCACTTTTCTAGACTTCAGAAAACTGTTTTACCTCGAATTCGGCATCTTTCAGATCCGATTGGATCCATCGTCACTATCCGCGGCGTTAACTCTTCCCAGCTCATCGGTGGGTCATGAATGTAATTTGATTAATGACAATAAAATATTCTCGATTCTTGATTCTTGATTCGGTGGCCCAATCGTCAAGGTCGCAGATCCCGTCAATCTCTTCCGTCTTCAAGACTAGGGGGTCACCAGCTCGAGTCCCGGTCAGAACTCTTCTTTATTTTGTATTTAAACTATAATTTTTGTATATAATTATCGTATTTTTTGAGAATTTTCAAATTTTGAGAATTTTCCAATCTAAGAAACTTTCACTACTAAAAGGAAGAGGGAGTTTTCCAAACCGAATTGACAATTTTTTTAAGACTTATTCCAATTAATGCAAAGGAACTCCTTTTAGGATTCTATGATTTACAAAATTTTACAATCATTTATATAGTCCCATTAAATCATTAGTTTGGGACAAGTGGTTTTATTGATAAACTCTTACTCATACGCACATTGTTTCTAGTTTCGTTGTCAATCGCTAGTTTTCTGTATATGTTATGCTTACCCCGGAATTGATCATGTGAACTTTGTTCTGCACATTTCCTTTTCCGTACGTTCGTGCGATAAATCACCAACACAATCGGCAACTTTCTCCCGGCACTTTTCATATTTGGCGCGCACGGAACACATCACGTTATTGTGCCTTCGTCCGGTCTGCTCTGCTCAAAGTTAACGCCGTTGAGAGATTAAACAATCTCCCTCTCTCGCTAATTAGGTTCCTAGCTCCCTCCACTCAGCCACCGCTCTTGAATATTACCCGAGCCGAATTATTTATCGCGCTTTTCCTCGTATCCCCCCCTGTTCGTCCGTTACCCCCGGATCACGCATTTCCTTTAGCGCGTTCTTGCCTCTTTTCGAAGATCCCCTCTCGTTCATTTTTGGAGCCAAAAAGAATTGTATATCAAATCACTATGTGTTTGGCAGTTGAAATGCATGACTAAAGAGTCAAGCAACGCACATGAAATGTGAATATTAACGTAACGGAGAAAATAGATCCTTTTGAATTCATGCCCACGCCGTTCATATAGAGTTTCTGTTGTGAATCCCCTTTACACAGCCTTGGGGAGAGAATCCGGGACCAGAGGCAAAATCTGGCCCCCGTAAAAAGATCCTAAAAGTTATTGTAACTATATATCGTACTAAATTATAAGCCATTTCAAGAGAGAGGAAAATTAAGGGAGGAATATCGATTGTGGAACAATTGAGAATGATCCCATTTTTCCTCTCTTACAAAATGGCATCGGGTCCAGTGACCCCCCGGTCTCAACGGACCTCCACCTTTCTGTTCGTCATTCGTAGTACTCCAATCCTAATTTCAACCTCCTGGCACGTTTTCGCAAATGTGACACCGCTTGTACTATGGTCATCGGCAGCTTACACTCTCGCTGCCTCCACCATTTCGCATTAAAGAATGGAAGTTGTTGAAGAGTTTTCATCCACATTTTGAGTGACTTCTTTAATGCTGGCTATTGTGTAAACGAGCGCGGAAAATATTCAAAATATATTGATATATTGGGTATATATATTGAGTATTTTGGACGTTATTCTGCTGGAGTCGCATGGATAATCGTTGCCCAGAACTGGAAGTAGCGAGGGGAAACGTTCCTTTTCACTTTCATATTATCTAAGTACGCCCCCCTTTTGTTAAGCTCCTGACGAAGTAATTCGAAGCCGAGTTTCGTGGTCTTCAACGTCTTGTTGCTGAATTGTAGGTCATGAGTTCGTTCGATACTCTGTGTTTCGATTTGATCCAGTCCCTGGCCGCGAATGTCCTAGAGAGGTTCAAGGAACGAAAGCGGCAATGGTTCTGCAAAGGGCTATGGAGTCGGAAAGGTTTACCCTCTACAGGGAGCTCGACGCTCGAGTTAAGGTAGCAAACTAGGTTGGTGACCCAATTGTGGACATTTTCTCGACGAGATGGTTGTTTAAGCTCAGAGGGGAACTACGGGTACTACGGGCTTTGATTGTTACTACCTTTTGAAAGACTCATTACACAATGTTAGTTTTGATTTTAAATTGTTCGTAGCCAAGCTCTCTACAATGTAAATTATACTTGAGAAATGCCTGCAGCCTAATTGGAAATGCCTTCTTTGAATATCATAGTTACGGTACCTTCAGCTAATCACCGCTTAGTGAACAAGGAAAAGATAGTTGGTAGGGTTGAAGCACTTTCATAATTGCGACAGCTGTCATTCAATTAATACATCGTGTGAATGATGTCTACAAGTACAACTGTTCGCAGACATAATAGAGCCAAGCGCGAAAGTGTTAATAATAATATTTTTGAAACCCTGCCGCTTTTTACAAATGTTTAGCAGTCTGTGAATCAGATGCGAATGAGGTATCCAAATCTGCACGTTCCAGTTTATTTTCACCACCGATCCGCGTGTTAATGAGGTACCGCGCTCAGTAAAAATTTCCCCTTACACGCCGAACGAGTTAAATGCAAACGACCTCTTTTATCGAACTGCAATAAAACACGAGAGATTAATGTAGCCGAAGCCGATGAATCTCCTCAAATAGGATGGAAAAAGGGGGGAGAGGCCTAAGTGGGAAAGGCGAATGAGGATGAGGCAGTTAGTACTGGATCCTACCTTTCCCTTAATTTGGCTAAGCTCTCCGCCCTCCGCCGCTCATCCCGAACCCTTTTCGCCTTAAGATAAACAGATCACGTGACCCGACCCTATCACTTACTTCCACAAACTACGCCCAATTATTACATCAGGTTCATCAGCGGAGGTGGGCCGGGGGTCAGGCTGATACAGCCCTTCTCGGCTTGTTTACCCAACCCTAATTATGAGGTCTTTTCGATTCCTCCTATTGACGGACGATGTTACTTCAGCTTTTTTTGTGAGCTTTCGGCGTAAAAATCATCCTCGTTAATTCTTTTTTCAAGGAAACACTTTAACTCAAACGCTTGGAAGCTTTCCCTCTTTTATTTTTACCTTAGCTTCTCACTCTGGATAAATAAGCTGTCAAACGTTCCGTTAGCGGGGATTAAGTCTCATAACACTTCATTTTCGCCGGTATTTCATTAATAAAAAAGTGAACTTTCCTGATATATCACATGTATGTGTTTTTGCTTTTTCCGTTTCTTGAAACTGCTAAGCCTGAACATAAACCCGAAGCTTTTTGGCGTCAGACGTATCATCTGAGTGTTGGAATTAGCGTTAGCCGTAGGGCATCTAATCCTCTCTATGTTAGAAGAGATTTAATGCAAATCAAATCATGACGGAAAATAAAAAATGAAAATTTATTTCGCCCAGCTAAGGAAGAAGGGACCAATACTAATTTTCCTAGGGAATCATCGATTTTTTTGGGGAAAGAATAGTTTTTAATCTCAATTCTAAGGAGAATTATCGTCTGAAATGACTCAGAAAGTGCTCCCAGGGTTGCAGTCGCCTCAATTCTTTTCGTTCCACAAGTAGTCTTCTATAAATATATACTTGAGTTGTTCTTTTATTAAAGTTTCAAGCCAGCATCACTGTTTACCTGATGGCCGCATATGACTGTTGAACATTCCTCAGATAGAATTTGCCCTCTATTGGTCCTCCCTTCGAAGTTGAAGTATTCAGCAACTAGATGTCACACAAAAGTCAAAGGCACACAAGAATAATCAACACTAAACCCCCACCACTTCTAGCCTCTTTATCAATAGCATCAACAACTTTTGTGTGCTGCTCTACGACCTGAGTTACGTTTCCCAAGCAGTATTTTTTAAAACACTCATTCTTAAAACTTTGAGACAGGTGGTGTTTTTCGATGGATGAGGTGACCTGAAGAACATGAAACACAACTCTCTGCGATCAAAAGCGTAATCTTGACTTTTCGAAGAAGTTTATTATCTTCAATCATTCGCAATCATAATTTGAGGGGATATGCTAAAAATTATTATTTCGACGAGGATCTACAAACTCTGAACCGTGAAAACAAAAACCCACTTTTTCTCAATCCACCGGGTTCTCATTGTTTACCACGAAAAAGGGTAATTACTAACTCAAAGTAAAAGTCAGCCATGGGGCCCTTAAAAGAATAAATAGCCGTTCCAACGGGTTTTCTCGGAATATCTGGGCATCGGATCCCTAACAAATAGAGTTTTTCCTCCTTCAAGTAAGAAAAGAGGGGTTTGAAAAACTCTTCAACCTTTCATTACTATTCGCGGCAAGGGGCCCCTCCGCCGTGCCGCCGTTCCCTCTTGTTAGACTGAGTTTGTTTGGCTCCCTTCCCCCACCGACCGGCGCTGCTCTCCCACACTGTCCGCCTTTAAAACTCTCGGACAAATCAACCGAAGCCTTCCGAACCATCCACCCGTTTTCGGAGTTCCCCAACCTCTTCTTCTCTGCCCCATCCTGGATGAGCCCTCGAGGTTTTTGCCCCGTTTCCTCGGATAATGCTGATTAGAAGGAGTTTTCTTTTCCGATTGGGGATTTATAGCGTCCGGTGATGGCTTCGGAAAGTAAGGGATCGGAGTGGAAATGTGTTCGTTTTTCCTCTCGTCTGAAGGGTTTCCGCTGCTTGAGGACGTCGTCTTCCGAATATCTGTCCACTGTCCAGGAGACTTATCTTCAATTTTCCAAGAAACCAAGCTGTGAAGAATGACTTACTAATAAATGAGAGAAAAAACATTTATTGATCATTGTATGGGGTGGAATGTTGGGTTAGTTGGGATTTGTGAAAAGTATAAATTGATATGCCAAAAGCTCGAAGTGGTATGCCAGGAGTTGAAATTGAGTCGCCGAAAGTTTAAATCCCTCCCTTACTAAATTAATGCATAAAGGTGAATAGCTTCAGTAGGTACATATTTAATAAACGCCGTTATGTTAGGCAATTGGTTCCACCACGTTCAACCCACTGTGGGAACAGTAAAATATTCTTGTGGGTGATTTTGGCGTATGGTGGGACAGTTCGAGGCAGTTAAGTAGGGGTTAGGATGGTTGGGGAAGGGCAGTAACGCATGTCCTTACGTTAACATTTAACCAACTATCAGCCAGAATGGCCAAGTGGATCACCCTTTTATTTCTGTTATTTGAAGGGTTGTTTACAGGGTTGGCTGCTGACAGAAGCATATGCGCATCTGCACCCCCTGTCCAAAATGAAAAAGATACGTGATAATATTATAAGTAAAATATAATCATACTGTTTTCCAACTTTTCCCCATGAATCTTCGTTGAAAAGCCGAAGAGTTTCAAATCCATGCGCCAAACAGAGCCTCAGGATGGGTGAGAGGATGGTGATGTCGTGAATTTGGTGAGGAAGGTTAGGGGTTTGCTGTCTGGCAGCTAAACCTCTTCTGTGCTCCCAACGGAAGTCTAAGACAGCGTTGATTGGATCCGGGTCCAAAGAATGAACCAATGAGAGGGACCGAAATAAAGCGCGCAAAATTTCAGAGAGCTTACACAGGAGCACCCGTAGTTGTCCACTCACCAGCCTGAGTGCGCTGGAATCAACATAACAAACTCTTATCCTAATATTAGTTCATTGTCCCCAACCCTTGTTATAGAACTGTTTTAGCTGTAAATACGCGATGAACACAGTTAGTGCTATAAAACGTGAGTTCACAAAATTGTCGGTGGAGCAGAAATTGTTTATTTGCGGTGCAGGGCGCCAAATGTCACTATTGATAGGACCGCAACAAATGTAAAAGGCAAGCATAAATCGTTCCACGATTCGCAAGTTCAACCCTCATTACAACGAAAAGGTAGATTGGCTCTGCGGATGTGAGTTAAGTAATAAACTTTTCTGCTTCCCTTGTCTTCTTTCCTGCGGAAATGGGAATGATACTTGGGTTAAAGATGGAATAGGGTTTTCAGCTACACTATGGTTCTTGCTAGGCATATATAAATTTCAACTGCTGCAAAGTTGATTGAGTCATTTGTTTCACGATTTGAAGCCGAGAAAGCGGACAAGATTGATCTCCTTTGAAGATCGGTAGTTGAAATTTGTATTTTGCCGAGAAAAGCTCATTTTGAATCAAATATTCATCAATCTCATCACTGAATCAAATATTCATGCGAATGGCTCAGGACTATGTTGGAGTAGTAGGACAGTTCGAGATAGTTTAGTATTTTTTTTTTCTTCAATTGGCATTAGCCGGAAGCAACAGCCATAAAGGATTTTATTACAAAAACATATTATCTATATACATAATTAATGATAATGACTATAATAATGAAAAAGCTGCAAATTAAACATCAATTCCAACTTCGATAATGAATTTTCCTTCATAAACAAACTCCGATCTTGAATACACTATTTGATAGTAGTGAACTGGGTTATCTGGGTGTTGTGTCTCTACATTTTTTTTTTATTATTATTTTTCATTTATTATTTTATTACGATTGTTATTATTATTTTTTTGCGTTAACATTAGTTATACAGCCGTGTCATCAAATGTTATTTACAATTATATATTGGTTTACACCTTCTTATTGGTTTACACCTTTTTATTGGTTTACTTTTCTTTAATGCTTACATATTTGATAAATACATGTTACATTAAACGTAATAAAATTTTTACTCATACACATTATTGTTGTTGATATTTATATATATCCCAATAAAATCCCACACCAATCGCATCCAAACTCAACAGAACAGAATCGAGTAGCGTATGTAAAACTTGATTTCGCAATGAAAAACTACCCTAATACCTACCGAAGTCAACCGAGTCTAAAAAGAAAGAGGCCGCAAGACTTCCTCTCCGAAGGTAGTCTACATTCATCCCATACATGAGGTAGTTTACATTCTTACTGTCGGAATGTTGAACAATCGATGGATTGACTCCTGCAATCGTGTTTCACGTTAATTAGGCATATTTGACTACTATATAAGATGTTTGTTGATCTAAATCGTAGCATTACGTAATAACAATAAAGTTTTCATATGATGCATCGGAGCTTGTACTGCACCTTCACTCTTCCAAGTTCCTACCACATTTAGAGAAGAATAACTACTAAATTATATAACGATAGAGCAACTTAACTTCGCACAACGCCCATTTTCCAGGTCAAGGGAATCACCGCTCAAAATGCACTTGGCAGCGGGATCGTTAACTGATAGGAAAAGTCAAACCGAATAATCCATCGAAGCATCGAAAACGCGCATCCGTTTGAGAGCCGAGGGCTTCCGTCAAGTTAAAAGGTTTGCCAGGTTAAATAAAATATGACGGAGGGAGGGTTAGTATACAAGGGTGGAACCATTAATTCCTCCACGGCTAGGAGACCTGTTGATTCAAACACCGCTCCCCGACACATATTATATGAATTTTTCATTAGCTTGCCTTTTCTCATCGTGATTAAATTATGAAACGCCATTAACTCGACGGAAAAGGATCACGGGGCGGGGGAAGGGAGGGGGTTGGTGGTGAAAAAGCGCCACCTATGAGACGACTGGGACTCATTAGTTTTCGGTAGGTATACAAAATTCATAAGTCTAGCTGCGTGCACTTCCATCGTGTGCTCTGCAATGTAAAAATAATTATTATATCCCCTCGCCTCTCGTTAACATAAAGTCTTTATATATACGTCAGTTTGCATCGGGATCCCTCCATTCGTTTAATAAATTAAATTTGGTGAAGTTTTGACGAAAATGAAGCAATTGCAATGGCACCGAAACTTTAGTCAAATCAGTAAACATTTTGGTGCATTCTGTACGATTCCTGGATCTTAACTGATGTACTTTAACAAGATTTCCTATATGTTAGATCACACGGAGATTGAGTGTTGTAGTGACGTGAATAGCAGAGCGAAGACGATGGACAGCACGTCAAATAACCCCATTTACCGCATGAATACTTCCAAATAGGGCGTATTAACGAGAAGTATACGAGGCAATTCGTTGATAAGCTTAGAGGGGAGTTCGTTTGTAGCAGACTTTTAAGTTGGCGTATTCTATTCCTTAGCTAACCGACCACCGTGTGCTCTTTCCGAAGAAGCTTTTCATGTAGGGTAAGTCCGAAATAACGTACCTACCGAATTTTCTGTTGGAATCGGTCGACAGCTCAGAAGTACAGTAATGTAGCTTGGTCTGGTTCGGAGAGTGAAGTTAACCAGGAATGATTTATTGGGATTCATAGTAACCCTCCATTTGGGACTCCAATCTTCTGCTTGTTCTATGAATCTTTGGTTCTATTTCTGGGGTTGTCCGGAGTCATTGGCCTTACATAATGCAGCTGTGCTCTGCGGTGGTACAGAAAAACGTTCCGGCAATGAACTTGTAATGTCAATTTGAAAAACACTGAATGAGGAAAAAATGGAGAGAATAGAAAACAGAGAAATGCATCAGTGGTATGCAGTACCGTCTATGATTTCTGGGACCTTTTCCGTTATCGTTCCGCCAGGCCTCTCGGCCGCCCGCCTGCTTCCCCTTCTGCCGTTATCGTTCCGCCGCCTTAAGGTTTATTTTACTCACATAATAGGATAAAATTGTGTCAAATCAGCAGATGCCTCCAAAAATCCACTGTTGTTGCGACTGAGTGCGCAATATTGAGTTTGCGCACACTTCGTGCATATAATTGCACCAATCAACAACTCTATTATGGTTCATACTGAGTTCTTTCTCGCAAAATTTCACACTGATCATTTCATTCGCCCAAGCATATATGAACAGCACAATATCTGTCAAGGGGAGTTTCGAACCAGTCAGGTAAGTTTTGCTCCTTAGTGCCCTTGCAGCTCTGCAGCATCCACGTTTATTGCACTGCCACCGGTCTCTCAATCCAGTAAGACATAAAATACTCGTGTTTCCTCCTGAGCACGTCACGTTTTGAGGCGAAATCTTTCTATCTTGCAGAAACCAAAAAGCACCCTCATTCGTTTTCACGGCGTCATACAAAGACAGGAAATTCATTTTTAACGGGAACAGACGATTACAGTCACGAACTGAAACTCAACCGACCTCCGATATCGATAGGCAAGATGACTCCAAAAACATGACCGACAGATATGACCTCTTCTGATATCAACAATGAAGGAAAGAGTGTCATTTTAGAAGTGGCGGAACGATAACGGAAAAGGTCCGATTTCTGTATGATGCTCCGCAAATGCCATAGTTGTGATCAAACTTATTCACCGCAACTAACCAAGTCGCCTCACCTTCCACAAACACATCTCAGATCTCATCGAAAGAAACAGAATCCAGACATCCCAACTCAAGCCTCTCCTTTCTGACCCCTACGTTTCTCTGGACAACGAAGTTCTCATATATAAAACACTTATTCGGCCCTTATGGACCTACGCTCTTCCCGTCCTCTCCTCTAGGAATATGTGCTCTACGGTGACCGTCTTTCACAGGTAGAGGAGATTGTTGATCTTGGGTGCTTCTTGATCAGCAGCTTTCCTTTTCACGCCACATTATTGGTGCAGCTGGTAGAGCAATGAGGGCCCTGGGCTTCGTTAAGCGGAATACTCGAGAGTTCAATGACATCCAGGCCATCACTGTTCTGGATAAGGCACTGGTCCTTCCACTATTGGAGTACGCCTCTCCCATATGGTCGCCATCATACGCAGTACACAAGCATACTCTGGAAGGGGTCCAACATAAATTTGGAATTTTTCTACATTAATTTCTTCAGTATATTGCTTTCAAGCTTTGAATCCCTCAGGATGAAGTTGATTATGCTGCCCTGATGGGCGTGTGTCACTCTCTGCCCTTGGAGAGCAGACGAGAGTGTGACAGACCTGGTATTTTTGCACAAGCTGTTGAATGGAGCAATAGTTTCGCCAGCACTACTCAGAGGGATGTGCTTCTGCTTCCCGCTCGCAGCTCTCCTCCGTTCTACGTGAATTTTGCCTCCACAAATTACCTTCAGGATCGCCCGTTGTGCCACATACCCCGTTTAGCAAACTGCCTCATTCATCTGAGTTGGACTTTTTCAACAGTTCTGTTAGATTTTTGAAGTCGTTAATTTTGTCTTCTCCAACATATTGATTTTTGCAGTTATATAATAATACATCTAGTTTCAAATCTTCACCATAGTTGTATTTCTTTTATATTACGAGTGATTCCAACCTTTTTTCATAATACTATTTTCTTGTAACTGGGTTTGCCCGTTTTTATAAATAAATAAATAACTGTGCCAAGATACTAAATTCCAGTACCTTGTCAACCAAGTAAATCGTACTTATCATTAAGGTACATTACTATTGTAATGGACTTAGACCAAATAAATAGATTAAATCAAGAAAATAGCCAACACCAACAACCAGTCGGAAGGGTGGGACAATCGCTCCGCCAACTTAAGTCCCATGTAGAAGAGCAACTTTTCAAGGCAAATATCGCTGAAACGGGAGTTGCGGCATCAAATTAAAAGTGGTGAGCAACTTTTTCCCTCGTCTAACAACGTCTCTGCTGAAACCGACAAAATTTTCCCGGTTTAGAAAATGTTCAATGTCCCCGACAATAATTGCCCGGAGTGGATCGATATTGGCGGAGTTGTCGTTACGTCAGCCACAGTTTTTAGGCTACCGAACAGAGCGAAAAGTCAGCCATAAAACCCAGCGAGAGCTCAATAGAAACGGAGTAAAATATAACGTTGTCTATATTTCCACGAAAATAATGAGTACACAGTAAAATCGATTTCGACGGTTAGGTCATCATCAGTAACAAACATGAACCGTTCAAATGGGTTTCCATAACTTCGTCGCGAGTGACTTAGTCCGTATCAGCGAAAGCTACCCGTACTCCTCTCCGCCTAGGGAACTAAGTTTTGGTTCCTATATTAGGCTTAATTTTGAATTTGTCAAATTTGTGTAAGAGTGCATAAAAACCCTTAACTGTATGAAGGGAGGCCTGATCAAACAGGGACATGACCTCGTCCGAGATGAATGTGCAAAAATAGCGAGCCTTGCATGGAACGGTGTGGTCACAGAACCAGTTTTACGTGACAGCGCTGATGGCAGCCCCGGCTTGGTAGCGGATATGAAGGTCCATGGCGTGTGGGACCGTGAGAGACCTGCGTTTTTCGATACCCGCGTTATAAACGCTGACGCAGTCTCTTACTCCTCCATGGATCGGCCTACCATCTCCCGGCATGCAGCCCAAGCCAAACACGCAAAATACGACAGAGTCGCTGAAGACCTGAGAGGGTCTTTCACGCCACTCGTCGTTTCATGCGATGGCGCGTTGCATAAAGAATACGAAGCCTTCCTCAAGAATGTTTCCTTACGCCTCGCCAACAAGTGGTCGAAATCCTACTCCCAGGTGATGATGTGGGCACGAGTGAAAACTCAATTTTCGGTTCATCGAGCAGTTTCCATGAGGCTAAGGGGCCCGAGGAAACACGTACGAGGACTGGGACTGGAGGACGGAGCAGCAATTTGGCTGCCGGAAGAATAAAATCACACACACACACACACACACACACACACACACACGTACGTACTTACTTACATATATATAGTTAGGAAAAAAAAATCAGATTAGTTTGGCAAAATCAATTTGAATTTTTGGCATATTATCAAATTGAAAATTTTGGCAAATTAATTTGAACCTTTGGCACAAATCAATTTTAATATTTTTGGCATCTCAATTTAAACTTTCGGCGACTCAATTTCAACTTGGCATACCACTTCAAGCTTTTGACATATCAATTTATACTTTTCACAAATCCCAACTAACCCAACATTCCACCCCATATAATGATCAATAAATGTTTTTTTTTCTCTAAAAAAAAAAAAAAAAAAAAAAAAAAAAATTTAAGTGTCTGACTTTCAAAATTTTCCATTCCTGAAAATTCAATCGTTAATATTTTCATTGAACAAGGAAAAAGTAATTGTGGAATTTTATAAAATACTATCACTAAAAACTAATTTTTGTGTGTGCCTATATTAGGCCTCATTTTGAATTTGTCAAATTCGTCTAGGAGTGCTTAAAAACATTATTCTCGATTGTCGAATTTTCAAAATTTTCCGGGGGAGGGCCCTTTGGCTAGGGGACTCGCACCCCATAGCCCCCTGTTGGCCCACCACCTCCACATTGTGAATGCTCTTGAGGCAAATAGTTTGGAGACCCCTGTCTTAATCGATCCCAAAGATTTGTTATAGAAAATAGTTTCGTCATAGAAAAATCCAAAATCAATAAAACCGAGTAGATTTGGGTCGCACAAGAAAACTGTACCCAGTTCGTACTTGGAACTTTCCATAACAAGCACCTCAAACTTCATCTGTTTCAGATCCTTTATTAAGATGAAACAAGTTATTCAAGACATTTTATTTTCATATGTTCCGGTCCCAAGTCGCACACCCCCGCCCCCCCTTCGCACTAAAACTCTCGTAAACTCCGCCTGAAGTCGTTCGCAGCTGTAAATATTCCACACGTCAAGATTACGAGCTGAAACGTAAACTGGGAGATGTGTATGCCAAGCTCCCAGCACTTCCTTCCAACCAGTTCCACTTATTAAACACCTGGGGGGCCCAGCGATAGCACTTGAGGTGCGCCACTTCGTAATTTCACAATTATCGCTCAAAGGTCTTATTGCTCTTTCGTCGTCAGCTTGCCGGGGACAATAATTAGCTTTCTGCTGTATTCCCTCTCCCCTTCAGTACCATCCAGCTCTCTGTCTGATTTATAACTGCGTTGTTAATATTAAACCTAACCCTTTTCTTCCCGTCGTCTTATCAAAGTATCATTTTTACTTCCTCTTTGCCTTTCTCCCTCCAGCGTTTCTGCAAAACCCCGTTTTGTTCGCTCTTTCCCCGAGAACCGCAACTTATGAGAATCCCTGAACTAATTTAACGCCAAACTTTAATATCGTTTCGCCAGTTGTCGGCTTGCAATATGTCCCTCTTATTTCAAACTTGTCCCTTTTCTACTTGGATGTTAAATCCCCGGATGTTTAATTAGATGAAACGGATAAAGTGAAGATAGAGGGTCTCACAGCATTCCTCAGGCAATAAAATTGGTGGATTGTCGTTATTAGTGGCATAGTAGAATGACACAGGGGTTCCAAAAAATTTTGGGGGGTGAAGTTGATTGAAACAGTGTTTAATGTGACGACATTCAAGAATGTATTACATCACTAGATAGAACGTAAATAATAATGAACCTAGTTATCAATTTAAATATGATTTATTTTTCCATCTGAAATATATAAATGACAATGACAGTGCTCGAATATTGTCTGTTTTGTCCATAGCCGACTGGGTTTGAATTTTTTCAATACCGACATAAATTTTCTTTTAGTTTTAGATATAATAAGGGGTGCTTACGATAATTTTTCACATTTTTGTTTTGGGGGGGGGGGTACCAATTTACATGGGGAGGGGGCTGGTTCTGAATTGGGGGGATGCGTCATGAAGCTTGGGGGGGGGGCACCCCTGAATAACATGACCGATTTAATCAATTCATATGTGTCACATCCAACTTGGCAGACTTTTTGTACCACTAAGCAAATAAATCTTACGGTTATTGGCAACAGATCTGTGAAATTTCAGTACCAGAACCTTTTATGCAGAGTACAATTTCTAAGGATGGTACTGAAATTTCACAGATCTGTTGCCAATAAGCATAAGAATTTTTCGCTTAGTGGTACAAAAGTTCTGCATAGTTGGATTTGGCACTTATGAGATGATTAAACCGGTTCTCCACACCATTCCTTGCGAATCGAACATGATCGGACGTTTAAAAAATATTCTTAGACGGATTTTGCATTTGCGCGTGTACAGAGTGATGTACTGATTTGCATTGAAGAAATAAAACTCATAGGACACTATCTATAGCAAAACTCGAACATTTCTCTAAACATTTAAACCAAATCGGATGCAGGCTGCAAAAATTAAGCTTGTTACAATGATTCCAATTTCGCGTTTGCCCAGCAGCTACTAATGACTATCGCGGTTAAATTTGTACGAGATTATCGGATAGTTTTTCCCCGACTACCCCGAAAATTTGAGAGCGATCAGACCCCTAAAACCTAAGATATGATGCTTGGTGGTTTTTATGTTCGCGGATGTGCAAAGTGAAGTATTTATTTTCGAGTGATGAAACTCAATGGGGACTATCTCCAGGCCAACGCGCACATTCCATAAAATCTTCATCAAAATTGGTTTTCATCACGGTTGGTTGAGAACTGTAGAAATAAGGATAACTACAACAATCTGCGGACACTCGACATTGTTGCTTACAGACAGACAAGCACAAAATAAGGTATTTCAGATATCAGTGAGCATGCAATTCATTCAACCTAATTCACGATTAAACTGTTTCGCCATTTATAAACTTCCAATTCGTTATTTTCCCGCTTCAGGTCTAACTATTTCGGAAAATGGTTCAATCCTTTTTGGAAATTTTTTTCATTGCATTGGGAAAAGTTTTAATTCAACTGGAAAACGCTACCACACATAGATCAGCGATTCACGTATAAAGGTATTCTAATACAGAAATCCTGAAATAATGAACCTCTGTGATATAATTTGCAGCTTTTTATCCGATTTTTTAAATTTAAGCATCTTGAAACGAAAACCCACTACTTTCGAGGGGGTGTTAACGTATTATTTTTGTTTTCGAATACAAAGGTTCAATATTGAAAATAATAAACCAAATGCGCACGAATGAATGAGCAACCCCTATTCCATTTACAATGTTGGTAGGTTGGTATCTAGGTGTATTATCCCACTCCGAACCAATCATTTCTAAAATGGAAATTCAAATGAAGCCTCTTCTACAAACACAGGTTTATTGCAGTTTCGTGAGACAAATTGTGCCGAATAAGGGCCCGAGAGGAAACGGTGAAGGATATGAAAATTTGATAGATTCCCTAAATACCGTCGAGGAAATAGGCGCACGAAGAGGTACGTGTCTCGACGGTTGGAAGAATGAAGGGCTAAGTTGATTTTGAATGGGAAGCCCTTCCCCAAAAGTGAGGAGCTGAATAAAACATACGGACGGAGGTCGCACGAATGCTGGGGGTCGTACAGTGTCGGAGGGAGACAAAACGGAACCATGGTATATGACAGATAACCCGTGAAATTTATACGGGTGTTCATACCAATCTTAAATTATCTGTTAATTTTTGTTAAATATAGAAAATTCATCGTGAATGACATCAATATAACACAATGCTTTATTTTGAATACGATTTTAAAGCGAGTATCGCGATGTGTCTCAATTGTATACTGGCAGTACACCATTGATGGGATTCCATTGGTTTGCTACATACATATGTTACAAATCACCTTCGTTTTTCGGTTACTTTAATTGAAATTCGGACCGTTAACCTAACTTTTTTGTCTAAATAAAACGCTTAATCAGAGTTTCTAACATAAGCCTAATTGGATCGTCAATTTTCGAAATACTAGTAGATATTGATTTATGAAGATTTGGACCATGCGCAAGCCGCTATTAAATCTTGATAGGATTCTTAGAACCATTAAAAACGTTCCCTTGTACTTAACGTTTACATTTTGAAAAGTAAGAATATTGGGGTTGTTACACGTATAGGAAGGACATAATATTTATGGCGTAGACGTGAAGGACACGTGTCTTTCCCACACTTGTAACAACTGTATAACATGCAGGGAGAGAGGAAAGAAAAGAACCGTTTTATTAAATAAATAAATTAGTGAAACCATAAAAAATTATTGCTGAAATAAATGGTGTTTCAAAAAGAACGCCGGACTTTAAATGGCCTCCATTTTTGTTTTGTGTTGTTGGCAGCATTATTTTTGTGATTTTTGATGTCTGTTAACGTTGTAAAATTGCATTTTGTAAAATCCCTAAAAACATTTTAAAAAAAAGTCAAGGCGGACTAAATTTGGACATTTTTTGAAGAACTTTCTATGAGGAATCGAATGAGTCCCTCTCCAGGTCCGAAGCTCGAATCATTCCCGATTAATGGGCCGATTTATGGTGCCAACTTGCTGCATCCACATTCACTACATGGTTCAGGTAAAACAAAAACAACAGCGTTTTCGATCGCAGTAACTTAGTGATGACGAATAGTGGATATGTGAACTCCTAAAAGGGTCACTGTATTTCCGATACACGGGTTGAAGGATTCTGATATGCATCTCCGTTTTAAGGTTTAAAAATTTCAAATAAGACATTTTTCCATTGTAATCGTGGCGAAAAAAAAAGACTGAGTCGTCTGTTGCGAGGACAAAGTTCTTTCACTGGATCATTATTGATTCAATGAATTTATGACTGTGTGTGTGTGTGTTTCACAAATGTGGCTAGAGCATTCATTAATGAATTGATCCAGAGTTTTTCAAATATGATTGCAACTGATCAATCCAAATAGGTTTTATGGTTGAGAACCGATTTAAGTGCTCTACGCATATCTCCTGAAATTCAATAATCGCTGTATCACCTGTGAAACACCCCAGCACACTCAGATTTAATAGAAATCAATCATGAATCATTTAATAATAAACCCCAGTGAAAGAATTTGCAGCGTTTTTTTGTTTTTTATCACGGTTTTACAGCGTTATTTTGTGTTTTTATACGAGCGGTGGATGCTCGCATGTACTTTTCGCGCCAAAATTTCAATCAACTTCAACATTTTCCTGGATTTTTTTTTTTTTTTTTTTTAGAAACAAGGTAACAATGTACGAGTGAACGAATTTTTTAACGAAAAATAAACCTTTTAAAATACGTTTCGTTATATATTATTTGTTATTCCCTTTATCTTTATGCTTTATACTTCGCTAAATATCACAAAAATGAAACATTCTGAACTGGTATTTCACAAATTTCAATCACAAAGTGAGTAATGATGAGCAATCACGAATTCCAATGGTGCTAAAGCTAACTTCGAACATTGACAAAAAAGAATAATCCAAATTTTACAAAAGAAAACTATGGCAAACTTTGACTGTCAAAACAATTTTCGATAAACTTTACAACCTTCTTTCACACTCGAAAAATTGGTTCATTGCACTATTCTTTCGGTAACAAAACTTGAGCCACTTGTATTTTTTGGCTTCAGGAAGGAATGAAATCTTAAAAAAAATATTGATTATTGTACCAAATTAACAGAAACAACACCAGAATTCCATTGAAAAAGTGTGTTATGTTCATATAAAAAAGTTTCGTTACTAACAAGGTGGGGTGCTGCGCTCACCAGCTGGGTTTTTTTTAGAAGAATGCAGTGAAATGAATAGGTTACTGATCTCTCCGAGAGACGAGGGCCCATCAGCGGTTAGAGGATAACTGAAAAAGAGGGTATAGGTGACCTGGGCCCCCTCCGTTACCTTATCCGTTCGAAAATTGGTAGCTGTGGGGTGCCTGACACCCCACCTTGTGGTGTGAAGGTTAATCCTCAAGATCTCCTGAATCAAATGGTATGATTTTTTCCTTTATTGTGAAAATAAACTAATTTTACAGCCTTTTCCAAAGCCGTCGTTCTTTTTGAAACACCTTTTATGTTTGTTTGAATCATGTTCTGTTGGACGATCGTCAAATGTCTCACCAGTTTCATTTAGTCGAAACGGCCCGCAATGTACCGATAAAGTGAAAATAGCAGCACAGTATTTTTTTAAACTAATATTTCTTTTCCGGGGAAACTTATAACGCGCACGTAGCTCCCCGGGGAAAAAACGTTGGTAATATCCCCAGTCTACCGCAGCAGTTAATCTTGAGGCATCCAGCTGCAAAACACTTAGCATTACTTCCCACCTCCTTTTTTCATGCGTTTCGCAGGAATCCTGGAGTAATTATATTAAGCGAGCGGAATGTTTTTTTTCCCTCAACTTGAGATTCCACAAATTCCGACGTTTAACCGTAGTTTTATTCGCGAGAGCGGAAACTTTTAGCAAATATCAACCTGAAATCTCTTATTAATTCGATACTTGGTCTGTATAAGTTATAATAACGTAGCTGTCAGCATTGTGAGGCGCATCAATTGTCTAACCAAATACATTTAGGTTGGAGTCGTATCAATTTCAGCACGATCGCATCATTAGTACCTGGTGAGCAAATGTTGATAAGCTTGTAACAAGCTTAGTTAATTCAGTTTTAATTCGATTTCAATGAAATTTTTTAGGGAATTACGGGTTGAGATGAGATCCTAATTACATTTGTGGTGGCCACGTGTGGATAGAAAGGTTGAAAGAAATGAAAAAAGCTTTAATTTTTACATACAGTTTTTTTTTTTTTTTTCAAAATTAAATATTTCCAAGTCATCAGTGACGTTTTTCATTATCAGGAATCAGATCTAACTTTAATACTCAAGTAAAGTACCATGATTATTGTTGTGATTCCTCATCAGTTCTCTGTGATTGTGAGTCTTTGCCATACAAAGATAACTGTAAGTACTTAGGAATTGTTTTTTGACGGAAATTTAAAATTCAAAATTCATATTGCTCTAATAATTCGAGCGCGTAAGTTATTTTATGTATTCAATACTGTTGAAAATTTTTTGACGAAAAAGCAATTCCGATCTGTTTATTTTGGCTTGGCTTTTTCTATTATAAATTATGACATAACGATCTGGGGAAGCTCACTTGAAGCACATCTCAATCCACTTTAGAAGGTGCAAAATGCCCTTTTGAAAATATTGTTAAATAAACCCTTCAGGTATCCTGAACTGCTAAACTTTATTCTGATTTTAGTGTTTTCTAGATAAAAGATTTTTTCAAATGGAATCATGCATTCAAATTTTTAGATCCGGTATCAAATATGAACATTTTTCCCGATTATTGAGCGGTAGAACGTCAAATTTTTTTAACAAATAATTCATTCTAACTCTTTGTATGAACTCGATTTAAACACAATATTTTACCATTGTCCAACAACTGGATAACATGTTCGAGTCAATAAACATTTTACTAAAACTGAAATTGGTCAGAAACAACAAAATTTCAACACTGCAACACCCAATGCATCGGCTAAATCAGATTGGGGTTGATAATACACGGAGCACAAAGCAACCCCTCCTTCAAGACCTGGGAGTCGTGCGGGTCATTGCATATCCAAGCCCCTGACCAACACAATGCCTCCTCCGTAGCTTTCCCAAGTTTCACACATTAGGTATTTTTTAGTGTCCCAGGACTTATGCACAATCCGACTCCTACGTGTTCTGCAACTCATTTCGGACTGCGATGAGTTGCATAACTAACTAAAAATATTTTTAAAAACCAAAACGACTACACCGTTGGGAAGCTGGCATTTTGGCGCACGTTTTACCAGGCCTGCATAGTTCTGCGTCAAGCATTCATGGGGTTTCTAGGCGAGATGAAAAACAGGCGATTTCAAGATTTCTGCCTTTTCGGGGAGCTCCTTCGCTATACGACCTCATATCAGGTCGCAACCGGGAGTCTTTTTAGCATCAATGTTGCTTTTAATTTCATCTTTAAGTTCTTTCGGTGTAACTGGCAGTATTTCGAGTTCGTCCATTTCTTCTGTCCCAGTTGTATTTTCGACTGGTGATTGATTTGGTAACGGTTGAAAAGTTTCGAAGAGATGCTCTGCAAAGAGATGAGATTTCTCTACATCACTTCTGGCCCATGTGCCATCATTCTTGTTAATTGGGGGTGAGATAACTTTGGGTCTTTTCGTGTTTTTGGTAACCTTGTAGAGAGAATACTCCGTATCTTTCTCTGAAGTCAGATTACTCAGAAAACGTTCAAAGCGACGGATGTACTTGAAGTGGTCCAGGTGGGCTTATTCCATTCATCATTCTGATGTCTATCAATAACGAACATGTAAACATCAGTTTTATGACGAAAGTGTTCGATTTTCTGATTTATAAATATTTTAGCCCTTTGATTTCACTCTTCTGGATTGACTGATAAAATGTTTTGATATTGGAGATTACCAATTTTTCGTCTCGTGAAACCAAAGCTTCCGCTACCTCGGTAAGCTCAGAACCAAACACGTTCAAATATAATTTCGGAACAGATCAAAATGGTATTTCAGTGATTGAGGAGCTAAAATCTTTCTTTGTTAATTTCCCTATGGGAGCAGGTTCTTAGGTAACACTTGCGCCTGGCGAGGAGTAACGAGTAAAGTCATGTTCAAGACTAGATCGGCTTATTCCTAGAAATCAGTATGATTAAAAACGGAGAACTCTCTTTTTCATTCGAAAATGTCACTCCTACATCATGTTTGATAGGTTAAATAATCGAATATAATGTCGCAGGAAAGGCACCCATCGGTGGTCCACTGGACTCGAAACGTGTTGCAAAATGTGTTGGGGTTCTCGACAAATAAAAAGTGTCCCATTTGGCTGAAATTCGTTTCGGCATATGTGTCTGCAAAGAAAAGCCGTTTTCCTTCCTTCTAACCGCAAACTTCGCGTGTTGAGAACCCACTAACCCCCGCTCCTAACGTTCCACTACAGAGGTACCGCTGAGGGAACAGACTTATAGCCCCTTGAAGCATAAATTTGCCCGGACAAGATACAAAACCTTGTGGCACGTCACTCGGAGAGCTACCCCACCCTTCGCGAAGCCCTTTTCTGCCACTGCCTTCGAGCCAAGATAAACCGCCTTGTTCCATCCCTTTCCACGGGAGTGCTTGAATTTAAACGATACTAAATTTTCGTCCGATTATCTGACTTAGTCTTGCTTGAGAGGGGGGGTAAAACAAGGTCTGGAAGGCCTCCTTTTCCGAGCTGTAAAGGACTGAGAAAAATATTCACGTTCGCGCCCCATTCCTCGCTCGCGTGTCGGCGCATAAAACCGGCGTCTTGATGAGGGGGGTCTCCTGGCGAAGGATAATTAACAACCACCAAGCCCTTATCACTTCCTTGTTGAGGCTCAAGTTGTCGTGAAAAGTCTTCCGCGTACATCCCTCCCCCTCGCCACGTTATTTTTCATTACGGGCCACAACTACAACGATGGCTCTCGGCATAAACAAAATGGTTGATTACCCTATTAGTCACAGCCCTGGACAATGATTAAGGGGTTGGAAACACCTGGATCGAACCATGAATTAACAGATTGAGACAGCCAACCAAATTAGGGATACTACCTGCACCCTCCTTTGCCCCTATTTACATACAACATGAGAAATTAAACCGTTCGGGCTGATTCAGTATTTGAGCTAACGTGGAATGTGAGAAGCGGTACTTTTGTTTATGTCCGGCTCAGATCTGAGCAATTCAGCTGAGACATGGTAGTCTGGACTACTAAGAGAAAAATTTACTGAACTCAAATCCTTCAGCTTCAAATCATTCTAGGACAAAATACTTTTAAAAAACCACTTGCCACATTTTTGAGTGAGATTGAGTGAGTAAGTGAGAAAGAGAGGGGAGAGAGAGAGAGAGAGAGCGAGAGAGCGAGAGAGAGAGAGAGAGAGAGAAGCTTATGATAGAAATGACCTGCTGGATGGAAGGACCATCAACACGTAATATTTGTGCGCCCAGCACTCACCTTTCGCAGATTTTAACTCTGGGATACAAGCCCCAATGAGCTCTATTCAAAGCGAACAACTAATCAAGGGCCTCAAACCCCCCTTACCAAGGGGCCGAATCTCCTTGACTAAGTGGCCAACTCCCAAGGAAGTACAGTAAGCCAACAGGCTTCCGTGCTGGGAACCCGTAACCCCCGCCCTGAGAGTTTTAGTCCACAAATACATCTGTAACAATATTACAGTTACGGCCACGGCAGTCTCATGGAATTACTCGAGAAAGACCCACAGAGTTACTCGAGATTGGAATCCCGTCAAGTGGGGTTTGTGGTAGCACCACCCGCGTCCTTCAGGGCCCTTACACGGAAAAAGCTTTATCCTTCCTCAATTCTTCTCTCAGTCCTCACAACTTCTCAATTAATTTAATTTTTTCTCCTTTCAAGCATACAGCGGATGACATCCGACCCATTCGAGCTCTGCTCTTACTAGAATCCACAACCGATTTTCTCGATTATTTTTCGTTCAATTGAGAACTACGTCTACTTTTGGAACACAATTCAGCTTCAAATTGTCTTATGAGAAGAGATGAGAATAAAAGGTGTAATTCCAAAGTCAAACAATATTTTCTATGTCAAAAAACATTTCCCAGATCAAACTCAAGTAACAATTCCTCATTTTTGAAGGAAGATTCTAAATGTTTAAGCAATCCAATTCGTTTTGATTAATAATCGATGTTAGGTCAATTTCAAAGGTTAATTATTCAGAAAAAATGAGGCAAGGCTATTGAAAATAATAAATCAAATAAAAGTTTGGAAAAAGAAGTTGCTTAAATAACTTGAAGTTGAAATTGCTGTTGAAACCCATACACTTTGATGTTTTTTTTTTTTTTTTTTTTTTTTTCATGAATTGAACGTTAATACAGCTCTCAAAAGTCTTAAACCGGAGCAGAGAAAGAGCGAGAGAGACAGAAAAAATGTTATCGGAGCAAACAAAAAAGGAGGGAGGGGGGAATTTCTAGAGTTGAGTCTGAAGCAGCTTTGTATAAAAAGTAAGAGAGCAATTCCACAACCCCTAATTAACTGTAGGGAAATAGGTTCCTTCTAATTACTGGAGTAGGCACAACTCCTCAAAGTCCACAGAGTAGCCAAGCGTTTCGACATTGGGTAAACTCACCACCTACAGGGTCGGTGTGTGGGGGGTCGAGAGGGGGAGGTAAAAGCCAGTCTCACAAAAGCTCAATCGAGAGCCCATATTTTTGCCCGACCTTAGGTTAATTTCATTTTCAACGCTTCATTTCCATGGTTTTTTTTTTCCTCAACAAACTTAAACGGGGGAAGTTTCCCCAGCGTTCGTAGACTGAAAACGGTCCGGCGACTGCTACGGCCGCTAACTTTCCGGGCTAATCCTGAAGGTTCGACCAATTAGAAACGTAGATTGGCATTTCCTCGTTTTTCCTCCAATCAAAGAAAAAAAACGTACCGTACCTCCAGATGTTCACAAGATAATATCTTGTAATGTAACACACTATCTATGTTACAGATGTATTCACTAGTTACTGTTATCTAATTGGATTTTTTTAAAGCAGATATAACATTAACCCTGGGGTTTTTACTAAATTTTGTCATATTCCCAGCTCAAAGCTAAAACAGGAGTTTTTTTTTATTAGAACCGATCTGTCAAAAAGTATTCATTTATTCCCAAGAACTCTTAAATAATTTTGGTTAATAGATATGTCTAGATTAATAGAATATATCTTGATGGTGCCCAAGGTGCAGATTGTCTGAGTAGCTCCAAAAGCGGATTTCTACCATATCAAACGGTTGACGCTGAACTTTGGTGTGAAGCATCCTTAGAACTTACACTTGTCGTAAAATGAGGTTGCGATCACCTGAGTGGGCCGTAAAGGTAATAAGAAATTATTTCTTCCTATGGTATTAATCGTATGAGGTTGAGAATTATGATGAATCCGACCTAAACTTGAAGATGAAACTCATGACTCCACCATCCCCTCACCCATCGTGAGGTTCTGTTTGGCGCATGGATTTTAAACAGTTCTGCTCCTCAATGAGGATTCATGAGGAAAAGTTGGAAAACAGTGTGATAGTATTTTACTTTTAATATTATCATTATCAGATATCTTTTTCACTTTGGCCAGGGAGAGCAGCTGCGCCTGTGCTCGCATCTTGAGCCGCTCCCAGGTACCGATTTACCGGCTAGTAGGGGTTTACTAGTGCCAACTAGGCATAGGATGACGTTACTGATCGCCTGTCTCGGTTCTTCGGTAGGTTATGCCTCATCTAATCTAGTGAGTATTAGTTACCACTACAGTGGGGTTACTAATGTATGGAAATCAACTAAATAAAACCGAATTACCAACTGCTTTAGTTCTATCTACCTAATGAGGGCTTACAGGGTTCACGCGAAACACCAACCGGAAACCCACTTCTAGCGTTTGATGTATTCCAATCATCATATCTGTGGGGGCGTCCGAGAAATCATTATCATCTGTAACGCATAAACTGCAAAATGTCTTTTGCTTTGCAATCGGCGACTGCATTGTTTTGTTCTCACCCCAAAAAAGGAAAATTCAAAACATGGTATTCGGCTGATAAGTGATGATAGCAAAAGGCAGCAGGACCTTTATAAACTGGCCCCACCATAATGCCCAATATCTGGTAGCTGCGTCGTCACACATATGATAAACACCAACACTCGAGCGTGGATGGAGACATTCACATTCATGGATGTATATAACATGTTTTCATATGGTTCATTCTCAAGATTTTTGCTCATAGGAACTCCAACATTTCAGAAAAGTGAAGACGGAATTAGGTTGTGAGAAAATTTAAGAATGACCGTCTGATTATCCTCAACAAGTTTTAAAGGTGCGTTTACACTTCGCGAAATTTCCTCGCGAGACTGATGGGTGAAGCCCTCGCCCGAGACTACACAACGAAACAAACCGTGAAACAGACGCGCGAGGCACGACGGCAGAGATGAGCCGTGAGTTCTCGCGAGGTGCCATGGCGAGTGTTTTCATAGTTCCTCTTCCTCCCCGTGCAGATAGTGCTTTGGCTTCCATCGTCGCAGCTCATATTGTCAAAAAGAGGGAAGGACGTCAGCAACAACGTCGTTGGTGGGTCAGAGAAATCGTTCGCAAACGGTTGCAATATAGCAATAGATTAATTAAGGACATGCAGATGGAGATGGTTGAAGACATAATACTGAATTTCACGCGAATGAAATCGACTGACTTCGATTATCTGGTGTTAGTTATTGGACCCAAAATTGAACGGGTAGACACGCACATGGGAGAAGCGATCACTGTGAAGGAAAGAATTGTCATCACATTGATTACAAAATTATAATCGAATGAAGACAATACACCTGCCTCGCACAAACAAATATACACGTCTACACTTCGAGAAACAACAAGGCCTCCTTTGTTGCGCGCCAGAGACCGACTGGATGACCGCTCGCTCCCGCGCCTCGCAAGGGATCCTCGCAGAGGCGTGATTTGGGTTTTAGAAGCGTCTACACGCTGCGAAACTTGTTTCGCGAAAAACCCTCGCGAGGAAATTTCGCGAAGTGTAAACGCGCCTTATCACTCTTAACAACGGCTTTCTGGACACGAATGCGGAAGAATTTGAAGAACGGCCCATTAAGATAGATTCCATTCGTGAAACGTCAACAAAAAGTAATCGTTCCCGAAATCCATAGTGAACTTGAATGGATTGGAAGCGAACAATGGAAAACAGCGTTTCTCGTAGCTCGACCTACCGCAAAGATGATGAAGAGCTTGGGAGACGAGTGAGAAAGGAAGGAGAGTTTTCCTTCCTATGCAGGTTCCCTTGAACCATTGTCACCGAGCCACCCCGTTAGGATGAGAGGACGGTAACCTGCGGAAGGCTTTACTTCGAGCACCGGTGGTGGATGCAGAGTGGGTGATGGTAGAAGTTGACTGTCGCGGTTGGCTCGGGACGAAGGAAGGAGCTTCACTGACTTTCCCTTGTTCCCACTGTTGTAACGAACGACCCTCCTTTCCGCCAAAAACCTTTTCCGTTTCCCGACCGCTGTCTCCTTTCTTACCGTGGGGGCGCTCTCCGTACCAAACAATGCTCGCGAAGTGGCCTAGTTCTTTTCTGAAAAAAGAATTTTTCTCTTCTTCTATTGTTTACCGTTTTTGTTGAAGTATGGCTGGTTGGCCTTATCACCGAACAATGGGCAATGCACACAATTACCAACTCTTGACGTACGAACGACTAGCTGCCAAAGCTGGCGAATGCACTAGTTTCATTTTCTTAATCATCGAAGAAATATTTGAGGAAGCAAAAGTGCATGTAGTAGGGGTCCATCATGACAATACCCTACGGATCTTGGATATTATCGTTGATTTTACGAAATATTATTGTTGATCTTAGATATTCGCTTTACGAACGGACAGACGAATGAGCTGTGGGTGTTTTATCTAATTTCATCAATTCTTTTTGGTTAAGTGCCTGCTTCTTTTCAGTTGTATCTGTACACCATCGCTTTTGGATCGTACAACATTTATTGAACATATAAATATAGCAAAATACAACATATAGTTTCAGTGATTGTGTTCAAGTTTAAAATAGTGTAATACCTATATGAAATGAAAATTTTAGATTTTTGGATATAAAGTTTAATGGAGACGTTTTTAGTGTGTAAAATAATAACTATCAGCACAAAACTGGTACCTTTAGATGATTTTAAGCGCTAACAGTATAGAGTTGGTCATAAATTATTTCTGAAACTAAAACTAAAAACTACTAGTTTCGAAAGTCGAACTAAACACTAAATTACTTTTTAGTTTCAACTTAAGTTCAACTAAATTTTTATTTAAATGATCCCAACTCTGTAGTAGCAGTATAAAATTTTCTTATTAATAGATTATCCATAAACCAATGATATGCGTAAGAGGCCAACCTCTTACAGAATCTAATAGATATTGCTGTAATAATTACCAGTTCCACCTGTAACTACCCGAAATGTTTAAACTTTTGGACTAATGAGTAGGGATTGTTGAGTCCGAATTTAGAATGAATAATTCAAAAGTTGGAATGAATCGGGTGGTTCATTCGCTGAGTTCAACATTTGATCGCCAAATGGGGAAAACTAAATCGAACCGAAAACTAAAGTACAAGCAACGAATGCATTTGACAATATACAACAGTATTCCACGAATTAAAGTGGAACTTTATCCACTTGTTGATCATAAATATGAGCCATGCACTCACCGACCTTCCATAGCAAAACCACTATCTCATTTTCACTCCGCCAAGTTAACGTGATTCATTTCAATCGATTTCTCCTAGCTTTATTTTTCCCAATCATGATCAAAGAGTCATGTTTCACAAATGAGATAGGTGGATGACTGTAAAGCGGTTTTAATTGCTTTAATCACCGGTTTATTGTCTCTCTTAATCGAAACTCCCCCATCTAAAGTTAATAACGCCGCTGTTTTCTATCAGACGATCATCATACAACCATAGTAATTACTAATAAATCACTATTTTAATCGAAAGTTCAGCGTAGGTAGTAAATTGATGGACCTATGTGTTGTTCGAAAGATAATAAGAGATACCAAGAAGACTACAAACATAATGATTATAAACATGATTGAATTATATTCACTAATTACTTCTGAAAGAAGACAACTTTTCAGTCCGAAAATTAGAAAACTAATGTATTTTTACCAAAACAATGAACAGCTGTTACTGAAATGACACTTATTGCATATTAATGGTTAATAAAATTGACTATTGATCTCAATTCGGATTTCGAATTTGTGAAGCGAACAATAGCTATGCGTTAGTAGCGCAATAAAGAACATGACGATTTTAGGGATGTAGTCACCAAAAATGAAGCATCTTCCATGACATCTTCTTGGCAATCAACCACGGGAAGCGCTATTAAGTTCACTTATTTTTGTTGGTAATATAGTTGTCATAGTATCGTATTTATAGCTTGTTATTCTACCTACGACGAAAAATCGATCATTTTTTGTGTACGAGGCGAACCCATCGGACAGCCCTTTGGAGCACGATTTTCGCATGGATCCTTGTAATTTTGAAAAATTTTATATTTAAAAACAATTAAGCATGTTTTATCCATCCATCTGTCAAGTCGTTTTCCAAATTTTTATAAATGTTCATAAGTGTGATCGTTCATGATCCTGACTTACGTGCCTGTAATGCATGTATCACTTTCCAATATGCTTTACATTATTGGTTTAATTATGTTAAAGAAAAGCGTTTCTCTTAGAAACCCAAGCGATAGCGGTTGAAAGAAAAATCTGTTATTAAAGTATTGCCGTAAGTAATGGACATGGGGGAGGGCTTGTTGATTCCATTTGGAATAAGGTTCTTAGGAGAAAGAGTAGGGAAGGAGTGTGTTTTTAGTGAGAGAAATTGAGTTGGAAGAGAAAACTAACTAAAATGTTCATGTGGGCATGAGCAGTGTGGTCAAACTGGTAGGAAATTCATAGAACGAATAAAAGAGCATGAAAAGGATTTCAGGGAATCGCAAAGGTGATTCTGCCTTTGATAGTCATATGAATGAGTCCAATCACAGCTTTATTTTTGATCGGGCAAACAGGCAATTAGTAGAATTGCTTATTTATTTTGCCGGGTGGGATGTTGGATGTGCAAGAAAAATTCAAAATTGTCAAGAGTTGTAGGTTAGGAAGAGGTTTAAATGAGGTTATTCCTTCAAATATTTCATTAATAGGTTCATTCTAGCAATAAGTTTAGCTCCCCCTCTGCATAATGTTACTGTTTGTACCCCTTTCACTTTCTAAACCTTGAGTGTCATTGGTTGCCCCCCCCCCCCCTCTCCGTCACTTTTACTTCTCCGAGCCAATAGGATTCAATCTCCTTTCACCTGGGCCTATATATGTGCTTTCTGTGATGTACCTTCAGTTCATGTTTGTTACTGATGATGACATAACTGTCGAAATCGATTCAACAGTGTAACTCATAATTTTGGTGTAAATATAGAATACGTTCTATTTTACTCCGTTTATATCACCTTCACGTTCCCAGATGGACAGTCCCTCGATGTAACATGAACTCGGCAATACTTGCGCTTCCCGGAGAAGAAAAAACCCGAGGTGTATGTGACATGGGATTTTACAGCTGTCCCGAAAAACGGGGTAACGGCCGCCGTCGTGACTTCTGCTCCAAATGTCTCCGCAAGACGTAACCCGGGTTAGCGTTAGACCTCTCGCAGTTGTTTTCTTCGGTAGCTCGTTGTTCCTTCGCCGCAGCTCCCCCAGTGGGAGCATATCCCCCTGAGCCTATTCAAGGGGAAATAGGGGTCAGTCTGTAAGACCCAGTGACTATCAGTAACCCCGATTCTTCAACACGCTCCAGTAAATAAGGTTCGGTTAGCACCTACGGAAAATAAGGGAGCAAGTTGGACTCGGGCTTTGCGTACAGCATGCACGGTTTAGATTACATCTAAAATACCCTGAACAAAGTGTTTAAAAACACAAAATATTTCTGGTTTATACAATAGCATGGATCGATTTTCCTAGTATTTCAATTTTTACTTCCAATAGGGAAATTTTTCTGTCTTTTAGAAATGACAGAACACTCTTAAAAGGATTTTGAAAAATTTTCACTGTGAAGTTTTACTTTTTCATCAAAAACCCTTCTTTGGCCCTTCATTCGGTTTTCTTCTTCTTCCTGATTCCCTAGTCCTTCTCGACATAGTGAGTTCTGTGCATTGTGGATCAATAACTGACACTCTCAAACTCAGAAAACCCGGGAAAATGTCTCATACACGAAGGCTTACCGTATGGAGCCGCATTCTACGTCTCTACGACTCCACAGAGAGTTCTTCTGAAGCTTTGAAGACTTTCGTAGAATACATTATGAAAGTTTACGCCTCGATATAGTTCACCTTCAGAATGGATCCATCATGCAAAGAGGGGCCCAAACATTTGTTCAACATAATAGCCTTCTCAAGATATTGACTTAGCGGACTCAAGATTGTGACTCATCCAGTTATCCAACTTAATGGTTTCTGGTCTTACCCAGAAAATTTGCTGTTGGCCTTGTCGTTTGTCAGTACTTCTGAAGTAAAACAAAAAGCAGTTCAAATAATCCAGGGAGCAAGACAGACCCCGACCAGGACTACAAAGAACATGTCAGTATGTCAGTAGCGTATGACAGTAGACAGATAGGGTATATTTTTAAACGATTTATCGAACATGAAGGACAATTTTGCCAGGACTCATATACATACCGAGTGTTTTTCAGGTTAAAATGCAACACAATTTTGCTATAGGAACAAATAATTTAAAAAATTGATTTTTTTTCTTTTCACAAAAATTGATCCACCCTATTATACAAGTTTATATTTGTACAGGATGATCCGTGGCAAATCTCATCTACCAGGAAGTTAGTGTCGTCATTTGACCCAAGGTATTTGCAGAAACTGATCCTCAAAATGAGGCACAAGACATGAGCGAACGGGATCAAGTTAAATATATTTCACACTTTATGCCATTCAACAAATTTATGATCATCATTTAGCCCAATTCTCACTTAATTTAAAGTGCCCTTTAAGGGCTGTCAAAGTTTTGTAAAATCCCTAAAAACCTCAAAAAAAGTCAAGGCGGCCTAAATTTGGACTTTTTTTGAAGAACTTTCCATGAGGAATCGAATGAGCCCCTCCCCAGGACAGAAGCTCAAACCATTCCCGATGCATCCCATAAATCGGGCCAACATTTGCATCCACATTCACTACATCACTAGGTTACTGCGATCAAAACAAAAACAACAGCGTTTTTTTTTGTTTTGATCGCAGTAACCTAGCGATGTAGTGAATGTGGATACTGGAGTGAACTCCTTAAAGGGTTTATAGCCGATACACGGGTTGAAGCATTCTGATATGCATGCTCCGTCTTACGAAATTTAAAATTTTCAAATAGAATATTTTTCCATTGTAATCGCTCTTGAAAAAACGGTGTGATACAGTGATCATTGAATTTCAGGAGGCACACAAATATGATCAACTGAACAATCCAAATAGGTTCTCCTGAAATTCAATAATCGCTCTATCACCTTTGAAACACGCACACTCCAAAGCTTAGTAGAAATTCAAATCATGAATCATTGAATGTTGATCCCCAGTGAAAGAATTTGCTGCGTTTTCCTACTACATTGTCCTCATCAGTACTACTCTTGCCTGTATGACTTCCCTCATCATCGTGAACATAATGTTAAACCTCGACATTCAGTTGGCTATTTTAATCTGCTTCCTCAACCCTGGAACAACTAGCTGCTTCTCAGGCGCATCAGAGTGACCTCTAGAATCTTACCTGGCTTCCACCAAAAATAAAACTTCTTTAAATCGAACCAACTCTGACCTTTTGCCATTAAATTAGTGCAATATCCTTTACTGATTCATGAGCGGGGGACCTTGAAATGTTTGCCTAAATCGCTCCGGAAGCTGTCTACCCTAGGACAGTCAGCTGATTTGCATGATGAACAGGTTAACCTTCAATCCTCCTCATAATTTTGTATGTGAAATTTTAAATTATCAGATTTTCTTTCAACGAAGTACTCGTATTTATTTTATTGCCCTCATTAGATATTTTGGTCCTTAACCTTAAATCTATTGAATTTCTTTATAGTAATGGAGCAACATATTATCTTGTTCTACAATATACTTATTTGTACTTTGATGCATTTTGGGTGAGCACTTATGGACTCTTTACGTCTAAAGCTTGTGGTGGATATGGACAGTTCAGCCCCTGCCTTAGCATAAACTTGAAACTTATTGGCGTCAGAGGTATCCACTGGGGATTGAAGGCTTAAAGCCACCAGCATCTGGAGGGGCAATTAGCCCTTTCCTTTACCTCCTTGTTTTAAGCTCAATCAATTATTATATTTACTCATAATTCAGATAACTACCACCGTTATTTCATCGTATCCCACCTCACGAACGCTACATAGTTCAAGAGATCCCTCACCAATCCTCCCCTCACAGTCGTATCCCTCGATACCAACCTACATTATTTCTGCGTCATTAAGTCGGGAATCTCTTCCCTAATGACTTTTGAAAACAATTAACATTGTTCCGAGAACAACCGCTTTTTGCGAAGAGCGATTTGAGGCAATGCCAGCACCGGTGTACTGTGGCAGTTCATTGGAAGCGAGTTTATTAGAGGATTTCGGACCATTTAATACATTGTTGGTAATTCCGAATTTCCGCGACCCGATAGCCCACAATTAGGGGAAGTTCGTAATTTGAAAATAGTTATTGTAATACTATTTTAGCTGTAGGTCAGTTTCGCTCAGGATATTGATCGCTCTTTTTTTGTCAAATGCAGGAACATTTTAAGTTGTCGATACTGTTGAAGTTTTTTTTTGGGATGAAATACCTAACAGCAACGTCTTGAACTGCATTACAAGGTACTTCAACTTTTAACCCGAGCAAACGACAGTCGGATATCAAAACAAGTAGACATAAAGGTTGAAATAATTACAAAACGGATCATAAATTTCTTTCATATAACCAATCCAAAAATTCCTGACCTGCTCAATTACTTTGGAAAACTGTCATTATTTATTGCTTGACCCTTAACTTTTCCCCCATTGTATTTATTCGAACAGTGCCAAATACAAACAAGTGTAACAATGTTACACTCACGATACTTAGTATGTTTAATATTTTAGTAAAGGCCATGCCCCAATCAAAGTATGATGAACTATGGAAACTACAAATAAATCACATCAAAATCCGTTAAATCGGGTGATTGGAAGGAAATCCATCACTATTCCACAAGTGGTTAAATCGCACGTTCATAATCCATTAATATTAGCAATTCACCGAAAAGTTTATCTAGATTAAAGCCTTTATACATGCTGTCGTCAGCAATACATTCCTTTTGCCCTTCGTATTTAAGGAAAAGTTAATAGTTAATGACTCAAAAGATAGAGGTAAAGGTGCAAATTGGGGCCTGCATAGGCAAAAAGGTCCAAAGTGAACAATTTGCGACTAGATTCCGGGTTGATCCGTCACCACGCCAATCGTTTTTTCAAAATTTGAGAGGTACCTATGTAGATTTTTTTTTGCTTCCGAGTCTACCAAGGTGGCGGAAGCATTGTTTTCACTTTCGGAATGTGAACATTTTTTTGTCTCCAAAATCAAAAATTCCACTCGCATTTTGCGTTTTAGACTTTCTGAACAATTTTGATGAAATTTTCAGGGATCGTGCGGGGTCCCCTATAGTTTTCATGACCCCCGGATGAAATCCTTGTAACTTCGCTTGACTAATTTCGATGAAATTTTCAGGGATTGTTCGGTTTGATGTGTAGATGGTCCCCTATGAGTTTCATGACCCCCGGATCAATAATAGCCTCTGCGCATGCGCAAACGTGAAATCCTTGCCACAAGCATAACTTTGGGAGTTCTTGGCCGATTTCTTTAGAAATGTCATAATAATTATTTATCACTTCAGTCATCTATCCATTCAGCGTCAATGTCAATTTTTATTATTAGGTATATTTTATAGTTTGTTCAACAGTTGAACATGCCTACCTTTATTTTCTCAAGTTATGCTCCTGCATAACAATAAATTTACCCTAATTCAATATTTACTTCGCCTAATTGAACGAAGTTCTTTAGTCAATAATAATTTTCAATGATCTATTTCAATGTACATTGTGATGGATATGGTTAGTTGGCTTTTCCTGATTGTTGAATCCGGCGCCTTGGAAGATGAATCGGACGCCTTCAAGCGTCTGGGTCATCACTTGAGCGTGGCGGGCATTACAGCATCCAGCTCAATGGAAGCGGCAACGATACCATTCCGTCACCTCACAACTTTTGGCCAGTTTAATAATGTTAGACATCGATTTCCGTAAAGCTGAGATCCTAGGCCTAGAGCATTCCTTTTGCCGAAGTAGTCTACAGGTCTCTCAGCACGGTAGCCATTTGGTTCAGGTATGGTTGGTGTAAAAAAATCTCTTGACCGAAGCTCTCTCCCAAAGAAGCGACTGAATCCTACAACTAAGAGTCGCCAAGGGTAGGAGTGCGAAGCCTAATGGTCCTCGAAAAAAGGTTGCTCAACCAAAGAAGCCATCTGGCTATTCATCGGGCACATCAGAATCAAGTGAACACAACTCTTCTACAACCCTGATGTTAACGACGTGGATACGCCAGTCACAGGAGATGATGCGACTTGCATATTTTCCGACGTCAAGTTTTCAGAAGACAACAGCGGAGAAGTGTGCGAGCGCTGCATAATGTGCTCCTTGTGGTGCTTGAGCTGGGGCAGGAAGTTCATTGTACATATGCGATTTCTATAATGTTCAAGTTTCCTGTTTTTCTCTCTTGGCAATTAAATAAACATTTTTGCTCATTTAAAGGCTGTTTTTTCCTCAATTTTTTTATTTGCACCACTTTTGGCTAAGGTCCATTTTTCAAAGTTTTTCAACAAATCGTAATTTTGAGTTCCAAAAGTTGATTTTAATGTTCATTTTGCCTCTCAACTTCTTATAGTTGTGATCCAAGGGCAACATAATCGATTTTCCCAGAAGAACGTACTTCAAATCCGAACACAAAAGAGAGGGCCCCAATTTGCACCTTTTCCTCTAGTAATTGATAATTGAACCAAACTATTTATTATGTTTTATATACTGAAATGAATATAGAAGGTTACGCTGAAAATTGAGGATGGAAACATTATGTGCAAAAATATTAGCGTAGTTGTGTTTCCTCTCCTTCAATCGTGCCTTTTTGATATATATTGGATGAACAAATATTTATCCTCCCTTGTGTCATCCCCTGTGTGTACGTTAGCATTCAAGTTTTATTCCTATTTTTTACTTCACCTTTCCCTTATACGTTTTTCCGTCTTTTTTCACGGCGGTCGCCTCAAGAAATTTCTTCTTTTTTTTCCTTCTGTTCGCACGGTTCGTTAACGGCAAATACTTCGCACCATCTCAAGGGTGCGAAATCCAATTTGCGACTCTTGCCCGAATGATTCGGTATTCAAGATTCGGTCGAACGAAACAACCGACTGACACTGTGGTGAACCTTAAACTTGAGTTCTTTAACCCAAAAAAAATCAATTTCCGATTACAAATATCACCATTGAAGGAGTTCTTATTGCATTTTTACCTTTTACCTCACTTTTTCTGCACAGAAAAGACGTTAATAACACTCAAGAGTTGTTAGGACAATTTATCTACTTTTCCTATTAGCTTTTAGTGGCTGTCGCTAGTCTACGTTATTCTTGATTTGTTCCCACTCCCTTTATCATGTATCAGTTGCATTGAATCTCCCCACGCGTCTGCTGTCTCTTTTACAATAAACCTGCGATTCTCGTGAAGGAAGTATTCTTTACAAGTACCTGCTCTCCTATTAATATTTAGTAACAGTTAGCTCAGAAGTTTAAAACGGTTTAGCCCCATATCACATTAAACGAAGCGCAGTGCTGCAGATCACGAATCAAGCTAAACTAAAATGGAAAAATCGTTGTTGACAGATCCATCGAATCCCTCGAATGCATTGCCACTAATGATGCCTGAACTTGGAATGGGATGAATCAGAGGCCTGTGGGAAACAAATGGTCCAAATGGGAAACGATGATGGTCCACTTTTGATTGATGTTGAGGTTTCTAAAACATTTTGTTGTTCATTAGTTGCGCTATTTATATACAAACACATAGGGAGGGAAATCGAAGAAAATACGCTGAATATACTGTCCGAAGAAATAGTGTCGAAAGTCCGTCTACCCGCACCGTATACTGTGTAGAGTGAATAACCAGTGATGCGATTTGGCAAACACCAAAAAATAATAAACAAAAACAAGCCCCACCAAGAAAGAAACATCTAATTTTCTGAACAGGACCAATACCTATTCCTCAAAATAAGTTTAGCGTCTTGCAGCACCTTAAACAATTTCTGCACAGCGAAGATGCTAACACGATTTACGATTGGCTAATCACACAAGCTGTAGAAGATTGTCAACAAGAAGACGTTTTTCTTTATTATTTTTTTGGCATTCATTAAAGCCACTATTCACTGTTCCACCAAACGTTTTTAGACCCAGAAAATATCGTGTTGTATTCACAAAAATAAATTGTATTTTTAAAAGATAATACATTTTCTTGTCCACTCACTTCACAAGGTAATATTTTGAACAACTATTTGGTAAGGCATCATTTTGGTTTATTATTCAATAGGAAACCATTGTAATCTCTCTTGAAAAAAAATGTTTTTAACCCCCCCCCCCCCCCCGAAAATTGCATGGTTTACACTTCAAAGGGTGTAGAATCCAAATATGCAAAAAAAAAATTTCCGTCCGTCCGCCGTACGCCGTTCGCACGATTTCTCACAAACGGCTGGAGCAAAAAATCTGAAATTTTCAGGAAAAATCAATATTGGTCCGACAACGCCCCAACTCTTTAGACAACACTCTCACATAATTTAAAGTGCCCTTTAAGGGTTGTCAAAGTTTTGGAAAATCCCTAAAAACCTCAAAAAAAGTCAAGGCGGCCTAACTTTGGACTTTTTTTGAAGAACTTTCCATGAAGAATCGAATGAGCCCCTCCCCAGGTCCGTAGCTCAAACCATTCCCGACGGATGGCTGTAGTTGTAGCTGGAGCGAACCTAACCACAAGCATCATGTAAATTAAGACTACGCTTTACTATATAATTGATTACACTTACTGTAATATCCTACGGATAATGAAGTTGTCTGATAAACAAATAAAAAAGTGATTCAAATATTGACTTTTCTGTTTCAGGGCCAGCGTTTTGGGGTCTGATCAACCCAGAGTGGAGCCTTTGCACGAAGGGGAGGAGGCAATCGCCCGTAAATCTGGAACCGAACAAACTTCTGTTCGACCCCAACCTGAGGCCGCTGCACATGGACAAACACAGAGTGAGTAAGGAGGAGAAGACACAAATTTATTACATCCACCATTAACAGAAAAAAAAAATCTGTAATCGAATCTAATGTACCGCTCCACACTGGGGACATTAAAGCTAAAAACGTCTGCCAAGTGGGTGTGGCACATGCTTCCTCGTATCCACAACATGACTGTATAGATCATTGAACATTATTATTGACTAAAGTCAACTCGTTCAATGATGGTTCAATATGGTTCGATCCCAGCTCGAGGCTAAAACTTTATTTTCTCTTTATTACTCACGAGGACCATCTTCACATCAATCCGAACAATCCCTGAAAATTTCATCGAAATCAGTCATGAACTCCCGGAGTTATGCGTGTAACAAGGATTTCACGTTTGCGGACGCGCAAAGGCTACTATTGATCCGGGTGTCATGGAACCTGTAGCGGACCATCTACACGCCGACCCGCACAATTCCTGAAAATTTCATCAAAATCGGACTATAACTTCGTGTAGTTTTGCCCGTAACAAGGATTTGCTGACAGACAGACATACAGACAGACACGGAACCAAAATTGTTCAGAAAGGTCTAAAACGCAAAATGCGAGTGGAATTTTTGATTTTGGAGACAAAAAAAATTTTCACATTCCGAAAGTGAAAACAATGCTTCCGCTACCTTGGTAGACTCGGAAGCAACAGTAAGATTGGTCGAGGAAGCAAGATATTCAGATCAATGAAAAACATATTTTCCCAAAGAATAAAGAAAAACTATTGTCTAGCCAAAAAAGTCAGAATTCAAAATGCACAGAAGAATGAACTTGAGTGTTGTGGGGAAATCTGTGTAATTTGGGCATTACTAGACAAAAACATCAACTATGAACTACGACATTAAAAAATTCAGGCATGTTCAGGCAGGCTGATTATTTTGTTTCATTTAACCAATCCAAAAATCCCTGACCAACTCATGTTTTGGAAAACTGTCATAATTTATTGCTTGACCCTTAACTTTTCCCCCATTTTATATATTTGAACTGTGCCATACATTAACATACATTAGAGTGTATGTGGTTGTAATAAGTTTGAAATGCCGGAGTCGAATCAAAATCCGTTACATCAGTTCATTGGAAGAAAATTCATCACAATTCCACAACTGGAATCGCGCACATTCACAATACATTATTATTAGCAATTCAATGCAATTTTTATTTAGGTTGAGGTCTTTATATAATATATAAAGACCTATATTATGCTGATCAGCATATTATGCTGAACGTCAGCAATTACTTTCCTTTGGGCCCTTTATTTGAGGAAAGCTAAAATATCGGGAAAAGTTAGAGAGGCGTTGACTCAAACGATAGCAGTTGATTATTGAAAAAAAAAACTATTTGCTATGTCGTATGTACAGAAATGAATGTGGAAGTTTATAAAATCGACCATCAACAAAAAAAATTTGTAATCGAATCTAATGTACCGCTACACACTGGGGAGAGCTAGAGAATACAACAGCGGCATTGGAAGAAAAATCAAGATGTTCCGATCAATGAAAAACCTGTTACGTCCTATCCCAAATACCCAATGAAAATGGAAAACCATTTACCAAGTCAAAAAAGTCAGATTTTGAAAAATTACAGTAAAATAAACTTGAGTGTTATGGGAAAATCTGCGTGATTTGTGCATCTGATACGGTGTTTTTGTTTTGCTTTTCGTTTTTTCAATTATTGTTTGCGGTGAGTTTGGATTCGTTCCTGGAACCAGCTTGTATTATTACCAATGTATTGTGCTGGAAGTCGACCCTAAGTAAACAGTTTTTGGGTATTTGTGAATTTATTTCGTCGAAGAAAGAGATTTTTGACCGATTTCTGACTAGAATCGGCAATTTCTTAGAAAAAACCAAAAAAACCATAAAATTGGTTCCTGGCGTATTTCATAAAGAAATCTCGTTGATTTCCATCCAACTATTTTTAACTAAAAGGATAAGGTAATTAATGTTATAGCTCAACCGCCTTAAATCTCAGGTTTTCACTCTAAAAATTTATATTAATGGGATTGGGTTCAATGCTAATGTACACATACCTACGAAGAATCAAAACTCTAAAATTTCGTTCTCAGATACATTAAACGGACTTTAGAGGCGTTGACGCTACTTTTTTTCAATTTTGATTATTTTTTTCCGTGTTAAAATTTTGATCGAGACAAACGAGCTGAATTTTCTTTGACAGTTCCCTTGAAATAAATTTTGTTTCCTATTCCTTGGCATGGGAGTATTTAAAACTCATCATGTGATGCATTTCGTTTTATTCATCGTTATGTCAATTTCTTACAGAAACATGTAAATGAGCGGAATCGGAAATTGAAAATGTTGCAATTTTATACCATTTTACGGCGCAGTGCCTCCCATAACTTCATTCTCTAGCTACCAGCTGACACCAGATTCGGATCCAGTCCAGCACACCCAAAAACATGGTAGACCAAGATTATGTGTCAAGAGAAAATTTTCAAGTTTTAAGCAACTCGAAGCCCGTCAACCCTCAAACTAAAATTATACCTACAAAAACTGCAAAGGTCTGATTCAGAGGTGATGAATAGTTTCACAAACTATTATTGTGCTAAGCATTTTGATAATCTCATTTCCAAACAGCAATGTTTCAACTTAAGCCTGTTTTCAGGCATTACGAATCAATTCCTGCGCTTTCATTAATATAATGAAAGGGGGTTCGAATGTGAGCATGTGTTCTATGTGGGCGTATGTGTTCTGCTAAAACAATGGAAGTGTAATTTTTCACCATTTTCAATTGTTCCTTTAGCAAACAATGTTTTTATCCTTTTTTTACATTTGATCATTTTATTTATAATATGTAGAAAGTTTCTAGGGGATCTTGTCGTCATATAAAGCAGTCAAGAACTTTAGCTAAGCATTTTATTTATACATAAATTTAAAATACACACCCGTACAAATATATATTTTTTATCATTATTACTATTTTTTCAATTTAATTTATATTTTTTTCGTTAGAGATGGTAAGAAAATGTTACAGAGAAGAACAGTTGACTCACACAGTTTCGGATGTACACTTTGATGAAAAAGCATTAGACTCATGAATTGTTTCAAAATGCCTCAACATGAATACTCATAAACAAATTGTTGAAACATTTTAAGCCTTTGCGAATAGCTTACTTTTTTTGCTAGTTCGCTGAAAAAAATTAAAATAATAAAAAATGAAATACATCATTTTCTGGTATGTGTATGACTAGAACTGTTATATGTTATGAATTTCAATCTGACCACCTATGTGAGCACGCACGTGTGTTCCTCGTGGTGTGATATTCATATTCAATTTTATTTCTATATCAATTGTTCAACAAAGAACGTGTCGATTCCTAATGAATCGTTTATCCATTCTGATTGGAACGTGATAAGATGCCATTTCTCAGAAGAGCTCTCCGCAATACAGCTAGGCACGTTCTAGGGGAGACCGTAGGGGAATAAATCCCATGGACGGCACACAATAGGCCCGCCGAAACCCCATCAGGGAATTTTCGGACTCCTTTGAAGGAAGGCGATGAGCTTCCAAGGAAATTGAGTTATTGCGTGTTCGCTGCCATAGTGAAAAATGGTCTCGGATAAATTAGGCGAGAACTTTCACACGGTTTTTGCTCTATTGAGCAGGATGTAGTCCGTTACATTATTCTAATAGTGGCTATTCATTTTCCGATTTTCAACCGCAGAACACGAGAAAGTTCGGTAGAATAGTTCATGTCATGTAAATTCTCATCCCTGTCCGTTGTACACAGATCAAAACTATAAAGGCATGCATATGACAAGGAGATGGTGGAATCCGTTCATGGATTGAGGCGATTAATCTGCCACACCGATAGGATATCTGAAAGCAAAAAGCCTTGTAGAATGAACTCCAGCAGTTACAAGAAATGGCAAGGGAAAACTGCAAACTCAAATTCATCACGTATCATCCAAATCCACCACCGATCCTCATTCCAATTCACAGGTGAATTTTTCTTTTCGTTCCAAAAAATAAGATTCGTGCCACCACAGCAAGATATTGTTGAGATTGCCTAGAGACACTCCTGGAATCTATCTGGAATCAGAAGTTGAGCCAATCTTAGTCCTTAGTCTGGGTTTTCATAGACACTACAGTACACTTTCTAGGAATGTGTGCATTCCTACTAACTCGTTTAATGAGTTTGGATATTGTTAGAAATTCCTTGTTCTGCTACCAGACTGTGAAGTGTGTTACCGCTGAGACTATGATAGTCTCAGTCATCCTTTCTGTACAGCGGAGTGTGACTTTGGTGGCTACAATCAAGTTAACACGAAAACGAGATATTCCATATAAAGCTGCTAATTCCTTGGTTTCTACTCTCAGATATACCTGAGCGAACTGCCAATTAAAATTGGAAAGTGGATTATTCAGCTTTGTGGCTATCTTTTGGCATGTAACCACTTGCTTTACGGCGCAAGCATTTGAAAGATAGATCTGTGACTTCTCTAACGTACAATTCTTGGAAAATACCTTCCACTTCCTGGATGTCCGTCCAGTCCTTGGGGAATTCAGAATCTGAACCAGGAATCTTCTATTCTGAAGTTAGAGGATCGAATAGGGAGGTTTGGGCTGAATTCGGAAGAAATGCATGGAATTACAGAAGTCAACTGCTGCCTGAACTCAACTGTTAATCTTCAGAGGCCTTTGAAGCAACATTGAACCTATTTCACTACATTTCTGCATCTACGTAAATAACTAGTACTACAAATTCGAGCTAAGTAAAAGACCTGGGAACGTGATGCTTATCGAAGTTGAATCTGAGTGAAGGAATAGTTTGGTATTGGGATACTCTAGAATTAGGAGACATAACGACAAGAAGGAGGGCATTCCCCTAAAACTGTAATATCGCTTATGAGGGCTTGCTATCTTTACATCAAATGTTTATCGTTTGTTACATCAATCAGCAGCCCTTCAAAATAATTTAATTCTATTTTTTTTACGTCCAGGTGAACGGCGTGCTGACCAATACAGGGCACAGCGTCTTGTTCAGAGTGGAAAACTCAACGAGGCAGCACGTCAATTTCACTGGGGGCCCCTTGTCCTACAAGTACCAGCTCCACCACATACACATCCACTACGGCCTTCACGACCAGATGGGCTCCGAGCACACCATCAACGGTCAAACATTTCCCGCCGAGGTAAGAATTTACGAAGAGTGAAGTATTTATTAAATTTATTGATTTGTTATCTTCAATATTGGGTGTAATCAGCCAAGAAAAACAAATTTGTAACCCTCGCTAAAACGTTGTTGTTTCACGGTCTGAGATATTTAGATGGCACGATCCACCACGATAATCCGCATTCTTGTATGTGACAATCAATACAAACGTGCGCAACCTTTTTTTCGCAACCGCCACTCTCTCGATCGTTCAGCAGCAGTTTTTGGTCGTTTAGGATGAAGAAGACATGTACCTGAAGAGCTCGAAGGAGGACATTTTCACCGAAGGACGTCCGGAAAAAATTTACTGCTTTTGCAACAAGTTTATATACACACGGATGATATTTTTTGCTTGGTGATCGCCTTTAGTTACCCAATGTGCTTATAAACATCAATCTAACAACATAGTTCTTGAAGGAAAAATAAAAAAACATCAAAGTTTGCCATTTTCGGGGAAGTTTTTAAAGACTGAAGTGGAAAAATGTCATTACCGTTACCGTCCCACAGCATTCGCCATTAGTTGCCCAGAGTGTTCTCTACAGCTGGTTGTAACTGGAGGGCTTAGTTTTCAGTACTTTTTGATGTGTTACACCTCATGTTTCCATGGTTGTATAGAAAGTAAAAAAGTAAAGTAAACAAGGAATTTCACTTTGGATTTTCGTCCGACTACCCGGAGGTGTCGCGGACGTCGCCAGCCGTCCTCCAGAGAGGATTGGAACTAGGTCTGACGATTTCGCTCGTGGCTTCCCATTGCCTCACGCCCCTGGGTTGGGAGCGATTTGGATTCACGTGATGTCGGGATCAGAGGTGAACTGTCTAACGACAGGACAGGTATACAACACATGATAGGATTTTGGCCCTAATCATTGGTGCCTGTCGAATTCGAACCGGGCTAATCAGTACTCCCACTGAAAGTAAACAGCCAAAGGACTGATGCCTTAGCTCGCTCGGACAAACTGTCCCCCATGGTTGTATAGAATTTCCTTTTCGTTTCTTGAAATCCCTAGAAGATAATGCTATTAAAAACTCGCGTACCCCATAAAAAAGTCATAATTTTCACTGAAGTTGGAAGTGGGAGTACATAAACACGTAAGGGAAATTCAGGTGAATCTTTTATCGAATGACAGTCGGCAACCCTGCCAATAGTGGTGACAAAGGAAAAGGAGCTCCAGCCTACAGTTGCTATTCGGTCTCAGGAAGTGAAAGTATGAAACCATTTTCGTACAAATTTTTTCGTCATTACCGTAACGTTTTGCTGCAATCCTGCACGTCAAATTTGAAATGTATAACAATTATATTTTGAATTGTGGTGGAGACGAAACATCATGTCAAGTTTTGTATTTTGTTTAGTTTTGGAGGAGATGTGATCATTTGAAATCTGAAATGTCAACTCCGTCACAAAAATCCTGTCATTACCATTATAAATAGTTCTCATCATTTTAATGATTGATTATCATAAATAACGCTAATGGGGTTAATAATTAGTCACACAGAAAAAAGAGTGGTCATTGCTGTGAATCATTCGTTGAAAGACTGAGATTGCTTTAAATATTATATTTGTGAATAGAAGAAATGTTTATTTCGTAATTATTTTCTTTTGTAGGCAATTGAGAAAGTTGTCCGCTTCTACAAATGACTAAAATTTTGCCGTTGAATTATGTTCAAACAATACCCTACCGTACTGAACATTACGATAATTCAAAAAAATCATGAAGACGTGCATTTACAGCCATTGGCGTTTGTTTAATCTCTACATTTAGGCAGTAAATGGATACATGCAAACAGGCCGAAGCAATGTTGAAACTGGAAGAGCTAGAGCAAACAACAAAACAACAACAAACACAAAACAAATCGAACAAACTGGAAACGTTAAGGAAAGTTAGCACCAATTATGGTGACCGAATGTTGGCATCAAGTGATACTTTCAACTGTTTCCTGCCTGTACGATACGCAAAAACGGGCGTTGGAACGATGAATGATTTGAATTCGAAAGAAAAGTTATTTTTCAAAGTTGTTGAATTTAATAGAGGGTTCAACAAGTGTATTTTTGTGAAAACAAGAATTTTGTATAAATTAAGAATACAAGATGCCGCCAAGAAAAGATGAAGCGAATGGTTCGCGTTGAGGGTTCAGTAACTTCGAAGCAATGACATCATCCGTGGGTATGCAAAACCCGCAACACCGATCGGTCGTGATGGTGGGGTAGGCCTCGTGCGCCGTCCTTGCCGCTTTCTCCTCAAGCCCAATACATCGACACGGACACTGTTCAGTGGCAAATCACTCATTCGTTCCAATATACGACTAAATCCTGCAAGTTATTAAAGGAAGATTTTTTATTTCTACGTTTCTACGTTGAATAACCCTTCTATGGAAGGGTTATCGGGCGTAGGTTATCTGTGAACCAGTATCTAAACTCATCGCCCATCCTATTTAGACCCCACCTGCAATTATTGACCCCACTTTTATTAAGTTCAGTAACTACAGCGAAAGGCTCACGACGAAGATCAGTTGGCCATATGACCACTTTAGTTGTAAAAACTCGGGGCCAAAACAAGTCAAGGGGGCCTAAATGTGAACTTATTTTTAAGAACATACCACGAGGAATCGAATGAGCCCCTCCCCAGGTCCGTAAGTCAAACCATTCCCGATCTATGGCCCGATTTATGGTGCCAACATTCGCGTTATTTCGGTTTATTATTGTTTTTGTGTTGAAATCAGTAACCTAGTGACGTAGTGATGTAGTAATGTGGATACTGGAGTGAACTCCCAAAAGGATTTGTAGCCGATACACGGGTTAAAGCATTCTGATAAAAACGCTGCAAATTCTTTCACTGGGGTTCATTATTCAATTGGCTTGCGTTCATGATTTGAATTTAAACTAAGCTTTGGAGTGTGCATGTTTCACAGGTGATAGAGCGATTATTGAATTTCAGGAGGCACACAAATATGATCAACTGATCAATCCAAATAGGTGTTTTGGTTGAGAACAGATTTACGTGCTCCATGCATTTCTCCTGAAATTCAATAATCGCTCTATCACCTGTGAAACACGCACACTCCAAAGCTTAGTAGAAATTCAAATCTTGAACGCTAGCCAATTGAATAATAAACCCCAGCGAAAGGATTTGCAGCGTTTTAACCTAAGCTTCATAGTTTTTATTGCTGCAAAGAAGACAAGGGAAACAAAAAAAGTTTATAACTTACTTCATATCCGCAGAGCTAATCAACCTTTTCATAGTAATGAGGGTTGCGCTTGCGAATCGTGGAATGATTTCTGTTTGCCTTTGATGTTTGTTACGGTCCTGTCAATAGTGGCATTGGGCGTCCTGCATCGCGAATAAGCACTTTTCGCTCCACCGACAACTTAGCGAACTCACGTTTTAATGCACTTACGTTATTTATCGCGTATTCACAGTTAACACAATTCAATCACAAGGGTTGGGGACTATCAACTGATAATAATGTGTGATTCTAGCTGGTGAGCAAACAACTATTTGTGTTTCTCACGATTTTTTTCTGTTTTTGGGTCCTCTCATTGGTTTTTTTTCGGATCTCGATCCAATCAACGATGTGTTCCCCTTCCATTCGGACCACAACCGGGGTTTAGCTCCCGTACAGCGAACCACTAACCCTCTCACCAAACTCACAACATCACCATCCTCTCACCAATTCTGAGGCTCTGTTTGGGGCGTGGATTTGAAACTCTTCTGCTCTTCAACGAGGATTCAAAGGAAAAAGTTGGAAAACAGTATAGTAATATTGTACTTGAAATATTATTATTATTATCAGATATCTTTTTCATATTGGCCAAGGGGTGCAGATGCGCCTGTGCTCCTGTCAGCAGCCACCCCTGAAACGTTTGTCACGAATCTCATTATTTACTAAATAACCATTACCACAAATACCATTTATAGAAACTGTAAGAACTGAAGGAGTTGTACGTTTGAAAAATTGTTTTAGACACGTCTTATTGAGATTATAATGCCAAAAATGAACGCATTTGGAATCACAGTAAAAAATCATTTAGATTTTTTCTTTTAAGCGGCTACAAGTACAAGTCAACGAAGAAGCTGTACTGCTCCTCGACGTTGACGACCTAAACAGATGTCTCAAGAGAATAAGCCTCATGATTTGTGTACGTGAATTAAGGTGCTCGCGATAACAATATCCGCACAGTGAAAAATTCAGTGAATCTCAAGTGCAACAATTGGCACTTCTAACGTTCGAAACCATTAGAGACTTAGTTACGTACTTAAGCTTTACTATAACCAATCCATATTTAAATGTCAAAAATGTGTTGCTAATTAGTTGTAACTTGGTGCAATAAATTATTTTTAAAAAAAATTGGTTCATCCGTGTTCATGAACACTGAGTTTAAAAAACAAGCTCAAATTTTAGGGAATGTGAGAAGAAAAAAAAATTAAAAACTTGCCCGTATTATACTTTTTCTTAAGACCTCGGTTATGTTTTTATTAAAAATTTCCTCCTCCCTTCCACAGTTTGTTCTGAAGTTGTATACCACTTTCTTCCACCCCTAATAATCAGATGCCGAAACCTCGCGAATTGATCTTCAGTTAAATCGTTCTTAGAGTTAAAACGGTACAAAGAAAATACCGCTATCATTCTAATCAGGGGGTTCCAAACAGGATGGAAGTCACGACGGTGAATAAACTTCAGAAGGAAAATTCTTCAGAGGTTATATCCGCTGCCGTAGAATACTTTTTCCGCCTTTTCAAACTCGGTTGGCAATCTATTCCACCTCAACTGGCTCAATCTCTCCGGTTCTCGTTGAATAGTCTTTCATTGGAACTTAATTATCTCATTTACTTTTTGACTCGGAGTTTTTTTCCGCTTCCTCTTCCTAATGCCCTTTAGAGGTTACCTTTCGATCGGTGATGCAGCATAATAAAAACTATAGGCAATTAAAAAAAGAAGAAGTTTTCCTTGAAAGAGCGAGGGAACTTCCATTTCTTTTCACTCTTTGATTATAAATCGAACGATGTTTAGTTTGCTAATGATGATGTGGGCGTTTTACGATATGGTCAATCTCGGTCACTTAATGGATTTTACTCGTAGTATTACATTCCATATAAATAAACCTTTCCACAGAAACGTCGATTAAAACCGTTTTTCCAATTTTCAAACCGTGCTAACGATGAATTGCAGAATAAAAACGCTGAAAATGATTAAACAAAGTCTTTTCAGTTTTGGATACCTAGCTCTTTTAGATGTTGATTCATAGTTTACAATTTCCAAATGTAGTCAGTGCCATATCGTCAACAATCATCAGCCAAATTATGTGCCACACAACTTCCTCACAGTGTTTCATAAATGAGTAAAATAATCCTGAAAGATTCGTGATCTAGAAAGGAGTGGAATATAACGACTCGCGGTACGAAAAGGCCACGACCATGCTCCTGGAGACATTAAAAAAGGTAAACCGAAATGTAATGCAGGTCCAACACGCTAATTCCATCATGGATACAATAATGAAACAGTAGAGCTGAAATTAATTTGAGGTTATTGAAGAGGCTTCCTCCATCTAGTATCCTAATTTGAGCACTTAGCTAAGGGCGCTGATCGTTTACCCGACGCCTTCCGGTGTATCCTTTCCATTGGTTTCTTACTTACAAAAGCTTACTTACAAAGGAGTTACAAAAACTATTTTACTTTCAACTACCCCTTGGGCGAGTACATCAGATTCGTCTAGACCAGGGGTCTCCAAACTACTCGTATTTGCTAGAAGGGCCGTATCGTAATGTTGAGGCGGTGGTGCTGGCTAACAATGGGGTCCGCCTCCATATTAACAATTAAATTTTCAAAAATGGAAAATTTTGAAAGTCAGACACTTGAAAACAGGGTTTTTAAACACTCCTAGACGAATTTGACAAATTGAAAATCAAGCCTAAAATGGGAACCAAAACTTGGTTTTTAGTGATTAAATAAATCGTTTCAATTCCATGATTTTTCATCGTTTAATAAGAAATAATAACAATTTCATTTTCAGGAATATAAAAAAAATCATTTAAGATAAATATACTTTCCATTTATTTATTTAAAATTATTATATTCAAAAAAGTATTTTTGGAAAAAATATCTAAAGTGATGTGTGCAATTGTTGTTTGTTTACAATGTCTTTCCACTTAGGATCAAAGTTTGTTGTTCCAATCATAAGCCAATTTTTCAGGTGTTCTTCTGAAAGTATCGCTCGATATTTGGATTTGACGTGTGTCATTTTTGAAAAGGTTTGTTCGGAAACATACGTTGAACCAAAAATTGTTATCATTTGCCTGGGAAAACTCTTGATTCCCTTGAAGTCATCACGTTCTGGTCATCCATACATTTTTTCCGCGGGCGGCGGGCCGGACCAAATCCTTCCGCGGGCCGCATCTGGCCAGAGGGCCGTAGTTTGGAGAACCCAGGTCTAGACGTAAAACCCACTCTATTTAGGAAAAGCTAGTACGTCAGATCCGTTTCGAACTAGAGGTTAACCAAAAAACAAAACTTTCCTAAATTCACTCCTTGCTGAGTACGTCAGGTGAAAAAGCAAGTTTAAAAAAAAACTCCTTAAATTCGGTCCTTCTAGTCCAGGAACTGTAATTTCGTAATTTTACTCTAAGCAACTGTTTCTAATAAATTAATGAGATATTAATAAGATGAAATTAATGGCTACTCTTCAATTTATTTATTGTTGAAGATCCGGTTCATAAGTGATCCATTAAGTTGATCAGAAACGTAATGAAACATGTGCCATTTCTTCAGCTGTCGGGTTTGTGAGATTTCCAAATCCCTTCACTTCCATAGTTGCCTCCGCCACCCCAAAAACCACTTCCCCTCTCTTATGAGAGAAATTAATTAATGCTCGCTTCGGCAACGGAGGCTTGCGGGAAAGAGAGAGGCGGCAAGGAAGCCTCGCCCTTTGAGGCTAATTAGAAACTGAACTTTTCGTTGGAGAGTAGATCGAGAACACGGAGTCAAACAAATAGACAACCCGCGGAAAACCTACCCCGGCTAACCGCTCAGCAGTTGGAAACGTCAAAAGTCGGTCGTTCCCGTTGACTTATCCTTATTAAATTCGTCCTCGAGAAATAGCTGGGAGGCGTCTGAGACTAAGGCACGATGACTGGAGTAAGAGATGTAAATAAAGTCGGGAGTTACGAGGAATGGAGTGGCTGAGGATCTGATGAAAATGAGGACAGAGTTTATAACTGTAATTGCAATAAGACTAAAAACCTACTCGATAATTCAATTTATCCGGTTAATAATCCATGTAGTAAGCCTGTCAATATATAAGTTATAGCCAATATAGCCCATCTATTACAGTCCATTAAGGAATTACAGCCATACGGTGCGAGCTATCAAAAAATTGAAACGGACCTTTTCTATAGTATTTTCACTCTGCTTGGAAGGTGGTGGAACCCGTTTTTCATTTTTCGATGTTTTAGTGCCTCAAATCTTCGATTGAAACTTGAAGTTACCTCTTGACCCCTCTTTTTTATTTTAGTTTTCGATTCTAAGTAGAATTTGAAAGAGAAAATAGATCGCTGAAAACGTTTTTTCAGAGACTTCGTTTCAGAGTTATTTCACTTTTTGCGAACAACAAAAATTGACGATTGCTTTTGAAAATAAAAACGCTACATGGAACGTAGATACAAACGTATTTTGATCAGGAGCATTATTCATGTTCGCAAAACCATTCTTGATACTATTTGTAAAACCTTTTAAAGTTTCCTGATTAGTCCTCGTTCGCATTGACATTCGAACAATTCTAATGGAAAAGGGTGATAGGTGACATGTAAACGTTCAAATACTCTCACTGAAGTATATTTTAACAATTCACTTAAACTGAACTGAAATTACAATATTCCCTTCCAGGGGTCTCGTCATCGTAGTTTTTACTAATTCGCCGACAACGGTAGATCACCAACCCATTAATCAATCGAACGTCAAGAGGTTGTAGTTCTAACGGGCTGGTGCGGAGAACTGATGGCCGTACAGCCGTACTGATGCATCAATTAAGTGCGAATACGTGTAGGGTCACATAATAGTGGACTGATCTCGAGTGGATTATGTAGCGTTGAAGGGCCGCCGAGAGGAATTCCACAAAGGTATACCTACATGTACAGTGTCTGATGACCATTATTAGATCTGTATATACTGTAAACACCCTTACAATGAAAGTCCCTGCCATGCAACACTTTCGAAATGAGCAAATTTTGCTGAATTGTTGTTTACTGTTTGAAGCAATTGTGTTATTTGTACATCTCCTTTAGAAAGAAGTAGTTAACACTTATCTTTTGGGAGAGTAATCTTGCTTTGGACAATATGCTGATGAAATCGATTTTGCATTATAATTATTTTGTGAATAATTATTCACATTTTATAGATTTTTGTGGCGCATTTTAATGACATTTCAACAAATTTCTGCACAAGCTGGTGTATATTTTTTAATATTCTAGTTCACAGCGGGTATTCTTTCATCAGTAAAATTGTGCAAGAGAAACATGAATCAAGCGATTAGTACGTGGTTTTTACCATTCCAAGTTATTATTCGCAGATAAGGCCGATGGAAAACAGAAATTGAACTTGTTAGATGAATTGGCATACATCTGTACGGTTGTATATTGTGATGCTTCTTATTTCTGTTATGTTAATTAAATTCAAATTAAATAGAAATGAGCTAAAAATTCAGGGTGTGGGGGGCACACTCCCCTATACGGAGCCGCAAAGTACAAATCAATGAATGCAAATACAGCTAAATATTGCTCAATTCGAAAATTATACAATTAAGGAAGGGAAGGTACCAATGGCTATCAAACAATTATTATGTAGATAAGTAATGCCTGGAGGTATTTAAGGAATGAATTAAGTTTATGACAATAATTTTTGGTTTATTATTCAATAATAAACCATTGTAAACGCTCTTGAAAAAAAAAACCGCGCAGGGGTTTCGTGCGGGACTCACAACCCGAGGTCCTCTGTTTTGTTCCCCGCGTTCGGCAGGAAAATTTTGGCCCCATATGAAAATGGTATACACACTTGGACACAAGAGAAACGTTTTGCCTCGCAGACACACGTAGTCCCAAGAAAAAACAAAACGCTGTATGTACGTGTCACAAGTGCCATAAAATCATAAAACCGTCTTAAAAAACGTAGCAAATTTTTCACTGGGGTTTATTATTCAATTTCATTCATTTGGCTTGCATTCATGATTTGAATTTCTACTAAGCTTCTGGGTGTGCGTGTTTCACAGGTGATAGAGCGATTATTGAATTTCAGGAGATATGCATAGAGCACGTAAATCGGTTCTCAACCAAAATACCTATTTGGATTGATCAGTTGATCATATTTGTGTGCCTCCTGAAATTCAATAATCGCTCCATGACTTGTGAAACACGCACACTCCAAAGCTTAGTAGAAATTCAAATCATAGATAGATAGATAGATAGATATAAATACTGTATTTGGTGAAATAATTATTCACATTACAGGTGAGTAGCACCACTTAAACTAAACATTATTCACATCACAGGTGAGAGGTAGCAACATTATACAAAAAACAAAGAAACATACAATACAATACAGCAGGAATAAACAATGCAATAAAGAAAGAATAAATGGATGTTAGTAAACAAACTTTCAATTTTTTTTTTTTTAATTATTTTTTTTTTTTAAGCTTATTTAGGTATTCATTTTAATTCATTAATATCTTTCATATTAAGACGATCAAATGCACATATTATGAGTTGTATATTTATGATTCAACTTTTATATAAACAAAAACCATTGAGTGGTATCTAATTCCATCACTTTGCTATTTTTACGGTTTTATAAGAATTTCTTAGTCATTCGCTTTTTTGGGGTAATTATAGTTTCTAGGATTTACTGACACTATTACTATTTTATAGCCATTTTTTAACATACAAAATTTCAGTAGTTTTTCATTTTAATAAAAACTTTTTAAGAGAAAATAGTTCTAAATCTTAATATAAATAAGCCACCATCAATGTATAATTTAAGCTCTAATATGATATTTAATATATAATAGCTACATTATTATTGTTTTATTGTTATCACTATATTATTATTTTTTAATTATGATTATTATGATCACGATGATTGTCACAAATTATTCATTCCTTAGGAAAGCACGGATTCGAAGAGAGTTCTCTATGTAATAATATATTCGATTCACGTCTTGTTTACAATTACAGTTCAAAATCATTTGGGCAAAATTTTCCCTGGTAATGTTTTGTAAACATATGCTTAGGTGTGTTGACCGTAAGTGGGAATAGTGGGGACAAATTATTAGAAAGTGATAAAGGTCTTCATTCTCATTTAAGTTACAGACCGAAATAGTTCCTCTGGGTTCCATGGTATTTTATCCCCTTGACGTAGAAATGAATATAGTCGTTTTTCATTGATCTTAGCTGACATATTACTCTCTTTCTGCTAATGTGACCCGGTAGAGGAGGGCATGGAGAACCTATGAGTGTCTTGTAGAAACTAGAATAGGAAGAGTTCATTATTCTTTGAATATCACAATTTCTTTATTCTTTTCGTTTGTTTCAATTATTTTGCGTCCTTCTGTCCTTAATATTAAAGATATTTTCCGAAACTACTCTTGCATCCTGGCTGTTCAATATTTTCATAGCCCAAAGAAATCAGAACTGTCTTGATTTGAAGAGGCCAGTTATATTTCTCATCTTTCAAATTTGAATTTGACATTTATCAAAGAATCATAACAAAGCTTGGGATCCTTGTCCAATTCAATAAACTGATCCACCAATTCAGGGCTCTTTTAAGAATTCTGCTAAATACTTACAGCCAGAACCTCGTTTCTAACAATGTAACCATTCGTTTTGAAATGTGAAGGATGGATTTGAAAAATTGACATTGAGATTTTTCCAAAATATCTTCGTAAAGTGCCCAAATCTCAGCACCATATAACAATACCGAAGAAACCATAGAATCATACATCCTACCAATGAAATTCCAATCAAAACACTTAACCTAGTCAGAATGTTTCTCAGATTCGCTCCAGCACAACTAGCTTTTTTCCATTGCCAAAGAAGTGGCTCTTCTGAAAACTGCCTTACTGGTGAAAGGGATGCCCAGGTAAATATACTCCTTAACTATCTCGATAACGCTTCGTGCTAGAAATTCAAATCATGAACGCAAGCCAATTGAATGATAAACCCCAGTGAAAGAATTTGCAGCGTTTGCTAGTGAAGAGGTAGTTTATTTTGAGAGGTGTGTTTGAGAAGAAATTTGAGAGGATTGTTGAATGGTGATGAACGCTGCTTTCTGGCGTATGTCCTCCTCCTAAAAAATGCAGCAGCATCGACGTCGTCAAAGGGCGAGAACAGATTCCTGGGACTCGCAGTATCGTCAGCGATAACTTGGCAACGAATTCAAAGCGAATCGTTGAAAGAAAAAGAAGGATGCACAAAAACGAGCGAGAGAAACCCAACGAAGTCTACTCGTAGAATCAACCCTTTCCCTCTCCAGTCCTCCGTGCGTTCCTCCGAGGTGGTCTACCAGCCCCGCGATCTCGCGGTTGGGCTTACAAAGTCTATGCGAAGCCCAAAGAATCATTGGATATTCACCCAACGATAATAGCCGAGTGATTCAACTTTCGGGGAAAGCATATGCACTTAAGACAGTGATATACTTAATGATAATTAATTAATTATTATATTAATGTTGTGGTTGAATTTCGTCCTTCTGTCCTTAATATTAGAGATAAAGCGAGATCGTAATCACGAAAATTCCTGGCGAAAGTTCAAAACAACTCATTGTAAATAAACACCGCATTTTCTATCGTTTTCTTTATTTATTTGAATAAACGGGCGATTTCAATGAAAAAGTAAGTACCTACAACAATGAAAATCGGTTACGAAGATTGAAATTGTGTTGCTGATTCGATACAATCCATGTAAATAAACAAGACAAAGTAATGAAGTTGACAAAAGTCATTTACTCTCAATACTTTTGGGGTATCCACAACTAGAAGATTTGCCTACCTTGGATTTGAAGGTGGCGTGACAAAAAGAGAAGAAATCCAACTCAGGGTGGAGCTGCAGAAGAAGATTGGCGGTAGTTAGCAGAATTTAAAACTAGTTATAGCCTAATATCCTAAACCAGTTGTTGATTACCCTATCGTTGTTTGGATTCCGAAATTCTGATTTGCTGCCTTACTGTTTGTACAGATTTTCTCCATTTCCATGTTTTAAATAATGTTACGTGTCCCATAATAAAACAACCAACAGCCAGGAAAACCCAGGGCACAGGTTTATTGAACGGGGAAGGCCCACTTCCTCTCCTGGTCAGACAGGGAACGAGGAGGGGAACCCTATTTAAGCCCTGAGCACTAAGCTAAGTTCGCTAATAGTTCTTCCCATGCCTTCCGGTGCATCATGGCTATTGGTTTCCATCAAACACCTACAAAAACTCGTTTACTTTCAACTACCCCTTGGACAAGTACGTCAGAATCGTCTAGACGAAAAACCTACTCTATTTAGGAAAAGCTAGTACGTTAGATCCGTCTCGACGAAAGACTTTTCAGGCCCTACCGAAAGCGATTACGTTACATACCTCTAGACATAAAGCTTTCCACCTCTTAACCAATTACGTCAGATTCGTCAAGACAAAAAAGCAAATGTTTCTAAAAAACAACTCTCTGATTTCGGTCCTACCAGACCAGGCCTCTGGAAAACTAATTTCGTTTACGAGCCTTAGTGTACGTGCAGAGTGGAAGCAGAGAGCAGAGCATGGATGAATGAGGAAAGAGTGCGAGCAGAGAGCAACGAGTTGCTCCAGCCAGAGTGGGGGAGCAAAGAGTCACGGATGAGTTCGTTCTCGACAGTTTCAGTACTTAATAAAAAAAAATTGACGCAATGAGCACTTTGTTTTTGGTGGAAAGCTCTCCACTTAAAATGTGGTATCTCCTCACACGAGGGAAACGTGAGGGGGTACATTTTATCAATCTATCGATTTCCGTGGCTACTTGATCCCATAGCCGATCCAACACAAACCGATTATGGTATTTGGGGTCATTTTGGTCCCACAAAGGTTTTCTTTTCAATACATCACTAATCAGCGAGTCCACATTCATTTTCGCAAAGGAGAAGGGGAACTGAACAACAAGGGTGATGAGAGCGTGAGAGCAGAGAAATCAAACTGGTTTGGTTTCGCCGCTTTGCTCGCTCATTGGACGCTCTGCTCTTTCATCGGGCACGCTCCCACTCTTCACACCCCTGACCAAGAATACTGTTCGTTTTCGACGCTTTCCTCGTTACTCGTTGCTCTTTTCTCTTTCATCCTGCACTCTGCACGTACACTAAGAAACTCGTAACACCGTTCATTGTACGATGACTACTTTGTTTTAATTGCGGCCCTGAGGTGTTCCTCTTGGTTATGAATGTGCTCTAGGCGTACAGAATCATAACTCTGAATTTGAAATTGCGGTCAAAAGTTGTTTTAAAGTTACAAAACGTGGGTTTATGGCAAAAATCTTTGTTTAATTTTTTTTTAAATTATTAAATATTGGGAACGGATTGAGGGTGAAACGAGGGTTGAAGACATTTTGCTTTACTCCATGCGTACTTCCATGTAAATTATTTTGTCACACTCGGTTGTAAACCCTGTAAATATTATCATTTCCTGGGAATCGTTTTAACTGCTCCAAAACCAATATTAATTATACAAATATTCGAAAGCGCCATTTCCTGTCATTTTTAAGCAATTAGCGAACCACTCAAATTTCAACAAAATTCGATAAGAGCCCGACGGAAAAGGAACGACCCACCTCTCATGTTCTGGATGATTGCCGTTGAGGAAGAGGGCGGAATGATTTACAACGTCGAACGGGATGGGATAAGTTTTAAACGGTGTTAAGGAAAGCAGTTAACCCTGATGGAGGGGGGTGGCGATAATATAGACGAAATAAAAGAAGATGGTTCTTCATGAAAGTTATTTTTCAACGAGTCAATTACCCTCCCCCTCCCCAGATGGTCGCCTTTGAAGGAAGACGCGGCGTCTCAATGATGAAAAAGCCCGATGAATGCTGCGGAGGGCAACTATTCAATGAAGTAAACACAAACTCCATTAACTTTTGCCCCGAAGATTGAACGAGGAAAAAATGAAGATCAGCCGAAAATTGGATTTATCCGCGTTTTTTTCCTCCCTTTTTTAAACAGAGCAGATTGGTAATTTGAAACTAGGATCACCTCGAAAACAGCTTCTTTTTTCATTGCACAATACTAATCAGTGTTTTGGGGTTGTTTTCCGTCTTTTTAGGGGGAGCCTTTATCCATCATACGATTATTGGAAAGTAATATGAAATTCTATTATATTGCGAGTTGCAACTTGTGATGGATATGGTAGCTCGCCCTTCCCGATTCTTGAATCCGCTGCCTTGGGAGATATACCAAACGCCTTCCAGCATGTGGGATATCCTCCGAGTGTTGCGGGCATTATCCGCATTCAGTTCGTGGAAGGAACCATGACATTCCGTCACATCACCATGTTACAAACTGGTTTTACAGTTTATAGGCCTACAATATAGGAATGGAAGAACGTAAGGTTTCTATAGTCCCCATTAAGACGGGAAGGAGTTGGACCTATTGGTGCATTAGAATGTAACTGCTCCAGAGTTTATCGATACGGAAAAGCCTTTTGTCCCGAAGGGGAGCGGAAATTTTGTCCAACGTTCTGTAATTTCGCCGCGGCAGACAGATATATTTTTTGAAGACATCTTTACTTGGTGTAATCAAATTATACAATAATATCTGGCGGGAAAAGCTTGAGCTAAAAACAACCCACAGCTTTCTGAATAAAAAAGAAAGAGTGATCAAGGGATATCGGACACTCACTAACTCATACATTCAAATAGCAAAAGTAAATGGGAATCACTAATAACTAATAAATAATAGTTATAATAATAATATTAATAAATAAATAAACTACAGAAGATTGATGTCATATTTAATATACAATTGGACAGCTAATATTAGGCACTTTGTTTATTGTGCGATGCGCAAAAAATGTGATATTCGAATTCCTCGCAACATTTGCCGTTTCTCCTCTACACCTCGTAATAAGGAAAATGAAAATATTGGTTCATCTATTAGGGTCAACCTGTATAGAATGGTTAGTCAATGGGTTTAAAAAACGGACAATTGAAGCACAGGTAGGTGTTTTATCTTATCTCGAAAAATTGCAGTTGTTTTGTTCGTGGGGTTCAACCAGAGCATTGTACGCACTGAATGACTAGTAGAGTTTTAGTCTTTAAGGAGTCATATTTATGCAGAATGCATCCTATCTTCAACGGTATACCGCATTTCTAGGTCAAATTCAACCTTTCCTCACTCAAATTCAAATTTTTCACCATTTTTAGGGAAATTACGAAAAATCCCCACAAGCTCTAAATGTACTAAATGCTTATCTATGATTGGGGACTGCCCTGAAAACAATACTTCAAACGCAGTAGTTAGGTACATAGGTAAATATAATCGGTTTTACCTAAGGTTGTCCCAGGAGCTATGCACATCCGACTCCTACCTGTTGTACAACTCATTTCCGAAAAAAAAAATGCCTCATAGCAATTTTTGCCAGAGGCCTCGTTAAAAAACGAGATATTCGCGATTTAAGATTTTTTTCGTGTTTTCGATCTTATGTCATTGAAATTGTCATAACTCCCTCAATTTTAAAGATAGCTCAAATTTGATGACACCGTTGGAAAGAGCGTTAAATTTTCTACCTATTTAATGTCAGAAAACTGAAAGCAACTCATCGCAATCAATCGTAAATGAACACAAACAATAGCCGTCTCACGGCTCTTCGATTATCCTGACTTTGGCTGGACAGCTTAGGAATACCGTAGACGCTGATCACAAACAAACGTTTTCATTCATTAAATTCATTTTCATTTTTAATTTTTAAATATTTATTTCTTGGTTTATATCTTATCAATCATGTTTAAACTCCAACGCTTTATATGAAATCAATTTAAACCCCAATATCTTAACATTGTCCTACAACTGGAACACAGGTTTAAGTCAACAAACATTTTACTAAAACTGAATTTGGTCAGAAACAACAGATTATCAACATTACAACACCCAATGCTACGGCCAACTCAGATTGGGGTTGATAATGCACGGCGCACAAAGCAACCCCTCCTTCAAGACCGCGGGGTCGTGCGGGTCATTGCATATCCGAGCCCCTGACCAAGACAATGCTTCCTCCGTAGCTTTCCCAATTTTCAAACATTAGGTCTTTTTTAGTTAGGTATACAGGGTGTTCCAGGCGTTATGCACAATCCGATTCCTACGTGTTGTACAACTCATTTCTTAACAAAAATGCCTTAGCAATTTTTTGCCAGAGGCCTCGTTCCCCAATTTTCGCGATTTAAATTTTGTTCATGTTCTCAATCTTATGTCATTAAAACTGGCATAACTCCCTCAATTTTGGAGATAGCTCCAGCTTGATGACACCTTTGAAAAGAGCGTTACATTTTCTACGATGTCAAACAGCAATTGCACATCTTCAATGTAATTAAAAGAATGTGTTCTGACATCAAATAGGTAAAAAATTTCACGCTCTTTCCTAGGGTGTCATCAAATTTGAGCTATCTCCAAAATTGAGGGAGTTATAACAGCTTTAATGACAAAAGATCGAAAACACGAAAAAACTTAAATCGCAAATAACTCGGAAACGAGGCCTCTTTCAAAAAATTGCTACGAGGCATTTTTTTCGGAAATGAGTTGTACAACAAGTGGGAGCCGGATTGTGCATAACTCCTGGGCCACTTTGTATAACGCTATGACTTGCATACCTAAAACAGGGTCGAGGGAGACAAAGGCAAAAAAGAAGTTTCAATTTATGAAGAGCATTCAGAGGTCTCACAGCTGGAGTTAGGCTTACGCGTTTTGGTTTTTATTTGGAGAATTTTACCTTTCAATAGTGCTTTTAAGTTTCATATTTCCATGAAGAGAGAAGATTTTCTTTTAATTATCAATCTTTGTTTATAATATCTTCCGTTAATACGGGATTATACCATATTTCTTCAACTGAGTGTTCACGATTTCGTTAGGGCTAACCCTTCTGACATATTATTAATTTTGGTGACGAAATTGAAGAAGGAGAGTTATTCGAAAAGGCCCCTGACACCGCCTCGATGTATACATAAAACCAAATCATGTTTTATTAGAAAAGAAACCAACAAAAAATCAACCTACACATACCCATGCGAGCTGTGTATGGTATACATTAAGGGCTTGTGCATATAATTTTCGTGAATTTGACTTGAAATATCTAAAAGTCAATTACAAGGTGTAAATACACACCGATCAGCTGAATGACCCTTGAAGTGCATCTTCGGTAGAACCGCACTTATTATACAATTAAAAGGTGCGAAGTTTGGATTATATACCACAGAATTGTAATTTACCACTGTATAAATAATAAATCATTGTTTAATCATTTTCTGCGGTTTTCGTACATCATTACAAAATACTTTTTTCTTTATTACACCTTGATTCCTCTTTTTTTCCATATCAAGACACGGAATAATGTCATGACATTTTATTTACAATTTTGTATTCAACACTTGTAGGGAACTCGAATAATGAAGAAATTTTGAAGGTACATTAACTAAAACTGTCAGTCATTATATAGATCAATTGGAGTTAACGCCTGGATTATTCAAATACTTATAACTTTTGTGTGAGCTTAGAATGTAGTGTAAAGCCTCGAATCAGATTTATATCAGTCTATATTTTCTTTCATGAGTAGAAAAAGTATTTTCCCCCTAAAACTCCCTTGTCGCCTGTTTTGGTTCCGAAGTATCTTCAGCTGGCCTTTCCCCTATCGCACCTGACACCTCACAGAGCCTTATTTCATTCCTTTGTCGCAACCTCAGCTCCGCCTTCCCACTTCAAGATAAGCCTCACCTTTTCAGCGGATCTCCTTGCATAAGTTACAACTTTCCTGTTTTGCGGCCGTCTTTCCCCCCCTCTCGACATAATAAAGTTTTATCCACTTTGTTGTTCCAGATTCAGATATTTGGCTTCAACTCCCAGCTCTATTCCAATTTCACTGAGGCCATACACAGAGCGCAAGGGATCGTAGCCATCTCCGTACTTCTCCAGGTAAGCCAATAATAGATTCATTCAATTCAACAGTACCAATCGTGCAATTTAAACCTTGTACGCGGAAAAGTATTTTTTTATAAGGAACCACTTATGCCAGACGAGCGCTTATTGTGAACGTTCCCATAAGTTTGCGAACCTTCACAAACATTCACGAATGAACTCCCATTCACACCTTATTGGCACGCCCGCACTAACTGTTGTTTTCTAGAATTCGAAAAATTTCCCAACGAAATTTCAGAAATTCGGCACCCGCGTTGTCAAAGGTTGCAGCCAGTGCTGCAACAATTGATTTGATATAATGTTACAGCAAATTTAACGAGGATTTCACAAATATGGTCCGTAATGTGAAAATATAATGTTGAACTAGAGAGAACAGAGTTTATAATTATTCTTCAACAATTGAAGTAATTATAGATAATAATAGCATTATTAATTATCATTAGTTTTTATTCTGAAAATTCACTTTGCACGTGGAAAATTTAATGATGGCTCCGAAAATGTGTTCAAAATGTGAGTTTTCACCAGGAGAGATGAGGGTTTTATGGTACAAAACGTGGTTTCCTTTTTAAAAACCTTCAAAAACTCGTACCTCCGAAAGTTTTTAAAATAGAAGAGCACATGTTTACTTCACGAACTCAAAAACAAAATTAGTTCAGGCGTTGATTGTATAAGCCCTTCATTTGAAACACATGACATTATGTTTATAGTTGTTCATTGTTTTGATGAAAATTGATTCGTTTTCCGATTCCCGGATTAAAAGGTTATTTCCGTTTTGAAGTAATGAGAAAATATAATTTAGTTAGTGACGTTGAGGCAAGTTCATACAGTGCTTGTTGTGACAATACGGCTGGTAGAGTTTTGCTAAATTTTCGGTTAATTTTTACACAAAATATTTTTGGTTTATTTATTCAATTTATTCATTTATTTATTCAATAATGAACCTTTGTAATCAAAAGAAAAAATCAATTTTTAAATTGGATTAAAAACCAAAAATCCTTCCGGTTTGTACGAGCAGGTATTCCCGGACAAAGAGGTCACAGCTCCATTATTCTTGTTAACAGACCCGTAAGTCAGAATGCTATTTAGTATAAAAATAAAAACCTACTTATTCTGCCTACCATGCCGTGTAGCATACCTACCGTTATATGGTATCCTTCCTGTGGTGATGGCAGATGACCGGTTCTGTAACCAACCGTTACAATACAGGGATCGTTATAGGATACCTCAATCGGATTTTCAAGGAGCAAGAATGACGACAACTCCCTGAAAGATCATCGTAGATGAATCAACAGTTGAACACTGCAATTAATTAAAATTACTAACGGTTAGTAGTATTAATATTAGTAATGGTTACCATGAATAATAAGATACTATTCGCCCATAACTTCCGACAGGGGAAAAGGGCCTGCAAATCCGTTATATGTTGAGCGAAGAGGTCGGGCGGGGGCCACGATTTGATTCGATTTTTCGAATCCACGATTCGCGGAAACGGATACATGAAATTCGATGACAAACTCGTTTCGTTTCATTATTATCATTATAATTATGAAACTTTGTAATCGACCGAGAAAAATTTGTTCAACCTCCCTCAAAAGTAGTTGGTTTTCGTTTCAAGATACGTACATTTCAAAAATAGAGTTTTAAAAGATGCGTCCGTCCGCCGTAACTCGTACTTTGTCCTCCGTCGGAATCTTTTCTCCGAAACTGAAGGATGAAAACTTGGCCAAAGTTTACGGAATTTGGCTCAAAAATTCAACATCAATTCGGGATGTGCCAGTAAATTTCGGCATCTTGGTCAACCAACCCTAACGGATTATATTTAAAAACTAGTCTATCAAAAAATCGAAATCTCGGAAACAGTCGTTGTGAAAAGATAGTTTTTTAGACTGATTCAGATAGGAATTAGTTCCCTGGGTCGAATGATACTGCCTGTTTCAATGTACGATCATTTGCACCCCACACTTATCCCACCAGTTGGCGGTCGGACTGCTGACCTGGGCCTCAGAACCCCTTCAGCATGAGATACTCTGTAATGTAGCATGAGATAATCTGTCTGTAGCATGAGATCTGACCTACACAACGGGGCTGGCGGTAGCCCATGTATTTCCAATTTGAACGCAAAATGATGTGAAGATATTACAAGACATGAAGGAGCTAGGAAAAGAGTTCAAGTAATCTATCACTGACTAGATCTATGTCGATAGATCAGTGGTTTACATGGAAGGGCATGTAATAGTTAACAGGGTTTTTGCGTCTAGTGCAGGCCACCATATGCGATTGAATATAATTGATCATTCCGTATACTTGGAATCTTTCGGCAAATTATCAAAATAATAAGAAGATTTGAGACAAATTTTATTCCTTATTATTGTCTCATTTTCTTATGATACATTATATTGGAATAGCCCAAATCTGAATATGAAAAGATATGAATATGGTATTTGGAGGTGTGTTCCGTGATGTGAGGCTCAAACTCAAAATTTGGGATGCAAGCTGATAGAAAAAAGTCGTTAGGTGTCTACTGAACTAAAAGCCATCTTCCAGGGACGTGTCCTCCCACCGGATCAACATGGCCGAGTTACGCGCTATACGACGAGCCGCGAAAAACTTCTCTTTCTCCCCCCACAACAACCTTCGCCGCAAAACGAAACCCAATAAAGGGAAATAAAAGGGACGACGAAAGTTCGAAGGTGAACCTCCAGAAACAATAATAAGGGCGCATCTGCGTCATTAAGGTCGAAAACTGCTTCGGAAGTTCGGGTAGGAGATCGGGGAGGGGACAGTCCGTTTGTAGCCGGGGGAGAGAGGGCAGGATACCCGGAGTTGGGACAGATGGAAGTTACGTGACTTATGCCCGCGGCCGGACTCAACCCTGGCACATGAATTATGTATATGTTTTCCAGCTACGGGGCGAGCCTGACCTTACGGGGTGTACGCGGAAAGATGCAGCAATGCACTTTTATTCGGCGTCTCTCCGTCTGGAATAACGTTTGTCCTTTCTTTACGGTTCGCATGAAAAGAAAGTTGCCCTCTGGGGTTTCTCTTGTTTTAAAAGAGGATTTTTCCCGAGTGTTTCTTTCGATTCAAAAACGACAACCGGTAGGAAAAAAGTATTGAGTATTGGTGGTCCGTTTTGTAACATTTAATATTTGTATGAGCCTGGAAACATTGTGCGAATGGTTAACCCGAACCAGAAGCTACTCTTGATGTAGGCAAACACAATGAGAAAACAGAGGGTGATGCATTTTTCGATAACGTAAAAAATATCCATCAAATGTTATATAAAAACCGTAGGTAGGTACGAAAATATGCCTCAGATCTATGGGGGTGTGCCAGCGCTACCCAAATCAACCGAATTCAAGTACAGCAGAACAGAGTGCTCCGGATTATCACTTGCGCTCCATGTTATGTCCGAAATTCCGTCCCCCACAGAGACTCAGCGACGTGATTAAACAGTCTTCGATCTTCAATTCAATGGAAGACCATCGCAACCCAGCCATCTTGAGTTGTGATGCGCAACTTCCACCTCCAAGGCGTCTTCGTCGCTTAAAAAGGAAACATCATACAGACCTCCGCCATGAATAACTTCACGTTGGGGTATCAATGGATAGCACCCTACCGCACGTTCCATTCTCAATACTATATATTGTGAGATATATACAATTACATTCATTCCTAACTGTAATATATTCAAATTATTCAATAAAGTTGTGGTTAATTTGGGAAAATTTTTTTAAAACGCTGCAAATTCTTTCGCTGGGGTTTATTATTCAATGATTCATGATTTGAATTTCTACTAAGCTTTGGAGTGTGCGTGTTTCACAGATGACGGAGCGATTATTGAATTTCAGGAGATATGCATAGAGCACTTAAATCGGTTCTCAAACAAAATACCTATTTGGATTGATCAGTTGATTACATTTCTGTGCCTATTGAAATTCAATAATCGCTCTATCACCTGTGAAACACGCACACTCCAAAGCTTGGTTGAAATTCAAATCATGAATCATTAAAAAATAAACCCCAGTGATTTTCAAGAGCAATTACAATGGAAAATATTCTATTTGAAAATTTTAAATTTCGTAAGACGGAGCATGCACATCAGAATGCTTCAACCCGTGTATCGGCTATAAACCCTATTAGGAGTTCACTCCAGTATCCACATTCACTACATCACTAGGTTGCTGCGATCAAAACAAAACGAAACAAAAAACTCTTGCGTTTGTCTTGATCGCAGTAACCTAGTGATGTAGTGAATGTGAATGCAAGTGTTGGCACCATAAATCGGGCCGTATATCGGGAATGGTTTGAGCTACGGACCTGGGGAGGGGCTCATTCGATTCCTCTTGGAAAGTTCTTCAAAACAAGTCCAAATTTAGGCCGCCTTGACTTTTTTTAGGTTTTTAGGGATTTTACAAAACTTTGACTTAAAGGGCACTTTAAATCAAGTGAGAGTGCTAAAGAATTGGGGCGTCGCCGAACCAATATGGATTTTTCCTGAAAATTTCAGATTTTTTGCTCCAGCCGTTTGGGAGAAATCGTGCGTACGGCGTAAACCATGAAATTTTCAGGGGGGGTTAAAATTTTTTCTTCAAGAGCGATTACAATGGTTTAGTATTGAATAATAAACCAAAAGGAAGGAAAATAAGTAGAGTAGCCTGAGCAGCTTTAAACTGATTTGTTGGGATACAAAATCAAGCAATAAAACGTTTTTTTCGGCTTCCCACCTTAATATCTTCTTTTTCATTCGTGAAAGTAAACATCTTCAAGTTTTCTGACAATACAAGACTTCAATTGGGATCAAACGAGATAATAATCATGAGAATCGGGTGAGAATTGTGACCTGAGAATAGTAGCCTGAGCTTCAAACAGATTTGTTGGGTAAACTGAATAGCCTCAGTAACCTGAATAGCCTATTAATTGAAGAAAATTGTACTAGAACGTCGAAAAATGGTATTAGAATAGCTCTTTCATGTAAATTAGTGATACATCTACAGGGTCTTTCATGACATTTCATGAAAATCATTTCACATTTCATCACATTTCAGTTCATCATTTTTCGATTGAATGTAGTTACAGGAATGGATGACTTCTTAAAATGTTTGTAATATATTCAAGTTGTATTTAGTAATGTTCAATGTGACCACTTCCTGCTGCACGGCCCACATCTAGCCTATGATTGAATTTCTCAAATACCTATTTGCTGAAGCATAGGTCACTTCCCGAATGGTGGTAGTTATTGGATTTTTTAGCTCGTTCAGATTGGCAAAAAGAGTCGCACAAAAACTCGTTCTTTCTCATATCTCCATAAGAAGGAGTCACTAACAGTGAGGTCTGGAGATCGAAGAGGCCAAGATATAAGAGCTAAATCTGAATCCCCTTTTCCCACAATCCATTGACTGGGAAGCTGCTCGCTGAGGTATAGTTCTTTTCTGAATGCCAATGTGGTGATGCCTCATCTTGTTGAAAAACAAAACGTCACTGTCTTTCTGTATTTGAGGGAGCAGTTTTGCAGCATCTGTAGGTAGGTTTCACCCTTTACTGTGTTTCCATCACTGCAGTAACTAACAGGGCAGCCCTACTCCTTCCAGGCACACCCGACAGACCTCTACCGGCAGTGAAGAAAAACTTGACGGCCCCCTTCTTCGAACGGTAGCTGGTTCATTGGTTTGCGACCATCCGTTTCTGAGCTATTCCTAATCAAAATGTGATGAACGTCCTGTATATTAGAATATTCGACTATTTCTCGATTAATACACAATTCAACCACGTATTGCAGTCACGTGGGTCGTAGATAGTGACTTGGGGTTTCCACTGACTGGGATTCAATGAGTTCTCACAGAGACTTTGGCTCCTTTCTTTCAAAAGTGAAAATTTTCTTCATCAAATCCATATCAAAAAGGACGCCCTTACGACTGAAATACGCCCCTAAAATTTACAGGTAACTGACGTTTAAGTAGGTACATAATAACCAGCTTTTGTAAGAACTTTGTCAGCGAATTTATTTCCCAAAGACGGCCGGCTTAAAATTAGCAGGGGTAGAAAAAATAATCTTCATTTCTTCTTCTGCGTATCCATCACTCCGATGTTTTTCTTTTATTGCGAGATTATGTTCAGGGTTGCTGTTAATTACCCTTAACGTTAATTAATTAAAACTTGAACGAGGAAAGATTATAAAGGGTTTGGTTGCTGCTTAGCTTTTTTTCGTCTCTCCTATTTTTTCCTCCTGTTATTCAGTACTTCAACACAAACTCAAGGATAATTTACTAATTAAACTCAAAGGTTCAAGTTGGAAAACTGAGCACTATTGATTAAAAAGTTGTCGAGTGTTGGTATGTGGATTCCTCATGGAACACCTACAGCTCATAATAATATTTAAACTTTTTTTTTCAGGAATTGCTTGCAATGTACCGAGAAATAGAATGTCGAACTTTACCTTTTCAAAATTTGTCTGGGATTTTGAAAAATTGGATAGAGGACAAAGCTGCAATATGGTTGTCATTAAACCTGAGGGGGAACCAATAATTCTGGAGGACCTAGAATGTTTATTTAAATTTATCCGTAATATTGTTTTGCTGGACAACTTATATTTTGGCGATTTGTGTCTTATTCGCAGCCTTGCACGCCAACCCACCATATTTTATTAGTGAATATGCCAAACGTCAATCCAGTTCCAAACAGTGAAAATCTATCACCACGAAATACAAGAGTAATTCGCTTTTGAAGGCTCATTGAACTTGAAAGGGAGCCCACATGATCATCTGAAACCGGGCTTTAAGGTTTATCATTGAGAAGGGGGAAATCTCTTTTGCGCCATATTGCCGTAAAGTCTTCGGTAATGACAATGCGATGCAAGGACAGAGGGTAAAGCGGTTCTGCTTAATAAAAAACCAGGAACGCCGGGAAGAAATCCGTTTTTGGCTCCTTCCCTTCCTCTTCCACCTGCTTTCAAGGGAAAGATGGCTCTATGTATATCTAAATTGAATGCCATCTGTTTGACAGAAGCGTTCCCCAGAGTGCTGGAGCTACTCCGCTGTCTCTATTTTCTTGCCAATATGAGCAGGATACAGAAAAAAAGAGGGGGAAAAAAGAAGGAAAACCGCCCAGCCCCTGAAATGACAAAACGTTTCACGTATTTGTTCGGAGCATCCGAAAGTTAAGTAGTCCGTAATTCTCTTTATTCGTTCCCCCCGTCTCTGTTCAGGAAATGGCGGATTCCAAATAGTTGGTTAACATATCAACATTACCATTAAACCAATCGAGTAGCACCTCATGGGCGGTGTTTTGTAAGTTTGTAAACTCCGTTTCTTGGAAGGCCTTTCCAAAAAAGAATTTGTTTGTTAATTTTTCTTTTCATTAAAGCTATTTACTATACAGAGCGTCACGACATAAATCATCACATTGTGAGGTTCGATTCTAGACATCGATTCCAACCAAAAAAAAATTGTGGAGACTTCGTTTTTGAGTTATTTCATATTCAAAAACGTTTTCCTATGCTGACCATAACTCCTGTGAACTATTCTTTAACAAACTCGGCGGAAGTGCCTCACTAGGGGGCAAGCCCTACACGCTTTAGCCATGCTATTTCGCAATTTTCCTTTCGCTAATTTGTTATCATTCTGCTGGTTTCAATTTAATGTTTTCATGTCTGCTATTTCTGCTTTCCCTATGTGACGGTTGTGCCCTGATATTACTGATCTCCGTGGTCTACTGACTAAAATGTATCTATCGTCGTGATGCTGTTAGACTGATCATATTATAATTCCAAAATCTCGCGTCACCCTACCGCGTTCCACTTCCGCGTGACATTTTTCGGAAAGTTAATCCAGGGCTAAAGGGCCAGGGCCTAATTCACGGTCCATGCTAAAATTTTAGGACGCCTCACGATGCGGCCGATTGGTTAGATTTTGGACAAAAGTCAACGGCAACTGTAGAAATCGTCACCAAACTTTAAAAACATAAAAAAATACTAAGTTTCAAACAACAAATTCGAATTTTCATGTTCTTTTGAGCGAGATGACCCACAGGCTAATTCGGCTGGGAAACTCAACTCTTCTGGTTCATTAGATTGTACCAAATGTTGGACGCTTTTCGTTTTAAGCTTTCTCGCAAGGCACTTGTGGCCTTCCGAAACGTTCATTTTCCTCTATATTGGGGAATTTGAGCAGGAATGAGCGCAAACCTGTTCAGGATTGTTCATGTACCTTTCAAGCCTCTATTCCTTTGACAAAAGTAGTTCCGAGCGCATGAGCAGTCAACCAATTTTTACTCATTGTTTTACAGTAATTTTCATGAATTTTGTTCGAGCTCCAAGTCGACAGAGTCACAGCAGTCCATTATGTTCAAAACCGGTTTAGTTTGAGCGAGAACTCCCCTCAATTTCTCATCCCCGCCGCTGATGGTTCACGTTTCTTGTAAATTGGCATTGTTTACTCCGGCACGTTTTCCTAAACAAAAAACACGTAGCCATTAGGGTTACAGATAATGGCTGTCGAAAATTCCCTATTACCGATGTGTAAAATGTATATATTCATAAACCGTAATGTGTATGAATCCATTCTGTTTCCTGAATAACATGAGGAATCAGACTTTTATTAGCAGACATAGCTCAGTCTATAAATTCAGTCTTTACACCAACGTAAAATTTAGAACACAAGTTTTCTTTGGGAGTAAACATTATTTTAGAAATTGCACGATTCCTTACATGAATAATTGCTTTTGACTATGAATCACCAATCAACCATACCACCAGCATACAACTAAATCACAAGGCTTTTCATTAGCGATCACAGCCCAATCTTATTAAAATCAGTCTTATCCACGTCGAACAATTTCTATCGAATACAAGTTTTCTGTTTCAATAAACATTCTTCTTAAAATGTTACGATACCTTACGTACTAATAATAATTATTATTGCTACTAATACAAATTAGTACTAATAAAAAGCAATTATTGCTTTTTACTATAAATTACAATCAAATCGCAAAATGCTTGCTGCCAATAAGTAGAAAATCATAGGCTAATACTTAAAATTGGAAAAAAATACTTGGAACTTGGGAAAAGTGGTGAAATGTACGAAATTATTTATAACTTGTTACCAGTTTGAAGTACTCGTGTAAAATGAACTAAGCTAGTGAAAGGAACAAAGATACTTGCTAGGAACTTTCAAATAATGAACTTTTGTAGTCGAAAATATCGTACTGCATTGCATCTAGTTATCCTTCTGCGAATTAAGAAGGAACTGGATACAACTTCAACTGGATCTCTCTATCCCAATAACTTTTCAGGCGATATCAGTTGGAGCTCCTTGTCATCTGTTATAGAAATCCGGACGGCTTGTTGTGGCCAAGAAATGAACAATGATGAAATCGGACCTCGAGACACCGCAATCGCTTTTTTCATCGGCGAACGTCCTTGTTGCTTGTGACAACCCGATTTCAGATCGCCCACCAGTTAATTCCCGCTTTATTCGTTGCCGCGTGCGAGAGAATCCCGAGATGAACAGTTCCCAACGTCGAGATCCTCCGGTCGTGAAACGGGAGGGGGAGGAGATTCAATAAATCTTCGCAAGAATATCCTCGCAACGGAAATCCAAGGAAACGGCAATGAAGCAAACTAAAACCTTTAAGACTTCTGTATGATATATTGAAAGGAGGCGGGGACATGGCGCATTGTTGCCGAAAGGGAGATTCGAGGGATTAGGTACAGATGAAATCACCGAAACCGAGGGAGAAAGTGGTTTTTCGTGGTTGGGAAATCAATCTCGCTACATGATATCAAGTGATTCTAAGCCTCGAATTTCCTGCTGACGTCTTTCTTCCTCACTTCGAAACCCCATTCGATTAATCCTGAAGTGATAAATCCATTCGTATTGTACTCACACTTCAACAAACAGCTTTCTTAACCAAATTGCAAATGCAGAGGAAGGACTTATCAATAATGACACTAAGCCATTCACTAAGCTAAACTTACGGTTGTTTGAAAGCTCGACAAGTTTCAGGAAAGTAATGGAGAAACAATCACGAACCTTATAAACCTTATAATATGATAAAAAATGTCGTTATGTCCAATTTGTAGGAATTGATTGACCGTCAGTCATACCGAGGATGTGATGGGGTGGATTAAACTTCCAAGGGCTGAGACGATATGCGAACAACACCCAGAGGATACCCCTGAAGCTGAACATATGTAGGTTTTGTGCTCAGGGTTAAAGTTTCAAGAAACTATAATGATGAACTATCGATGTCCGTTACACTCAAAAAGCAGAGGTGGGTTCGGTTAACCATTCTTACAAGAAGAACATCCCAATCGCTAAAAGATGGTCCACGGTTTGTCTATCATGCAGGTTCTATAAGTATGAGTATCATTTGTTTTCAAGTAATCTCTCGCAAGGAAATTGTACATGTAAGGATTAATTTTATGAGAATAGTGTTAAAAAACAAAAGGGAGAGTAAAGTTTACTTTGGAATCATTTAAATCTCAATACTAGAGTTGGGTGTTGTAGAACTTCTTAGTTCATGGCCACATGTTACTAGTACATCTGGCGGCTGAGCACCTAGTAAGGTGACTTTATGTGCTCATATGCATAGATTCAGGGGTAAGCTGGTGAAAGGAGCGAACGGCCTAAAATCTAGCATTAGTATTGGACTGGGTGGGGTTAATGAAGTCTTCAGTTAGTTAATGAAGTCTTCCTGAGGCAGACATTCCGAGATAGGAAAATTACTAGTAAAATGAGTCAGAACTACAGATTCTGACAAAAAACAGCTGTCTTATCTAGCTTGCATGATAAGATCTTGTAGAAAGATAAACGGTTTCCACTTCATCTCAAAGCATCTCAAATTCCAAGATACCACCCCTGAAGTAGACAGTAGTTGAACACTAAGTCAAAGAACAAGGGATGGACAGAAAAGGAGTAAACTGTTTATGTCCTTCTTTGATTTTCATGTTCTTCGGATTTTGTCTATTTGTTAAATTCTGAATTACGCTAACAATCTGTAGGAATTGTACAGAATTTACAAGTGCAAGATCGTACAGGACGCGGAATGCCTGAATGTGGCGTATGGTTTGTATAAAGCGCGATTATACTAGTTACGTGATGATTTCCTCTTGAAATAATTTGATTTTGCGCGATGTACTTTCGCCAGTTAGATGACCCATCCTTAGCCAAATACTGCTGGGTGAGTTCGCCCCAAAGTGTTTTGCGAAAAAATCCTAGTTAATGTGAACGCTGTCCCATTATTAACGCGGACGATGAATCAGGAAGGATGTTTGAAGTTTCTAAGAGCAGTATGTATCGATGAAGCGATATGCCTGTAACACCCTATGATGCCCCTGAAGCCTCAAGTTGATGCTCACGCTTAACAGTTTCAAGAAAGGGAAGTGGAAACTATCCTTATAAACCACAAATATCATTTAAGGAGCAGACAGAAATTGGAAAGCACGTATATTCAATTATGGATTTCTTATATCAATTGATGCAATTGAACACCGGCAAAAAATTTGCGGTAGATATAAATAAACTGGTCTATCGTTCTATTCAATTGTACATAGAGCACCTTAAGAGTTCAGTGATATCCGAAGTGAGATCTGTGACAGTTCTGGGTTGACATTTTGTATCTACAGTGCGATATTTCGGATACCTGCCCCATAAGACGCTTTTCCCTTCCGACTGGAAAACATAAGAAACGAATTTAATAAAAAATCGAAGCCGCCTAGAACCACCCCCCCTGCGGAGACAATTTTTGTCAAGGTGTCGTTTTGAAAAATTCACGTTTTACGTCTCTCCACCCGGGGGCTCATGCAAGGACTTTTCGTAGCATACTCGTCATTGCCGCTACAAAAATATTTATCCGGGAAAAAAGCAGCACACCTCAGCCATTGTACGAAACAAGAGGGAAGGTGTTCCTTCGCCTTTGAATATTTCACAGGGGAGAGATACAAAAGCGACTTTACGGCCTGGCCCCGCTGCCATAAAACGAGGGTGCCCGTTTTCTCCCCTCCTCTTTACCCTTCAGCCTTCATGTAATTACCATTTTTACTTGTAAACACTTTCAAAACGCTCTTACAAGAAAAAAAAACCTCTCCCTTCTCCTGCCTCTGATCTTTTGGTTGGAACACAAAGGAGTTTTGAAGTGCGAGAAAAGACCCTTTTCTGTTTGTGTAGGTTGAAGAGGCTTTAAAAGCTAATTGCAGTGTACAGAATTCTGTATATCGGCATTGATTACCGAGCTTTTCAGGGTAATGAATTTGGTACGGCAAATAATAAAAATTGTTATAACTATCTCACATTTTACTTTCTCAAGAAGCTGAAGGACATAACTACGAGCAAGCGTTGTAGCTGAGAACAATCTAAAGAGCAGGAATCTGCAATGGAACGGTCAATTGAACAGCTCACGCGTAGTTCACATCGAATCGTGCATTCGACCCAGATGAAGATTTTCGATGCTGATCAAACTTTGGCCATTGCTGAGTGTTTTGCAATATTACATGTTGGTTCTTCAATAGTTTGAAGATTTAACGGCAATTTTAATGCTAAATGAGCCGTACCGCATCCTTCCAACGGTATGGCTGCTTTTCCAGAAGAAGCAACTGCAACCGTAATGTTGGATATTGCACGAACAGTGGCTAAAACTACTGCCATGGGAGATGTCTCACCAGTACCACCAGGTCCAGGAAATAGGAACCAACATTGCCATACCTAATCAATTGCCGTCATCAGTGTATCATAAATTTACTTTAGTTGGTGATTCAACAGGGGTACATTCGTTTGAACTATTGGATCTGACTCCTTGTGATCTTATTCACTCTCCCGTTCAAATTTTCGGTTAAATGCGTCATCCATTTCACGATTTGGCGATTTCATTCCTAACCTGACTAATAAATTACCGCACATATGGTAACACAAGTCTTCGATCAAGATCAATGCCAAATTATGTATCTCCACCGATTAAATACTTTATTTCATATATGAAATATTGTAATTTCTAATACATGGGGAGTAAAGAATCCTTAAGTACTTGCTTTTTGTACTTTCGGCGACTCAATTTCAACTTCTGGCATACCACTTCGAGCTTTTGGCATATCAATTTATACTTTTCACAAATCCCAACTACTCCAATATTCCACTCCATATAACGATCAATAAATGTTTTTTCTCTCTTCTTGCTTTTTGTTATTTACCTACATTACTTATCCAAATAAAAAAATTGATCTTGATAAAATTGAAAGTCTGCTCAACGAAGTATGCTGAACAAAGTTGGCCGGTTCAGCTAGTATAACATAAATATTGTACGACAATATTGGAAAATTGGCTCATATAATAATCCAGCATGATTGGAACGTTTTGGGTTATTATTTTCAATAATGAACCTACGAAATCGATCAAGAAAAAGATGTTTTGAGCCCCTCCAAATTTGTTGTTTATGTTTCAAGATGAGTACGATCCGAAAATCATATTTTAAAAAACGCTGTAAATTCTTTCACTGGGGCTTATTATTCAATTGGCTTGCGTTCATACTAAGCTTCCAATCATGCGAAGAATTCCTACTCCAAGTGTGCGTGTTTCACAGGTGATAGAGCGACTATTGAATTTCAGGAGGCACACAAATATGATCAACTGATCAATCCAAATAGGTATTTTACGTGCTCTACGCATATCTCCTGAGATACAATAATCGCTCTATCACCTGTGAAACAAGCACACTCCGAAGCTTAATATAAATTCAAATCATGAACGCAAGCCAAAACCCCAGCAATAAACCCCAGTGAAATAATTCGCAGCGTTTCTTTTTTTATGGTTATCAGAATGCTTCAACCCGTGTATCGGCTACAAAGCCTTTTAGGAGTTCACTCCAGTATGTACATCACTACATCACTACGTTACTGATATCAACACAAAAACAATAATAAACCAAAATAACGCGAATGTTGGCACCATAAATCGGGCCATAGATCGACAATGGTTTGACCTACGGACCTGGAGAAGGGCTCAAAAAGAGTACAAATTTAGGCCGCCTTGACTTTTTTTGAGGTTTTTAGGGATTTTACAAAACATTAACAACCCTTAAAGGGCACTTTAAATTAAGTGAGAGAGCTGGCTAAAGAATTGGGGCGTTGTCGGACCAAGATGGATTTTTCCTGAAAATTTCAGATTTTTTGCTCCAGCCGTTTGGGAGAAATCGTTTTTATTGCAGATTCTTCACACCCTTTGAAACGTAAAACATGAAATTTTCAGAGGGGGTTAAAATTTTTTTTTCAAGAGCGATTACAATGGTTTATTATTGAATAATAAACCAAAACGTGAATGAAACATAGTAGCCAAGTGGAGCGTGATATTTTATTTAACCTCTTTAAATTGTCAAGTTCGATCTTGTGATGGATATAGTTAGTTATACCAGACGCCAGGAGAGAAGCTGCTTACTATTGTTAAGAAAAAGTAACAATCGTTATAAGGTTTTTATCGCAAAAAGGCATTGACTCTCTCTTACTAGTAGTCAAAAAACGAAGGTCTTCAACACAAGTACGGTACACTTTGTGAGTTGTCCAAGTTTTATCTCAATACCCGAGTCTCAAGCCAAAGTATGCAAATGTCTCACAAACGCTGTAACATCTTGCCGCGGTTTTGACGCCACAAAACGTACATTAAACACAACAAAAACAATCGGTACGATTTAAATAGTTCGACGAGCAATACAAATTTTGAAATACATGTAAACAGGACACTGGAGCCTATATTACCTGCAATGATTGTCATTTACAGAAGTCAGATGGTGGTTCACAGAGATAGATTTCAGGGGTGCCAGCTCACACACTCCGGTATAGGCCGATTTTCTCAGTTTTAAAAATACAATCGTGCATGCAAATGTGCAGGAAAATGGACGTCGTAAACAGAAAATCCCGTCGGATTTGATTTCAGCAAGAAAAATTCTGACGACAAAGCATACTAGTTTTTAAACATCCAAAATCTTGCCAAGTTTTGTTATATATAGACCCCCAATCTGCGTAGAAGAGCTGTCTACAACGTAAGTAATAAACTTAGATCTAAAAATTTGGAGCGGTTTATTTCTGATTTTCTTGGATTCAGGAAATTATGAAGGATGTTCAATTTTTTTACAAATTAACCAGTAGGGAATTTCGACGGTATGGTGACGCTGAATGACTGGTTTATATTTACATTTCCTAATCTAAGCGATCAACTCGATCGTTTACCGGTAGATTCCTTCCATCAGGGGGAGACATCACTTAAGCGATCGCAAGCGTGGGAAAAGCTCATTTCCCACGATCCGTCCATAAGTCAGAAGAGCTTCCAACCCGTTATCACGCCTTGGTAATCTGTTTCGGGTTGGAAAAACGTGTTGAAAAGGAGGAAGCGTCCAAACCGAGGTTGGAGGGAATACCGATTATGAGATGCCCTAATGGCAGTAGTTGTTTGGGCGGTGCTTTCCATCGCACGCTGCTTCCTTAGCGATCTCGGTTCCATCATCAGAAACTTCTTGGGGCGCCCTTTATTGGTCTCCCCCCTGGCCCAGGTGGCTCCAGCAGGATGCGGGAAACTGTTAACTGGATATTCTTTCGCGAGTTGCGAATAAGTCGGGGGAGAAAAACTATTATGGGACGAGAGTGAGGCGAAGAATATGGGTTTTGTACCGTTGGAAACACCTGTGCTTTCCGAGCGTTTAGTGCGCTTCTGAACAATATCGAAGGAAATTATGTCGAGTGAAAAATATGTTTATGCAAGTAAGAGAGCCATGCACTTCTAATTCTTGTAAATACCAAGATTCATAAATAATCTTAACTTTTTTATATCAGGTGCAATAAGAACTCTGCGTCCAATTTCAAAACTCTGCAAACTATTACTGAGAAATGTATTATTTCTGTATTATATCAACCCTTCATCGTAAATCTCTGATCTGTGTGTATTAGACGTGGTAAGTGTAATATCTCTGCCCTTATCTCGACACCTCGCGCCTCCATGTCTTGTAGTTGCATTCAAGGTGACAAAAAATGGCCCATTTCGATTCCAGCATGGTAGATCGATCAAAAACAAAAATCTGCCACAAGCACCCTTCAGTCTCTTCAACTTCTAATTATCCCAAAAAGAGTTAGACGACTCCATCATGAATATAACTCCGTATATATCAATCTTTCTAAGTCCCTATGTTCAACATAAGATCTGATATCAAGATACCAAGAGAGGTGCAATGTAGGGTGTTCGGTATGAGAACGACGAAACTTCAGGGATCGATTCAGCAACCAATTCGCAACAACTCTTACCTTATTGCAATTTTTTTTTTGGTCCGCTCCAGTTCTGCTTATTCTACATCAAAGGTTTTTTTGATTATTTTAGACCCAACTTCACTGGAACGGCCATAAGTCCCTTAATTAAGAATAAGAAAGGAGGGGCCGAGGTCGATCAGTAATTCCGAAATGAAAAAAGATGTTATCTCAAATATAACTTTTATTTTCTATGTGCCCGAGTACCAACAGCGAAGTTCCTAGGAAATTAAACCTCATACATTTTTTTATAATTTTTTCAATCTTCTTTTGGCAGAACAAATAATTTTTTTTAGAGATCACAACTTTTTTCCTTTCAGATTTACCCAACAGCCCTCCTTCTGTATTTGGTTTTATTCGATTCAGCGAGAAAAATTACATAATTATAGCCCCTCCCCCCTTAAGTTTCATTCAACACTAAAGGCATTTTCTAATGCCAAAACGCTGATTTTTTTTTTTTTTTTTTTCTGAAAAATTTACATTTTTTCAACGTTCAATATCCAATTTCTGAGTCAAAAATTGCTGTAGAATAAACATTTAATATTATATTATTATTAGGATAATATTTTTATTATCTTGGGAGGCCGTATCACATTGTATTTTTAAAACCCACAAAAAGTACAGTAGTATTGGAAGAATCTCTGTTGAAAGTCCGAATCGTTATAGTCATGTAGGTGAAAACATACCAAAATTGTCATTGGAGTGATTGAAACCGCCACGTTTTTGTGATGACTTCGATCAAATTTGAGTTTCGCGGAGAAGAATGGGATGTCTTGAATGACTGGGGATCAGAAAGACATCCAGGGAGGCCGATCAATTAATGAACATCGAAAAAAATAGCAAAAGAAACACTTGAAATGTTGAAATGTCAGAACCTGAGAATTGCTTGTAGCTTGAGAATCACCCCGGTAGAATAGTTCAACAAATCGAATTACAAGAAATGCAGTGAGTTCGGGATAACACCCTGGTCGAATTATGGATCGACGATCAAATTTAGCAACAAAATCTTGGGCTGAAGATGATTTAACAGCTATCATTTATTGAGTCATAGACAACTTCACACTACAAATCCCTAAATAGAATAGTAACGAAAACCCACTTTAAGTAGAGCAAATACTAAATTTACACACTCAATCAAGAAACGGAAAATTGGGAGAATGTATTCGCTGCAAAAACATCAGGCACACACAAGGTGGAAGGTACAACAAATTAGACATCAAGCTCGAAGATTTGGATTTTCATCTATCTACAACAGAGCCACGTTACGAAAGTTGTTCAGAATGTTTAAAATGAAAATGAGAATGGAGAGCTGGGTTTAGGAGAATAATATTGAAATCCCGCAAGTGAAAACATTACCTCCGCTGAATTAAGTACCATTCTCTCTGTTGAGGAGATCTGGGCCAACAAGGGGCTAGACCTACCCCTCCTTCAAGACCTGACGGTCTTGCGGGTATGGTATAACCATTGCGCCGTCCTAATCACTACTGTTTCCAAGTCCATCTGTATTACGCGGAAGAATTGGTTCCAATCGTGGGAAAGAAAACTAATTTTCGTGCAAATCGAAATTTCCATTGGGATTTAGGTCTTCAGACCATCTTGGTTAGTTTTAGTTTCGTTTTAGTCAGTACCGTGTGTCTTATATCTAAAACAGGCTTACTATTTCGTCATTAGATACTCAGATTAAATAAGGAGAAAAGATAAATCACCTACGCTCATGTAATTCGTCTGAGAACATCAACAACTAATACAAGAACCTCAACCGGAAAACCTCAATAAAAGTCAAGGCTGCCTAAATTTGGACTTTTTTTGAAGAACTTTCCATGAGGAATCAAATGAGCCCCTCTCCAGGTCCGTAGCTCAAACCATTCCCGATGTATTTATGGTGCCAACATTTCCGTTTCTTTTGGTTTATTATTGTTTTTGTTTTGATCGCAGTAACCTAGTGATGTAGAGATGTAGTAATGTGGATAATGGAGTGAACTCCTAAAAGGCTTTGTAGCCGATACACGGGTTGAAGCATTCTGATATGCATGCTTCGTTTTACGAAATTTAAAATTTTCAAATAGAATATTTTTCCATTGTAATCGCTCTTGAAAAAACGCTGCAAATTCTTTCACTGGGGTTTATTTTTCAATTGGCTAGCGTTCATGGTTTGCATTTCTACTAAGCTTTGGAGTGTGCGTGTTTCACAAGTGATAGAGCGATTATTGAATTTCAGGAGGCACACAAATATGATCAACTGGTCAATCCAAATAGGTATTTTGGTCGAGAACAGATTTACGTGCTCTATGCATATCTCCTGAAATTCAATAATCGCTCTATCACCTGTGAAACACGCACACTCCAAAGCTTAGTAGAAATTCAAATCATGAACGCAAGCCAATTGAATAATAAACCCCAGTGAAAGAATTTGCAGCGGTTTTTATTTTTTGTGAATTAATTTTTATTGGTGAACTGTAATGATCATATACAAGCCGAAAATCGTAATCAATGAACATTTTATTCATTCATCAGCAGCATTCAAGCAGCGGGCATTTCAAAACTAATCACAATATAATTTATACGCTTTAGTATCACTGTTGATGGCGCTCGAAATAATAGCCTGAGAGCGGTGCGAGTCTTCAAGTTAGCGAAGAGAAAACGGTATATTCAACGTGGAAGCAATTAATGCCCACTTAACTGTCGAGCGAAAACAGGAAGGAGGGCACCAAAGCCTGTCGGGCGGGCGGTATAGCGCGTTTGGGTCTTACGCCTAGAAGTTTTGGACCGAGGCCCCCACACTTCGGAAGGTTCGCGGGAGCGCGAAGGGTGTCAACCCGGCGAGAAATCCTCTCTCAGCCGCGTCTTCTTCGGAGCTTCTGCCCCTGAAATCCCTCCAGGCTCCCTCGAGGAAAAGGCGGTAGAGCTTAGCATTTCCGCATATGCGAGCAGGCAGGTGCCCGCTTTCCCACAATGCAACCGCCGAAGGGGAAAAGGCCCCGGACTAAGAATTATATCGACATTTTAATGCTGAGGCGCTCGGTTTGGAGGTGGTTCTTCCCTTTTTTTTTGCTCTCCGGGCCGGGCGAACCTTTCGGAAAGTAAGCAGGATTACTATTTGAATAAACGGGAAGGAAATAAAAGAAAGGAAACTCCGTTAGAGTGGTTTTTGCAGTTTTTCGGGGAAAGTAGAAAACAGTAACATCTATCATGTGTGTTCTCGTAGTAAGTACAACATTTGAAAAAAAAAACACCGCAAATTATTACAAACCAGTTTATCATTTTCTGTATCAGACGACCCTCTATTATTCTACGCCGTTTACTGGTCAATAATTGTAAAATATCCTTCATTTTTTGTTATCAAAATAACTAAGTACATATGTCCAACCGAGGAGGAACTAGTGAAACTAAATGAAACACCCCTCCACGAAGATAGCTGATAACAACAGATACGTACATGCATACATCCACATGTAGATATATTAGAATTTAATTATATTATTTCAGCGACCTTCGTGAGAAATGTCTCCAAAAATCATTAAATGAAAGCTTTTTCTAAAGTTACTTCATAGGGATCCATATTGCAAGATTCTAAAAGTAGAAAACGAATCCTATATTCAACGTTATACATACATATATGTGAATGATAAATTTAGAAAAGAAATTTCACAAACAAGAGAAAAAGAAAACTCGGCGCCCCGCGCCTCGCCAGGGGGCAAGCCCCCTGGACCCCGATCCCCTCTATTTACATACTTTGGACGAAATTATTGAAACACATAATGTGTTTTAGCAAACGCGTTTCACATAATTTCGCAACTTTCGTAACACTAAATCAGACTCTTATATATTGCATAGCAAAATATTGCATAGGTTACATGATCCTTGGTTCCAAATCATCGACAGATTTTTAAATCACTGGGGTTTATTATTCAATTGGCTTGCATTCATGATTTGAATCTTACTAAGCTTTGGAGTGTTTTACAGGTGATAGAGCGATTTTTGAATTTCAGGAGATATGCATAGAGCACGTAAATCTGTTCTCAACCAAAATACCTATTTGGATTGATCAGTTGATCATATTTGTGAGCTCGAGGTAGACATGTGCCACACCTAGCTTGACACATTACAATCTCTCATTTTAATATTTGATATAGAACTTGATGATAGGCAGCTTTTTGACGTTGAATGAAACACCGTCCACAGGGAGTCAAACATCACTCGCTTATTTATTTTGCATATGTACTCCCTCAGACTACCAGAACCAGATTTGTGTATAAATTTCCCTAATCAAATTCATTCCTCCGTCCATTTTTTAAAGGTTTTCTATTCGAAACTGAGGTTGGAAGCTACCTGCAAGGGGTCCGCCGAGAAGCATCTTTTATTTTGCCATTTTATCGGCCACCCTTAACATCCCCCACCGTGATATGTGTCCGCCATAAAAGATCATAAACGTGACGTTTTATTGTACATCTTTCCGCCCGCGCGCCCCCGTCCCGGTTTTTATTGATAAAAGACCCGCAGGGGTAGTTCTATCTCCTTTTTTTACTGTGGAAGATCCTTCTTTTTACGCTATCGACTTGAATCAATAAACCTCCTTGGACCGCTGCTTCATGTTTCATTTTGGTCAAGTGGAAGGGTCTCGCTGAGGGTCGATAACTCTCGAGATTGTTAATGTAAAGAACATGCATATGAAACATAAATAGGTATCTTTAGGTTCTACAAGCATTACACTGTTTTGCTCACGAGTCTTACTGAATGCAAGAGACGTTTGGTTTTCACTTTCGGAAGATGAACGTTTCCTCGCCAAATTCAAAATTCCCTCACTCACTCAACATTTTATTTATCAAAAAACGGGAGATCCCAATAATTGTAATTATTACAAAGAACAATATAGATAAATAATATCAACCGTTCAATGTATTAGGTACAGGTAGGGGGGGGGGGGCGAAACAAATTTATTACAATGGAAATGAAACATAATTGACACTAGTGTACAGAAAATAACTAATCATAAAAACACCAGTCTATTGAAGATGGAGAAGATAAAGGAGAGGATAAAATGTTAATGTCGGGATTGGTTTGAAGTAACAAGTTGGCACTACGTAGCATTGTGGAGAGCTGTTGGTGGTACATGTAGTTAGTAGGTGAAAAGTCAATTGCGAAAAGAGCATTCCTTGCGCGAATCTGTGGAACTAGGAAGTTGATCCTAGAAAGATGGCAGGGGCTATCCAGTTTGCCACGAATCAATTTGCGTAGAACAGACAGGTTACTCATAGAACGACGCGATCCAAACGGCATCAAATTACATTTTACCAGCAGCGACGGGTAATCAAAATCGGTGGAGGGGATGCCCAACTTGTAACCAATATATCTTGTTGGACTCTCTCGAGTTGGTCAATATAAGCTTCATTGTAAGGAGACCAAAACTACTGCAGCATATTCGAGAATAGGCAAAACCAATGCTACGTAGAACAGTGCAAGAGTACTGGCCAGTATCCAGGCTTAGGAATCATGATCACAGGATCTCGTTTCCTAACCTTGAGAAAATAGCCTATTCGTGCTGCTGAAGAGTGAAAATGAATTGAGGACGCTATCAATTTTCTGAGACCATCAGCAAATAGCGATTTCCTCAATAAATCGGACCCAGGTGATTTCTTAGTTGATCTACAGCTACTTTAAGAACCTCTTTTGGTGAAAAGATGGCAGCTGGCGGATTCAAACAGCAGTTGATCTCATCAAAAACTTGAGCTGAAGTACTCGTAATACAATTGTTGGTGTGAAGTACAAAGCGTGTCCATAGGCGGTCACCATTTGAGTTTTCTTCAAGGAGTAACAGCCACAGGTCCCGTGTATGAAATTGACCAATGTTTTAATACAAATCCACATCTGACGCTGTCATCTTCCTCCGTTTTTAGGACGTCGATCTAAGACGAAGGTACGTCAGTAGAGGGAAGTTTACTAGAACTGGTCCACACCAAGCATGTGATAAAATGAGTGCATATAACTCCGTTTCAGACCATTCTAAGTGTAGTGTCATACTATGCGGAGAACTCAAAAAAGCAAGAAGTTAATTTGAGCCTCATAGTAAGAAGACCAAACTACACCACCTTATTCGAGGATAGGCAAACACCAATTGGCGTTTTAGACCATTTTGAATATCATTCGTTTCGTGTTTGGCTGTCATGCATTCCCAAATTCTTGTAACAAACTTAATTTGCTCCAGTTATGCTGAATCTCACGATTCAGATAAAATTTTCGGGGAATGTGTTTGTTAGGCTGTGGATAATCCCCTATAAATTGCATTGTTCTGTAATCAACACTTCCAGTCTGCGCATGCGCATATGTAACATCCACTAAGCATCATTTTCCAAGTTCCAGTAAGCGTGATGTCGGATCACTGATATAATATATCGAATAATCTCATTTTAATTTTAACATGCGTTCTTTAGTAGCTGCTGCGCAACGCGAACCTGAAAAGCTTGAAACATACCTATTGTCTACAGTTTTCATCGAAAATCTTACGATTGTGATAATATTTTGAGATAATGTGGAGGTTCGAGTTTAAATTACCCTACATGAGTATTATTTTTTGATAAATCTATACATCTCGTTGCATATACGGAAACGTAAAATCGATGAAGCATACTTTTCCCCCTTCCTAATCGTCCGATCTTGCTGGCATTTGGAAGATAGTTGAGGAGAAACGGTGTAATAAACCCATATAAATTTTAACACGATCGATTCATTACAGTGCAAGCTGTTGAATTAAAGCCAGTGACTCACAATGCACACAGTTGAAGCAGTTAATTTCTGTGGGCACATGTCCTCTGACATTTTCTTGCTAACAAGCTATTCTACATCTTTTACGATTAAACTTTTCAGTGACTTTAAATTCATGTAAGCAGTACGAGAAAGCTGTATGCCATACCCAACGTTTTTCAGTTTTCAGAGACTTTTTAAAAAGATTTCAATACGATAGAATCATTACAGTAAAAGCAATGCACGCACGAGAAGGAGTTAATTTCTGTGGGGAGATATACCAGTACGTTTCGTCCTGCGAGTCTTTTTAACAAGCTACTCTACACCTTTTACGATTATTTGAAACATTTCAATGACTTTAAATATATGTTTGCTGCATGCCTGGCAAACCTTTTTTTGTTCACAGAAAGCTTTCCTTAAAACAAGTTTTCTTTAAATGCGATAGACCCTTTTCCCACTCACCTACATCAAGAATAGTTATGAATTAGAGAATAGATTGAACTCATTATATAAATCGTAGTTGTTTACTGAATGTAAGAATAATACACTTGTGTAATTACTAACCTTTTGTTTCAGTTGGGAGACCTGTCGAATCCGGAACTCAGGATATTGACAGATAACCTGGAGAAAATTCGTTATGGTGGTGAGTTCATTTCTCAAATATGTAGGTACATCACACGATAGCAAAATCCACCACACACAACACAAACAACGCCCATTATTTTGAATAGTCCACTTTCTAGATTTATATACGTTTTCAATTTATTTATTTATAATACAAATTACATAAATGAGTAGAAAATGAAATATCAACCAATTACAAATAAAAAAGACAGAATCAAATAATTTACAAAATTAAAATTTAATATAAAATAAATAAAAATCCCCTGATATACAAAATACAGGGTACATATAAAAATATATGAACTGAAGCAAAACGGTACTGAAAAATGTACTTGAATTTCATTAGAATAGACGAAACAACTGTACGAATCATTCGCTATAAAATATGTAATCAATTTAATCTTTTTCACCAAAGTTTTTCAAATGCATACACAATTTAACATAAATGTTAAACGATAATTGATTTGAATCTGCTCTTACGATCATGCTGTAGGAATGGTTTGGGGTTCCGTTTCTGTCTGTCTGTCTGTGGCAATGCATTGACATTCCCAGCTCCGTGCGAAGTTGTAATCCGATTTGGACTGAATGTTTAAGGATTTTGTGAGTTAGCTACTTGACGGCCTTAGGGATTTCATTGCCGTCAGATCAATTACGGTAGCGTTAAAAAAAACTAATGAATTTATTACAACGTCTATTTCTTATGATGTAAGTAAGTAAATGAGTAATAACAATTTCGCTTGTTGAAACTAAAATGGGTTGACACAAGTAAAAATCTTGGAGTAAACGTTCAGATTTGAATGTCGCTGGCAAAAGATGTTATCTATTGTATTTGATTTGTTCTGGCGTAGGTGAAGAGGTCGAAGTTCGACGGATGTCAGTGGTCGGGCTGCTGCCGGACACCGAGTACTACATGACGTACGACGGGAGCACGACGATGCCGCCATGTCACGAGACTCTCACCTGGGTCATTCTCAATAAGCCAATCTACATCACCAAACAGCAGGTAAACCATTTTTGTCCACTATTTAATTTTCTGCTAAAATTTTCGACATTTTCATCATAGAAATCTCTTTTAGGGCCTACAAAAAGAATCATGGCTTTCGCTTCAAAGCGGTTCCTGAGATGAGAGGGATTGATTGAATTATGTTTATTTAATCATCAGGGAAATGTTAGTGCCAGATGGCCCTCTCTTCGACCTCCTCTGGAGCTTTATGTACAAATTATCTTTGTACAACCTTGATCATTACTTGGTTGGTCGTTCAAAAATCAAAAATAATAAAATCAAACAAAGTACTATAAAATAAAATTAAACAAAAACTGGATAAATTAATTGTTTACTTTTTAGTCCTCTCATTACTCTAATAACATATTCTTAAAATTGTTTTTGAAAGTTCCCACTGTCTGTTCTGCTTTGATAAGCTCGCTTCTTGTTTGAAGGGAGGAGGGGAGAGAAGGTCCAGAAGCTAGAGGATAGGAAAGGAGTAATAAAAAGAGAAAAAAGGTAACAATTAGGGAAATATAGAAAGCAAGAGCTCTCAGAAAAGCACAGTGGGCTTTTTTAGGAAACCGAACTGGCACAATGCAGGCCGATGATGCTTCCACCTGAGTACTTGGTGGCCAAAGCAGTCATTAAACTCCTATTGATGAGGTCGGGGGTACTGGCTTATTGGAAGAAAATCGTTTAGAATGACCGAGAGCGGTGATTATTCATCCGGAGGTTGAGGGCCATTTCTGGTATAACCACATAAAACGCTTGACAGTAGATGCAGAACAGCTGGTACACATAGTTCACAGAATCGCAGACGGCAGAACTAACAGCAGGATAGCTCTATCTGGTATCCTGTGATGTGGATGAGGTTTCTGGGAAAACACTTCACTATATCTGACTGGAGTCAAACTAAAACAAAAAGAATATGCTCTGACTCAACCATATTTTTATCACTGGGATTGAAGAAAAGCCGTTCCTATTTCTACCAAAAACAAGAATACACAGTTACATCTAAATACTTCAGTCTAATTTAACCATAGAAAATTACCTGAAGGTAATGAATGCATTAGTTACTGATTGTTGGCGTTGAGGGTTGACATCATCCGTGGGTATGCAAAACCCGCAACACCGATCGGTCGTGATGGTGGGGTAGGCCTTGTGCGCCGTCCTTGCCGCTTTGCCCTCAACGTCAGTCAACATTACATCAAACGAAGAACGCAGACACTGTACTGTGATAGATCACTTTTTCATTCCAATATACGACTAAACGCTGCATGTTATTAAAAGATGGTTTGTTGTTTCTAGGTTTGATAACGCTTTGGTTTTGCCCACTATCCTCCGTCGTGAGCTTTTCTCTATAGTTACAGAACTTAATAAAAATAGACTCAACAATATCAGATGGGTTCTTTGTAGGATTGGAGATGAGTTTAGATACTGGTTCACAGATAACCTACGGCTGATAAAAATATTTCAGTACGTCACACTATTTAAATCTGTCTTTCACGCAGTGGAAGTCCTGTATGTAGAAGTTGCTGCGGAGGAGGCTGGAGGAAAACCTTGTATGAAAGAATATAATCCAAGTTGCGAGTTGTATGCGAGGAAGTGTGGTTCGATGGAAGATGTCTCGTGTAGCTTGATTGGGAGTCATAATGGGACGAACCTTGTAACAGTTCTCGCGAACTGTCACAAAACGGTTCTTGGAACGTCAGTAGCGCCACCGAGGCCACTGCCGCATTCACTCCATAACGCCCCCAGCTTTTCCCAAATTAAGAGCTCCACTCTATTTTGTGCGTATAGCAATTAATTATCGTATATACTTGATATTCATACCCTACGTAACCCGATTGCTATCCTCACATACCTACCCCTCAGTTCGGTATCCATTTACACCTAATGAAGTGTATTCCCTGACCACACTTCATCCTTCTTGGTCAATATGTAGAGGTATAAAATAGGTAACTTTTTGGTTTTATCAGTGTAAAGTGAATAATCTTAGTATGAGGAATTTACATTTATACTGAAGATAAAAACGAAGTGGTTGCTACAAGGGTGACTCTCAAACTACTGGCAAATTCGTGTAAATTGCACGCTGTGCCGTTCAAAATCGTCTCACTTTCAACTTCTTCCCCTTATCTACATACATTTATTGAGTAACAATAGGAAACCCTTGGAAGCTAATATAATATAATTTTTTAGGGTTGAGAAACCCTGATTTGTCATTGTCATGACCTGCAACTGTATCGAGGTTCCCTATTTCGAGATGGTTTTCAGAATATTCTACCTGAGATTTAAAATTACATGAAAGTTCTTTAGTGTTTAGTTACATCTGAAGAGCAGCTGTCAATGGTTTTTCAACCCCTGCTTCTAGTTTTTAATGGCCTAACACTGCACTTCATTCAGGTCAGTGTCATGGCCCAAAAATAATGTGTTCTCGAGGGAACGAAACGGGGATTTTTGAGGAAGTTCTTGCTTAGTGGTAGCAGTGACTGCCGCCGTAAACGGTAGCTGGTGTGTTTTTTGATCCAGCGAGAACATCATGTCATTTTAATGGCCCTAGTTGCTCACCCATTATGTTTGATCCCAAAATTTTCTTCCTACCCATTTATTCTATTGGAAGGCCTTGCATCTGTAAAACCCACAAAGAGTCTAGTAGTATTGGAGGAATCTCTGTTGAAAGTTCGAATTGTCATTGTCGAGAACGACACCGACACGCCAAGGTATGACTTCTATCATTGTGGTGGAGATCGAATTTCAAATTTGAATTTCGCGTAAAACAATGTAATGTCTTGAATGACGGGCATCAGAAAAATATCCAGAGAGGCCAATTAAGCGATAAACATCCAAAAACATAGCAAAAGAAACACTTGAATATTTAAAATGTCAGGACCTGAAAATTGCCCGTAGTTTGAGAATCACCCACAAACGTTTTTGAACGTAGAGCGTAGAGTGAACTTGGGGGTTCTCCCAACTGTTTAATTTAGTTTATTTGTTTTTCTTAATGGTCTCTGCCTTTGCGTGTCATTTTAGGCGATAACTCTCCTTAGTATAGCGATGAAACAGGGCTTTTAAAATAAGATAGTTTTTAAACTAATTAAAAACTTGATTAACAGGTTTTTTAAATGAGATAGAATTAAGAGTTCATTTACTCAAAAATCAAGCATTCCAACGGGAAGGATGAGTTTGTTGAAGATCGTTGGATAGAGTGAATTGTTCAAACTACAAAAGTTGTGAAAAAAAAACGTCTGCCAAGTGGGTGTGGCACATAGTTTCCTCGTATCCATAACATGACTGTATAAATCATTGAAAATTATTATTGACTAAAGAACTTCGTTCAATTAGGCGAAGTAAATATTGAATTAGGGTAAATTTATTGTTATGCAGGAGCATAACTTGAGAAAATAAAGGTAGGCATGTTCAACTAATGAACAAACTATAAAATATACCAAATCCGAACAATCCCTGAAAATTTCATGGAAATCAGTCATGAACTCCGGAAGTTACGCGTGTAACAAGGATTTCACGTTTGCGCATGCGCAAAGGCTACTATTGATCTGGGGGTCATGAAACTCATAGGGGACCATCTACACATCAAACCGAACAATCCCTGGAAATTTCATCGAAATTGGTCAAGAACTCCGGGAGTTATGCGCGTAACAAGGATTTCACGTTTGCGCATGGGCAGAGGCTACTATTGATCCGGGGGTCATGAAAACTATAGGGGACCATCTACACCCCAACCCGCGCAATCCCTGAAAATTTCATCAAAATCGGACTATAACTTCGTGTAGTTTTGCCAATAACAAGGATTTGCTGACAGACACACAGACAGACACGGACCCAAAATTGTTCAGAAAGGTCTAAAACGCAAAATGCAAGTGGAATTTTTGATTTTGGAGACAAAAAATTTTCACATCTCGAAAGTGAAAACAATGCTTCCGCTACCTTGGTAGACTCGGAAGCAAAACATCATTACGAATGACATCATTTCCAGCCGAATGTTGGCTCCTCTATTGCAGTCGCGATGAGAATGAGCGATCCAGTGAATTAGAAATGTGATCAACTCATTCTACCTACGAGCGAAGTGATTCCAAGCGCAGGGGGCGGGTTAAACAGAATGGAACGTAGTTTAGACAAATCAATCATTTATCACACCATACAAGATCTAAGCAGTAATTATTTACTTCAGCACCTGTACAATTATCTTTGGCATCTCTCACACGTGCCTTCTAACTAACTTGTGTACAACTCTTTAATGAGCTGGGTCGAAGACTGAGAGATTCACCCTCGTCTACGCCTTTTGCGTGTTCAAAACCACTTGATGACCTTCCAGCACGAACCGAAGGGAATTGAAATGTTGAGATCTCCCCGACCACCTCTGGCTGACTAGGTACACTTTCCGTCAGAGGGGCCAGACATTATTAACCATCGGACTTCCTCTTTACAACGCAACGCCTTCTGATTGTTTCGCGAAACAGCAAATGTGTACCGACCACTTTCCATATCAGGTTTTGCTTAACAATGTGAAAGCACGTAGGGCCCTCGAGTATTCCCTTTGTGGGGCGACGCTTTTGTCCTGCGTTTCTCTCTTACGTGCTGTCAAGTCAATTGTTAATGTGGATGGCCACAAGGCTGGTGTGCTCGACTGCAGAGCTTGATGTCTTTACCTCGCTCCTGGACGGTGACTTACTAACTATCTTGGTCGTATGACTACTACAAGTAACTTGAGATAGCTTGATATCTCTTGCCGAAAATCAAGTCAAAAACATAATATAAAATGCGAACAATTCATCTGGTATATAAACTAATTCATTGCTATAAAGGCAGGTAACCTTAGAAGGAATATCCGTTCATGTAGAGCAATGGAGATCGAAGAGTTAAGGGAATCAGTTCTTTTACCAACCCGTTCGATAAAACTCACTGACCCTCGTGAAAAATTTAAAAATTCAGGACTTATTCAACATTATAACTTACACGTTAAATGATCAGTTATGTAAATGTAGCAAACTATCAGAAAAAAACCAAAGCGTGGTTCTTAAAGAATGGAAGTTATCTCAGAACTAATTTATTTATCCTCATTTCCCTGACGTTAACATTTTTACTTAGAAACAGCAGTATATATAAACGTTGGAAGGTTTCCCTGACGTTAGAAAGGAGACCAGACCGGACTAACATTTTGCTTGGTGACGGGAACGGTGTCAAGTTGGGAACTCAAATTAATAAATGATGATTAAATTCCAGATGTGAAAAACATGAACGGAAATAGTGATTGATAAGAATATTATTATGTAATAGGTATTATTATGTATTATGTGATAGTCCCCTATCGACTCTAAATTCCTAAACTTCTTCCTCATCGAATTCAGTTAATTGAAATAATTTTTCCAGTTTAAACCCCCTGCTTCATGTTTTTGTAAACCTCCCCGAGTATATTGTATTTCCTTCATTTCTGCCATTTTCCTACCGTTTGAATGTACTGTATACAATGTATACTGTATACTGAATGTACTGTAATAAATTATTGAATATGTGCTAAAATAGTCGATTTGGTACAGGTTATCTAGAATGAAAAATAGGCCATGGATTTAACGATGTACAAACCAATATCGGTGAGGAATGAGTAGAGTCCGAACAGATAACGGATGCCGTCTACCGGCTTATGGCAAATGGACGGATTTTCACATCAGATTTTTGAAATGTATGCATCTTGAAACGTAAACCTACAAATTTTCTCTTTGAGATGAATATCAGTTTCTAAAATGTTAAGTGAATTGTAAACCTGTTTTTGCAGAACGGCGTTATGTCGTTCATTCTTTATGAAAATGTAATTTCACTCATTTTCATTTTATCGTCTTAGTACAGAATGAATCTATTTGAAATTATGAGGAGGAGAAATTACAAAAATATGCATTTATTTCTTGTTAAGGAATGAAAGGTAGTAAATCTATATTAATGGTTTACCGTTCTCTCTTCGGCCATCAACATAAGACGAGGAGGCTTCCGTCTTCTTTTATGAATCGGTTGTGTAACGCTCTGGTACGATGAGACTGAGGGCAGCAGAACTGATGGCTGTAATTAGTTGTCGCCTCGCGGTCCAGAGTATTAATATACGTGGCCGCAAATGGGGAGGGGAAAGTTGTGATGGAGTGACGTACGTGAGGGCGAGGAATCTCGAGTGAAAGATGTTCACCCCTCAGTGAAATTAGTTGATGTCCTTCTTCCTCTACCGAGCAACTTCAGCTGCGAGGAACTTTGCGAGCCGCTCCATTTTTCACTTTTCGCATCCTCCTAACTGAAAATGAACGAACCTTTGTGTTCTCGCGGAAAGTTGAAAAAATGTACGAAATCAAATTTTCCACAATTTTCATCAGCTGATCAATTGTCGTTCCACACTTGTGTGTCAGTGATAAGTCCTTGACACACAAAATGTACAAGTATAATGTTTTAATCCAATTTTAATCGAATTTTCCTTCAGACGAATCGAATTCCTTCAGACCTTCAGATCAATAGGAGCTCGTGCGAATGCGCGAACTATAATGTCCTATAACGTCGATTTCCAATGTTCTGTCAACCCCATGTAGTTCAAACTCCCGAGGTAGTTGGATATAGTGAACCTTTCTGTTCGTACGGAAAGTTGAAAAACTGTGTCCCCATAAATCAAATTTTCTGCAATTGCCATTCGGACGTAAGAGCTAGCTGATCAATTGTCGTTCCACGCCTGTCTGTCATTGGAATATCCACGCGTTTAGGTAGGGTAGCTAGATAAATAGTTCATTTTACATCATTTCCATCGCATGTTACATTCTTCACTTGAATGGGTCGCTCGAACAAAGGCCTATCTAGGTGTTTCGATAATTTTCACAAAGAGTTCAACAGAAAAAAGTTGATATTTTTCTTTCTGGTGTGTTGTGCATAATTTTCTACAGTATTTTCCGTCTCTGCGCCTCAAAATATTTGTCAGATGAGCTTCGAGACCAATAAGTGATTTAAAGATAATCAGAAGCATGAAATGCTTCAACTTTCGAAGCAACGAGAGCGTATCTGCAGCCAGTGACGCCCTTGTTGAATGTCGCATATTATAACGGCTGATCAACTTTTTCCTTGACACTCAAAATGTACAAGTAAACTATGTTTTAACCCAATTTTTATGGAATTATCATGAATTCTGCGAGTTAGCTTCTGGATGAACCCCTATGAATCATTGCTCTTTGGGTCAATAGAAGCTTGTACGCTTGTGCAAACTAGAATTTCCTATAACGTTGATTTCCATTGTTCTGTCTCGAGTTCAAACTCAAGAGGTAAATGGATATAGTGAACCTTTGCGTTCGTGCGAAAAGCTTACAAAAATGTGTGTCCTCGGAAATCGTTTTTCTACAATATTTATTTGGATATAACAAACAGCTAGCTGATCAATTGTGGTTCTATGCCTGTCTGTCAGTGTTAAGTCTTTGACACACAAAATGTACAAGTTTAATGTGTTAATCCAATTTTGATCGAATTTTCATGAATCCTGCGGGTTAGTTTCTTGTCCTTCAGATCAATAGGAGCTCGTACGAATGTACAAACTATAATGTCTTAAAACGTTGATTTCCAATGTTCTGTCAACCCCATGTAGTTCAAACTAGAGAGGAGACAGAGGATATGTTTTCGGATGGCTCCCTATGATTTTTATTGCGACTGGCTCATTTCCACAATCAAATAAGGCTTAAGGAGATAAATATTTGCGATTTGGGCCGTACCAACTTATAATTTACGATAACTTTATTCAAAATTTGGGATTTTCGAGATAATTTTTTAAAGCATGGAACATGCTTTAGCTTTGGACTAACTGGGCGAAAAATGTCACGCGGAAATGGAACGCGGGTGGTGACGCGAGGGTGATTTCATAATTATAATGTAGTTTATTTATATTATAAGATAAGAATAATGTACTTCCTTTTATGGAAGTTAGTGGTGAGTCATCATAAGCGCTATAATCCTTTATAGTTCTGCGAGAACCTGAGCTGCGAGTCCTCATTTACAAAATCAGCCTAACAGCATTATTGCGATAGATATATTTTAGTCAGTAGACCTCGGAGATCAGTAATATTGGGGCACATCTGCCACATAGGTCCCAAAGCCAAAATAGCAGGCACGAAAATAGCAAATAGAAACCAGCAGAATGAAAAGAAATTAGCGAAAGGAAAACAGCAAAAATAGCATGGCTGAAGCATGTTCCATGTTTTTTGAATTTCAGCTCTAAGCAGTAAGCATCCGGGGGTCCAGGGGGCTTGGCACCTGGCGAGGCCCCCAGCGCCGAGTTTCAATAATTTCTTACGTCTGATAAACGTAGATCAGTTACTTCCGTGGAAGGGTTATCTAATGTAGAAATAACAAATCTTCGTTTAATAACTTGCAGCGATTAGTCGTTTATTATCGTTGGAACGAACGAGTGTTCTTTCACTGAACTGTGTCCGTGTTCGATGTATCGTTCACTGAGCTTGAGGGCAAAGCAGCAAGGACGGCGCACGAGACCTACCCCACCCTCACGACCGATCGGCGTTGCGGGTTTAGCATACCCACGGATGTCATTGCTTCGGAGTTTCTGAACCCCCGACGCGACCAATCAAGTCATTACTTAATGCATTCATTAACTTTAGGAACTGTCTTTTTGTGGTAAAATTAGACTGAATTAAAATTTGGAAATATTAAAGTAGAACTGGTAGTTCTTGAGGTAGAAATATTAATGGCGTTACTTCCGTTTCAGTAATAACAATACGGTTGATTCAACGCTTATTTATTTGTTTTTGTTTGTCTCAAGTCAGATGTCTGATTTCATTGTAATTTCTGTAGCAAAATTATTTCTGAATTAAATAGGTTTTCTGCTCACCTGGGAAAAATTGTGGAAACGAAATACCTACTCATATTTGAAATCAGCAAGAGAAATCCTTCCAAGACCACCTATTTCTTTTCATTCATCACAGAAAGTTGAACGTATTGTAGAGTTGTGATATCTAGTGATAGGCGGTCGAAATAATCTTCCATATCAATGATCAATGACTCCTTGAACTAACAGGAGGCCATACTGTTGTCGAACATTTCCTGCTCTTCAAATCAAAATTCACACAATAGGCGTCTATTGACTTGACAGAACAAGGTGACGAAAACTTGTCACCACAAACATCGTCATTCAATCTTCAACATCCAGCGATATGTGAAACAACAAGCGAATATTAATTTCAGCGCTTTGTTCTCCTTCAACGGTTCTCCCGTGCCTGGCGGGGCTTACCAATTTCCGGTAAAGGTTTTACGGTACGACTCCCCTCCTAATGTGCCGAATCGGATAAAAGTAAACAATAGTGATTGGTGATGGATGGCCAAGATGGGCCCGTTCAGTCGAACCTCGACGGCGCTGTCAACCGAGAACAATGAGCATGAAACCGATGAATACGTTTTACTCAAACGGGTGGGCGGAGACGCTAAGTCAGCTTCCTTCAATCAATTACCTTAGCCCACCCCTAGTGAAATCAGGGTAACTGCCTGCTCAGCTAAATATTAATCACGTTTCCGTCGAAATCAGATGAAGCTAAACGGGTGGGGAGAGGGAGGGGGTCAATCATCTATACTGTTGTAGCATGAATACTGTGTGGATTATATATGAGCTCTGTTTCAGAAATTAGTCTCTCGGAAACACTCGGGTCGATAGTTAATTCCAATTTACCTCTGCCTTGAAATAAACCTGGCTGTCAAAGTTGTTACATTCCCAACAATTTGATATCAGTTCATTAATACGCGATGCCCCACCTTTAGCCTAGCTCTGTAGGAGTAAGTATTCGATATACTCAATATAATTGACCATTTCCATTAAAAATCTATCACTGTTGCGGCTTCCGAAGCTATTCAATCTATTTGCGCTTTACAAATGAATGCGGTGGTAATGATATGAACTTTCAAAAAGTAGGAATTGAGCCTACTCGTCGCCAATGTGTTAGCAACGATAGAACCTTTCGGATATATTTTTTTTTTTACGCACGTAAAGCGTAATAACTTTCTTTTTTTTTTAATATTAGAACTTTATTGCAATACAGCATCACAGATAGGATAACAAAGTCAACTTAACAAGAACATGGCACGCAAAATTGAGTTGAAGTCCAGCGACTTTCTCCCATATTACAACGTGGATTTTACACGTGGATTTTATTTACAATAATTGTAAATTATTTAGTCTCCTAGAGCAATATGGCATTAGGGGTTCTGGTCGTTTTGATGGGTCGGCATGAGCAGGTCGGTGTGGCACTTTTTTCGTAAACGTTGGTTCGGTCTATCAAGGGGAGCTGCTTAAAGGATGTCCTGGTTAGGATGATGGTGAAGACGTTGCTGGAATCGGGAATACGAGGCTCTGAGCACGTCCTTTACCATTGGGATTTCGGTATCTCTGTGCAACTTATCGTTTCGGATGTACCATTGTGCGTTGGTGATAACCCTCACAGTTCGATTTTGAAATGTCTGAACACGATGAACCTGTAAGTCGGATGCGCCAGCTGTAGTCCCATATCGGTGATATTAATATTAAATAAATGAAGCGCTTGGTGTCAAGTGTTAATGAGGAGTGTTCGCCCACCAGGAGCTTAAGTGATCTTAGTCGATGAGTTCAACAGTGATGTGGCCATTAAAAGTCATTATCTCGTCAAGAATTAGGCCAAAGTACTGAGCCTGCTGAACTACTTTTGAAACGTAATTCTAATTTTAAAAATCCTTTATCTTCTTGAATGATGATACCTGAAAACAAAAACTTATTAAACACAATAATGAAGGCGCCAACATGTATCTACCTGGAAATCTTCTGGATAACGCAGTAGATACCACTGACCATTCGCTTTATGCTGTAGTATCAACTATGTGATAACTGGGCCACTTCTACCCGTAATACTGAATTATAGCACATGATGTTCACTTTCTGATGAGTTAACAACAGTTCAGTCTTCCTGCATGTACACTAGTCTTCTGTGTCAAAATTCAAAGCCATAAGAGTAATCAAAGCGTCAAAAAACACGAAGTTGTTGAGGAGCTATCTCACACACGTCTGCATCTGACGGCAGCTAAACCGAACTCTCATCTGTTCTCTGAAGGACCTGCCTAACTACAAAGACCTGGTCCACAGTGCTTATGTTCGGTCTGAAACTTAGATTCGCCAAGTAATTTCCCGGAGTATGAACCTTCCTTGGAGATGAATACAGACAGAATTTTACAGGTGATTCCATCATGATTGCAACCAAGTAACTTTTCATCCTTCTTAAAGATGGAGACATTCAATCCTGTTTTTCAGTCCTCTGATATATTTTCGTCCTTCTGTATCAAGCTGATTTCTCCAATAATGAAGTGCAAAAACATATTTGGGGTTTTTCGGTCCTAGCGTACTTTCGCTTTACCGCGACAAAGTGAATAAATAGATGAGCTAATTAGAGGCATTATGAGCTAGCTTAGATTACTAGGGGGGACCTTACAACTTGGATGAGCTCAGAAGAAGAAACAAATCATTGCGGGGAAAACTGTTATTTGGAGTTTGAGAGGGGTTTTCCACCCAAAAGAAAGGGGGGAGGCAAGAGAGCATTTAAATGTAAGACGAGTCGTCGGAAAAGCACGAACCAGAAGAAGGAATAAAAGGGAAAGAGTTCGGTAATGCAATCTGTAATTAGCTCGAGCTGAAGGTAAAGACCGGAACAAGAAGAAGGCGGAGGAAGAGATAGGAAGAATGAGGGAAGAAGTAAAAGAGCGTTCATGGAATAAGAAAAACCCTTCGTGGAAAGGGGCAAGAGAAACTTTGGGGAGGGCGGCGGTTGGCGACTTTAAAGTTTGCTCGGACAAACGAGTGTTGTTCTTTAGCCGGTCGGACCAATCAGAGCTAATTGCAGGCGGTGGTATTTGACACACGTGACTTGGGAGTCAATGGTTTTTCAGGGGGAGGACGTCTCATCCCCTGTACTACTCTTTCTGAAAATGTTTCCATCAGATAGGGTTTTATCCGGTTGGATGAAGGAAAGCTTCACTTTCCAAAGGGGTGAAAGTGGTGGGTTTGAAATACATCGAAGAGAGGCCCTCATCCGCGTCTCACTACTTTCCTTACACAGTAATACAGTGTCCTAACCGGGCCTTCATCGTACAATCATAAAAATAATGCATGTCCTAACCGGCATTGGTCAATTTGCTCGCTAAATTGTGAGGCTAGAATCCTCCTTTGTATGACCAGTGCTTTTTGGTAGAAAGTATTCCGTAACTTCATCAGATTTCATATGGATGACATAAAGACAATCGTAGCCCAATTTTTACTTCCCAGTGTTGTGACAATTTTGATTTTTTGTTCCGTTGCCCAATCATCTCGGAGTTTTGCTCTCGTCACGTTGGAGTGCCTTATTTCGAGGGATCTGAAATAGTGAAAATATTCATTCTCCTCATACAGGATGTTAACCTTCCACACCTACTGCGGGTCGGTGTTGGATTGTTCAACTAATTTGCGACTAAATGGTCTGGTCAAAAAATATTCTTTGCAAGAAGTAAATAGAAGAATTGAAGTTTTATTGCTGAAAAAAAAATTTAACGGTAAAATCGACATTTTTCACCCATAATCAACTCAACTATAAATAAAATATTTCACGTCCTTTCCTTTAGTCGTAAGGGTTGAATTATTAAGATACTATTAGTTCCGAACATCCGACCACGTTAAAATCGATTTGGGGTGAAAAATGTGAACTTTGCAGTAGAAACGTTTGTCCGCATTTAAACGTTCATCTCTCCACTCACTTCCACCGTGAAATATTCCTTGATTATATAGAACTACAGACTAATTTGACATGTAGAATTGTATTGAACTTAAGACAATAAAAAATGGTGTATCTAAAGATTTGCCACAATTTACCTTTCAGATTGGTTTTTGGAGTATTATTTTCAATAACAAGACTTTGCAATCGTGTGTCCAAAATTTTGTGGAACCTCCTTCAAACGTTATGGCATCTAAGTGCTTAGATTCCAAGTCGTTCAGGCCTTAAAGACCTTAATTTTGATGTGAAAATCCGTTTCTCGCACATGGGGGCAAAAATAATAACGCATGGGCACGGGTAAAATCCAAATCCAAATTTTTTCAGATCCCGCTACCTCACAATTGGGGATTTACAGTTAAGGAAAGCCGCTGGATAGTTATATTTCAATTTCAACATCGTATTATTGTTCTATATGGTGCAGAATTAGCGCTACAGACTTACAGGGTGCGGCAGAGCCGATTGACGAGTTTCGAAGGGTTATTGCTCGCAATGTGGTGGGGGCAAGTAGGTCCGAAAGGTTTTCCTTAGGGTCCGTAGTTTTTAGTTGGCACCATGATTTGGACAGAAATCTATAGGGGTTTTCCCGTTCGTAAGTTGTACGAAAATAACCGTTCTGTGATCGTGGGTAAGCGGAATTTTCGATACTGGACTCCAGTTAATCCTCGTCAACTCCAGGAAAGTCCACTCTACTCACCTAAGATCACAGTTTGTTGCGCTGTGTCTCAATTCGGAGTGATAGGCTCTTACTTTGAGTTTTAACAGTCTGACGGGAAACAGACGTACCCTTGGCGATTGGTCTCACTGCGAGGGGACGTGGGGTGGCCAACGCGCTCACCTGATTTCAGCGTCTGTGACTTCTTTCTTTGCGACTACCTTAAAGATTAAGATCTTTAAACATCGTCCACACACCCTGCACAACTCAAACGGCGAATAACCGAAGAAATCCGGTCCATACCGCTCGCTATTTGCCGAAAAGCGGTCGAAAACTTCCACAATCGGCTACATCAGTGTTTTCGCTTCTGACGGCCACCATCATAGCGAAATCATTTTCAGAATTTGAATAAGAAAACTACATTTCCTACTGATTCGAATATTCGAATAAATAAAATCGTTTTTCTCCAACTTTTTTTTTATAAAGTACTTTGAAACCCGTCAATCGGCTCTGCCGCACACTGTACAATAAATGCGACTCATTTTCCGAAGGCGTTGATGTCCTTAAGAACATGTTTCGTGAAATCTTTAAAAAAAAAAAGCTCGACTTTATAAAATTATTAGTCATAATTTAATTTTATGAGTCTTTTGAGATTATTTATATTATCTCAACTATCTACACACGTACGTTATCTATAAGGGTATTTGCCACACCTAAATAGGCAAATGTTTGTCTCTCTTTCACTCTCCCTCTTCCCTCCTTTCTCACTCCTTCCCCAATTCTGAAGTTAACCAAGTTACTTACGTTGCTGATGTTCGCTTTGATCGCTGAGTTTTTACTTACGTCGGTGTTATTATCGGCGAACTTTCTTTGTTGAAGCACGCAAAGACCAAAGTGGAACTCGTCGAATCCGAACCTCTCATAAAAGTTTTCTCCGGCCATACAAGAAACTGCAATAATAGATTTTCATTTCTATTTACGAGACAAGAAGTACTGGCTGTTTTTTCCCATCTTTGTAGGACCCTTTTCAGAAACATCAAAATTATCCGCTTCGCTTCCAAGTTTCTCTATAAGTATCGGTAGGAGTTTTTTCGGTAAACACTTTTTTCCGGCTAAACCAGAATTTCTCGCATTTGGAGTTTTTGACCATTGTGAATAACTTTTGTTCATGTACGTCTATCTGTGCGTATCCTCAGATACATGTAACAATCTTTATTGGTACAATTTTCTTCTAATTTTGATAACCTTTTCAGAGAATGTTCGTTTTAGAGAGTAGGTAACGTTTCGGCAATAAGTAAGGGTTTCAAATATTGCAGACCAATTTACTTATCTGAAAGATGAATATATTTTCTTTCAGTTGATAATTATGTAAAATAGGAAACAACACAATATCAAAAATAAGGGAGCTCCTTCTAAATTTATATTCCATAATTTTATCTTATTTATTTCTCAATTTAATTTGTTATGAATGGAAAGTTCTGACTGTGAATGTTTTCGATGGGCATGGAATGAGGTCCTATCGTTGAAAGCTGCTGATGAGAAAGATGAGGAGAAGCCAGCACCATTTTTCCAGTCAAACGCGTCCAATGAATATTTCAGCATGACGGTCCTGGACTGATCCATATGTTGGGAATCCATGGAGAATCCAAGGCGCTGCTTCTGAAGTCTCAAGCTGAATAACAACAAAATAAAATAATAATTTCTCGAGCAAGAGGTGACTAAGAAGCTGCTGGCTGAATGTAAAGATTAGTCACATTGAAGATTGGATTTGCTCAAATTTGGAAAGTAGTAGGAGAAAGGCAGTTTGATATAAATTTCAATCCGATCTGCAATACCGTCCGTCCTCCGTAGGAGAAACGGATGGCGAAATAGGTGAAATTTTCAGGAAAAATCCATGACGACGCCCCAATTCTAATTTATTATCTGCAATTCCTTATTCCGGAACTGATTTAGTAAAATGATTATGAAGTGGATTCTGAGTAGATAATGCTACATTAAATCGTTTCTTTACTTTACATTTTTTTATTGCCTTTTATTATCTCTGCTCTAGTTATAATTCATTTACTTTCCAATCCATTCTTTACGCCCCAATCCAAGTTGGTCTGACGACGCCCCAATTCTTTAGCCAGTTCTCTCACTTAATTTAAAGTGCCCTTCAAGGGTTGTCAAAGTTTCGTAAGATCCCTAAAACCTCAAAAAAAAGTCAAGGCGGCCTAAATTTGTACTCTTTTTGAAGAACACTCCATGAGGAATCGAATGAGCCCCTACCCCAGGTCCGTAGCTCAAACCATTCCCTATGTATGGCCCGATTTATGGTGCCTTTTATTTTGGTTTGTTATTGTTTTTGTTTTGATTACAGTAACCTAGTGATGTAGTGAACGTGGATACTAGAGTGAACTCCTAAAAGGGTTTTTGGCTGATACACGGGTTAAAGTATTCTGATAACCATTGAAGAAAAAAACGCTGCAAATTCTTTCACTGGGGTTTATTATTCAATTGGCTTGTGTTCATGATTTGAATTTATACTAAGCTTTGGAGTGTGCGTGTTTCACAGGTGATAGGGCGATTATTGAATTTCAGGAGGCACACGAATATGATCAACTGATCAATCCAAATAGGTATTTTGGTTGAGAACTTTACGTGTTATGCATATCTCCTGAAATTCAATAATCGCTCTATCACCTGTGAAACACGCACACTCCAATGCTTCAAATCATGAACGCAAGTTGACTGTTTTGCAGCGTTTTTGGTTTTCTGACAGTTGCGTGACTGTCCACCTCTGTCACGCCTTCAATACTGTTTAGGCGTTTTTGATGTCCAGGGGGTTTCGTACGTTTACTCCTAAATTCTACAATGTGGGTTGTATTGCTACGTGATAAATAGTAGAGTGTGGGAATGCACAAACATGAATTTTTCGAAACGTTAATTTCGTATGATTTGTGGGGGCAAAAAAAATGGTTGCGTGATCGAATTTTCGTGATGTTTTGGGTAGGATCCGAATCTGTCATAAAAAATTTGGGTTCCCCTGAAAGTTACTGTCACTCGCCCATGATTGTGCAGTTGCGCGGGGTGCGCAATTATGATATTTAAGATCCTTGCAAAAAATATGGAGATTCACAAAACAAATTTCTTTTTATTTACTCACATTTGGACGAATGTAGGAGGGGGGAGACAACTTGTGGGACACCCTGTATATTGCGCATGCGTATGACTTGTGATGGATATGGTAAGTTGGCCCTTCCCGGTTTTAGAATCCTTCGCCTTGGGAGATGAATCAGACGTTTTCAAGCGTCGGGGTCATCCTCGGAGCGTGGCAGATCATTATTACCGCATTCAGCTCAATGGAAGGGGCAACTACACCATTCCATCACCTCACAGACTAAAAATGGTTGACAAAGGTTAACTCGTTGTTAAGAGACTGATTTTCCATTTACGAAGTAATATTAGAGTTTTCGATAACTTAGACATTGAAGGCCGTTCGATTGTTGGTAAAGCGTAAAACAACCCCTGCATCGCAAATTAGCCGGCATGCACTTGCATTTTCTGTTCTGATTTGAATTCATCCATTGAGATTCTCAGTTTGTTGTAAAGATGATTTTATATTCATTTTTCAAGTGAGAATGCTTTACAGCACACCCAACTTGGCAAACCTATGCTGTTATTTTTTTAGCGCTGCTGTTTTCCGTTTCTAAACAAACAGAGGTCTCGAGGGAGGTCGGGACAGTATTTTTTCAAATACTTTAAATTTAATACCCGTATAATACATTAACAGCGACTTGACAGTTCAGAGTACAGTTTTAGGTTCAGGTGTGTTGCAGTATACGCAAGTATCACCCAAAGTTGGGCTTTGTTGCCGGTTAAAACGTTAAAGGGGGTGGGCCTGTGGAAAAACACCGCTGGAGGTGAAATAGTGATGGTGGAAGTGTTGGGGAGAACAGAGGGAGGCGTTGGGGGCAAAACAAATGTTATTAGGGAAGCTACACTATTAACTGGTCTAGTTGGGGCAGTTTGGGCAAGAGGAAAAGGTCGCGGCAATTAAAGTCCTGGCTCCGTCCCTCTCTTTCGCACCTCTGGCGTCCCCTCGCAGTTTATCTGTAAATCGTCCTGGGGGGGAAACTCCATGTTGTGGCGCTGCCTGCCCAGTGAAAGTCCCGAAAGACCCCTCGAAACTGTTTGAAACGGGGAGAACAATGAAATTAACGAGGTCCCCAAAGCAGATGGCGAAGAGCGGCGGAATAAACTATTACCGGACAGCGTTGACGGCGGTAACTATCATCATGTTAACAGGATGTCGATAAAGAAGTTGAATTGGTAGTTACTGCAAACCCAAGTAGTAACATCAAGCTTACCAGAATTATGAACGGTAGAAGAAAAAAGCTGCAAATTATTAGGCAGAGGCTTATTATTTCTGTATTTGATAACCCTCGTACACAAATGACTAATCAATATGCATAAGCCCCCCCCCCCCCCATACCTCATAATTGCCAATAATGATAACTGTAGATTCACAATTCGATATACGGATTGTAGTTTGTAATTAGGTGAGTTTGCAATTTGAGTAAATACAAAACCCCACTCTGTCATTCCGTGCCTGCCAGTTATTCCTCCCTCCTTCCAATCTGACCTACACCTACCAGCAGGGGTTGAAGATTCGATCCAGGAGATTTTCTTCTTACTGCTCCTCCTCAAATTCCTCCTAACCGAATCATATCTTCCACAACAAAAAAGTAACGAGCCAAACCGCATCAAAATGCCACCAGGAAGGTTGTGTGTTGCGTACCGCAGGGTACTGTTCCGAGTCCGATTTTGTTCATTTTATATATAAATGACCTTAACAATATTGGAATTTCTGGAAAAATCTTCAAGTACGACGATGATACTGCCTTAGTAATGTGGCACAAAAACTTTGAAACCCTGTTGAACATGCAAGTACAGAGTTGCGAATGATTCGGCAATGGTTTGATTTGAATTTAATCTGCCTAAATCTTGAAAAAACTCACAATCTGCATTTTAGAATTTCTGAAAGAATTGAGTGTGAAGGCGCAATCAGGTTACATGAGTACGAGTGTTCTTGTTCTGATTTGACTTGCTCCTGTCCTTTGTTGCCTTTTGTCGATAATGTAAAGTATTTAGGTATACATTTTGATCATAATTTGAACTTTAAGTTGCAAATTACTTCATCAATTAGTAGACTTCGCAAGTTATTTTATAATCTCAAATTTGTTTGGGACATCCCTCCAAAAAGACTATTGCATACTCTGTACTTTGGTCTGGCGTATTCAGTGCTTAAATATGGTATAGAGGTTTGGGGAGGCTGTACGTAATGGTTTAATTAAGGTTTTATTGAATAAACCACATAGATTCTCTTCAGAATTGTTATACAATTTCAAGTATGCAACGTAGATAATATTTTCATCACTGAATCTTGTTTGATGCTCTATAGATGTGGGATAAGTAGTGAACATGTAGGTAACCTTTCATATACAAGAAACGCAGTGAATTCAAACATCTCTCTCCCTAGAGTGAATACAGAATTTTATAAACGTAACTCTTATGTTAGGGCTCTCTATTTGCTTTGGGAACATAATGTTAATTTTAAAAATATAAAGGGAACCAATAATTTCAAAGCCCTTTTAACAAAATTTGGAATTTTCCACTTTGAACAAGAGGCAACCTCTAACTCAACTGAGTACGTCATGTCTCAATTTCGGACTTCAGAATGGTATGTTCGATGGAATCCATTATGCTTGAGTTAGGCTCTTCGTATACGCTCTCAAAATGTCTCATTTTCTTTGAGGTTGTACTATAATTCTTCCCCAATCATTTTTATCTAACAAATTGACTAGTAATGATGACTCGATCTCTGCTTGCTCATCAACACATAGTTTTGAGAATGCATCTGCCAGGTCCACTCCTCTACGATGGGGTATCTCTGCATTGATCCCCATCAAGAACATTTGCTACCTTGCTAGCTTTAGCATCTTTCTTATTATTTGATGAAATGATGGAATGAAAGAGAAGAAAATTGGCTATGACACAGCTTGCAGTAGGTTGTCTTTGAGACGTTTGTTTAGATTAGCCCTCCTGTTTCGCAAATCTGCAGCAAAGTCTGCAGGCTGTACATCCAGAATTTCGGTAGAGCCATCAAGCATGGCGGCAACGGTATGATCTCTGATCGAGACTTACTTTGATCTGTTGTCATGTGGTCTAGTCATTCTCTCTTGTGATGGATATAGTTAGTTGGCCCTTCCCGATTTTTGACGCTTTCAAGCGTCTGGGTCATCCTCTGAGCGTGGCAGAACATTAAACCGCATTCAGCGCAATGAAAGGGGCAACTATACCATTCGATCACCTCACACTTTCCATACGCGTAGTGCTTGATGGCGAACCACCTGTTCCCATCTCGTCTACCGTGACGTAGATTTTCACTTTTACTACGAAAACCCATGAAAAGCTATCTCGAAGAAACTGTCTCCTGTTCACTCTCTTTTTAAACGCCGGTGGAACACTCTGAAAAGTACAGTGAAGCTTCGCACAGTATTTCCATGACAGTTCGTCGAATTTCGTCACCCCCGGCATGTGGTAGACGGTTAGCTTCGATTGCGGTTTTAAACCAACTATTTGGGGAGGGTCGCCGACGAGCGCAATGAATGCCACGCGTCACTGAATATCAATCAGCGTTTACCATTTGAATATCGGCTTATGCTCGTTTGATGAAGGTCAGCGTCGACCCAGTTTCCTTCCACCCACCAGTTCGGTTTTCCCGGGAATACCAAACACGAAATGAGCGTGTGGAGCCGTCAGAGAGCGCTTCCCGAAGTCATTTTCACGGATTTCCTCTCAGCTAACAATCGGGGTGTTACCGTTTATTTGTTTACGATCGAAGGTATGTGTCAACCTCATGATTTAGCTCACACACTGTGGATTTCATTACTACTAATCGTTTGTATTAAACGCAAACTGTTGGTAGTAGGTGAATTATCACTTCCCAAAGTCATTTTCACGCATTTCGCGTTAACGAATAATATTGATGTCAACAGTTGTTATTTTCACAGTGTCTTATTAGCGCAATTTAAGAGAAGTAAAATCTAATTAAATGTTGCATTGAGAATTTTAGGACCCAGTACATACCTTACATGGGTACCACGAGCGTGTGCAACCTCAAATGAAAAAGATTAAAAAATCCCTCCATTGAAGCTGGTGAAACAAGACGGGAACTACCCTATTTGGACCAACATGCGAACTCATGGTTAGCATAACCGTGGTTATGTCCACTGGCCTTTTATTTTTGACTGTCCTAACGCTCCAATCATTATAATTATAACCCCTGATAATTGCAATAATACGCCTCCACCATAATTAAAAGCCATTGTTTCATTCAGTCCCCCCTCCCCCGCCTTTTTTCAGAGTCCTGAGAATGTGATGGATATGGTTAGTTGGTCTTTCCCGATTCTTGAATCCGCCGCCTCGGGATATATACCAGACGCCTTCCATCATCCGGGACACCTGTGTGTTACGAGCACTATCCGCATTCAGTTCATGGAAGGCGCAACTACACCATCCCATCACCTCCCCATGTTACGTCATTAAATTCACTAACAAATGTGACCTAACAATTATTCTGTCCCTGAAAATTGAGAAGTTGTGCAGGTTGACGCTATACTATTATAAACACGACATGTTCACAAATAAATCTGAAAGACCTGTTTTGAAAACGCCCAAGGTACGACCACACTAAACCTGAAATTTGTAATACGATTTTGTATATATCATGTTTAAATGCTTCTGTAACGTTAAATTTTCCCAACAGAAAAAGTGTAGCAGTGAACGAGATTTATGAGAGAGGAGGGAGGCAGCTATTTATAATTTACTCAACTTTGACAAACAGCTGTATTTAAACAGAGAGGTCGCATGAAAATTAACGCAACCGTAGTACAAATAAAAATAAAACAAAAACAAACACTCGTATGTAAACTTCGCCAGAGACGAGCATTTCAAAAGTTGTGTTAGCCGACCCGCGAGGGGGAAAACCTTGGTATTTAATATTTTGAAAAGCGTCTAACATTACTGGACCATATCGGTAAACTTGGATCAACAGCCTTGTTGATTAACTCTCTACGAGACAGATCTTGGCGAAGGTATGTACGAGTATAGAGTCAAATCAGTCTTCGCCGTTCAAATACCCGAAAAATCACAAATGACTTTCCGTACTACAGAATTCGGTGAAAAAAGAACGGATTTTATTGTTTGAGGTTTCTAATTACAGTTCACACTGTACAGAAGGTAATTTATTAAACATCGTGAGCTTTCAATCGAATAAGATACTAGTATATCCCTAATACATAAGGTGGATAATTGAGGAGGCGGATGGAGTACCTTTTGGATGGAAATAGGGTAGAGGAAATCTGGTATGACTTGGATTTAGACTTGCTGTTTGATTGATAAATGGATAGAGTACGTTTTGCTTGGAACACACCTCAACTGTTTAGTACTTTTTGGTTGAAAATTCGATTTTCATCGCTCATCTTCCAAAGAATAGAGCACGTTTTGAGATGAAACGACTTCATTTTCGTGAAGAAACAGTCCCCAAAACCCGTAACCAACCATTAGATCGAAATTGAAAAAACCCTGCAAATTCTTTCACTGGGGTTTATTATTCAATTTTATTCATTTGGCTTGCATTCATGATTTGAATTTCTACTAAGCTTTGGAGTGTGCGTGTTTCACAGGTGATAGAGCGATTATTGAATTTCAGAAGATATGCATAGAGCACGTAAATCGGTTCTCAACCAAAATACCTATTTGGATTGATCAGTTGATCATATTTGTGTGCATCCTGAAATTCAATAATCGCTCTATCACCTGTGATACACGCACACTCCAAAGCTCAGTAGAAATTCAAATCATGAACGCAAGCCAATTGAATAATAAACCCCAGTGAAAGAATTTGCAGCGTTTCAATTATCAGAATGCTTCAACCCGTGTATCGGCAATAAACCCTTTTAGGAGTTCACTCCAGTGTCCACTTTTACATCACTAGGTTACTGCGATCAAAAAAGGCTGTTGTTTTTGTTTTGATCGCAGTAACCTAGTGATTTAGTGAATGTGGATGCAAATGTTGGCACGCATAAATCGGGCCATACATCGGGAATGGTTTGAGCTACGGATCTGGGGAAGGGCTGATTCGATTCCTCATGGAAAAGTCTTCAAAAACAGTCCAAATTTAGGCTTTTTTTTTGACGTTTTTAGGGATTTTATATATTTATTTTTGATTGAAACAGTGAAACAGCATGACGACATTCAAAAATATATTACACGGTATGTAAAGAACCTCAAAAAATATACAATTTTTGTCTATTGCCGACTGGGTTCAAATTTTTTCAACACCTAAATAAATCTTCTTTTAATTTTGGATAAAATCAGGGTTGCTTAGCAGTACTTTTTACATTTGGTGGGGAAGGGGTTTACATGGGGGGCTGGTTCTAATTTGGGGGGGGGGGGGGTCAGGAAGCTTGGGGGGGGGGGCACCCCTGGTTTTAGGAAAGGTTTCGCAACACAATGGTTTGAAAGATCTGGGAATTTAGGTGTGGCACATAACTTCCTCGTATCGGTAACAAGAATGTTCGTTACGTAATATATTCAAGTTATCTTGAAAGACTATTAAGTAAAGCTTGAGAATGTAAAAATTAAGCTCGGTACAACGATTTATGGAATTTATTCGTGCAGTGTGGGTGAGTCAACCTCTATTGAAAACGCCACGAAGCTTTTTTCCACAAGCACTGGGCCAAAGTGAAAAGTTGTAGTGTACTATAAATGTTTTGAAATAGGTACCATCTATATTACAAGCAAATACCACGTTGCGTGGATGCGTATTTGATTGGGGATCTTATAACGTTTGTAAACAAACCCTTTAGGTAAGGACTACAGGCCATGAAATTCCGATAAAGAATTACAGTTTTTGGTGATATTTTTGGGAACAATGTATTCGGAAGTCGTATTATGAAGTTGTACTGATAGTTGTACTCTTTTTTATTATTAATATCATTACTATTGGATGCTTAAAGAGCACACTTTAGGAAAGTATAAGTAAGCGCCCAGGGAACTGTTGACGATATTTCAACCAAATTTACAGTTACTACAATGAAATCAACTGTTACACGGCACACGATTTCAGCAACAAAAATTGCTTGGCCGACGACAACGATTATTTTCCTCATCTTTGTCGGACGGATAAGACGGTGGGGGGTGAGGGCCCGAACGAAAGCTGACGGTAACGTTATCTAGGATGGTATTGCACGATGTTTGAGACGAAGCACTGGCCGAATTCCAAATTTTCTTCTTTGGGAAATGAAAACGTTGTTGGGGGGGGGGGGGGGAAGTTGATATTCAAAAAATAAATATTGTTGCACTTTGATAATATCGACCGGTCGCGTCTTTCGAAATTTCGATTCGACCACCAATGCAGAGAGCTAAATCCTCAATTTTGTTTTGAATTCCCACAAAATGGCGACGCAAAGGGAGGCAATGAGCGGATGTAGGAGAGGACCATTGCCGATTTCCCTTGTCGTCAAAGGACGGAGGCGGATGATGAAGCGATCAGGAGGCCGCTAATCCAGTTTGGTTAACCGTCCCTCCGACAGATTGAGCTGGCTATCAAATTACCGAGCGAACGCTCCAGACAACTCGGCCCATCTAGTCTGCACCTACGTTTATTCACTCCCCCAGCACGATCACCATCGTAACAAAATCTGCTATAGATAAATCCCCCAATAAAATCTAAAAATGCCTACATTATATTTTTTACGACCAGAAACGTTTCTTGACGGGCCCGAATCGTGTTCCACCGAATGCGCCCCGAATTCTTATGTTTGGGTTCAGCTTTCATGGGAGCGGAACCATATTGGACTTTGTCGTAAAGGGAAACAATTTAAATACAAATTATTCATGAATATGTATCCCATAATCTTTCAAAATCAGAGTTTTTTGCTATTTATAGATTGCTGATCTAAATATAATGGAATTTACTTATTGAAAAATGCAGCCTATCATAACCCGTTACCCATTTACGGATTGCCAATGCGATCATATGCTCACCTTAACTTATTATGTAATATTTTATCATTTAAATGATTAACAGGAGTGCAATCCAGTTCTTAGCGACCGACCCGACAGTGCCGCCCATCCCCCCGCTCAACACTCCTTCAACTTACCTTCGGGTGGGCTCGTTCCGCCCTTTGTTATCCCGGTATCACCACTTTTCCGTCCGCCCGAGGGGGTCATTCGTGTACCTGCCACCTTGGTAAGCACTAGCCTCTCTGGTGCTATGGTTGAATCTACAGATTTTTCCAGGGAGGTGGTTAGGCTTAGTAAGTACCGTTTATGAACACAGAATGACGTAAACCCTCGTTAGCCCCCCCCCCCCCCCCCCCCCCCCCCCCCCCCCCCCCAGCCGTAACTTTCATCTCTGTTTACTAGCTCTCCTCCTCTGAGCTAGAATCCTATATTTGTAGATTGCATAGGCAATTTTTCATCTTCGGTACTTAAATGTGTAAAACTAATCATTTAAAAGATGAAAGTAGAACCATAGAGGTCTACAGTCCCGGTTTTTTTTTCTACACAACAACCAGCGAACCCAAACTATATTCACAGTATTGAATGGGATGAAGGGATGAAGCTGAGGATGTCTTAGAGAGTGGAGAGACCTCCCTACTGGTGATGAAAAAGTTGTACAGCGAACTGTGAGTGAAAAACATCTGAAACAGTGTGTAAGTAGCCTAAATCTTTCCGCATTCCTAAACTCATATTAACACCAGCTGATAAATTGCTCCAAGTCAACGTAGTTGATGGAGATGCATCAAATTTCAGCGAGTACTTGCACAATAACTACATCGCAGACACGTCGTAATTTCCTCCAACTTTATGGACATCGAAATGGCGGATACCGACCGAACTACTAATACATGCGATTCATTCCATGCAAAGTTTGCCACTTATTTCTCTTCTTCAAGACCAAACACTGTTGATGCTCTCCTTTCAACCCAAACAGAAATTTATGGGAAAGTTAAATCTGCTATAATGTACGGCGGGCCCACCACTCCGGATCGGAATAGGGATTCAGTTAGGAGGCAATCCGGCTGGATTTCGAATACCATTCGAAAGTACAACGAAGGTGAAATTTCAACTCTTACTTACTAGAAACGTATGTAGAGAAAATATGTCCGTACTGTCCATGAGTAGCCCGAATTGTCTGTAATTATGTATTTCTTAAGCGTTTTATGAGAACTCAATTATAATCGTATCATGTTTTAAATGTTTGATCAATATATTAATGATGCATGCTTCACTAAGTCGTTTTATTTAGGTAATATCTCTTACTATGAATGAATGAATAGGTATTCATTTCCACATACCTATACACCTTAGAAGATTAAGAAAATTAATAAATTCAACAGCTCTTAAACACTGTAAATTACCCTACGCTGTGGAACTACGTTCCGCGTTACGCCGGGGAGTCAAAAATCATCAGAATTTTGTACAAAGTAGAAATTGAATAGATACATTGTGGAAAATTAAAATCAAAATTTACCTTTCTCACAGGAAATACAATATATTATGTTATATGTAAGCCTATATGCTGATCAATATATTTAAAACAAAATAACTTTAATACTTATACTAAATGCGTCTGAACAGTTGCTCTAAATTTGACGCCCCTACTTGAATTAGCCAGGTAAATAACGGTTTTTTGTTGTTTTTTGCTTCGGGAATACTGGATAGGAGACTGTAAATTTTGGTTTGCATTCCTTAAGAGAATGGGGAAGGCTGAAATGTGTCTTTAGCTGGTTATTGGATTTGAGACGATGTTATACAATTTCAATGCTACCAAATACAGAATTATTGAACTTATGTGTAATGATTTGCCGCGGTTTTCTCGCCACCTTTCATCATCCCTAACTCAGCCGACAATCGATCTCCAAGAAAATCCGTTTTCTTTCTTTCTCTCGGAAAATCTCGCTTTTTTCTTTCTAAAGCAAATCGTTTCAGCAAACATTTGGAAAAGGCCAAAGGCGTTACGGAATCCACAAAAAAACTCTGTAACAAAAAAGCCAAGGAAAACTCGGTACATAATTCATGTTGTTTGGTCAGGAAGAAGTAAAAACCTCTAATTCCATAGCTGACACTCGGAGCGACTCGAGTTTCATTTTCAGGCCTCTAACCCTCAGTTTGGGGGTTTCATTCCAGCTCTCTCATCCCCTTCTGTCTCCCGTTGTTATTATTTCCCGAAGGGCACCTGTTGATCCTTCAACCCCCTCGCCTATCAACCCTTCCACTTTACCCTTCTACGCTTCGACGCTGTTCCTTCACTTTATTAGTTTCATTGCGTCAGGTAGGCTTTCGGCATTTAATTCGTGCCGAGAGTACGATTTTTGGATGAAGGTATTACGCGTGTTTGATCATTGATAGAATGTTCAAAATAAAGGGCTTTTCCAAGACAGGCTATTAATCTTCAAACTATCAAATCAAAACGAAGCATTGGCTGCTCCCAAACCTAACCCGGTATGTGCAAGAATGTTGAAATGTGTGACAGCAAATATATTTGTTGCATCTTCCCGGACACGAACCTAGAATCTGTCATTCTTGACCCAAACGCGGAGTCACACGAGCTGTAAAGGTAGATCTGGGTTAACAACGGGCACAGAACGAACTAAACAACAATAATCAAAAGGAAGGGAAAAGACAGTCAGGTGTTTTTTGGCTGAAGTTGAATAAATTGTATACCAATTGATATACAATGTTCTTGAACTGGCGGATGTATAGTTAGGTTTACCACCCAGTGTATTCATTCGGCATGTTTATAAGTTCCAAGAGATTTCGACTGCCTGGTACCACGTGGTTCGAAGTGAAATCGTTTTCGACAAGCTCGTGATACTCTCTGTCATTTCCTTTATTCGTTTATAGACCCCAAGAACTCTTTGTGCTAACATGTCCTGTTGGTCTGGCTTTTGCCTAACTAGATCTTCTGACCTAACGAGCTCGATGCGCTATTTCAATTCCCAGGGTACTTCAAATGGGTGTAGGTAAAATATGACTTACAAACCAGACACTTGTTCAATACGAAAAACAAAACTGAAATCAACAACAAAGTTAAGTAGGTGTACATACTGGGCACTCAAGAGTGTAAGGTAACGCACACCACAAAGGGGAGCATCAATGTTTTTCATTTGCAGAAGTCACTTCGGAATTTACGTTATTCTTCTTTGGACTCGCAGTACTTTTGCATTCGCGATACTCGTGATCTTGGTAAAACGTATTTCCACTTTCTCTGAATTTCAAAATCACCACCGGCTTCAAAAATAACTCTCAACTCTAAATCACACCACTTTAGTCCTCTATGGTATGGTGGAATGGACCCTGCAAGTATGTTTAAAAGCGCCACCACTATTCCCTAGTTACTCGAGTCATCTCAATCGTCTTGTAAGCCTTAAAGCTTATTTTATGAATGAAGAAGGAGATCGAGTGTGAGTTTCAGGACAGTTGAGAGAATTCATTGAATGAATCTTCCTGAAAAACAATTTATTAATGTACTCAAAATCCTCTCTATCTACCCAATTCAGTGATTGTGGATGATCGTTAGTGATCGAAGTTATCTACCCGAGGAATCCAATAAGGTTTATTATTATTAAACAAACCCTAAAGACTCCCAAGAACAGAAGCGTTTTTGTCACGTCTATCTTATCGCTTATCCTTCCTGCGTTCCATTCATTTGCTGTTATCGAAAGGAGACATATTATGTAAACGGTCTAAAAATGTCAATTCTCAGGAACTTCCTTGGCACAATGGCCTAGGCTCACTCAGGGACGTTACGTAATGGTCAGAATTGTAAGACGGATGTCTGTCTCTTTGTCACTGCGGTGGTCCCCAACACGCTTTTCAACCTTGAAGAACTTTGTCAACAAAATCTACCAAGTTGTGTGTCCATACCGATTTTATTGCCCTGTAGGGCGTTTTGCGCTAAATATGTGTTTTGCCAAATAAGTGCGAATTTCAAAACCTGTAGAGTCTCCGATGAGTAAGCAATATTTTAACATATCACAATTAATGAATTATTGTATTCTCGACAGTTCGGTTTTCGTCCTGGCCATAACTGCGCCACTATATTTACTGATTCATTTGAAGTGATCCACACTGGTTTCGATGAGAGTAGAGCGACCAGTTGCGGATCCAGGATTTATGTAAGGGGGGGGGGGGGGGGGGGGGGCATTTTACCGGGGGGGTCTGGCGGTATGGGAAAAAACCCCACAGTAAAGCTGGGTAAAATTTTAAGAAAAGTAAAGGCAGAATGATGCGTTTTAGGCCTATATTTTTATATGTATACACGTACGCCATATACCAAAGGCCTAGGACGGCGGCACGAGTTTGGCGTCCATAAAGCGGCTCTTAAGACGTTTTATTTTACGTTAAAAATGTCCTTAGTTATTGTGAAATAAAACCAGTATAGCTATTTAAGTATTTGAGAGACAACTATCAATTCAAATTTCAAAATCTCTAAAACATATTAAAATATTTCTATTACCTATATCTAGTGTATTTTTAATCGGCATGGGGGGGGGGGGGGGGGGCACGTGCCCCTGTGCCCCACCCCTAAATCCGCGCCTGAGAGCGACATCCTTATTCTTATTACATTTTAGAAATACTTTTACTTCTGTTAATCATGGGCTGTTGTTGTCGAAGGTGACAAATTATATCTGTTTTAAATGCGTTTCGCTGACGCTTATGAACTATAATCTCTCAGGACGGTCCCAATATTTTTCTTATAGTTCCAAGTAGTCACTCGTTGATGAGTTGGATTGCGGGGATTCTGGGTCCCCTGTTATTTTGTACGTTTATCAATGATATTTCATCTGCATTCTATCATTCCAGACGTCATATGTTTGCGGATGATGTTCAGACCTTTATTCAGTCCACAATCTCTGTACTGTTCTCTTCCATATATCAACTCAAGAGAGATATGGCGGTTTCGGTTCGCAATTGACCCCAAAAAAATAAACTTTGTATATCATATTTTCCCGAAAACACTTGTCTGAACACAATTCCCTCACTCCAAATTAAAAATCATATAATTGTTAACCCAGAGGTTTTGAGGGATTTAGGACTGTTCCAAGAATTTCAATTGGACTGGATAGGTATCTCCCAAATCCTTAAGAAAGTGCATGGCTCTTTATACTCTCTAACGTTTCGAAAATCTCTCTTAAATTCTTTGACTCATTTGATCAAAAACTCTTTTTAATCTTCTTTTTTTCTCTATTGACGCAAAATCATTGCTTGCTACCACATCAAACATGTGTACGGTGCCGGGTGGCAGGACGTGGTACTCCCTCCCACTGTCAATAACATCAGCCTGATCTTCCCTTCTTTCAGCCCTTAATTGAGTCGAACTTCAGCAACATACCTTACCATCTTTAAAATCACCACTTTTTTCTTTTGTTATATCTTCATTTTGTACTTTTTTCAGTTTTAAAATGCATTCTGCTGTTTGTTTGATGTTCGTCATTATTTGTAAAAAACCAAAACCTTTTCTTCTATTATCAATTAACTTTATTTGCAAGCGAAGTGGCCCTTTTATTTTTGATAAGGTTTTACTCGGATGGTTAAAATAAATTTTCTTCTATTTTTAAGTGAGAAGAGACAGGGAAATTTTTAATCATCTGAGAAAGCATAAACCATTTCAATAGTTTACCTACAATGCATTTGACAGAAGTGAAATGTTTGCCTTCAAAAACTCCCAGCGGAGCTCTATCCCTACAAGTTGATTGATCACTTCAAGAAATACATTACAAGCCTCATTTCTTTGTATGTTATGCCTTTTTTTCAATTTGATGACTGACATATTCAATGAATGGATTGGTCGGCACTTGGTACTTTCAATGAAAATTCGTCTACATGGAATCTTGATTTCTTCGTCGAAAGTTTTCATGCCTCTACCTCCATCTTTCAACCTACCACGGTTTCCGCGCCTCGAAGAGTAATGAAATTATCGAGTGAAATTCGATTAGTTTGTTTGCAAAATCAGCGAGAAAAGCTTTTCATGTTTCCAACCTTGAGAGGTAATCTTAATGGCTTCGGAAACAGACAGAGAGGCCCGGGGAGGGTATCGCTTGATAACCCATTTATGAGGGTAATCAACTAGGAAGGAGTTTTCAATCTTCCCTCTCTCAGCTCTTTCTGACATTTATCGAAGGAAGTGATGAAGACTTGGAGGGAACTAGAAGGAAGATTGGTACGTTTGAACGTTTTACCTCCCAGATATTGATTTCAAAGCGAATATAACGTCTGTTTCAAAAATCTCTACCACATTCACCAAATCATCAAGGCCGTACATCCCTCGCGTGTGTGAACATGTTGCATTAATTGCGGACTTAAGGCTACAAAGCTATTTGAAATATGTCCAGCCCTTTTCGTCCAACAAGAATACAATTTACAAAGAAATTTACATACAAGACTTGTTCAATGGCTAATGATGTCATCGGAGTAGCCCTAAAACTAGGGTAACGATTGTTACATTCATGCATGCGTTGGAAAACCATTTTGGGTTCAGTCGTTGGTACTCTTAAATTTTGAACAGACCATTACATTGTTAAAAATGGATGTTACGGTTTACATACGCAAATACGGACTTATCCAGCGTCTCTGAAAATGTTATCGCCTTCGTCCAAATAGTTTCTGCGTTGTCCCCCTGACAATAAATAGTAAGTTCGCACGTCATTAATCACCATAGTTTCGATTATACTGAAATTCAGGAGAAATTCCCAATAGCTCCAACGATAAATATTTCTTTTGATAGGAATCCGCACAATCCCGGAAAATTTCCACACTGCAATTGGTTTTGTTAGGCTTTTCTCGTAGCAACGATTGGCCACAGTCAGACAGAAATTAAAATAAACCAAAAGCGACCTCATCAGATTTCAGGTTTCCATGGAAGGGGAAAATTACCATTACAGTTTCTGATGAAGTACGAGCTTGTATCCTTGTACGATAACTGTCAGAAACGAAATGAAGTATCAATACTTAGAAAGGTGCAATATTCCTAATGTATTTGGACACGACGTAGAAATCCACAATTGGAACAGCTACAATTTAACGAAATTAAATAAAACACCTACCTACGTTTCTCTTTTCCACAATTTTATTTTAAATGGCCTGAAACACTCGATTTCAAAAAAAAGAAACACAATGTCACTGCAATTATACTCAAGATACTACAAGATTTTTACTGTGACCAAACCCATTCACATTCGAGTTGACGTTATTTTTTTCGAAGTGTTCTGAACCCCGTAAACCCATACGGTATTCTGTAAAGAATACTCGTGAGCACCCCTGATTTATCTAAAACTAAAAGAAGATTTATGTAGGTATTGAAAACCATGCCGAAATCACGGACAATATTCGAGCACTGTCAATGTCGTTTATACATTTTCAGATAGAAAAACAAACCATATTTAAATTAATTGCTATTAATTAATATATTTTTTAATGTCGTCACGTTAAACACTGTTTCAATCAACTTTACCCCCCCCCCCCCCCCCCGCCACAAGAATTTCAATGACGCAGTCTACGTCATGATCCCCCCCTGAGCACCCCTGAATACTGTACAAACAAACATTTAAATGGTTGGGTGTGGGGACGAGAGAACGGATTAATCGCGATTTGCATTACTTCTTATAGGATAATTAGGTCCGCAGTACGGACATTCTTCAGGAAAGGATTATGTACGTTAAGTGGACCACTACTGTACTCGTATTGAAGTATCAATAGGAAGGTGAATGTCTAAAATATCGCTCTCGTACTTGAAGGATCAACCCAAATTTAACGTAGACCGTTAACATAAAGCAAAAATTGTTGTACTAACTTTCGGAATGTAAATTAGGCAATTCCCTCTTCAAAATTCACTGGGTTTTGAGTTTCCATTAGCCGGAATCCGCGGCTCCATAACAGTCTCTTACCCCTAGAGGACAGTTAACAGTTGGGTGAACTGTAGGAGGGAGAAGCTGGATTATTAAACAGGATTACGGACACAAATAGACCCTTTCCCTTCCCTCTTTCAGGGATATCGATTGAAGGAAAATTGGAGGGAGAAGAACTAAACTCTCCTAAAGCACAAAGTAGTTGTAAAGTCCTTAATTCCTGGCCCACCCCCCCTTCCCTCCTCAACCACCTTCCGCCGGCTTCGGAAAAGCAAATCGCTATTCCTCTGTAATTCGAAGGAAAACTGGACAAACTTTCAAAAACCGATTCCAGGCACCCGAAGCTCGGCTCCGGCCGTTGTAAATCATAAACACACAAGTGGTATGAAGCCAACCAGTAGTACAAGCATTACTGGGAGAAGAGAGGAGTTTCTAACATTATTAGTTGACCGGAGAGTGGTGGTTGGTTATTTTCACTCATGGATAGCCATGGAGAATACAAATAAGAGGACCAATCAATACTTTCACCATCAGGTCATTTATCATTTACCGGTACCTGTGTAAGGTTTTGTGTTTATGTGCTGGGCCTCCGGGGTAACTGACTCTCGCCTTGTGCTCGGCGGCCGCACAACACGGACTTGTGGGAAAGGGACTGCTTTCCCGTGTCCAGCGAGTTCTTATCTACCATCACGAATCCAACTTCTGGCGGAGAGCAGGCAGGTAGTGCTTTGCCCTGCAGAGCGCCACAGCGGTACACCGGCTTCTACTGGCTCCCTTCTCCTGTGGTACCATTTTGAGTATCTCTCTCAGTTTACCACAGATGGTTATGGGTTTATAAGGTAATATATCGGAGATTCATGTGATCTATTCAGTCAACTGAACCGTTTGGCTCCAATATCTGCTACTAGAGTAATTAAACAGTTTGGTTCTAACATCCTTCAGTGAGTTGGCGTCGCTTATTCATAATTCTTGTGCAAGATATCTGACTTTAACAGGTATTTTTGGTTTCGTAGTATGAGAATAAGCGTCACACATTTACTGAGACAACGAAATTGTTTGGATTCAACATCTGCTTCTACAGGAATTATATTGTTCGGTTCCAACATTTTCTATTTTCTTTAGTTTACTAATTATTACTTGAAGAACAACAATAATTGTCGTGAATCGTCTCTACGTGGACCTCAACCCGCAAGATATTAATGCTGACTCCAATGATTGGAATTTAGTCCTCAAGATATTAATACTGATTGATATCTTGTTGGTTGAGTTAAGGTGTCCGATACTTGAAGTATCAAAAAGTTCCGACACGTTGTGATGGATATGGTTCGCTTGCCCTTCCCGATTCTTGCATCCGCCGCCTCGGGAGAAGCCTACCAGCGGCTGGGACATCCTCTGAGTGTTGCGGTCACTATCCACATTCAGCGTATGGAAGGGGCGGTATAGCATACCATCATCTTCCCATGTCACAATGTATAGGGTCAAAAAGTATCGATACAACATGGTATCAAAACATTTTGTAGAATTCTTCGGTACTTTCTGATATCTGTTCAAATTTGGTTGGAACTGGTTGTTTGTCTCCATCAGCTTGACAATGAATATATCACATATCACGTTTTGACTACAGCTACGTGAACTACGTCTGAATAATATAAAATGAACAAAACATTAAATTTTCCATTTTTTCATTTGAAAGTTTTCTTTTTTTTTTAGGGACTTTTTTTCAAAATTATTGACAAAACAAGAGAAGGCTTCATAAAGCGTATAATGCATCTTTTGAAACAGAAATTTTATTTTGCTATAATAAAATACACGAAAAACTTTCAGTAGCGAAAAACGGGGAAACTTCAAACAGGAGCATATTTAAAAATATCGGCTCCGATATCGAAAAAGTTATTAATACTACCATATAATATATACATATTATGTAATGGAGGAAATGTATCGATCTCAATCGATCCTGTTTTAGATTACCGATCCTTTTGTGACCTCCCTGTACAAGTCAATCAATCAAGTTGATCAATGTACCCTGTACAAGATGATCACAAATTAATATGCTTAGTTATTACCACATAATGACTATAAAATTGTACCATATGTGTCATTTTCAGTTGCACGGGCTGAGAAGGCTGATGCAAGGAGATGGCGCGGACCCCAAAGCTCCTCTGGGCAACAATTACAGGCCTCCCCAGCCTCTTCACCATCGACCACTGAGGACTAACATTGACTTCAACGTCAAACAGGTGACATCTCACGTTAATTTTCCTAAATGAATCGGAAATTCATCAAGTAACATTCCCCGTTTCTTCAGAATTCTCCTCTCTCATTGTACACCCAACTTTTCAAAGCCTTTACAAAAAATTCGGCACTTCGTTCTAAAACCTCCCTCCTTGGCTACCACTCTGTCGATTCAACTTCTAAAAAATGAAAATCAAGTTTAATAAAGTTGAAGTTTGTTTCTTGATCGATTTCAAGGGTTCATTATCGAAAATAATGAACAAAAAATATTCCTCTTTTTCATTCTGTTCTATTAATTCGCCCCTTCAGTATTTTGTTAAGTATCTGGGGAGTTGAGCCACTCGGATTTCATTATGGAACAAGATCTTTCTTAGGAGGTATACACAGTATACAACTTTCTACCAAACATTGTTTACTACCTCCATCATGTAACACCATGAAGCAGTAGACCCTTAACTTCATGTTCATAAGATACCTAACTTTTTTCTCCTAAAACTGGAATTTATTCACGAAATCGATACAGAACCACATAGTTTTGTACTGTTTATAAACCATTTGTCACTTTAGCCAAAATTCTCTGGATTGAATATACACTAAGTAAAGAATGTCTCCGACACCCCAGAAATGTGTCATTTTTTTAATTACCCAGGCAGGATAATTCGGACATCTAGGTTCCAGCTGATATATTTATAACATTATTTTTCAGGTTGGGAATCTCGTACACAAAAGCCACTTGTTTTAGAAAAGGGGCAAGAACAAAGTCTCCACAAACAAACCGGAGTTCATGTAAATTAGTACAGGATCAATCAAGACTCTTACCCCCCCCCCCCCCCCCAACTAAAAATTATAGGATGAGCATTTTTCCGGTCACGGTCATGGAAGTCTCACATAATAGCAACTAAAAATTATATGATCAGCATTTTTTCCGGTCACGGTCATGGACGTTTGACAACACATGGAAGTCTAATGGAATTCATCCAGGTACAAATACTAACATGAGAAAAAACAATAACTGATTACAAATCCGTTCCAAATCGTTCTACCTATGATCGAAGATGGAAAGAAACTATAACAGTCTTGAACAACTTTCAAAAACAAAAATTCCTAAATAATTTTCATGATTTGTTATCGTTAATCTTAGTGTATTTTATTGTATGTACTCCCGATACCTGCGTGGCACGACAGCTCCCTGATACCATCCGGTATGACTCAGAAACTCGACGATTAGATGAAGTCCTATTTGTTGGAAGTTATCAAGCAAAAAGGAGGGCCCGCTAGCTATTAATCCATTTTTGTTATCGGTTTTCTAGTGTCTTTGGACTGTCCGAACACTTTTTCGACTTTACAAAAATGAATTCGTGTACGTTTGATGGCAATTTGGCCTGATTTTTTTAGTTGGAAAATTGTTTGACTTGAAATACGTTATTTAAGACATCTGTAAACACATTCTTACAATTAGTATCCGATTATTCTAGGGTGGTGAGAAGAAGCTACAATATTCGTGAAAAGACAAGTGGGAAAAGACAAATTCTAACTGAGTGTATCTACAACAGAGCCACGTTACGAAAGTTATTCAGAATATTTAAAATGAAAATGAGAATGGAGAGCTGGGTTTCGGAGAATAATATCGAAATCCCGCAAGTGAAAACATTACCTCCGCTGACTCTATGTTAGGAGATCTGGGCCAACAAGGGGCTAGACCTACCCCTCCTTCAAGACCTGACGGTCGTGCGGGTATGGTATAACCATTGCGCCGTCTTAATCACTACTGTTTCCAAGTCCACCTGTATTACGCGGAAGAATTGGTTCCAATCGTGGGAAAGGAAACTAATTTTCGCGCAAATCGAAATTTCCATTTGGATTTTGGTCTTCAGACCATCTTGGTTAGTTTTAGTTTCGTTTTAGTCAGTATGTCCGTGTGTCTTAAATCTAAAACAGGCTTACTATTTCGTCATTAGATAATCAGATTAAATTAGGAGAAAAGATAAATCACCTACGCTCATGTAATTCGTCTGAGAACATCAACAACTAATACAAGAACCTATAGGTTGTGATCCTACTGGCAAATTTGTGTAAATGGCAACCTGAGCCGTTCAAAATCGTCTGTCAACTCATTCCCTTATCTGCATACATTTATTGATACTGCATTGACCAATAGAAAACCCTCGGAAGCCAATATAATTTCCATGAGAAACCCTGATTTGTCATTGTCATGACCTGCAACTGTATCGAGGTTCCCTATTTCGAGATGGTTTTCAGAATATTCTACCTGAGATTTACAATTACGTGAAAATTCTCTCGTGTTTAGTTACATCTGAAGAGCAGCTGTCAATGGTTTTTCAACCCCTGCTTCAAGTTTTAGTGACCTAATGCTGAACTACTGAACGGATACATTTTATACTGAGTGTACTTCTTAATTTATACCGTTCGAATTTGGCTTCTTTTGTCCCAACGATTCTACGTTTCTTTTTTCAGAAGGTGTCCAACGTTTTTCTCCCTTAAACTGGGATTTCTCCATGAAACGATATTGAATCTCAAAGTTGTCCTTACTACTGTAAAGTTGATTGAATCTGAAAGTTTTTCAGTGATTTGACAATTTCTAACAAGTTTTTTGGATATAAAATTAAAGTTCAAGTATTTTCAAAACAGAAATAGAGACGTCCTTGAAATGCGTGGGTTACTTACCAACATGTTTTTTAATGTTTCGAGTTTTAAATGCAATTACGTATGGTCCTCAGAAGTTAGTTTTTAATTATGAAAATACACTAGCCGTACAGGAAGGAATAAACCCGAAAATGTGACCAATATGGAAAATAATTGTTGTCAAGCTGAGGATTGGTTTTTATGCCACAAATCGTGGTTTTCTTGAAAGATTCTTAATCTCTAATTCTTTCTGGAAAATCTTATCTCGGGAACAGGCTTTTGATAAGAAAGTGCAGTTGACGGCGTTTTGCTTAATTTTTGGTCAAGGAACCTTTTTTAGAAGCTTACAAGGACATTATTATTAGCTGTTTAGAAATCTAGAAGGGGGTGATGGGAAGGATCACTTGCTCCAAGGGTTGAGGTGATATCCGACCAACCCCCGAAAAAAAAACAAAAAGCTTCGGGTTTGTGCTCAGGTAAGCGATTTTCATAAACGGGAAGGGTGAACTTTCAATTTGCGTCACAGAAAGTAAACAAAGGTTTGGAAAATATTGAAACTTGCTGAAACATTATGAAACCTTTGTATGATTCCCACAATTGATTCCCACTTACGATTGTTTCTTAGGGAATCCTCAAAAGGATTCCTTTATTCCCGCAATTTTGCTGTCTTTTATGACGGTGTCCAACCCTGAACTGCCGGAATGAGTTTCTCTTGATTCCCATCATTAGTCATTCTCGCCTGCCTCTGTTGTTTGGGTGTTGCTGTAACTTCCCAGCTAGAGAAAAGTTTATAATGGAAATATTACGCATCGCCCATTTGCACCAATAAATCTTTGCATAGCGTAGATCTTAAGAACTACCCGTAATAAAACAATTCTTACAAATCCTCACTAAATATTGTGCACAAACTATTTAGATAATGATAAACTTGTTAATGATGAGATTCGATTTCATTCCATTGGTTTGCTGAAGAACAAATTAAGGATTTGATTTTTATCAAATGAGGTAATGAAATGCCAATTCATTCCAAAAGGATTTCTCGGACACGTAATCAGTATGGTGTGGTGTGTATTTTTATCAAGGAGGTATTACCATGGAATGGACTCTTCTCAATTCTTACCCTCACAAATAGTCTGAAGCGATGTGTATGCATTTCACTCAGATGATACGCCTAAATTTAAAAGCTTCAGGTTTATGCTCTGACGTAGCAGTTTCAAGAAGTTAGAAATAGTTCACCACCCTGGGTGTGGGCGAGGGTTTGCAGAGATTAGAACCTACCAACTCGGAATCTAGTAAAGGGTTCTTAATCTCTACCGAAATGGGCACGGCCACTCCGATCCCCTCAATTTATAAATGTCATATTGGTTGATAGTATAAGTTGGCATTATCTGACGCAACCGCTGGAAGCTTGAAGGAATAATCTTAGATGTTTTCTTCGTCTCCTTTGAATGCAACTGTTGAAGACCCTGTTTGATAAACAAACAAAAAGGGAGCGACAACTCGCAACAACTTCCAGAACTTTCTTGAAACAACTTTCCCTCTCCTTTTTGAAAGCGGAGTGAAAACAAGCGAAATCAAGATGATTAAGTTGAGGAAGATTGCGTTTAAAGTCTTGGAGGTATTAAACATAAGTGGGAGTCCTTTGACGGTACCTTGCCAACAGTTTGCGGTCGAGGAGGAGAACCCTTGGATGGGTTATCTCGCCTGGTAAATAGAGGCAAAGTGAGTTAGAGACTCCTGCACGCTGCATTACCTGCATAATGCAATTGCTCACCCCAGGCCTGTGCACAGCCCTTCCGCTTGCTCAGGGCGCGTTGCTTGTCCCTAACGAATAACTAGGTCTTTGAAATTTCCTCCTCTGAAAGCGTGAAGGGAGCCCGGGCGAATCGCTAACTTTGTTCCACGCACTTGATTACGCTATAGTGCTGAGTCCACGTTTATTCTACTGCTTATATTGCGACGAGGCTAATTGGGCTTTCTAATTGGTGAAGAGTAAAGGTGAAACAAACTTCGGACTGGACTCGCTCAAAACGAATTATTCCTGCTTGGGAATCGCATTAACCTGCGTGAGTGTTATGTGTATTTATCACGCTCATCTGCCGGATATACATCCGCCTGAAATTTATGCTTCTCTAAAACAGCAGTACCAAATCGGATGATCTCCTCTTCAAATCCGAGTTCAACAAACTACCAAAACATTTCTCATTCTCCTTTAGATGTCGACATTTTATGTCTTTACTTTGCTGCATTAACTCGAAAATGTATTGTAGGACAGCGTCACGAAAATATTTCTGATGGTTTTCGCTTACAACCGATTCGTTGCTACGGATCATTATCCTTTGGTTTATTATTCAATAATAAACCATTGTAATCGATCTTGAAAAAAAAAATTCTAACCCCCTTGAAAATTTCATGGTTTACGTTTCAAAGGGTGTAGAATCCGAATCTGCAATACAAATTTTTACGCCGTACGCACGATTTCTCCCAAACGGCTGGAGCAAAATATCTGAAATTTTCAGGAAAAATCAATGTTGGTCCGACAACGCCCCGATTCTTTAGCCAGCACTCTCACTTAATTTAAAGTGCCCTTTAAGGGTTGTCAACCCATCGTTTCGTCTACTGTTCTAAACGTTGTCACCACAAGTTTTCTCTAATTATTTATTAAAACTTGGAACGAAATCCTCAGATATTCCAATATCGAGGAAGTCGCTTTCAAAATAGCAGTTTAATGTCAAAACTTAATACAAATCTTTATCAACTACCTTTCCAATAATTCAAAACCTTAATTTTCCTGTTGTGTTTAGCAAGAATTATTAAAAACCAATCAATATTTGGGAGAAAGACAGAAAGACTACTGTCAACAGAATTAATTACTTAATCAAAAATGATCTACGATATCGAAATACTAGATACGGTCGTTGAAAGTGAAATATTAAAAGTCATAACTGATGAAGCTAGACCATGGTTGTAGTCGGCAATAATGTTATTTAATTATCAAAGTAGTTTAATGAGATTTTACTTTGTTGAATGATATGGCAACTTTTTTTTTCATATTGTAGGAGATAGGGAGCTTTCCCCTGCTCAGAACAAAAAAAAATACCAATTAATAAATCTGCTGAGGCGCTCCGATCCATAAATCAGGGACTAGATCAGATTTCATGTCTCAACCTTGTTTGTCAGAGCGCTGTCAACGGAGTTCCTCCCAGAGCCACGGGGTGGGGCTTTAGAGACACGATCCTCATGGAAAATACCCTTTTCTAGAGTCGCACACAACGGCGTTAGGGCGGGCAAGGGCGGGTATTGAGGGGTGGGGAGGTAGCACAAAGGCTCGATGGATGTATTAATTGGTCTAAGCAAACTGCTTACCGGCACGAAAGTGCTTCAGTTGACTAATAGTTAACGGAGGTTTGTCCGAGCAGGTATTCCCGGACACCGAGGTCACAGCTCCATTATTCTTGTTATCAGACTCGTAAGCCCCAAAGCTATTTTTTATAAAAATGAAAACCTACTTATTCTACTCATTATGCCCAGTAATGTATGGTCATCTACAAGGATTAGCGCATATAAACACTGCGTGTACGCCATTCATATGTGGAATTCCCTGCCTATGGTGATAGCGATGTCCGATTCTAACAATCCGGTTTGTCTACCAAACTGTCCGGAAAAAAGTTACACTTAGTTCCACTGCCGCCTGTCATTCCTATCGTATTTCCTTCACCCTAACGAACAAACACAAGGTTGTACATACATAGGTATACTTGACCGTATTCATAAAGAAAATTTGACAACAACTCCCTAATAGATCATCATGGGTTAATCTACAGTTGAAATTTCAATTAATGAATATTATTACCCATCATCAATAAGATACTATTCGCTTATAAATTCCGACCAGGGAAAAGGGCTTAAAAATCCCTTAGTTGTTGAGGGAGAAGGGGGGGTTCACAAAAAAGATGCATCAAATTTTATGGCAAGCTCATTTTGATTTATTATTTTCAATACACCTTTGTAATGGACCAAGAAACAATTGGTTTTAATGCCCTCAAAAGTTGTTGGTATACGTTTCAAAATTAGTAGATTTCAAAACTAAAATTTTTTAAATGCATCGGCCCGCCGTACGACGCACTGTGGTCCAGGAGCGGCCAAAACCCCAATTTTTCGAAATTGACAAAAAACGTAACGCGCTTCATTTTTGTGCTCTCAGATAGTAAATAGATGATATCAGCACAAAAAATCTTAATAGCACGACACACATAGTCTTTTCAGGCTCCAAAACATGAAAATTTGGGAAATCTTACAAAAAATTACGTAGTGCTGGGACACTTCCTGTGTGAAAGTATAACGAAAAACTTTGTCAACTGCCAAAAGTTTCCTATTCTTCAATATTCTCCTATTCTCGGCGGAATTGAAAAAGGGGGAGGAAATTTTTTTTTCTTCTTTAGAAGGGAAAATACACTGATATTTTACGTCAATATTCGCAAAAAAACACATAGTTTGAAGTTCACTGGAGAAGAATAACTGCGAATAACGGTTTCATTCTTGTTTATAAACGTCTAGAGGGATCCCAACTTGAGTATGAAATCGATTCCAGCTGCTCTTAGGAACACCCCGATAATAAGTAATAAGTGTAACAGATTAATACGGCTCGTTAGATTAATGCGACCGCCTTGCAGTAAAGGTGAGCTTTTTGTAAACATTGGGATGGCACAATCAGAGATGATTGTAGTTCGGTTGCTCAGTTCTGTTAATTGAGGGTGATGGAGCGCTTCACTTGCTCATACTGTGACCTTTTTGAATGTTTTTTAAAGAACGGGTAGGATAGCGAAAAAATTTTGGAGGACCTAAAAGGTGATTACGCTGCCGTTCTCAATCCAGAACACTTGGTCGATTTTCGCAGATTCTTGATTCAGACGTGGACACCTCAATTTAATAAAAGGTGGGTGGAGTCAGCTCGAGGTAAGGAGAAGTTTTTACAGAAAAATGGACAGTGGCTCGAAAATACGTGTTTTTTGAAAAATATCGGTTTGAAAAAAAAAAAAAAAAAACATTGGACGAAGCAAGAAGAAAGTTTGCTGCTGCATTAGTAAGATGAATGTGGTTATGGATCAAAATTGATTGAAACTATTATAAAAGTGCAAGGTTTGTTGAAAAAAAGTTTTCTGAACGTTTCCCTACTTATCAAGTTCTGCATGATTAAAAAATTCTTTCAACTGTTGTAGAATTAGCGAATTTTCAAAGAAGAATAACTATTGTTCTCGGTCCAAAATATTTAAAATAAGAATTTTCGAAAAATGGTTCCATCAAAATTTGTTTCAAAGCATTCTAAATCCACCTTCAAAAGACACCAAAAACGTATGATCCAGATGATACTCTCGGTAGAATTGAGCTCAAATTTGTACACCAAATCTATATAGGCTTTCAAAAAGCTAGGTTTGAAAATGGGCACAAAACCCCTAGTAGGGACCCTCTTTTCTGAAGGTTTTTTCACGCAGAACACGAAGGTAAAATCGGATTGGATATATCTTAATCCGTTCAAACTAGAGCAGTTTGAAGACGATAACACGAGGTAGATAGGCAAAATTGGCACATACAAAAATTGTGAAAAAATTATGAGATTCTTCAGTTTTCAAAAATTTCCGTATTAAAATGAGATATCACTATTCAGAAAATAAAATTGTTGATTTTTGAGTAATTTTTCCCCATGCAAAACTATTTTCATTGAAAATTTGCTCATTTCGTCATACTGCGTGACTGGAACTTTTTTACCATCTTCTTCAGCGTTGAAAACCCTGAACAAAATCACACAGTAAAAAAATTCAAAAATGAAATTTTTGATTTGCGTCACAAAATGAATAAGAATACTGTTAACTGATGAGGACACCGATATCGAAAATGTCCATAATATCGATGTTTTGCCTCGATGTCCCATCCCTATTTCAAGTTTTTTGATTTATCAATGGAATAGTGAAGCTTAGGTAGATGAATTATTTCACCTTTAATTTTAGTTTATGACAAGTTAGATGGAGAGGGCTAGTTACCCCTTCCAAGGGTTGAAGCGATTATCCAGCAACACCCAGAAGACACCTGTGAAGCTATGTCCGAGGGTTTGCCATTTCATGAACGAGAAAGGGAGAATTATCCATGTCTATCACAGCTACCAAAAAGACTAATTATCATCGCAAGAATAATAATTTTACGTCCGAAAAGATTAACACTAATTGTAAAAAGTTTAATTTAATTCACAAATACATGCTAAACAGCCCTCACGTTTTGGTGAATCACAAGTTGCGCAGTTGCTCAAAATCTTATTGACACTCTCGAGCGAAAAGTTCACTCAATGATTGACGGCAAATTGGAATGAATCCGCGGGTCGTGCGAAGGGGAGATCGCAATCGAACCATTTGCATGTTTCAGACTCCCAACTCAAATCGAATTAGCAAGATAACTGTCACCACTGCCCATTCACACTTCTGATAAAGGTTATGAATATTTACACTTATTGATTCGCTCCAAGGCCCACTCTCAGAGTGATGATCCATTTATCTGGCCAATCATATTCAATTTAAATATTGTTTTCGGCTTGAAGAAATACGGTGAGCTCGAGCGATATGGTAAACACGATATTTTTATTATAATTTCAATCGATTATCTCGTTTTTTGTGGGATATACGGTCGGTTTCCATTTTTTGTGGCCCTTGTTATATGGAGATGATAGGTAGGATCTTAAGTATTCTCTGAATGATCAATCAGGTCGCGAAAATACAGTTTCTGAGTGATGGATTTGCATAGTTCCCCTAACCCTGATCGTGAAGCTATTTAGTTTGAAAGGTATCTATTTAGTATAGAGGAGGTGTTGAAGGCTAATCGCTTCAGTCATTGGAAGGAGCAGCTAGCTAGTTTCATTACCTACTTGTTATGTGTTACTCACCCTCCAATATTAACAGTCCAGACTCCCGTATCTCTTTTAAACATCACCCCCTAAGAATAGCTTACTAACCCCTGTACTGCCCTTTTTCCGAGTTTCAGCCACCACCCCTTTATGAAAGCTTTGGGAGTGATGGATGTGGATATTTCCTCCTTCCTGCTTCCTGTAACTGCTAATACTGAACATAAAACTGAAGGTTTTTAGCTAGAGGTAGAGGATACCTCTCTGGTTGTTACAGACATATCGCCACAACCTTTGAAGGGGCAATTATTCCATTCCACCATCTCCTTGTTAAAAATGCCAAATTAATTCTAGTAATTTGTATGCAGCAAACAACACTATTAGTAGGTAACCTTTATAATTGCCAATAAAATAATTAATCCTCGTCAAAATTGATTGGTTTACGTTAGAGCATAAGTGGAATCAAAGATTCTAAAAATTCATTAAACAAAATAAAGTAATTTCGTCCGTCCGGAGTTTTCTCCAAAAACTACTGGATAAAATTAAAGAAACACGATCCGAAAATCACTTAAGGAGTCTTGTTGTGACAGGATTCCTGGCATTCCTGTCACTCCTTTAGTTAAACTGAAGAGAAACTGGAAAAACTATTTTTCCTACCGTTCGCATAACTTTTCTTTGGCCCTTAAGATTGTTTTTAAATATGGATCCAACTCAAATTAATCATAAAATTACTCCGTATTATTGGTCAAAAACTGATACGAATGTATATTTCGTGAGTATCTTATTTTCATCATTCATAGCTTACCAAAAATCTTCAGTCAACCTCCATTTGGGAAGTTACTTGGAAGATTTCTTGGAAAATACCACAAGGTGTTATGTTGAAGTCTGAGAACACTTGCACAAAGTCTGGAGTGTAAACAAAACAAGCTTTCACAACTCAATAATAACGGAGTAACTCTTTCGTCCTTTTGAGTTGTCACTCTCAACAAGAAGCAAGTTGAAGCTATTCAAAACAAAAAACTTTAATTGTGTACTTTTCAAGCTCATAACTTTTACGAATGTCCTCGTTTTAAGAGCAAGCTGTTTACGTGTGTTTCATCTAGCGGTTGGGATTTGAAAAAAGAGACACACGGTATCATAAGCAGAGTGACCGGGAGCAAGAAGCTGGATATCATTGAGTCCGAAGGGTCTGCCATAATTCTGGGTGTACTAGAGGTGTGACGTTCCAGCAGGAACTTTCCGTGGAAATTGGACCAGAGTTGGAACGGCCTGGAACTATTTGTCGAACGTCTTGTCCACAATACCAGTTCCACCTGGAACTGTTACTAAATATGTTGTTGGTAACAGCATAGTAATAATAATTGTAGATCTGATAGTGAAAACTTAATAATAACTTCTTACTAATGTCACTACGTACAAAATATGATGAAGTTCTTGATAACATGATGATGACAGGAATGTTTGGGATTTCTCGGCTGAACTCAAGAAACATACCACTACATACTGTTTACATACAAAAATATTGCTACTCTGTGCTGCCTTTCAAATTTCATGGAACTGGAATCTTGCTAACATTTTCAAAAAACTATAACTGAACAATTTTGACTGAAAATGGACGAAAATGTCAAACGGATTAACGGAATGAGCAGTAATCTGTGATGGATAGGGTTAGTTGGCCCTTCCCGATTTTAGAATCCGTCGCTTTGACGGATTTGATAAATCTGACGTTTTCAAGCGTCTGGCTCATCCTATGAGCTTGGCAGAACATTATTATCCGCATCCACCTCAATGGAAGGGGCAACTATACCATTCTATCACCTCACATGTCAGCATGCAGGACCACAGGCCCTTTTATTATTATCTCTCCTGAACTTCCCAATTATTCGCATTCCCTCATAGGCTTGATGCCATAACTTATGACCCCCTGAAATATATTCTTTCCCCTATACCATTCCATCACTTCACGAAACATAGGCAAATGTAACTACGAATGTAACCGTTGTGACAAAAAAATAAGATTTAGTTACGACAAATAATAAGAGAGAAATAGCCTCAAAGAGAAGCTAGGACGGATTGTTCATGGAACTTAAACGGTGTAAGTGCTTATGTAACGAGTGCGTCTGCGTCACAATAGATCCTAGTGGTCTCAGTGACCAGGGGCTCCTCCCATCCCTTATCGGAAAAAACGAGTGCTTCTTGAGAACCAAAGAACTGTAGGAAATTTCACTGACTTTGTGACACTTAATTTTTACGAGAGATTATTATAATGATATTGGAAATTAATGTCTGGGCTTCGCTATACTGTTTAAGACAAAATATGGCTATAGTGTCATACAGAGCAGGAACGGTGGAACGGCGAATTGGAATTCTCCACTTGTAGAGCGAATCGTTCCGAATTTGTTGGGAAACGTCACTCCTCCAGGGTTGTCAGCGACAGCGTGGATTTGAAGCAGACATGGCCTGCTAACATAATCAATACGTTCGGAATACCCAGCGGCAAGCGATCATGGCATAAATGTTATGGCCTCGACCTGTGGCGCGGATTATGATGCGGGAAAAGTGCCACGGAATTACTCGAGCTGGGAATCTCGTAAGGAACGCTTCGTGGTAGCGCCACCCGTGTCCTTTGGGATTTACGGTCATTTTATTGGGACAATTCCTTCATTCCCCCTCTCCCCCCACCGCAATCTGGCGTCGGGTAAACCACTCTGAATTATTAATTTTTTATTTTTTCTTCTTTTTAATGGTTTAGTGTTTGGGTGGTTATTTTTTCAAAAAACTTTTTTTTAAACAATAGTTCAATAGTTTTCCACGCTTGAGCTGGTTCGGAAAATATTTATTAAGCTCTAGGTAGGAACAATCTATTTTATGAATTTACTTGATCAACTAGAGTAATGGAATATCGATTCTTCCCATCAAGTTTATTAATGTGCGGGTCGCCGTAAAAGGTCGCGTTACGACAGGTAATATATCTAGTGTCTATCCACTAGGGAAATTCGGAATCGCTATAAAACGCGAAATAGTTGTATGTGATTCATTACAACTACGATGTTGATTTTCTGGTATTCCGTACCTTAATACGAGCCCCGGCCCTTTGGTTCAATCATCCAAATGTCCTATCGCGGTCTAAATTTCCATTTCGGAACTGTATGGAGGAGGAGGGGGGGGCCAATCGGTCATTCTGCACTCCTCTCTTGAAATCAATGCCTTGTACAGTGATGGGGTACATCATCCAACAACGCTACGTTCCCCGCTCTAAGTGCCTTCGCTAGGCGATCCGTTGTCACGATACCCAGATATTAGCGAAATTTCGCCACCCATTCGCGATCCGAGAAGGCAGATTTTGTAGTGGTGAATATCGCTAATGTGCTTCGAACTAGATTTCCATAATAATTTTGCAAAATACACCTATCAAGAATACAATTTATATATGGACATATCGTTAATACATTATTCTTGTTTGTAATTCAGTTACTTGCGCTCCAAAAGATCTAGGGAAAATTGTCAACAAATGCCGGTTATTTATTGTTTCAGGGATTAGTATTTATATTTTCAGAAAAATTAAATCTCAAATTGTAAAATGCATTTCATTTTCAAACCATCATTCCAAACTTTGAACCTTGCAACAATTACCGACCGATAGTAAGAGGAAATTTTTCCTTTTCAAATTACTTACTTCCATCTTCTTACTTTTCAGAACATTACACGCCATCCCAACTATCCCTGATCTCTAGATTGCTGTGTTTTTCAGAAGTGTTCTAATCTAAATCTAATAATTACAGGCTGGCGCCAAGCAGTGCCCCAGCATGTACAAGGAAGTGTACTACAAAGGTGAGTTTGAACGTTTTGAATTTAATCTTGATTAAATTGACAAAAGCATTTTAAAGTTTACTACGAATGAAAAGGTGGGCTGAAACACATCTTATTACTTCCAAGGCTGGCCACCTCCGGATCTCATATTTGTAGCAGAATCAGATGAGAGTCGGTACATCCTGCTCCCTGGTTTGCCAACACGCAAGATGTTCTGGGTGGCTAATCTAGTAACTCTCAGTAGCTAAATCCAGCTTCATGTGAGGCACTCAGCAATGAAGAGATGTGGGTGAAAGCTCTGCACTCCTGCACGAAAAATATTATAATAAGTGCCTTCTATGAGAACAGTCTGACTTATGAATGGGTAAATGTTGGGATTCCTGGCCTCAGGAACATTGAGTGAATTTTGAGGGTGATTGAAGATAGCTAAAACAAAACACTCTGGAATGATAAGGGCAGGTAAAGTGTGTTCCTGACTGCAGGTGAAAAAATCACCAAGAGGTACGGGGACCTTCAAGAATAATTAGCGTGTTCATTGCATCGCTTGGAATTCATTGGATAACCAGAATATCTCAACCCCTGAGAAGAGGAAAGTACTCAACAACTATATGTAAAAATTGACCTATTAAGCAATTGCAAAATATTTGAGAGGTAAAAATGATTGGTTCCCCTGTTTCGAATATTCTATCAGTGCCCGAGAAAAAAAACCCCAAACTTCCCCTGGCGGTAATTTCCTACTTCGAGGGATCTTCATTCAGCTGATCGCAGCTACATTTCCTTGTTGTCTCGGTTTCTATTGTGGTTGATTGTTTTCGTCGGAGTGGTGTTTGACCATTGGAGGAAAATTGGATTTATATCCTACCACTACTGCTGGTTTGGGCTGGCTTTGCTGGAGGGGTACATTTCCCAGAACACCAAAGGGATCAAGTAGAAGTATAAATGCGCTCTCCGTTGGAAAGCGTGTTGGAAGACCTTACTTTTCTCCTGGTCTTCGGGTGACTCGCAACTTGGGAAGTGGCATTTCTGGCATGTTACAGAATGGAACATCGATGATTGGAGTTACCTCTTCACACTCCTACGTTCCTCAAGCGAGATGTTTGACGCTGACTCGACATTATTCAGATCAGACCTATCTAATCAACTAATCATCAGTCCCCTGATTCAACAAGAACAAGTGAAGTCGCCCAACTGGCGGAAGAAAGAGCTCTAAAAGGAGTTAACTTCTATCAATTCAATCTCTAGTATTGAGGCTCCTTTTGCTGTCCTTGCCCTCATTACCATCTTCTATTCTTATCCATCATCATGTTTGTGAAAGAGTGCGGAGTTGAGGATGAAAATTGATAAATAGAAATCGAACCTTATCAAACACCTCCTCAAACTAGCCCTTCTAACCGGTGTTCTCCTACCATTGGAAGAACAATCCAATTGCCGCATAACATAGATTGGACAGCTTCAAATGTGGCAGTATGACCCTTGCAATCTGTTACAGATTAGATTCATTTCGAGTCTTCTTTCATTACATAGTTCATATGGCCTGCAATGCTCCATATACATCTAGAACTCACCTTATACCTACTACAATCCTTACTGACTTTATTTTTGTTTCAGCTAACAGTTGGAAGCTCCACTAACGGCGTTTTGGAAAACTCCGTGCAGCCATCGAAATCGCAAAAGCAATTTCAAACGAAACTCGATTCGTTACAGTAATTTTAAGAATGTCGGCTTGAAGGAGTAACAATTATAGACTTCGCTAAAGCTTATCGGGGCAACCGCGGCCCTCGGCTTGTGTATAATTATATTATATGTAAATATTATATATATTTATATGGAGAGAGACGGTCGCGTATCGTTTAAGGAACACTTATTGCAAAACAGTTGTAGTGTTTATTTAGAATAGCAGAATGGGAACTTTAATCAGGAGTGAAGTAGGTCATGTTAATAAAATCCCAAATCATTCATCATACCATTTTCTATTGTAACATTTATTCGTTTTAACACGGCTGCATCTTTATCTAAAATCTGCAAGTATGTCACTATCAATTTCTAAAATGAATTTAGAAATTTAGCTGACATATATTTGATTTCGTGTTTAATTAGGACGTCATTGTTAATACTTCAGAAACCCTATAACTTCAGTTTTTCGCACATCGAGATAATCAAGAAAAACTTACCAGCGACCCTAAATATGGTTCTATAAGTCCCCAAAAATTACTATAAATACTAGATCAAGTACTCTATCAGACGGCGGAGCTATTTTTGTTCTACGTTATAGATGGAGGGGAGGGGAGGTCGTTTTTTCATTTGCACATACGGTGTTTCTACAATAAACTTCCGAAACTCACATTGGTTTTCAATTTCTTGACTCTTAATTGATGAAGAATTCATCTAAAGGGGTAAGCAATGAAAAACAAACAGTTTCTGAACATATAAAGGTAGTTTATTGACAAAGAACACTGTTTGAACAAAGAACGTGTGTTAAGGACAAGCCGCCTTTCAACTATGAACTGAGAACAATACTTCAACTCTGAACAAGAACAACTGAACAGACTTTAAACAACAAACTGTCTTAGTCACAAAGTAAGAAATTGAAACGAAAAACTACAGAAGTGACTTTAAAGTATCTATCTTTGACTAAAAATCGTTCGACAATAGGTACATCAGGCCAATATGTGCTTAGTGGGTTTGTATAACAAACGCTCATTTCAAGACCGAGAAAAACCGGCAAGGACGGCTCGTTGTTGCGTTGATCCTGTTTTTAAAGATGCGCGTACTTCTAAAATGCCCGAAAATGCAATAAAGTGGATTTCGCATTTCCTGGCGTTTAGGGGGTTTCTGAAATAAGCGATTCGTTATGCTCCAACAAGAACGGTCGCTAGGAAATCGATATTGTGATGGATTTGGGCAGTTCCCCTGTCCCGTTTCCTGAAATCGTTAGAACTGAGGATAAACTTGAAGCTTTTTAAGCTAGAAGGGTATCGCCGGTGTATTGCAGCCGTATCGATCCAACCCTAATAAGGGGCAACTAGTTCATTCCATTACGTCCTTACCATAATATTTATATGTTTTCAATATTTGTATCATATATTAATAAAATATTATATTGGCTTTAACCTACTCACTCCTAAAACTCCAAATGACAGCTTACTAAATAGAATAGCGACCGAAGTGTGTGTATGATAATGTTTATAAGAACCTAGTCTGAAATATTTATTATAACAAACAAATCAATTTTTGGCGAGAAAAATCTGTTTCTGAAGTTGCCCTGCTCTAGTAATCAAAGCTTAAACGTGAAACATATCAACATAGAAAATGTATATATTTAGCCCAATGAAATCTAGGACAAAATTACCTAAATTAATAAATCGATCTTAGAAGTTTACTGTTACAAATGTCAATGGTAAATAGTTCCAGATATGAAATTACTAGTTTTATTTTGCCATGCGTAGCTGACAAAAACTGTGATCTCAATGTTTTTTTGAGAAGAATAATTTCAACTTCGATGAAATGTACTGATTAACATTAATGCTATCCTTGAGGTTTCGTATTGTGTTGTTCCCTTTTAATTGTGGATTTTTGTACATTTGTTAAGTTTTTAGGGCAGCATTGATTCTGTTGGAGGAGACATTTTGATTGAAGTACAATGAATGTTCTTGAAGTGTTGTTTCTCTTTATGTATCAACCCTTGTCACTTTGTGTAGCAACATCGCAGACTCTAAAATAGGGATTTGTGATGGATATGGATATTCCGTTTCTTGAAACTGCCAAGCCAGAGTACCTCAATAAAGTGGCCCAGAGAACTAGATTCCTGAGCACGATGGAAATAAGGGTAATGAAGCTGCGGATCTTCTTGCTAAAATGGGATCAGAGCACCTGCCCATAGGACCAGAACCAACTGGGAAAGGAAAAAGTAACATCAATGCGTGCAAAACCTCTCAAGCCTGAGACAGGCTCAACTTTTTAATTACTTTCTCAACCAGGAAGGCGACTGATAGTCACCATGCCTATAAATTACGTCTTTTATAGGCCTAGTTACTTGATATTGTGAAGTTCGATATCACATGAAGAAAATTGGGAAAGTAAGTCTGCGAAACGGAATCGGAGGATGCCGAACAAATCATGTGCTGACATGTAGTGCACATGGTCCAATCATATATAACAATCCATGGAAGCGATATCGGTTATCGTCTTCTGTTGCTATTTCCATGGTGGCGTATCTTTCTCTGGTTTGTTAAAACATATGAGAAATAGTTTTTGAAAAGTCTTTTTCATTGGACTGTTGCAACCTGGGAGTAATACACAATATACAATACGAACTCGAAGTTCCTACAACATCCATTTTCGAAAAAGCTTGAAAATCGACCTGATGCTATTAAGTTTCAGGGGTATCCAAGGGGTGCTGCAGGCATATCCTTTTAACGTAAGACAACGACTTTTTACTATCAACTCCTTGTTATAGATTACTTCTTAGATGTCCATAGAAGATAAATTGAAGAAATTAAAATTACTAAAGAATAATAAATTAAATAATAAATGTTGTTTTTATGTTCATAGGCATGCAAGTAGGTACATCAGTATCTCTCATGTTTTTCCATTGACGATTACAATGAAAATCGTCGTATAATCGTGTTATAAAACTCTGCGTACCAGAATTAACAAAAATATCATTAAATAGTGAAGAAGCACTATACAGTGTACCTAAAGATGATTTAAAGATCTTACCAATAAGACCATACATACTACAATGTGAATACTTTTTAAAAAAATGTTGATTTGAGTTGAGAAATCAGATTTGACTCTTTCATTGAATTAAAGTGTTCAAACAATGTTTTTTCTAATATTGTATCTAGACAAAGGAAGTACATCATTACCTAAAAGTATTGTAAAAGAAATACATGCTTGATACTAAACTGGTAAGGCTGATTCTTCGGGACTTAATTTTATTCTTCCAAAGACCGAAGGAAGCAACGGTCGGAGGGAATTCTAAGGATAGACGCGGGAGATATCCTTTGGTGTACTACGAGTATAAACAGTAACGATAGTTATTACATACATGAAAGGAACCAGATATCAGAGCCCAACAAGTTAGTTTCGACAAGTATCGAAACTATTTCTCTTTTTCGATCATGTGACAGTTTTGCCTGGTAAATATTCCAGCCTGACAGCACAGACAACGTAAATTGTTTTTTAAAAAGGTTTAAATGAATGGAACACAGTTAGATACTTATGATTCGTACCCTTTTCTCAACGAAGGAAATGAACAAACAAATTAAGAACAAAAAGAGTACTGAAAAAGAATTTTTCGATTACAAAATTTTAGAATAAGTTTCCTTTCACTTGAAATAGAAATGCCTACATTAAAGTCGGTGACATTATTTCACTATTTTTATTTCCCTGTTTCATTTTGAGGATCTAAATACTGAATTTGACTGGGAAAATCTCGAATTTCATTTTGAAATATTTGAATTTGATTGAGAAAACCTATTGCAACAGTGTAAGGGAACAAGTTGTGAAATACGGTATTGAGAAGTTGTTTTATGTTTATGTTTTATGTTGGAAATGGAAATGATCAAAACACGTAATGGTTGAAACCCCTACTTATAGAATGGTCTTGACCTCGAAAGATCGTATAGGCGATTCTACAAGTAAAGAATAAATCTAATGAAGAACCTAATAACAATGAAGCGGGAAGAACCTGACCGGAGCCGTATTGTCTATGAATACGTTTTGCACCTCTGACGTGAGTTGCGGATTGTCTACACTCTGTGCGTCAGGCGCTTAATCACCAGCGTTAGCTTTCTTTGTTTGATGTAAGTAAATACAAAAACTCTGATTAAGGTTTCGATGGAAGAATCTTTATTACACCGTGTTTATTAAACATTTTGGAAAATGTTCATTACACCATGTTTATTAAACATTTTGGAAGAATATTTATTACACTATAAAATGAATAATAAACAGTTTCAAAGTCGGTGACATAATTTCACTATTTTTATTTCTTCCTCAACTAGATATACTTTCCTGTTTCATTTTGAGGATCTAAATACTGAATTTGACTGGGAAAATCTCGAATTTTATTTTGAAATATTTGAATTTGATTGGGAAAACCTATTCAAATAACAGTAACTGCGTAAGGGAACAAGTTGTGAAATACAGTACTGAGAAGTTGTTTTATGTTAGGAATCGTTACGATTGGGTTTGAAAATGATCAAAATACGTAATGGTTGAAACCCCTACTTATAGAATTGTCTCGACCTCGAAAGATCGTATGGGCGCTACTACAAGTAAAGAATAAATCTAATGAAGTACCTAATAACAATGAAGCGGGAAGAACCTGACCGGAGCCGTATTGTCTATGAATACGTTTTGCACCTCTGACGTGAGTTGCGGATTGTCTACACTCTGTGCGTCAGGCGCTTAATCACCAGCATTAGCTTTCTTTGTTTGATGTAAGTAAATACAAAAACTCTGATTAAGGTTTCGATGGAAGAATCTTTATTACACCGTGTTTATTAAACATTTTGGAAAATGTTCATTACACCATGTTTATTAAACATTTTGGAAGAATATTTATTACACTATAAAATGAATAATAAACAGTTTCAAAGTCGGTGACATAATTTCACTATTTTTATTTCTTCCTCAACTAGATATACTTTCCTGTTTCATTTTGAGGATCTAAATACTGAATTTGACTGGGAAAATCTCGAATTTTATTTTGAAATATTTGAATTTGATTGGGAAAACCTATTCAAATAACAGTAACTGCGTAAGGAAACAAGTTGTGAAATACAGTACTGAGAAGTTGTTTTATGTTGGGAATCGTTACGATTGGGTTTGAAAATGATCAAAATACGTAATGGTTGAAACCCCTACTTATAGAATTGTCTTGACTTCGAAAGATCGTATAGGCGATTCTACAAGTAAAGATTTAATCTAATGAAGTAGGTACCTAATAACAATGAAGCGGGAAGAACCTGACCGGAGCCGTATTGTCTATGAATACGTTTTGCACCTCTGACGTGAGTTGCGGATTGTCTACACTCTGTGCGTCAGGCGCTTAATCACCAGCGTTAGCTTTCTTTGTTTGATGTAAGTAAATACAATGACTCTGATTAAGGTTTCGATGAAAGAATCTTTATTACACCGTGTTTATTAAACATTTTGGAAGAATGTTTATTACACCATGTTTATTAAACATTTTGGAAAAATATTTATTACACTACGAAATGAATAATAAACAGTTTCTTTCTTGTCTACCTCTACTATCTGTACACAGTTAAAGGTACCTGTAAAGTACGCATGTTATCGGTTATTAGTTTCGTAGTACGATGATAACACTGTATCAGCTATTGTTTTCAGGCTAGTTGAATCTTTGGACCGATCGGAACGTTTCATTTCGATGAATCATCAAAATGTTGAAGTACTTATCCTTTTGGACAACAGCGGCGCAGTGCGGAGATTAAAAAGGACCAAACCAATAGACCTTGTCATGACCCGCTAAGTGAAGGGTTGTGTTATGTAGTGGACGTTGGTAGTGATCTATAAACCACAAAACGATTTATAATAAACGGACTTCATTCGATTCCTAATGGTGAAATAGGAAAATATTTAGACCGATTCGACTAGTTTTGAGGTTTTTAGGGATTTTACAAAACGTTTACAGCCCTTAAAGGGCACTTTAAATTGAGTTAATAGCCTTTTCATTTTCTGTCCCGGCTTTTTTTTTTTTCTAGAGCGATTAAACAGGTCAATAATGAACCAAAAGTTGCTAGATGTTTACGACAGTTGTAACATAAATGAATTTTTTTAAAATAATTCATTTCATTGATCGTTTGATAGTCAGCTTTATCCGTCTAGTTGTTATTTTTCAATAATTTGAATTTCGTGAGTTATTGCTGCCTATGGACCAGTCATAGGCTCAAAACAGAAATAACCAACTTAAATCTGCTAATTTGTAGCATTATAGAAAATTGTCGATGTCATTTATATTTCAGCAAATTAAATCGATCAGGATGGTCCTTAGAACTCCATGAACACAAAAATTTACGAGCCCTTGTGCACGAAGCAAAAGCTGACGTCATTGAAATTCTTGGCGGGGGGGGGGGGTCCAAAAAAAATTTGGGGGGGGGGGGGGGGGGCAAAGAAGATGGGGGGGGGTTGATTGAAACAGTGTTTAACGTGACGGCATTCAAAAATATATTACATCACTAGATAGAACGTAAATAATGATGAACTGCTCTGAAAGTGGTTTATACAACTTTACTCTCCTTAGCAATTAATAGTTGTTCCGTGAAAAGATGAGCTATAAGTCGAGTTGACATTATCAAAAAGAGACTCAGATCAGCTATGGGAGACTCATGGTTGTCCAATCTAATGGTTCTAGCTGCAGAAAAAGTTGTACTTGAGTCTATTTCTAATGAAGAAATAATCGGAAGATTTTCTGTTTTTCATCCCAAAGACAAAAACTGCTATGAAGGGTTTAAAGAGATATATTTAACAAGCTTAGAAGGTGCCTAGATAACTTGCAGATGGTCTCAGACTACAAATTTAAAATTTTTGACTTCAAACTGTTAATGTTTTTATGTATTTTACGATATTATTAATATTTGTTTTGGGTACCAACTCACCAGGGGAGAGGGGGAGGGCTGGTTTTGAGTTGGGGGGGGGGGGGGGTTGCGTCATGAAGCTTAGGGGGGCACCCCTGTATATTGACAAGAATTCACAAATAGAACAACCGAAATTTAACGAGATAACATTGAACACCTACTTACGCTTCACTAGTCCGCAAACATGATGCAACAAGTTATGAAAAACTCGATTTCAAAACGAAATCTTCGAAATGAAAATTCCTTTGTTGGAGAAAAATATGGAAAACAATAACAGGGCTTTAGCTGGATCTTTGTGTGGTAAAGACAAGTGTGAACCCTTCATTTATTCCATTTCTCCAACCAAGGAAATGTCGAGTAAACCAGTATCTTATAATTCATTATATCTCGTAATTCAAATGAAGTGAGGGTATTTCCTATATATTGAAGTGGTTTCATTGCCAAGTGGTTTGACGGTTCTACATGAAAACTCCTTCCTTGGTCTGGCAGTTTCAATTGCCACGAATCCGTTCAGAAATGCAATTTCAAATGCCACCAATAACTCTTCATGGAAGATCGATGAGTCGGTTGGCGAGTGTCGAAAAAGTCCAATCCCCCGAAATACGAGTGATTAAACGAGGTCTCACTTTCAAATTCCATTTCCAACGGGAGCGACCGATGGAGGAACCATTGTCCAAACGCAGCTCTTGGGCCCAATATTTTACTCGCGGATCTATCTGATTGTGAATACTGTTTTTCCCATTCAAGAAAGTACCGTTGAAAGTCATTGAAATAAAATTTATTCTGAACCAGGTTCGAATTCAATATTATTTGGAGCATTGTGAATAAGAAAGCAAAAACAACATAAGTAACTAAAGACTGGGTGTTAAAACAGAAAATATGCAGTTTGTCTTTGCAAGGGCTGTAGAAAAAACGCTGCAAATTCTTTCACTGCCGTTTATTATTCGATTGGCTTGCGTTCATGATTTGAATTTCCACTAAGCTTTGGAGTGTCCGTGTTTCACAGGTGATAGAGCGATAATTGAATTTCAGGAGATGTGCATAGAGCACGTCAATCTGTTCTCAACCAAAATACCTATTTGCATTGATCAGCTGATCATATTTGTGTGCCTCCTGAAATTCAATAATCGCTCTATTACTTGTGAAACACGGACACTCCAAAGCTTAGTAGAAATTCAAATCATGAACGCAAGCCAATTGAATAATTTCAACCAAATATGAGTGAATCCAGATATTTGCAGCGTTTCATGCATATCAGAATGCTTCAACCCGTGTATCGGCTACAAACCCTTTTAGGAGTTCACTTCAGTATCCACGTTCACTACATCACTAGGTTACTACAATCAAAACAAAAACAATAGTAAACCAAAATAACGCTAATGTTGGCACCATAAATCGGGCCATACATCGGGAATCCTTTGAGCTACGGACCTGGGGAAGGGCTCATTCGATTCCTCGTGGAGTGTTCTACAAAAAGAGTACAAGTTTAGGAATTTTTGTAACATACAAATTTGGGTGAAAACTGTAGAAATTAGGATTTCCGTTGCAAGGATTTCACATGCGGGGTTGCCCACAAAGAATCGGGGATCCTTCGGACCTCCAGTAGTAGGTACAGTCCGTTGGTCGGATATGTCACTCGCACTAACCAGGTTGGTGGTGAGTAGTGCTGCATTGGTTCTTTTTTGTCGGAAGTTAAAGAAGGAGAAGGCACAAGATTTGGGAATTTTCATTCCTGAGGGGGAAGGAATTTCACCCAATTTCCCACTGATTTGAGACGCAATGTACACAATTAAGAACACAAGTAAAAGACTGAAAACGGAAAATCTTGTCACTCTTGATGAGGGAACCAGAAACCCCTTAGCCGATGTGAAGGATCTCGTTTTGAGAATCCTCAGGCCAGCCTGTTTCCACAGGACGAGCAACAAACTAGAGCATTTTGACATGAAGGAAGCGTTTTATTGAAAAACTGACTTCAGATTCGTGTTCAGCACCCCGAAAAACCCCTTAGAGAGTAGGTTTAAAAGCGATTAAGCAGACTTTATTTTTGAGCAATTTTGCCTTCATATAGAAAAAAACCAAAGTCAATCGGGCGACACTAAGCACGATCATTGCGAGGCACGAGCGTGTTCACATAGTGAGTTTACCATGTTTGTGAACTTTCACAAACACTGTTTTCTCACTTTCCATTGCCTTAATTTTATTTTTCCTCCTATCTTACAAGATCATACAAGATCTATGGAATCATATAAGATTATTTAAACACATGTCAATGGTCATATACATTCATGTACAGGATGAGAGGAACTTACATAACCCGAAATTTCCCCGAATTTCCTAAGGAAGGCATAAGTCGAAACATTAGAGCCTGTCCCCTAACGTATCACTTCCATCACTTTTTATTACACGTAATTCAGGTTTCCTTACGAGCTCAGAAAACCAGGTGTACGAATTGCCCTAGTTTCTGCCGACTCCATTTAACAGGTACGTTCCTCAAAAAAAAAATGTTACGTCACCTGCTGATCGCCCGCGTGACTGACATTCCGCCAAAGATCCGTGTTTGCGCATGATCAGTCCGATGATGCAGGAAATGGATCAAGGGTTCCCCCCGACCCTTTCTTCGCCCGTCTATTGTTGCCTTTGTCACGGGGCCCGGCCCGATGTGTCAACCGATAGCGATATTGTGTAGTCCCGAAAAGAAGGGAGAAAGAAGGCGCGGCCGTGACTTTTCACCACGTCCTCGTAAGAATGGCACTTGACAAGCGAGAAAGTCACTTGGCTCGTATTAGTTACCTCCCGGCTTTTGTTTTAATTAAGTTTTACCAATATTATACTTTTGGGTCATTATTCAATAATAAACCATTGTAGTCGCTCTTGAAAAAAAAAAATTCTAAAACCCCCTGAAAATTTCATGGTTTACGTTTCAAAGAGTGTAGAATCCGATTCTGCAATAAAGAGCAAAAGCAAATGATCTGAAATTTTCAGGGAAAATCCATGTTGGTCCGACAACTCCCCAATTCTTGAGCCAGCACTCTCACTTAATTTAAAGTGCCCTTTAAGGGTTGTCAAAGTTTTGTAAAATCCCTAAAAACCTCAAAAAAAGTCGAAGCGGCCTAAAATTGTACTCTTTTTGAAGAACACTCCACGAGGAATCGAATGAGCCCCTCCCCAGGTCCGTAGGTCAAACCATTCCCGATGTATGGCCCGATTTATGGTTCCAACATTTGCGTTATTTTGGTTTATTATTGTTTTTGTTTTGATATCAGTAACATAGTGATGTAGTGATGTAGAAATGTGGATACTGGAGTGAACTCCTATAAGGCTTTGTAGCCGATACACGGGTTGGAGCATTCTGATGTGCATGAAACGCTGCAAATTCTATACTGGGGTTTTGGTTTATAATTGTTTTTGTTGTGATAGCAGTAACCTAGTGACGTAGTGAAGTAGTAATGTGGATACTGGAGTGAACTCCTAAAAGGCTTTGTAGCCGACACACGGGTTGAAGCATTCTGATATGCATGAAACGCTGCAAATTTTTTCACTGGGTTTCATTATTCAATTGGCTTGCGTTCATGATTTGAATTTCTACTAAGCTTTGGAGTGTGCCTGTTTCACAAAAGATAGAGCGATTATTGAATTTCAGGAGATATGCACGGAGCACGTAAATCTGTTCTCAACCAAAATACCTATTTGGATTGATCAGTTGATCATATTTGTGTGCCTCCTGAAATTCAGTAATCGCTCTATCACCTGTGAAACACGCACACTGCAAATTCTTTCAGTGGGGTTTATTATTCAATAAATCGGGCCATACATCGGGAATGGTTTGACCTACGGACCTGGGGAGGAGCTCATTCGATTCCTCGTGGAGTGTTCTTCAAAAACAGTACACATTTAGGCCGCCTTGACTTTTTTTGAGGTTTTTATTGATTTTACAAAACTTTGACAACCCTTAAAGGGCACTTTAAATTAAGTGAGAGACCTGGCTCAAGAATTGGGAACATGGATTTTTCCTGAAAATTTCAGTTTTTTCGCTTCAGCTGTTTGGGAGAAATCGTGCGTACGGCGTACGACGGACGGACGGGAAAATTTCTATTGCAGATTCGGATTCTACACCCTTTGAAACGTAAACCATGAAATTTTCAGGGGGGGTTAGAATTTTTTTTCAAGAGCGATTACAATGGTTTAATATTGAATGTTAAATCAAAATGCATTGTGAAAGTAGGAGACTATGTGTAAAAATTAGGAATAATTGAGTTTGTTGTGCAAATGCAATTTTTTTAAACCATAAGTCCCTTTTATATTTTATCTACCCTACTATCGAGTACTACAAACCAAACATAGGGATGTCCGTGCAATGCGTTAATCACTTTCCAATACATATGAACGAAAAATCGTAGAGCAGGTGGCGTACAACACACATCCACGGCCCCCTCCCGATCTTCCACTTTCCTGCGACCAGCGTCTCAACGTCTCCCAAGTGCGTTCGCCGACCCAGTCACCATCAGGGCGAACACCCTTCACCGTCGAAAATAACAGTGACCCCTAACTGTCACCGGTTCATCGACTCACTATACAGAATGTTGGTAATTTGCGTTCTAGTAGCCGTAGTTGCAGTGCTATTGTTGACCCACCACTTTTTATTTTTGCCGTCTTTGAGAACTATGTGGCTTTTCCGAAAGCTCCCCGGGCCCCGGTTCGTCCCGTTCTTGGGAGTCGCGACGGTGCTCATTAACATGCAGCCGTGGGGTGAGTATTCTATTTATTATTAATTTATTGATTTATTATTTTCAATGATAAACCTTTGTAATCAACCAAGAAAAAACTCTACACTTCGATGGCCTCTGGACCGTCGGGTGCTTTTGTTCTTAGAGCTTGTTGCCAAAATTCAAGAAACACGGAATATGGTTTAGCTGCCCTTTTTTGTTGGTTCACTTTTGTAGCAGATCCTGGACTCAAGAATCCTCAAGAACAAGTCCTAAGGAAACTGAATTCCTAATTTCAACTTAATGCGATTAATATGGTAGAAATTTGCTTTTGAAATTACTCAGCTGATCTCGGACCTCGCGTTATGCATCAAGTCTTAAAGAGGTGAGTATACCAAATCGCAGTTCCATTTCCCTACACGGCCATTGAGTTCAAATGCAATTCTAGAAGGAAAAATTATTTTATGAGGTTCCTACAGGGAATTTACCACTGATTCCGAACATATTCCTTGTTTTCATACCTGAAATCACTTCATCAAAATGAGTCATTCAAAAAACACCTTTTTTGCACATTTTTTTTTATTTTAAGGACAGCATAACTTGTTTTTAAAAGTTTAGTCCAATAAAAGTCGTAGAGCACACAATTCTGTTTCCAATGGCTACCAAACATTCTTAAATTTACCTTAAAATAAACCAATTATCGAGTTTTCAAAGTCTCAAAACCGGGAAAATCCATTACTCAAGTATGCATTTTTGAGCTTGAAGGTCATTTTGGTTTATTATTCAATAATAAACCATTGAAATCGTTCTTGAAAAAAAAATGTTAACCCCCCCTGAAAATTTTATGGTTTACGTTTCAAAGGGTGTCTCTTGCGCTTCTCTTTCTTTATTTGAGGTATTTCAATTTTTTTCATGATTTCCACCTTTCTTCTTCTTCTTCTGAGCTACTAGTATTGAGTTGATTACAATCCAGCTGAATTTGGCGCTTTGTTGGTTATTTTTTGTTCTTTCCCATCTTTTTTTTACGTTTCAGAAATGCAGGGCATTCCCCCGATACGATGGGCGGCATTACACTAATGTTTACGTTTTTCGTTATTCATTCACGCTGACTTCATTTACAATCAAAACTTAAATTTGGTCAGTGCTTCAGAAAGATGATGAAATTCTGTGTATATACATGAAAACTAATCTAAAAAAGAGTTGAAAATGGGACTTACATTGCTTATTTCCGATGCACAAGAAATAACATCAAACGATTCGGAAAAATACTCACTGCACTCACGTCAAGACTAACTTTGCAGGTAGGGTAACGCTAGAACCTAGTTGGCGGGACATTTCTCTAGGATCAGCGCTCATTCCCACGTTTCTGGTGTCCATTCAAACATCCGAAACAGCCGTGGGCGGCATTACCCGATGCACGGTATTAAGCCTCATTCCCCTACTCCTCGATTATAATAAAAAATGCCTTACACCAGAAAAAAAATGTGGGAACCTTATTTTTTACTTGACCCTCGTTAATATGTATACTTCAACACCTTGGAACGATTTGGAAAAGCACTGCCAGCGAGGATCAGCTGATCGTTGTGCCTCACACACTGTAATTGACTGCAAGAGTCTCAAAGGAGCTCCATTTCACATCTGCGCCCCATAGGTCTTTTATGAAACATTGCACGTAACTGAAACAAATAGTAAGCTCCCAACAACTGAAAATAATGAGATTTCCATTGGCCAATAGTGGTAGCTGATTTGTCCGTTGCAGTTCATAACACTAGTTCTATCATGTTCACGCCTGTTTACATTCACGTTTACTTTCTTTTAGTACACTACTTTGTATAATGAGCATTTGTAGTCGCAAAACCAAAATGTATTTTAACCACTCCTTAAACTTAGTCACTTTACGTTACAAGGAACGTAGATTCAAAATCCGCAATATCCCTAAGCCATCCGTGTACGGGCCATGAAAGACTTAGAATTGATGTGAAAAATCCATTCTGTCGCAAACATTATTGTTATTTCAGAAAATTTCCATGTTCCGATTTTTAATATTTCAGCCCTTTTATTTGACTAACCTTCATTTGGCATCACAAATGCGCACAAGGACCACAAAATATAGCAATTTTAAAGAAATAGGTACGAAAACCGTAATTTCTTAGTACTGTACATTTCAGTGCAAAGTTACTCCGAACTAAAACTCTCAAGAGCTCATTAACTCCAGTGACTGACATGGACTGACATGGGTTTATTATTTCCAAGAAATAATAAACAATAATGATATGGTGACATTAGGGAAATAATGCATACTTGTACGTTAAAAGACAGAGTCAATAACTCAATTAACTCACATTTCCATGACGCCATAAGACTTTACTTTCGACCGTTAGCCCAATCGAAAAGATCATACTAATAGTCTCATTGGGGAACTTGGTACGTGAGTTTTCTCTTCCGGCCGAACACTGACTGACCGTCGCCGACACGGATAGCGGTTATATCACAAGACACGATGAACGAACAGTCTAAGCGAAATTTTAAAGTTTTAGAATTGGTGTAGGACCCTAAAAGCAACTAAGATGTCACCATTAGATGTTTAAACAGTAACTATCGCAGTAGTAGTAGTAGTAGTAGACTTTAAGAACTCGGCAATGGTTGAATCATGATTATAAGGCGCGATGCACACTGGAAAACGCGGTTCAATAACGGGAAACGAAAATAAAAACGGAGTAAGATGGAACGTTGTCTATATTTCCACGAAAGTAAAGAGTTACACTGTTAAATCGATTTCGACGGTTAGGTAATCATCAGTAACAAACATGAACTGAAAGTACATCACAGAAAGCATATCTTATATAGGATCAAGTGAGAGGAGATTGAATCCTATTGGCTCAAGGAAGCGAAAGAGGCGAGGAGGACCAACCAATGCCACTCAAGGCTCACAAAGTGAAAGGGACACAAATAGTATCATTATAGAGAGGCGGAGCTAAAGTTATTGCAAGAAAGAACCCAATAATGGTGAAATATTTTGAGGAATGACATCATTAAATGATTTAATTATTTACATTTGTTCAATTTTTAATGATTAATGATTAAATTTCAAACATTTTCCTGACCTATCACTCTTAACAATTTCGACTTTTTTAGCACATCAACATACCTTTTGGGCAAAAATGAAGAAATTCTACATATTGCCTGTTTGTCAGATCAAAACTAAAGCTATGATTGGATTCATTCAGATGACTTGAAAAGGCAGAATCACCTTTGTTTTCCCTGAAATCCTTTTCATGCTCTTTTATTCGTTCCCTAAATTTCCTACCAGTTTGACCACAGTACTCAAGCCCACATGAACATAGTTTATAAACACCACTTTTACAAACTTAATTTTATCCCCAAAGAAGATTTGAGATTATTTTTATTCTTAAACCCAACGTTGAAACCCCTGGACGACAGAATTTTAACGAGTTTATCCGAAATTTTCCCATAATAAGGTATACTAATCCACTTTTTCTCTTCCAAAAATTTCTCTCACTAAATTAACACACCCTTCCCTACTCTTTTTCCTTAAAAATAGAATCAACAAGTTCTCCCCCATATCCATTACTTATGGCTATACTTTTAATAACAGATTTTTCTTTCAATAAATTTTGATCATTCATTGGTATGGACAGTGCTCTGTTGATCATACTATGGAAGGCGGCATGTTTATGAACTAAAGAATGATTTGAAGTGCTATGAATAGTTATATCACTGTAGGTACTTTTTCTATAAATGTAGAAATGCCTTTTGTTAATCAATGAGATAGATATGTAAAGAAAATTTAACTTATTTTCACCCAATTCAAGGGTGAATTTGATGAAAGGATTCAAATTGTTGATTTTTCCAGAAAAGAATTTAGTTGTCTCTCGGTTCCTGTCCATGAAATAATTATGTCGTCTACGTATCTATACCAATACAAAAGATATAACATATGCTATATAAGATATGCTTTCTGTGATGTTGAAGTTCATGTTTGTTACTGATGATGACCTAACCGTCGAAATGAATCAGTGTAACTCTTTACTTTCGTGGAAATATAGACAACGTTCCAACTTACTCCGTTTTTATTTGAAATGGGTTTCCACAACTTCGTCGCGAGTGACTTAGTCCGGGAAACGAAAGTTGCTCTCAAATGATAGATATGATTACACAGGGCTATGCACACTGCATCCCATGAAACTGCAGTTTCTCTAGTTTCACGAAACCAAATTTCACAAATTAGATGAAAACTTTCACCGTTCTCAGACGAATTATGGGAGGGCTATTAATGAGAATAATTAATAATGCAAATATGCTTAATGAACAATTACCTAACTAAGAGAGACACAAGTGAAGTAGACATTACTTTCCACTGTGTTAGGAAAGTAAAAAAGGGTTAAGAAATACATTGAATATGTCTGGAGCACTAATAGACAACGGAAATGGTAATTTCCATCCAAGACTCAAAAGATGTGTATATAACTTTCCATTCTCGAAAGTAGAATCGACTAAACGGTTAAGAAATAGATTTAATTGAAATTCATCCTTGATAGACTCTATGCTCATTATCAGTCTTAATATTCACCTGAGAATGCTGAAAGATTGGAATGTATTTTCCACTCTGTTGAGAAAGTAAAATCCGCTAAAATAAAGTGACGTCAAAATGAATTCATTAAAATGACGTCACCCGCTACTTTATCGACACAGGTCGAACACAGGTAAGGTGGTCGTTTTCTTGCAGTTCGGTTCCGCCAACTCAGCTGACAATTCCAGCTTGAGCCAGCAAATTACCGTCTCCAGTCTCCTTCCTTCCTTCCTTCGATACAAAAATCTAAATTTCTGACGTTTGATCCACAACTAGAGTAAAATTGGCGTCTAACAAAAAAAATCATTGGAATCAGATGAAAACTATTTCCCCCCTCCATTCACCCCCTTCCGTGATGAAATTAAAAACTACTAGGATATGTTTGAAAAGTAGAGCAAATTCTTAATAGAAAGAAAAAACAATCACAAGAATCGGTCAAGAATTATTTGAGCAGTTACTGAAAGGATTGACCATCACCTTCTCCATTTCCAACCTGACAAAGTTCTGAAGTTTGTTGCACAAGTATAGTAAAATTGAATCGCTGATTGTTCTTTTCACGGAAATGTGTTTTTCCTGGGTCGATACATCATTTATGCATTTTTTAGGCAGACAGATTTGGTCCGTAATTTTCCGGATTCCTTAAGCACTTGATTGACAGATTTTCTTTATTTTCTATCAACAATACTTTTCTCTTCTCTTCCGCTGAAGAGTTTGTTTTGTATAAAATACAGATTTTAATAATGGGAATATCGTCATGTACCTATGATTTATCTACTAAGTAGGTACTTGATTTTCATACCAAAACAATACACCATGTTTTTCGGATTTAAAATGTGAATTTCTCTACGAAATTGGACCAAAATCATAAATATGACTATATCATTCGAAAGCTGGTTAAATGCGCTACTTTTTTATGGAATTTGCAGTTTTTTGGGTGATCTTTTAGTAAATTTATGAGCGATAATGAAAAATAAGAAAATGTAACTTTCTTACGTAAGATGAAGTTTGAGCTGTTCATTCGATGCAAAGTTAGTGAATTTTATGGTAACCTGTACTACCATCTTATTGAAAATTGAATGCTGAATCCGAAAATGTACTAAACAATTGAAAAACATTGGAGGAAAGTGCACATAACACAGCTTCTATGGAAACAATCGTGATTTCCTCGAAAAAATCTTTGAAAAACCATATCTCCGGAACGGGTTGAGGTGAAACGGTGCGGTTGGCGGCGTTTTGCTCCATTTTCGGTCTAGTTTTACCCAAAAAATGTTCGTACACAACGGGGTAATCACCCTGTATATTCTTTACAGTTATAACAATGAAAGTTGGAAATTTATTTTTATTAAATATTATTGTTTTAATTTGTTTCAGAAACGTTGGTGATTATTGACAAATACGTCAAACAGTTCCCCAGAGTCCTGGGTGCGTATCTACTGGGTATTCCGATTGTCGTCCTCTCCGATCCAGAACTTGTGAAGGTTTGACGATTTCTGTTCAAATCGCTTATTCAAGGACGCATTAGATATATCATGCAGAGCCACTTCATTCGTAGATATGCACGATTACCGATCTATCAATACATACGAGAGTAGGTAAAGTACGTACTAAGCTAGTTTCAGATGGTACGTCAATCGGTATTTCAAAGGTAATGGAACAGAGGAATGCAATCTACACATCATAGATCTATATCTAAATGCTTTCAAAAATTTGTACTTTCTATTTTAAAAATTGGGTGTGGCACATAGCTTTCTCGTGTTAACAAGATGTACAGATCATTGAAATGTTTTAAATAATTTAAATGTCTAACCATAATGTTTATCTTTAAAGTTTCTTAATCGTAAAAGAGTTGAAATTGAACTTGTTGAAAAATATCCAAGGTGAATATTCTCTAAAACTAACGGATCATGACACCTTCTGTAACCTCGTACTGCTCCGAGCGGGAAATTTTCAAGGGGGTTTCAATGTTCGGGGGTTTTCTAGATTTGAAACGATGCAAATTACACTATTTGTTTTCACTTTATATTTAAAAATAAAGTTCTGACCCTATTAAAATGGCATTCTCGTCACATCTATGTAATTCTGTTTGTTCTTTTAATGCAGATGATTCTTAGCAATAAACAACACATAGACAAAGGGATTTTGTATGTCTTCTTCAAATCATGGATGTCTGAAGGGCTCATTACCAGCCAAGGTAAACTCACCTACTTTTACATTCTTTGAATCTTTCTAAATTAGAGAATATACACTTTTTTCAATTATCTTAAGATTGTAATTGAAAGCAGTTTTGTCTTTAACAATGAGGTTGACATTAATTTATTTTCAGGTGAAAAATGGCGCACTCGGAGGAAAATTCTAAATACTACGTTTCACGTTAAAATCCTGGAAGACAACGTTGGAAATTTTTGGAAAAATGCATCTTACATGGTGCAGTGCCTGCTAGACACTGCCGGTGCACCGGTCAACGTCAGTAATTATACATGCAGATGCACTCTAGACATCATTGGCGGTCAGTACACAAAAGAGAAAGCGTTTTCAATGTAACCAGCAATTAAGTAATACTGCAGTCGTCAAAGCAAACAATCATTACCTATGTTGAAAACATTTAACGAGGAAAGTCGATTTTTCCTTTTTCTGCTAATTGAAATTTAAAGTTTGGAATTTCACTGTCTATTTAACTAACTATAGGCTGATGTGGAGAGATCTCCACCACCTGGAGGTCCCTTAAGACCTCATCAAGCCAGCGATTCCGAGGACGACCTCACCGTCTTCTAGTTTCCATCCAAGCTCGCAGCATAATTTTCGGGCAGGCCTCCCTTTGCAAGCGGTCAACATGCCCTAGCCATTGTATGAACCCAGCCTTGATAAATCGGACTATGTCTTCATTCTTTAATGATACATCATTTTCTGCATTTGGTCTAGTTCCCCTACCTTGACCCTCTCGAAGTGCACCATAGATTCTTCTTACGATCTTTCTCTCAAATACCCGCAGTATTTTCTCATCCTCAGCTCTCATGGTGCACTCCTCATACCCGTAACAGAGCGCACCAGAGATGTGTAAAGCCTCATCTTTGTCTTCCTGGAGATCGCACGGCTCCCGAAGAGTTTTATATTGGCATAAAATGCTTGGTTGCCCGCCATTATTCGAGAGCATACCTCATTTATTCCTATTTGTTACCAAGCTCCCCAAGTAGGCGAAAGACTTGACTTCATCAAACTTTCAAGTACCAAACGTTACCTTCCTGGGAACTCGCTGCGGAATGGTGGGGATATCTTGAGATACTTGGTTTTGCTTTCATGGCTTTCTCTCCTCATGGAAAACCTCGAAAGCTGTTTTTAGAGCATCACGACCTCGTCCCATCGATGCAATGTCATCGGCATATGCTGGAATTGGCCATGTTTTGTCGACTAATTTTTAATGGTATGCCATCTATAAGAAACATTGTCGATTCAGCGTCGATTCTACCGTCAACCATTCAGACTTGGTTAGCCTTAATTGACCTTCTAGGTACTTGAAACAGGCGGTAACTCCATCGTTGAAGTGAGCTCATGAAATTTAAATTACTCGCAAGATCGAGTGTCGACACTATCATTACTGGCTTCTGACAGTATCCCGCTCGCAATTCTACTCGTGAATTAGGTCTTACAGATCGCTGGAGATGTTTCAACACCTTAAACACCCTATTTCTTTCAAACCAGAAGGTTGATGAGTAAGCTCCACTTCAACTAGACCAGTGGGAGATTTCAATTGCTAGGGAGGCGATAAATTAGTGGGGGGCGAAGGAAGGGGTGATGAGTGCTCAAAATCAAATACATCGGAATGATTACGATGTAATTATAACAGCACGTATGTACTACTGTAGAGAAAACCTATGCACTGAACACATGATCTGTCGATTTCTCTCCTACCATCTTTAACGACAAAAATGACGAGGAATACTATTCGTTAAAACTGTGAGGTTATACTCTCAAAACGTAAATGTTCGCGACGTTTCTTCGAATTTTTTACAGATTTTCTTGACGTTTGAGGTCGTTTTGAGTGAAAATTTCAAGCAGCATAAATTGGAAATTGCGCACCTTGCGGTATCTTTGGAAACCTGAGCGAGATCAACGTGACCTTATCGAAGTCGAAGGAATCAGTTGTTCTTTCACTGCCGAATTCGATATTCTCAAGATTAATGTTCACAGCAAGAAGCTGATTCAGCTGTTGCTAAATAAAATCAAAACTTATTATGAGAATTTTGGCACCAGACATGATCTCCGTTGTGGGCTTATTATTCAATAATAAACCATTGTAATCGCTCTTGAAAAAAAAAAATGTTAACCCCCCCCCCTGAAAATTTAATGGTTTACGTTTCAAAGGGTGTAGAATCCGAATCTGCAATAAAAATTTTTCCGTCCGTCCGTCCGTCTGCTGTACGCACGATTTCTCCCAAACGGCTGGAGCAAAAAATCTTAAATTTTCAGGAAAATTCAATATTGGTCCGACAACGCCCCAATTCTTTAGCCAGCACTCTCACTTAATTTTAAGTGCCATGTAAGGGTTGTCAAAGTTTTGTAAAATCCGTAAAAACCTCAAAGAAAGTCAAGGCGGACTAAATTTGAACTTTTTTGAAGAACTTTCCATGAGGAATTGAATGAGCCCCTCCCCAGGTCCGTAGCTCAAACCATTCCCGATGTATGGCCCGATTTATGGTGCCAACATTTGCATCCACATTCACTATTATCACTAGGTTACTGCATTCAAAACAAACACAAGAGTTTTATCGCAGTAAACTAGTGATGTAGTGAATGTTGATCCTGGAGTGAACTCCTAAAAGGGTTTATAGCCGATACACGGGTTGAAGCATTCTGATAAGCATGCTCCGTCTTAAAAAATTTAAAATTTTCAAATAGGATATTTTTCCATTGTAATCGCTCTTGAAAAAAAAAACGCTGCAAATTCTTTCACTGGGGTTTATTATTCAATGATTCATGATTTGAATTTCTACTAAGCTTTGGAGTGTGCGTGTTTCACAGGAGATAGAGCGATGATTGAATTTCAGGAGATATGCATAGAGCACTTAAATCGGGTTAGGTATTTTGGTTGAGAACCGATTTGAGTGCTCTATGCATATCTTCTGAAAGTCAATAATCGCTCTATCACCTATGACACAGGTACACTCCAAAGCTTAGTTGAAATTCAAATCATGAATCATTGAATAATGAACCCCAGCGAAAGAATTTTCAGCGTATTAGTAGCTATGATTGTTTAAAGTTGTTTCTATATCATATCATCCTTCCCCCCTGGTCGGAACTCCCTGAGTACTCTGGCATGGGGTTTTTCCGGTTTTCAGTATATGAAAATTTGAGTTTTTAGTTCAAAAGGAGGTATAGCAATTTTAGTGAAATAAGGTCGAAAATACGAAAAAAATTTAAATGTGATAAAAGTACTTTAAATGGAGTACAAAAACAGTGCTTAGAGGTACTTTTGGTCGAAAATAAGTCCTCGAGCACGTGGGAGAACGACCGGACATGCACGCGATACACCTTCTGTATTAGTGTTCAGTTGTATTGTATTGTATTGGTGCTTGCCAACGAAACATCAATGTACGATTATCATATTTAAATATGAATATTTCGCTCGAATTGTTCCAAAATCTAAAACTATAACTTCTTTTCTATTTTCAGAAACCGCTATGGGAGTCTCGCTGAACACTCAAAAACTACAAAATATGGAGTACACCAATGCAATCAACAGGTAAAATCATAATTACCATTTAGAATGGTTCACATTTAAATTTTTAAAAAACTTGTTCACTTCAAAAGGAAAGTAGTTGCTTGCCTCTACGTAGTACAACACAAGTTTGAATTGTTCAGTTTTTGTGATTTTGAGTTTAGTAGTTTCAAAATCAATCGTGACTGATTAAGAGGTTACTGAAAGAAGTGAGATAGTCTAATCTTATTGAAACATTTATTGCAGTTTTTAACGATATTTATACCTGATTATTTGGGCAAAATAGTGCCATGATGATATTCAGGTGTGTTGTGAACTTGATATCTTGGTTCCTCTACTATTTTACTTTCTCTTCTGAAGGAAGATAGTGGTTCTTGTAAAGTTTTTGGTTCGACCAGGTTTAACATTCGATTTTTCAAACTTTTGTGCACAGTTTTTTTAATCTTTCAAATATCTGATAACATTTTTCAAATATTTCCGATGTTCCGAGTTGTACGAGTTTTGGAATTTACTAAAGTAAGATATAGAAAAACATAAGTCGAGTCTTGAACCCATCATAAGGTACGTTAAACTACCTATTAGTTCCTTGTAAGGAGCTTTAAAATCATGTGTTTCGGAATTTTCAAGGTGTGGCTTAGGTTGCATGGGTATGGCTGAAGGCTCACAATTTTCCATGTTGAAGTGAGTGATGACTTTATCAGCAAGTTCCGTTTGAGCTATATAAAGGGCGTTTGATGTTCTAGTAATCTCGAGACCCAAAAAATTGAAATTATGATCATCAAAATGATCAACAAAATATCTTTTATTTCGAATTTAGTCCCCATTTTCTTTCAAATTCTGAAAGTTCGTCTGGATCAGGAGAAATAAGCAGCAAATCGTATAAGTAAGTAAAGTAAAGTAAACAAGGGATTTCACCCAGGATTTTCGTCCGACTACCCGGAGGTGTCGCGGACGTTGCCAGTCGCCCTCTGGAGAGGATCGGAACTAGGTCTGACGATTTCGCTCGTGGCTTCTATTGCCTCACTTCCCAGGGCGGGAGCGATTTGGATTCGCGTTATATCGAGATTAGAGGTGAACTGTCTAACGACAGGACAGGTATACAACACTTGATAGGATTTTGGCCCTAATCATTGGTGCCTGCCAGGATTCGAACCTGGCTAATCAGTACTCCAACTGAAAGTAAACAGCCAAAGGACTGATGCTTCCCACAGCAAATCGTATATCCTCAACAAAACATAGAAATTTTTCCTATAATACATATAGACAAGGATCTGCTTTGCTACGAGTGATTTCAATTCGACTAATTCAGCGTTCAAGCAGTCATTCCAAGCTTTAGAACTAGATCCTAATCCGTAAATAGCTATAACTAATTTACAAAATTTGCCTATTTTATCATCAAGGGCAGTTTCACATTAACAGGGTTTTTAAGAGTTGATTTCAAGAACGCGGCATCAAAATCAAGCACATGAATTTTATAATGAGCGTAGTCATTCTTGCTACTGGTGAGTAGATGTCGTCATCCAGCGATGGTTTTGGAGAAATCCGAAGTCTACAAATGAGGAGCTTACTCTCAAACAAGCACATATCCATTCCGACAAAATGTTCAGGAAGTGAGAAAAAGATTTGCAGATTAGTGGAGATGTTTTTCTGCAGTTTCTCACCGGAGTAATGTGTGAGAAGCCACAGATAAAGATGCCTCAGAATATGAATCAATTTTCTCCAAAACACGAGTATATCCATTTTCACTTTGGAAATGTGCCCTTTTGATCAAAACTCAAGGATTTCTGCCTTTTTGAAAAAAAAAAAAAAAAAGAATTCGTTCTCCATTCTGTAGGTTTTATTGAAAACTTTACCTGACTCCATATTTCCATTTGTCATGCCTGCCATCTATCGAGTCTCGTGTAAATATTCAACGTCAAGACGAAGGCGCAATGCTTCTTTTTGAAAATGTGCCTTTTTGAAAACCCACGACTTATCGCCTGACGGAATTCGGAGGATATGTGCCATTTCGATTGCAAGGCACTGAAAAAAATGTAGGGGACGGATTTGTTATTAATGATGCAAACACATAACTTTAGCCCCGGGATTGACGTGGATGTGTTCTGATTTGTTCGGAAACGATAGGGGGATCTGATTTTACTCATATTCAGAGATAGAAAATTGAGAAAAAAAAACGTTTTCTCCCAGATTTGGATATGTGCCTTTTTGAAAGTAAGCTCCTCAAATCTAGCTTTCCTGACTAGGTTTCCGTCTACTAGTTTTTGGCGAAACCCCCATTTAGAATCAATGACATGTTATCCAGGGGGCAAGTCAGTGATCATCCAAGTTTTATTAGTTGTCACATTGTTGAGTTCATCTTGTATTGCGTTGCTCCATTCCTTGGACTTGATAGCCTCATGATACGTTGTAGAAACTTCTGATGGTAGAAACCCGCAAGATAAGGCTGCATAGTTGTTCGTTTTGTTTTCTACTGGCGGTAGGGAACCACGATGAAAATCTTCGAGGTATTTTGGAGGTTTTTTCGACCGTTGAGGCCTTGCAGGGGATTCTTCAGTAGTCGATAGTTCCCTGGATATGGTCGTTGTGAGTTGTTCATCTTTGCTGGGTTCTTCTTTGGTGGAATTCCAGGCTTCCTCTTCCTCTTCTACGGAGGAGTCTTCGAATTTCTGAATTTGATTGTATTGATTGTTCGATCGAGTAACTCATTATCTTCTGAAGTTGCAAGGTTAGATGTTATACCGAGACGTGATGGCACCTGTTGAGTTCACTGACCTCGACTTATTAGGATTCGGAGATGCAAATGGCGGATTTAATTTGTAATTACAATCGGAATTTCTACGATTGGGACAAGCTGATCTATTGTTCCCGAAATCGCAGCAATTATGGCATTTACATTTATAAGGACATTTAGGATCACGATTCGGATGATAACCACGGCAATTCCTTTTGTCTCGGCCATAAAAAGCGGATACCGCTCCTGGAGCGGTGTTGCTAGAGCGAACTATTGAGCCGTCCTTCTTCCTCAAGAAGTTGGTTTTTCATAAATTCGAACTGAACTTTCGATTTATCTTTATTGTAAAGAATGTTAATTGCGGATGCGACTGAAGAGTATAATCTGGGCATTGCGGCGAGAAGTGTAGCGATCACCTCAGCATAAATCGTTCCACCTGAAGCTAGGTATTCATTCACGAGCCTATCAAAGGTTTCTAGATGAGCAATGAGAGGTCCGCCATTGAATTTGAGTTCGTAATTTTATTCCGTAATACCATTTGACTTGTGAGACCAGTTTGATCATATCTACTGCTTAAAGTATCCATCATCTCCTTCGCACATTTTGCTTCCGAGTCTACCAAGGTAGCGGAAGCATTGTTTTCACTTTCGGAATGTGAAAATTTTTTTGTCTCCAAAATCAAAAATTCCACTCGCATTTTGCGTTTTAGACCTTTCTGAACAATTTTGGTTCCGTGTCTGTCTGTCAGCAAATCCTTGTTACGGGCAAAACTACACGAAGTTATAGTCCGATTTTGATGAAATTTTCAGGTATTGTGCGGGTTGGGGTGTAGATGGTCCCCTATAGATTTCATGACCCCCAGATCAATAGTAGCCTCTGCGCATGCGGAAACGTAAAATCCTTGTTACACGCATGACTCCAGGAGTTCTTGACCAATTTCGATGAAATTTTCAGGGATTGTTTGGTTTGGTGTGTAGATGGTCCCCTATGAGTTTCATGACCCCCGAATCAATACTAGCCTCTGCGCATTAGCAAACGTGAAATCCTTGTTACGCATAACTCCGGGAGTTCATGACTGATTTCGATGAAATTTTCACGGATTGTTCGGATTGATGTAAAGATGGTCCTGGTGAGTAATAAAGAGAAAATGAAGTTTTAGCCTCGAGCTTGGATCGAACCATATTGCATACTCTATACAGTCATGTTATGGATACGAGGAAGCTACGTGCCACACCCACTTGGCAGACGTTTTTTCTGACCATCACCTTTTGTCATGTGAAGTATTCCGTCAACTAGCCATTGAGTGATGACGTTGCAGGCTTTCCTATCCATTTTCTCATAATCTTTCGCATCAACTCAAAAAACGACAACTATTGTTTAATTTCAATTGCATCTTCATCTTCTAAATCCTTCAGTACTGCCATAAGTCGCATTTTCGCACAGGTTTGGTAACCTGTGCCATTGAACCGAGAAATAGGATGGGTGGTGGATGAAACGGTCATTGTCGGAAACGTGGTGTATACTAATTGTCGTATAATTTCGCCCGAAAAAAATTCCGAATTGCGACTTCCAGACACAAATCAAAACTTCCACATCTTTTCTCCGAAACTACTGCGTAAATCAAAGGGCTGAAATATTCAAAAATCATAATGTCAAAAACTTACCAAACAAAGCACATTTTCAAAATAATATTTATGTTTTGATGTTCGTTACTCACAGACATCCCTCCGATGAGTCTTATGTGCCCACTCAGACCGCTTTATGTTCATCCTCTCGTTCTTAGGGTTCAAACTTTTTAATATATTTTTTCATATACATTTCGGGCTTCCACCAACATAACGGGAAATGCTAGGATTTTCTGGTAAATCCTAACATTTTCTTCGGAGTTTTACAGTAACATGTACACTTAGTCATCCTCTTAGGTGTTATATCCGAGGCGTAAAAGTTGAATGTTGGATTACAAAACCGCTTTTCCTCTTTTCGAATAGGCTTTTCGATATATTCCAATGGATTTAAGTCCTGGCGAAATCAGTAGACAGGAATTGATCAAACGCATTTAGAATTTGGTTCTATCGAAAAACCACGCATAAGACCGCCACCTACGCGTAAGGATCAGCTATTGAGAATGCCCTTTCGTCAGCACTTTCTCCTTCCAATCTCCACCTTTGTAAACACAGATTGAGGCACAGAAGCATTACGTCAGCCCGAGCGAGGCCTTATCATATACGGATATAACTGGCTTTGTCATTCCTTCGGAAGAATATTGATGTCGTAGGGGGCCGGTATTGAACCGCTGCAGAAGTGTACGTTTCACAAGAAGTGGTTCGGTAACACACATCGTTTAGTCAGGGCTGACCAGGAATTGAAGCGTTACCATGGAAAAGGTGTTTTAAGTCAAAAAACAATAATTTTACAGGAGAGGCAAAAAAATTGTTTTTCACTTTTTACTTCGATTTATTAATCAAACTAAACGTAAATGACCAGTAAGTGACCAGAAACGAAACAATAGGCTGTCTCACAGCAGGAAGCAGGATAAAATGTATGAAAATGTAAAATTTAGGAGCAAATTTCTTCGTAAAAACTGCGATATTTCAAGTCCAAGAAGTCAATCATGGCTAGCGAGTCCTTTTTTTGGGGTCAGCAATAGTCGGCCTGGCCTGGAGCTCCGGAAAAGGTCCTATCTCAGCAATGTTTTGAAAGGATTCCTCTCTTCAATATTTTCAACTCTTTCCACTGTTCTAATGCATTCAGAGTATTGGTACGTTACATTGGTAATGATCAGTGTTTTGACAACAAAAGAAACAATAATACTTACTGGTTTGAAGGGAATGAACTTGATTGACATTGTTGTGAAGCATTAAACCATGGAAACTTTTGAGAACAGGCGAATTGTCGCTGCGAAATAAAGAAAACACAACCTCATAAACAAATATAACCGCGTGACCGTGACTTAACACTGTTTCTATGCCAATGTACTAGGAGTTAACTCGAGTGGCATCTTTGGAGAGCTCTTCCAAATAAACTATTGAAGCTTTCGACATAACTCCTTTTCCATGCCATTGGCCTTAGATCTGGCTATCTTTTCCACGAAAAAAAAAAAAAAAATTCGACCTTTTGTGACTTAACACCATCTCCATGTCAACGCTTCAATTATTCTGGCGTGGTGGAGGGCAGGGAAGGCTCTTTTTATTTAAAAAAGTATATATCGCCTCAGAGTTTGGTTTCTGCTGTCCACATTTGAAGGTTTTTCTGCTCCCCCACTCAACGGTCCAAAAATAAGATTCTTTGGTATATCATTGTACTCAATTAATTTTCAATATTGAACCTTTGTAATCAAACCAGAAAAAAATACGATCCCCCACCCCTTCCTCGCCCTGAAAATTTGTTGGTTTACGTTTAACGATGCGCAGGATCCAAAAATCGAACAAAAAGATCCGTCCGTCCGCCATACGCCTCACTATCGTCCGGGCACGCAAAAACCGAGCAAATCCCAGATGAGGCGATTCGAACATATTTCCAGTTTGGGAAAAAGATGTAGAATTCAGTATTCGAAGAAAAAAGATCTAATGGATATCAGCATGGGTGCAAAACTGTAAAATGGTGCAACATGCGTACAAATTTCACTTTATTTCCAGCGCATTAACTGACTCTCAGGATTTCTTTTTCGTTCTCACCTTTTTTCGCTTTGTTCGGACACCCTTAAGATTAACATTCATGTCGAAAAAGTTTGCTGGTGCACAACGTTATCGATTCATCCACTTATTTGCCAGTTTTTTCAAAAGCTCCATCTCCAAAAAAACTCTTAGCTGTTTAGGAATCAGTGTGATGCCTTCGGCGGGTGCACAACACCCTCAACCCACTAACCAGTTGACAGAATTTGTTTTCACATTTTACTACTGACGAAACTGTGAAATCCAACGTAAAAAGTAGATAGTTTTATTACTGATGATTATTGTTAATGGAGTGATTGTTACTGATGATGACCTAACTGTCTAAATCGATTTAAAGTTGTAACTCTTTTAATATTCTCGTAATAGACTACGTTTTCTTTCACAAACTCTGTTTTTTCTAAATAAGTAGTATGGTGGTGGACCCCATAAGGGGCTCAAGATTTTGTACTATATTTGTAAGTTGAATCATACGGTTACATCTATTATCTGAGCTGTCCATATTTTACTGCAGTTACTGCTGACTTGCAATCGGATCGACTAAGGACCAACTTACAACAATTCTACCCCAGAAGTTAGGTTAAAACTACGCCCCTCATGCTTACGAAACCAAACCCCTGTTTATACCCATTTTACACCCAGATATGTGAATCTGGCAAGCTAAATGTTTGGGCCAACGTGAGGCCAAACCTTTTTGTCAAGTTTCGGAGTTTCTCTACACTTACGGGACATTTTAGGAGGTTTTTTATCGTTTTTTTATGATTCTGGACCACAGTGTCAGTCAAGAGGGCTTTTCTCCGAAACTACTGCCGAAATCAAAGTGCTGAAATATTCAAAATGATATTGTCAGAAACTTAACAAATAATGCACATTTTCAAAGTAATATTTATGTTTTTATGTTCGTTATTCATACACATCCCTCCGATGAATCGAATTTGACATCTCAGTCCACTTTATCTTTATTCGTTCGCTCTCCCTAAGGGCTGAAACCTTCACAGAATAAAATATCATCAACATGAATGTGAATTTGAACGTTTTTGAACATAGTAGAAGTCACTTTATTTTTACTATCTCTTTTATTCCTATCAATGTACCGACATACATGCGATTTTATTAAGCCATCGAAGATTTTATGAATGATTTTCCAGGACACTGAATAATGTGTTATTCCGATGCTTAAACCCGTATTTGAAGCGAGAATGGCTATGGGGGTTGACACCAAATGGCCACCAGTTCAACAAAGACGTGAAAATTATAAAAGAATTCAACGGGAAAGTACGAACATTTCAACAAATTCAAGATTTGCTCGATTGGATTATGTATAACATAAGATTAGTTTTACAACAACGTAATCATGTTCTGTTACAAATTTTTAGGTCGTTAGGGAAAGAATAAACAACTACAACCCATGCAAAGAGGAAAATGGCAACGACACTGATGAACAGATCGGAGGTAATCATAACATTAAGTGAATTCCATTAAACAGTTAGACCCAACTGCAATGTTCTTTATTTTTGATGAGACTTATTAATATTTTTTCCATCGCGTCACTAGGCTTCGGTAACTCATTCCAGACAATCACTCTCCTTAGCCCGAGAACCCAGTGCTGATTGTTCACCTCCTAATAACTCCCCATGGTTAAGAAAAACCCCAATCTGTCGCCCACAAAGGTGCTGTTTAGGCGATGTAAATTCTACTCAAATCATCGGTATTCTCATCTTGAATCTTAATCAGGCTCATCAGACAAGGATTCAGCTGTTATTATAAAACCAGACAGCAATTTCAAATTCAACGGTTGACTGTTTTTAACCTCATAAGAGGAACGGGAATCTCAAAACACATTTTGTTCTTCACACCACTCTCAGCCGGATTCCACATCACAATTCCAGTGCTGCAACTAGTTCAGACGCCTCAATTTATAATTCATGTCAAACTTTACCTCAAAAGAGATCGGTATTCTCAGATTGAATCTAAATCAGGCTCACCAGACAGGAATTCAAATGCCTTACCTAAACATTCCAAACAGCATTTAAATTTCGAATGAATTTAACTTTTCTTTTTGGTTTATTATTCAATAATAAACCATTGTAATCGCTCTTGAAAAAAAAAATTCTAACCGACAATTTCATGGTTTACGTTTCAAAGGGTGTAGAATCCAAATCTGCAATAAAAATTTTTCCGTCAGTCCGCCGTACGCTGTACGCACGATTTCTCCCAAACGGCTGAAGCAAAAAAGCTGAAATTTTCAGGAAAAATCCATGTTGGTTCGACGACGCCGCAATTCTTGAGCCAGCTCTCTCACTTAATTTAAAGTGCCCTTTAAAGGCTGTCAAAGTTTTGTAAAATCCCTAAAAACCTCAAAAAAAAGTCGAAGCGGCCTAAATTTGAACTCTTTTTGAAGAACTTTCTACGAGGAATCGAATGAGCCCTTCCCCAAGTCCGTAGCTCAAACCATTCCTGATGTATGGCCCGATTTATGGTGCCAACATTTGCATCCACATTCACTACATCACTAGGTTACTGCGATCAAAACAGAAACAACAGCGATGAGCGATTATTGAATTTCAGGAGGCACACAAATATGATCAACCGATCAACCTTATTTATTATAGCTTATTGTGTTCTATAAATAAGTGCGATCCAATGAAGAATTTTCAGTTTTGAAGCTTGATTTTTTGAAGAGATAACAGACTTTTTACGTCTGTTAGGAGGAATCCCTTAGAGTAATCCCTTAGGAGAGTAATTATCTGGAATGACAAGTGCTTTTCCATTCGTACTCACTCTTTTATTTCTAAACGATTTAAATAGGGAAGGGGAGGCAGCCTTTTTTGGATAAGCTCATCGAGCTGAATCTACTTCAACCGGGTTCTTGGAAAATCGAGGACATTCAAGAAGAAGTCGACACCATGCTGTTTGCTGTAAGTATGCTGTAGTTATAGCAAGAGAGTAAAGAGTCTACAACTATTACCTAAGGAATTTCAAACATTTTTTCTAATTCATCCAACCGTTTGCTCTAATTGAATTAGCGGATTTCGCAAATTAAATTAATGGTTCTAGATTAGATTCAAACACAGAAGACTAGCAATTAGACAAATTATGAATACCAGAGGGTCCCTAGTTGCACTGAACTAAGGAGAACCATAAAAAGATAAAATTGATAAAAAGCTTTATTCGATTAATTGTATTTGATTCGTAATACGCAATCATTTTGCGGTTTAATGAAAACATCGTTCATAAATGACGTCACACACTGAATTTCAAACCCTTTTATTTTTTATCAATTGATTGCTTTTCTCCAGAATGAAATCTATCAGATTCGGTTACAGTAACACGGTTGAATTACTTAGTTAATTGAATTTTTGATTTATTGGAGCTTGTAGGGAACACAATATAAGAAAATTAACGGAGAAAAACGTGATTTTTGCTCGCAGTTGTTAAGTTTTTGTATGTTTTTGATGGTTTAAAACGTTTTAGACAGAAAGTGAGTATATATTCGGACTGTTCAATGAATTTCCTATAAGACGAGCGTGTTGCGACAAAGTTTGAGTGAAATAGGCGATTACTGCAAAACTCAGCGTAAGGAAAGTTTCAAAAATCAAAACAAAAACTGTATTGAAAAAGGCCCTAATCGAACCAACCAAAAAAAACGGCTATCATTTCGGCATTCAAAAACTCCTAGAATAAATTTTTAAAAGCCGGCAACTCAGAGGTTGTATATTCACATAGATACATAATATGTTATAAACATATATTTTTTTCTTTTTATCATTTTCATAAAAATTGGCCCAATAGTTTCAGATAAAAACTTCCTTTTTTTTCGAAATTAACGTTTCATGACATGTAAACCAACAAATTTTTTTTTTTTCTTTTGGTAAATCAAAACTTCATTGTTTTTAATAATAAACCAAAGACACTGTTCAATGATAAACATTGTAAGCACCCACCCAAACATAATACACTGTCAGGAAAATTCCGGATCTTCCGATCACTTAATTTCTTTTTTGCTGTAAAAATACAAGTATATTTTATCGGGTATTCTATTTCATTTATTTATTATGGTCATTATTTATTTGCTTTTTTATTTTGATTTTTTAATTAATTGCAGGGACATGATACTTCTTCAGTTACGGTGGCGTTTGCTATTTGGATGTTGGGATTAAATACTGAAATTCAAGTAAGCGTTAAAACGTTGTTATGGTACATTCATCAGTTAAGTTTTTCCCTTAAAAGTATGTAGTACCCCTTAGAAATATGTCTACTCTCAACAATAACAGGATTTATCTTGATTTTATAGGACAAAGTCTATCAAGAGCAGTTTGAAATTTTCGGGGACGATCCGCGTGAAGTGAACCCCGAGGATTTGACAAAAATGAACTATTTAGAAATGGTCGTTAAAGAAACTCTCAGGAAGTTCCCGACGGTGCCTGTCATCATGAGAACCCTCCGACAAGACGTTCAGTTGGGTAAGAACCAATTAAATTATAACAAAGAAGGTAATGAAACGGAGCAGTTGTCCATTCCGAGGTTTGAGGCAACCTAAGTGCAACAAGCAGAGGATACCCTTGAATATGAAGAAAAATCTTGTTCCCTTAAGGCATAAGGCTTAGCAGTTTCAAGAAACAGGAAGGGAGAGCTACTCATATCCATCACTCTCCAGGGCTTTAAAAAAGCAAGCGGAAAGGAGGGAGAGTAGTTATGTACAGGGTAGCTGTAACTATGTAATTTTTAAGCGTTAATATTTGAAAGATATTGCCCATCTTGCCTTGGGCAGTGCGAAAGGAACGATCGTCAGGACAATCAATATTAGAGGATCCATAACTATCTAAAACCTTCTATCATATAACAAGATGGTAATTAAAGGAAAGTTAGCCCTCCCAAAGGATGAAGCCATATGCCTGTAACAGCCCCAGGATACCCCTGGAGCTCGGCTTCAGTTTTATGCTCAGCAGTAGTTGTTTCATGAAATGGAAAGGGCTTGACAGTGGTAACCTAGATTTTGTGCGATTTCGCCACTCCTCGTTATTATGGTTGAGGAATTTCAAACATCCAGATGGAGAGATGTCTAGAATATGTAGCCAATTTTGATATAACTATTTGGTACAGGACAGATCTGAAGCGTGAAAATGCAAATGGGTTGTGATTTCGGCCCTGCATATCTGAAGAGTTCAAGTTTGTGCAAGCCAAGAAGAAAAAGAACTAAAAGTTGAGGGTTGCTTTGAAATTGCATAATGAATGCCACCAGGTCCTACTATAAATTAACGAGAACAGCGGCTTGCTAACCGAATATCCGGACTGATCTTCATTAGGAGGATGAAGGTAAATAGCCAGAGAGGCAAATCGTGGCATCATTGTTCACATCCATCACCATATTTACGTACAATAAGTATGAGTTGCTATAGCATCATTCCTAAATAGTGGAATCTGCCGTCGAAATCTCTTAGCACAGGAAGGTCTCATACTATTAGCTCAAACTCACGTAAATATCTAGAACAAAACTTATCAGAAATGAACCGATTACTGAAGAACTGGGAGGAAAATGATCAGCCCCTGAAATAAAGATAGGGTTTTGAGGGAACAATTAATCACAATTAAAAGTTCGGCAGGCCTAAATCAAAAATGATGGAAAGCTATGTTATCTAGGAGGTATTTTATTCCTATTAAGGACAACATTTGATTTCGAAATGACTAGGAACAATTGATTCATGAGCTTCTACTTTTGGACTAGGTAGAAAATATTTAAATTAGTATTTCAAAATCAAATTATGAAGTTGGAAGTTACGTAGGTATTGCCTTGATTTTAAATGTGTGCAGGCGCACTATGACTGATCTGATATTCATACAAAATTGTTTGACCTCCTATACCTCGAATTTGTGAGAAACAAACGTTTCAAGGGTTCTCATTTGAGGAGGATCATGTCAGATTGTTCTCGTAGTAGATAATCGGTCATCTTGGCGGAACGTACACTTAAAATTCTTTGAACCAACATTTTCAGTTTTGTTTAAAAAACCCTGCCCAGATTACCATTAGCGGTTACGTACAAGCTTATTGCTGTTTAATAGCATTTCAAACGCCAAGCCCTAGTAACTTTTCCACTGCTGACGGATATTTTTTTCTAATTCTGCAGAGGGGGTCTTGATTCCAGCCGAAACCAACATCTTCATCAGCCCATTTCTCCTACACATGGACGAAAATGTGTATCCCGATCCTCACGTGTTCGACCCGGAGAGGTTTCGCCCGGAGGAATGCGCCAAAAGACACCCGTTTAGTTATATCCCTTTCAGTGCAGGTCCAAGGAGCTGTATTGGTAAGTAACTGCTACCAAGCTGCTGAAAGTTTTTTTTCACGTTTGAAAAAGTAGGTTCAGTCGTGCAGCATACACGGATTATCTTAGTGTTTCGGTTTATTATTCAATAATAAACCATTGTAATCGCTCTTGAAAAAAATTTTAACCCCCCTGAAAATTTCATGGTTTACGTTTCAAAGGGTGTAGAATCCAAATCTGCAATAAAAATTGTTCCGTAGGTGTACGCCGTACGCACGATTTCTCCCAAACGGCTGGAGCAAAAGATCTGAAATTTTCAGGAAAAATCCATGTTGGTCCGGCGACGCCCCAATTCTTGAGCCAGCTCTCTCACTTAATTTAAAGTGTCCTTTAAGGGTTGTCAAAGTTTTGTAAAATCCCTAAAAACCTCAAAAAAAGTCAAGGCGGCCTAAATTTGGACTTTTTTTTTAAGAACTTCCCACGAGGAATCGAATGAGCCCTTCCCCAGGTCCGTAGCTCAAACCATTCCCGATTTATGGCCCGATTTATGGTGCCAACATTTGCGTTATATTGGTTTATTATTGTTTTTGTTTTGATTACAGTAACCTAGTGATGTAGTGAACTCCTAAAAGGGTTTATAGCCGATACACGGGTTGAAGTATGCTGATAACCATTTAAAAAAAAACGCTGCGAATTCTTTCACTGGGGTTTATTATTCAATTGGCTTCCGTTCATGATTTGAATTTCTACTAAGCTTTGGAGTATGCGTGTTTCACAGGTGATAGAGGCACACAAATATGATCAACTGATCAATCGAAATAGGTATTTTGGTTGAGAACAGATTTACGTGCTCGATGCATATCTCCTGAAGTTCAATAATCGCTCTATCACCTCTGAAACACGCACACTCCAAAGCTTAGTAGAAATTCAAATCAAGAACGTAAGCCAATTGAATAATAAACCCCAGTGAAAGAATTTGCAGCGTTTTTTAATTATAGTACTAATAGACACAAGTTTAACTATTCCACGCCTTTCAACATTTTTTTGTGCTTTTGAAAGCTTTTTGAAATGTTCTTATTTTTTGCGCTAGATTAGCTTTTATGCTTCAATTATGTAGAGAATTACTGCAAACACACAGATAATAATGACAGATAATAATCCGCAATAAATTCATGTACCTAACAAGGCAATACACAATGTCATTCGTTTACAACTACCTACTACAATTTATCAACACTCAGAATAATTTGAAAAGTTCAGGGAGGAAAAACAATTGTCAGTGCGTTAGGTCATCTATGAGTTTGCTCTGAAATCAAAACATCTATCTGGGCATGCGCGAAATTTGAAATCCACCAAGCACCATTTTCTCTATCCCTTCCCTCAAATCTTTAAGATAGTCCTATCGGGAAGAACGGATAAATAATCTAATATCATCCAGGACATGATCGTATCATTATTCTTTCGGCTATTTAACATGCACGACAGACCCGCAGTATTTGTTGACTAACCTTTTGAATGTGTGACTTAAGGACTTGTCAAATAGTAGGTGATGGTGAACTGTAAAGTGTGGCACATGAATTTTAATTGTTTTTTAACCTTAATTCACGTGATGCTATCTGTTTCTTGATTCGACTCAATTTTCGCGGAATATTGACCAAAATTTGTCTATTTTGCGTGAAAAATCATCATTTATGCCGGCTTTTTTTTCTCAGATTAAGATGATTTTTCACTTGATCACTGAAGAAGGTTTCAATATCCTATTTTTACATTTTTCATCCAGAACTCGAAAATTAATCCCCGATGCTCAATCTGAAAACATGCGCCTAAATAGAAAAACGGACGCAAAATAAACAAATTACTGAACAAAATTTGTTCAGTATTTAATACTGAAGCAGTTAAATACTTGGGTTTGACACTTGACTCCAAATTAAACTGGAATAAAAACATAGAAAAGAAGAAAGAAGAACTTAAAATCAAGTACAGAAGGATGTATTGGCTAATGGAAAGGAATTCCCATCTCTCTCTTCACAACAAACTGCTTATATATATAAAGGAGCTTCCTCATTCAATTACAGAATATTTCATTAAAATTGACCGGGAAGTACCGGCCTTGTACATGAAATTTCAGATTCGCTCATCGTAAGTTGATCACTGTTGATGATTCAATGGAAGAACTCAAGGAAAAGTAAAAACAGGGTCTAACGAAAGACAAGGAAGGGCGGAAAATTAGAAAGACCAAATGAAAAAGAAGACAAACGTACATGGAACACTTTTTAAAAACTCCATCTTGGTGTGTGCAAGCGTGACTATGTAGTGAGTGACATTTTTAAAGATTGTTCAGGACCCAATTTTCCAATTTGCTCCGTTTGTGTGTTTTCCAAATTTAGTTTGTAAATTCCGAAACTTATTCATGTTTGCACCAATTGTCAACGAAAATTTGGTTCTACATTTCGAATAAGGGGTTTGTTACATTTTTCTTCAAACTGCCCTTGTCTAATTATTTCAAGTTTTGTTTCGGAAAGCTGATTTTTTGTGAGTGTAACTTCCCTGATAGATTCAATCACTGAAAAAGTTGATATGCTTTCTAAACATTATGAATTCAGGGTTCAAAACAAATTATTCTATTATCCAGGCCACGGGTTTTTAAAAAAAATGTAGTTTGTCACTTCAATATTAGAAATAACAAACCAATATTTATGTGATTCAGATGTGAATTTAGACTTTGTTGATATTGAGGTTTTCGTATAGACGAACGTTCTCATTAGGTTCAAATCTGGCGGAACGAAGCACGAAGTCCTTTCAAAGTATGCGGAGGTGAAAAGGGAAAAACGAAATAATTCTGTTGGGTTTTGTTCGCGAAAAAGCTAAGAAAGGAACAAGCGAGCGCCTCTTCATTCAGAAGGTGGAAAATTATCTTGGTAGGAGGGGGGAGAAGCCGTAGGGGTGGTAGGGGCGTCGTATAGGGGTGAGTGGTGTTTGACGAGGGGGTGGTAGGTGAGTTGGATAAGGGAGGGTGGAGTTAGACGAGGGGGTGGGTGAGGTGCTAGTCGAGGGGGTGGTAAGAGAGGCGGATAGGGGTGGGTAGGGTAAGACGAGGGGGTGGGTGAGGCGCTAGTCGAGGGGGTGGTAAGAGAAGCGGATAGGGGTGGGTGGGTAAGACGAGGGGGTGAGTGAGGTGCTGGTCGAGGGGGTGGTAAGAGAGGCGGATAGGGGTGGGTGAGGTGCTAGTCGAAGGGGTGGTAAGAGAGGCGGTTAGGGGTGAGCGGGGTAAGACGAGGGGGTGGGAAGAGTTCGATCCGGGGGCGGTCGGGGGCACCACCCTCGACGCTCCCACCTGTGGGATACAAATCTGGGGCTGTGCCAAGAAATCAAATATTAAGAAAATCCAAACCTTTCCGAATAAAATACTGAGAAGTTTAGTTGGAGCCCCTTGGTACATGCGAAACGATGATATTCATCGAGATTTGAGGATGGAGGCAGTCTATGAAATTATTGCAAAATACGCAAGGAAGCATGAACATCGCCTCCTCAAACATGAGAACCCGGAGATGCTCTACGTTTTGGACAAAGAAGGTGAAATCCGACGTCTCAAGCGAAACAAACCACTTGATTTAGTTGTGCTGCGTGAATAGAAGTGCAATCGAACTCAGTGCTAATTAATTGAGCTATATTATAAAGGGCTAGGTTTTGCTGTAAACCTACCCTCTTGGAGTGTACCTTTATTGATATGTAAAATTGCTAGATGAAATGTATTTGATTTTTCAGTTGCAATTAATAAATCACGAAACAAAAAATTATTCGCAAAAATTGAGTCGAATAAAGAAACGGATAGCATCACGTGAATCAGCGTTGAAAAACAATGAAAATTCATGTGCCACACTTTACAGTTCACCATCATCTACTATTTGACAATTCTGGGGTTGCGCAACTTTGCGTGCTCGCTGAATCGGTTACGCGCAGTCAACAAAATTAGTTGAGGGGTCAACTTTTCATGAAATCTTGAGTAAAATCCGAATCTGCAATATTCGGGCTCTCATTTAAAATAAGAAAGTTAGTGTCAATTGCGCATGGTTGGGAGATCTTTGGAGAAAAATATGAAGAGTCAGAAAAAAAGTTTTGTTTAATCCCATTTTGACGATTTTAGGAGGGGGGGGGGGGGGGGAGTAACTCGTGGGACTCTTGTATTATAATAGTTAGGAAATTTTCCTAGCTATAACTACGTTCTGCTCCCATTTCGATTTAAGAGCTGTTTTGTTTGAATTATTTCCCTCAAAGGGATAGTACAAGAGAACTATTTGATTTTCTAGGTCAGAAATTCGCTATGTACGAAATGAAGGTTATACTTTCAACGGTGGTCAGATTCTGCAAAATCAAGTCCATAACCAAAGAGGAAGACGTCAAACTCATCCCTTCCGTCCTCATTAGACCGTCCATACCGATCGAAATAGTTGTGGAACCCAGGACCCCATCTGTGAATTTCAACGCTTAACCTCAGGGAGAAATATGTGTAATTGGAATGAACTAATTATATATTTTTACAACCAGTTCGGCCTCTTGTTCTACCATATACGTTACCAAGTTAATACTACCACATTTTAAAATGGATTCGAGGACCAATGAAACTAAACAGTCCTCAAAAGAGGGCTGAGTACGTATTAGTTTAAAACCAAAATATATTTGATGAACAGTTAAGAGAAATATTATTTAATACTTGATCAGCTGGTTTATTAGCCACACGTTCAATAACTGTACCCCGTCTGTCAGCGTAAAAGGACAGCCAGCATTACAGAAGTAAACCTTTCTGTAATTATTTGCAGGTTTTCGGTAGGTAGGTGTACACTTCTAGGAGGGCAGATTTTTTTAAACATCATCTGCTCCATTATTGTTGGTTTATTATTCAATAATAAAAAATTGTAATTGCTCTTTAAAAAAATAAATTCTAACCCCCCCTGAAAATTTCATGGTTTACGTTTCGAAGGGTGTAGAATCCGAATCTGCAATAAAAAATTTTCCGTCAGTCCGCCGTACGCACGATTTCTCCCAAACGGCTGGAGCAAAAAAGCTGAAATGTTCAGGAAAAATCCATGTTGGTCCGCCGACGCCCCATTTCTCTCACCTAATTTAAAGTGCCTTTAAGGGTTGTCAAAGTTTTGTAAAATCCCTAAAAACCTCAAAAAAAAAGTCAAAGCGGCCTAAATTTGAACTCTTTTTGAAGAACTTTCCACGAGGAATCGAATGAGCCCCTCCCCAGGTCCGTCGGTCAAACCATTCCCGATCTATGGCCCGATTTATGGTGCCAACAGTCAAGTTATTTTGGTTTATTATTGTTTTTGTGTTGCTATCAGTAACCTAGTGACGTAGTGATGTAGTAATGTGGATACTGGAGTGAAGTCCTAAAAGGCTTTGTAGCCGATACACGGGTTGAAGCATTCTGATAACCATAAAAAACGCTGCAAATTCTTCCACTGGGGTTTATTTTTCAATTGGCTTGCGTTCATGATTTGAATTTATACCAAGCTTTGGTAAACGTACCAACCTTTGGAGTGTGCGTGTTTCACAGGTGATAGAGCGATTATTGAATTTCAGGAGATATGCATAGAGCACGTAACTCTGTTCTCAACCAAAATACCTATTTGGACTGTTCAGTTGATCATGTTCGTGTACCTCCTGAAATTCAATAATCGCTCTATCACCTGTGAAACACGCACACTCCAAAGCTTAGTAAGAAATTCAAATCATGAACGCAAGCCAATTGAAAAATAAACCCCAGTGGAAGAATTTGCAGCGTTTTATTTTGCTTTTCTTAATACGCCTAAAAATAAATAATTGAATTTTTATCGGACGTTAAACCATCAGAGTAAACGACTCTTTACGTGCTTCGCAATCTGCACCTAGGTTGTACAATATTATTTACCATTTACTTACATAATCAAAATGGGCTGGGAATCAATAACATATTTTTTACACCGTTATAGGAACAAATTGATTTAATTCGGTTGAACAACAAATTGTGCATCAGCTCAACATTATTTGCAGTCATTTTTTGGTGCGGTTCAAATTTTAAATTTACAATACAGTACTTACAAAATACTCCGTTATAACTTATTTTGCGGTTTGTAATATAAATGTGTACACTGTATTTGAGGCTTGATGCTTTGATGATCATAGAAATTATAAAAATTAGAACATAAATATATAAAATCCAATAGATTTATTCCTTCTTAGCGTTGTTTAATGTTTCTTGGAGCTTCTCCCCAAGTTCTTTCCCTCTGGTTTGAAGTTCGTCTCCGAATTTCTGAACCTGCTTGTAGAGGTCAGATGAGCTCACGTTCTTAACGAACGACTGAAGTCCTTCTTGGAAGCCTTTGAATGCGTTTTGAATCTTTTCAATGGCCTCAGAGTTCCTGTCAATGATAAATTGGTAGCATTCTTTATAGTTTATCGTGACGATTTCAACGTTAAATATTGTACTTAAAAAGGGGGAAACTTAAAGGAAAGATGAGTTTAAGATAGAATGTCATAACCTTACAATTCATTTTATTTCAAAACTGATCACAAGGTTGAATTTGGAGTTTGGTAACAGGTTTGCTGATATCAAAGTTAATAGCATTGAGACATTAAAGTTAGTGGTTTGATTTAGTTGAAAGTTTTAGCCATTTTTCCGAACCATCACTTCAACTTTGCTAAATGGTGAGATTTAACTAAATAAATCAACTAGTTATCAATGAATAGTGCTAAAACTATCACTTGAAATTTTGCTTCATCTAACCTTTTTGGCATGGTGTTTCTAAAACAACAAAAGGATTAATAGAGTCAGCAAACCCATAAGGAGCAGCTTTGCCGTATTCAGCACTAAAACGTTTTTGGTATTATACCAAACATTGTACATAGAATAAAGCAGTATTTACCTATCACTTAATTTCAATAAAATATATGTAAAATATTTGTAAGATCAGGTAGCAGGCAAACAAGCCCCATTCTTGAAATCTTGAATGCTTGGGGACTCAATGCACAATGGGGATCTAAAGTAATACATTATAGAGTCCACTAGCCCTATGAACCTTGGATGGCAAAGGCACAACCTTGTTTTGGCCAGGATGGGAAAAAGTAGGTCACACTTTATACGGTTCGGCGACCCAATGCACCTTGGGCTCTTAAAAGCAACCCAGTTTTTGCCAGAGTAGTAACCAATAGTTCTTCATAGATCTTGTGTGCCAAAGGTACAACCCAGTTTTGGCTAGGCTGGGGGCTACGTAAATTCGTAGAGTTAGGGTGCCAAAGGTAAACCCCAGTTTTGGCAAGACTAGGTACCCAAAGTTTATAGAGTTCGAGTGTCCAATGCACGTAGGATGCCAAAGGCCCAACCCAATTTTGGCCAGGCAACACTTGATCGACTTCTGGTACCCAATACACCTTGGGTCCCAAAGGTACAACCCAGTTTTTGCCAAGCTGGATGCCCTAAGTAACGCTTTTTATTTCCCAGATGCCAAACGTGGTCACTCGATGTCGTATTTAACCAATGTTCTCAAAATAGGTACTTACTCGGCTGGAGCCTCCCTCTTGAGCCTCAGCTGCTCGTAAGTTTCCTTAATTTTATTTTCAATCAAATCGATATCTCTATCCCTCTGCGTAGACATTATATCGTACAATTTGTTGACAGTTTTGTTAACTGAAGTGAGCACTTCCATGATTTCCTCGTGTTGAACTTTAGCAGCGTCATCTCCGAAAACCTGTCAAAATCAAGAAAAGTCTCATGAAAATGTATTGTTACGTAGCCACATTTTATAATAAGCATATTTTTCTTTTTTTGTGGGGAGGATTCACACAAGGTAACCCAATAAGTCCTTTCTATCAACCCTATTAAATTTCAATTCGTCATTATCGTTAATTTGAGTCGTAAATTTCCACTATACCCTTTTTGCACACACTTTTATAGCATTTTCAAACAGTAACCCCTGATTTTAATGCAGCTTACAATTCTCCGAGAAATATAATGAAAAATTTTGGTTCATTGATCTCGGAGGTTCAAACAATTTTAGTTTTTGTGCAGCGCAATACTTATCATTCTACCAATATCGATGAAATTCATAAAGCATCATCTTGAACATCCTGCTTGAACGAAATCGGTCTGATTTATCATGAAAAATAGTCATTAATAAAAATAATCACGTTTGCGTTTGCGAACTCGCTCTACGGATTTCACAGCATTGACATTCATTTGGGACTATGTAAAAGCTAGTCCGAACGATCCCTCGTAATTTCATCGATCGAAAAGAAGGCGAATTTACTTAGGTGATCTCGAGTAGACAGAACGAATTTGTCCTTAAAAAGTACAATTATCGTATAAAGAAAGGTAATTTTTCGTCGGTGATTTGATCAAAATTATTGTTTGGTTAAAAGTTACACCAGGAATTTGATTTTACCTAGTGATTCAGAGTAAACAAAAAACGCTGCAAATTCTTTCACTGGGGTTTATTATTCAATTGGCTTGCGTTCACGATTTGAATTTCTACTAAGCTTTGGAGTGTGAGTGTTTCACAGGTGATAGAGTGATTATTGAATTTCAGGAGATATGCATAGCACGTCGAAATCTGTTCTCAACCAAAATACCTATTTGGATTGATCAGTTGATCATATTTGTGTGCGTCCTGAAATTCAATAATCGCTCTATTCCTGTGAAACACGCACACTCCAAAGCTTAGTATAAATTCAAATCGGTTGAACGCAAGCCAATTAAATAACAAACCCCAGTGAAATAATTTGCAGCGTTTTTTATATTGATATTTAAATTTATATATTGGCATTCCCTAAAAAGTTCAAAAAGTTGTTCGTTTGTGTTAATACATCAGATTGACGGGAAAACTTGTTGGTCTAGGCATTTTAAAATTGACAGCTGTATTAAGCATTGAAAATAATTGGTAACGACCCCGGGGTTCTTGCTTACACTTGTAGTATCTGACTGATGAAACAAGGAGAAACCACTCCGGCCCCTTGTGAGAACTGCGAAACCTATTAATATGCAGTTTCAAAGGCTGCAAAGTGGGAAACAATTTAATAGAATTGAGAACAAAATGTTATTGTAGAATAGAATTTATTATGTTTACATCATACCTGGGAGGTTGACAGTGCCAACAGTACAGCGAACAGTATGGGAGACATCTTCTTCGGGCAATGAGACCAAATTGACTGAAGGGGTTTGCCTAAGGCGATGAAAGGCTCCCTGCTAGATTGGCTTTATCTGTATCGGACTCGGGAGAATTACTCAAGACGAGTCAAATAATACTGAAACTACAGAAGGGAGCCAAAGGTCAAATTGGGGTTCCCCGTCAAATAGAATAAAGATCGAGGTCGGTCAGATAATATACGGGTTTGTCTTGATGAAGACAATCTAGAGAGGAATGATAGTAAATACGAATTACGAGGGGTATAGGAACAACTATGAATTCGACATCCATGTCAAAGATAGCGGGGGGTCAAATAATAAACGATACGGAGGGCGTCGACCTATTTCCATGGTCACGGCCATCGCATGTTTTCCTTGTTACACCAATCACCATTTGAAACGTTTTGGATTAGGCACTGTTTTTACTAATAACCCTTTTTAATATGACAAGAAACAATTAAAGTCAACTCCTTCCCAAAATTGGTTGCTTACCATCTCAAGACACGGATATTCAGCAAATACAAATACAATTGTTTTTCCAGTACTTAGAGAGTTTCGTTGCCCCAATTTCGGAGCACCCTTGCTGTCTCGAGGGACTTCATTGTGTATGCTAAATGACTCAGGATGGTTGCAGCTAGTGAGATTTTGTCAAGCTGCCTGAAGTCCGATTAAATAATTTAATAAAACAATGAATGGAATAATGATGTAAATTTATTGATGGTAAACGCAATACTCTGACAGACGAGCATTGTCGATTCCCATGTACATCGTTCTGCATTTGTTTTGTTAAAATTTTTTTCAATAAATGCATGCTCTCTCTCTCTCTCTCTCTATCTCTCTCTATCTCTCTCTCTCTCTCTCTCTCTCTCTCTCTCTCTCTCTCTCTCTCTCTCTCTTTCTCTCTCTCTCTCTCTCTCTCTCTCTCTCTCTCTCTCTCAATTCCTTTCTTCCATCGTGAAATTCAAAACTTGATATTCAAAACCACAGTAAAATTGGATTGAGCCAAAAAGAGTCGTGAAAATCGGTTAAGGATTGCAGGCTGATCAGCGTCGGCATAATTTGTGCAATACTCACATTTACCTTTTTTTTCAAAGATTTGGTCTCAGTACGTTCTGAAACGGATTTGTGTGCAGTTATTTTGTTTTTCTCATGTTTTGGTTGTTCCTTTACTGAGGAAGCCTTCAATTAGAGGGAAGTGCTTAAAAAGTTCATACAGGAGAGAGGGGTTGTCATTTTCTTAGTAATTTTGGATGCAGAATCAACTGCCATAAGTTCAGATCCATAGAACCTCATCCACAGCAAATAATCGCGGTTTCTGAACCTAAAAGTACCGTCACAATGACGATTTTTGTCATTTTGGTCATTTGAAATCTTTCAGAATAGAATAATTCCGGGTGTAAGAATTCACTCCCCTCCTCACAATTCTATTTTATGAATCTTGAAATGTAAACCGACAATTTCTGAAGGGGTGTTGAAGAAATATCCATTTTTGTCGATTACGAAAGTTCATAATTGGAATAAATAAACCAAAAGAAAGAGTTGAGTGGATTAATTGCATGCTCGCACGTAGAGTAGTGGACGTTATCGAACTACAGTTGCTGAAAATTATCCCGCACGTACAAACAAAGATAACGCAATTCCGTCCGTGTAGCCTTCAATATTACCTATCGATATCGACGGAGTTACCTAGCGAATTGTAGGGGCACTTGACTCCATCCGCTCTTACCAGTCCCTCAGTTACCGATCTGGTTTTCGTTCAGGCTAACGTAGGGGAATTCATCACTTGAAATCTAAAGGCGCTTTATAAAAATTGTGACTAGTAACATGTAGTGCGTTATAAGTGATTTGCGGCTGTGGTGTGACATTTATTGGGGAACTGCGGTGACATTTCGAACCATGAACTCCAACGCTGTAATACACCCTACGGCTTTCGACTCCAGTGATGGTGAAGACGAAGAAAGCGGTAACGTCATAATTCTAGAACTATTACACAAGGTGTCCCGACCTAGCTCATTAAACGCTATGATACTTTGAAGATTTAAATTGTTTTTTGAACTATTTATCTTGGGTATCTAAAATGCCACAACTCTCTTAAACTATACTTTGAAATCAAGTTTGAGGACACCGCCCGAAAGAGTGTCAATTTCCTATTTCCACAGTACGAACTGTAAGTGGAAAATTAGCAAAGCAAAAGACCAAATTTTGAGAATTTATGAAAAAAAAAACTTTTGGTTTTTTATTTTTCAATAATTTTGCATTCTACGTAAATTAATCACTGATCACTGTACATTAGACTCAATGGTGCATCATCTAAATTTGCCAAACCGCGCCTCTGTACCCGTTAAGTGCATTCAAGATTAAAATACTTGAGCTGCCGCCAGCCAAGCGGTCTAGGTCAGACTTCCCGTCGAACGGACTCAGCAGGCCTGCTCTCCAGCTCAATCGTCAACCAGAATGTAGACGACACATTGTCATTACCCGAAGGTGAGTCTTTTTCAAATGGTGAGCGAACGGATCATTCTTACAGCAACCCAAATGGACTCATTCTACTCAGAGAATGATGAATGAATTACCAGCTGTCATCTTTCACTTTTTTTCTTCTTAACTTCTGCTTAACTTCGCAAGCCATAGTCCCAGCACCGAAAACACAACTGTGGAGCACCGAAAACACAACTAAAAACATATATTCTACAATATGCCATTCTTGATCCAACATTTACCGGGTCAATAAAAGATTGCCCCAAATTTTTCATGAAGCAATAATTGTACAGTATTGTAATTATAATACAATTATAAGCAATAATTGTAATTATTACAAAAAGAAGATTTTCACAAGAACTGTCGGACTCTACTGAAAGCAGTACGTCTACTAAGATGACGGTTACTTTCTTTACTTCATTTTTTTTTACTTTCAATATATGCCAAACTATTGTACAAAGGAACTTTTCTTTTGTAACTGTGTTCAGAGTACGTGCTGAATTGAAGTTTTATATCCATACTCGATTTATTAAATTTTATACAATATCTACCAGTTCCCCTTAACAGCACAAGGCAAGTCCTACGGTTGAGGAATACCTACATTCCATTGTGTTTAAAAATTCTCGATGCGATGTTGTTTTCTTCTGAATAAAATTCATTTTCATTTAATTTCAATTTCTATCTCCGTACTACAACAAAAATAACCTCTCACATCGAAAGTTTTTTGAAATTTCGATTTTTTACAGTTTAATCTTTATTTAAAATCCCTTAGGGTTGATTGATCGAATGAAAAGATCACTGCTCACTCCGGATCTAAGTCGGATTTTTTAGGAAAATATCGTAAAATTTGATCCAGCAGTTTTTATGAAAAGCTTCATAATTCTTACTTTTTTATTGCAATTTGAAATTTACATACCTGGGAAAGTAGACCAACACCTTTGGAGAGAGATAACAAGGATTCATTATTGAAAATAATAAACCAAAATCCGTCCGAAGCTTTCCTCCGAAACTACTGGACCAAAACTTGACGAAATTTGGCTCAAAAATCTAAATTCTAAATCATTGATTCGGGATGTGCAAGCATTTTTGATCAATCAACCATTGAGTGAGTCTTATGAGATCAATCGGGTTGCTAAACGACCATCCGTTCGCACACCATTTTAAAAACCTCATGTTTGGGTACAGAAAAACCGGTCGTCTACGGTTGTGTAGACGGTCGAGCTCGAGCTGAAGAGCCGGTCTGACCATCACGTTCAACGGGTAGTCAGAGCCAGACCGCGTGGCTGGGGATCGCTCAAGTACTTTTATATTGAATGCGATCACAAGGTGTGGGGATGCTCGGCATCGAGTTTAGATAACATACCACAGACTAATTCCAGACAAGTGATTTACGTAGAAGGGCTATCTAATGTATAATAAACCGCCGTTTATCAATTTACGGCGTTTTTTCAATGTTTTCTCTAGAATTTTAATCCAGTTTGTAACTCCTATTTCCCATTTTAAAAAAGGTTTCCAGAAACCCAGTTTCTTAACGGTATAACACGGTGGACTCTGTGGGAATAGTAACTTAGTCTTTTATTCATTGAAATTGTCAACTGTTAACTCATTCCTTCACTAGGAGAAAGGGCCTGAATATCTCATATTTGGAGCGAGGAGGAACTAGAAGATCATCGTTTGATTCACCGAAAAAATACACAACATTTTACAGCAAACTTTTTTTTTTTGCTTTTTTTTTTGGCAAGTAAATTTTTTTCATGTATTTACTCAGTAGAAGATTTCCTTTGCAAAATGTAATTGATAATGTTTTAAAATACCATTGGAATGCCAAGATACCTTTGGTTTATTATTCAATAATTGTAATCGCTCTGGAAAAATTCTAACCCCCTGAAAATTTCATGGTTTACGTTTCATAGGGTGTAGAATCCGAATCTGCATAACATTTTTTCCGTCCGTCTGCCGTACGCCGTACGCACGATATCTCCGAGACGGCTGGAGCACAAGATCTGAAATTTTCAGGAAAAATCCATCTTGGTCCGACGACGCCCCAATTCTTGAGCCAGCTCCCTCACTCAATTTAAAGTGCCCTTTAAGGTGTAAAAGTTTTGTAAAATCCCTGAAAACCTCAAAGCTAGTCGAATCGGCCTAAATTTTTCCTATTTGAAGAACATACCATTAGGAATCGAATGAGCACTTCCCCACGTCCGTAGGGGCAAACCATTCCCGATGTATGGCCCGATTTATGGTGCCAACATTTGCGTTTTTTCGTTTATTATTGTTTGTTTGTAACCTAGTGATGTCCGGCCGATAGCGTCGAGTTGTAGTGAATGTGGATACTGGAGTGATAGCCGATGTGAATACTTGTAGTTAGTTCTTTTGGTAAATATTATTCAATATTATTACCGGGGTAAATAAGTATTCTTTCACTGGGGTTTATAATTCAATTGGCTTGCGTTCATGATTTGAATTTATAATAAGCTTTGGAGTGTGCGTGTTTCACAGGTGATAGAGCGATTATTGAACTTCAGCGAGATATGGAGATATTTGCGTGGTGCATAGACCACGTAAATCGGTTCTCATCCAAAACACCTATTTGGATTGATCAGTTGATGATATTTGTGTGCCCCCGCTAAATCTGTCTACCTTTGGCTACATCGTTTAAATTTGGATTTTGGAAGTTTTAACGCAATACGAGTGCCATAAATTATAGATGTTTTTATTGTGGGGGGGGGGGGTATTGAGGTTCCAAAAAAACGCTGCAACTTCTTTCACTGGGGTTTATTATTCAATTGGCTTGCGTTCATGATTTGAATTTCTACTAAGCTTTGGAGTCAATGTGTTTCACAGATATTGCGATTATTGAATTTCAGGACACAAATATGATCAACTGATCAATCCAAATAGGTATTTTGGTCGCGAACAGATTCACGTGCTCAATGTATATCTCCTGAAATTCAATAATCGCCCTATTTTTTAGTAGAAATTCAAATCATGAACGCAAGCCAACAGTGAGAGAATTTGCAGCGTTTTTCTTTCTGAGAGAACGCTGTTTGTCCTCGGAAATGGTGGTTACGAACCAGTTTATTTAATAACAACGGGAAACAAAAAAACTGTTTTTTTTTTTCTTAAAATTTGAAAATTTGATATTTGTTTTCATTATCTATTTAAAGGTTGGAAGATTTTTACTTTACACCAAGGAGACATAAAATTTGACGCTCTTTCCAAAACTGTCCTCAAAATTGATTTAAAAGAGAATTTTAAGGGAATTAAAGCCCTAGAAGTAAAAAAACCTCTGCCAAGTGGGTGTGGCACATAGCTTCCTCGTATCCATAACATAACTGTATAGATCATTGAAATTTATTATTGACTAAAGAACTTCGTTCAATTAGGCGAAGTAAATGTTGAATTAGGGTAAATTTATTGTTATGCAGGAGCTTAACTTGAGAAAATAAAGGTAGGCATGTTCAACTATTGAACAAACCATAAAATATACCTAATAAGTCCGAACAATCCCTGAAAATTTCATCGAAATCAGTCAAGAACTCCCGGTGTTATGCTTGTGGCAAGGATTTCACGTTTGCGCATGCGCAGAGGCTGCTATTGATCCGGGGGTTATGAAACTCATAGGGGACCATCTATACCCTAACCCGCACAATCCCTGAAAATTTCATCGAGATTGGTCAAGAACTCCCGGAGTTATGCGAGTAACAAAGATTTCACGTTTGCGCATGCGCAGAGGCTACTATTGATCCGGGGTCATGAAACCTATAGGGGACCAACTATACCCTAACCCGCACAATCCCTGAAAATTTCATCGACATTGGTCAAGAACTCCCGAAGTTATGCCCGTAACAAAGATTTCACGTTTGCGCATGCGCAGAGGCTACTATTAATCCGGAGATCATGAAACTCATAGGGGACCATCTACACATCAAACCAAACAATCCCTGAAAATTTCATCGAAATTGGTCAAGAACTCCCGGAGTTATGCGCGTAACAAGGATTTCACATTTGCGCATGCGCAGAGGCTACTATTGATCCGGGGGTCATGAAACCTATAGGGGACCATCTACACCCCAACCCGCACAATCCCTGAAAATTTCATCAAAATCGGACAATAACTTCGTGTAGTTTTGCCCGTAACAAGGATTTGCTGACAGACAGACAGACAGACAGACAGACAGACAGACAGACAGACAGACACACAGACAGACACGGAACCAAAATTGTTCAGAAAGGTCTAAAACGCAAAATGCGAGTGGAATTTTTGATTTTGGAGACAAAAAAATTTTCACATTCCGAAAGTGAAAACAATGCTTCCGCTACTTTAGTAGACTCGGAAGCAAAATCTTGGAAAGTTCGAATTCAAAAGTTGGAAGAACAACCAGCAAAAAAATGCCAAGAAACAATAGTTTTCAATTAAAAAAAAGGATTTGTGGTAGCAACCAAAAATAATGATACCGAAAAGACTAATGATGAGCAGTCTCATTCCAATCATTAATTAATTAGTTAAGATAATGATTTTAAAACCTCTGGGGTAGATTTTGAGTGATTTGCTTCTAATTTTAGCATTAGGATTTCGTTTAAACCAGTCATGTCAAAGATACCACCAAGATAGAATCTTGTTTTTAGAGCTTTTAGACTTTAGACGATTTCTCTTCGGAAGTTTTTAAAGGCGCACACTACGTTTGTAAGTAACAAAAATGGAATTCCCAATTTTCAACAATCTATTCAATTTTGAAGCTTCACAGGCACCAATTCATTCGCAAATGGAGTTCATTAATCTTCAATCGGACAGTATTTTGAAAGAAACATTTAAATGGAACAAACATCGCACAATACTTACGAATGAACATCCCCAAACAATTCTTAAATATATGATCCCAACATTAATGAACTTGTCAAAAACAAGAGAAGTCAGTTATATGGATCCTCGAGCTCAAATAATTACCCTCTTTTTCAACATTGATACGATTTTTGACACACTTTATAATATATAATTAAATAAACAAAATGTTTCAGTTAATTTTTTTATTTGTATCTGGCCTGGCTACACATACTAAATTTAATATATGGCCCTTTGCAAAATTTAGTTTGACACCTCTGGTTTTAAGTTTAGTTCATCGTCTATGGATTATTTTTATAATTCAACACAATAAACCAAAATCAAATAAATAGATATCGCCGGAACGAACAAACCGCATTGAAAAAGTCCTCTTGTAGAAGTCAATTGAAAACAAACGGAAAATGTATTCAATTCAAGAACATGTCTCCTATGATGAACACTATGCCGTAAATGGTGTCATCGTAATTCTGTATGTTATAGGAGTGGGTTTAACATTCCTTTGAGGTTACCAATCACATTAATTATACAGGGTGTCCCAGGAGTTATGCACAATCCGACTACTACGTGTTCTAAAACTCATTTCCGATCAAAAATGAATCATAGCAATTTTTCGCCAGAGGCCTCGTTTCCGAGCTATTCGTGATTTAAGATTTTTTTTCGTGTTTTTGATGTTATGTCATTAAAACTGTCATGACTCTCTCAATTTTGGAGATAGTCCAAATCTAATGACACCGTTGGAAAGAGCGTTAAATTTTCTATCTACTTGATAGAAAAAAAATTTTATTGCATTGAAGATGAGCGAAAATGGCAGTTTTGTCCTCAAAATCGTTTTTTCATCTTGCCTAGAAACCCCATTAATGCTTTGTGCAGAACTGTGCAGGCCTGGTAAAACGTGCGCCAAAATGTCAGCTTTCCAACGGTGTAGTCGTTTTGGTTTTTTAAAAATATATTAAGGAAATGGTGAGAAAACGTGTGTTTTCTGTTAAAATTGAGGTTTTTCCAAAAGTCTCGACGAAAAAAGGTTTATACGTAACTTTTCTCGCTGAATCGAATGGTTAAAGTGACGATTTATTTTTGTCGGATGCGTAAACCCGTTCGTTTGTGAACTACGTCTACGGCATTCTTAAGCTGTCCTGCAAAAGTCAGGATTATCAAAGAGCCGAGAGACGGCATTTGAAAAAACTGCCATTTTGCGCAGCAATTGCACATCTTCAATGCAATAAAAAACATGTTTTCTGACATCAAATAGATAGAAAATGTAACGCTCTTCGAACGGTGTCATCAAATTTGAGCTACCTCCAAAATAGATCGAAAACACGAAAAAATCTTAAATTGCTAATAACTCGGAAACGAGGCAAAAATTGCAAGGAGGCCTTTTTGTTCGGAGTCGGACTGTGCATAACTCCTGGGACACAAAATATAACTAAAGAAGACCTAATGCTTGAAAATTGGGAAAGCCACGGAGGAGGCATTGTCTTGGTCAGGGGCAAGATATGCAATGACCCGCACGACTCCCAGGTCTTGAAGGAGGGGTTGCTTTGTGCGCCGTGTATTACCAACCCCATTCTGATTTGGCCGTAGCATTGGGTGTTGCAATGTTGATGTTGATGGTTGCTTCTGATCAAATTCAGTTTTAGTAAAATGTTTGCTTACTCAAACTTGTTATCCAGTTGTAGGACAATGGTAAGATATTGGGGTTTAAATCGAGTTCATATAAAGAGTTAGAGTTTAAACAAAATTGTTAAGATATAAACCAAAAAATAAATATTCAAAAATTAAAAATGAAAATGAATTTAATGAATGAAAACGTTCGTTTGTGAACAGCATCTACGGCATTCCTAAGCTGTCCAGCCAAAGTCAGGATAATCGAAGAGACGGCTATTGTTTGTGTTAATTTAAGATTTATTGCGATGAGTTGCTTTCAGCAGAGTAGCATTACCACAAGTGAGTATGTTGACATGATTTTTGTATACGGTTTTGCCAATTGTAATGCTTCTGAAGCAGGATGGGAGTCACACTCCTCCTGTGTACAACTCACACCATTGCAAACACGTCGGATAGTATGAGGAAAAAATATTTGTAGATCAATCAATAGCCGTCTTTCGGCTTTTCGATTGTCTTGACTTTGGCCGGTCAGCTTAGAAATGCCGTGGACGCTGTTCACAAACGAACGGGTTTGCGCATCCGACAAAACTAACTTAAATCGTCACTTGAGAGGTATGGCGTTGTCACCATTCGATTCAGCGAGAAAAGTTACGTATATCCCGCCTCCAACCTTTTTTCGTCGAGACTTTTGGAAGAACCTCAATTTTAACAGAAAACGCACGTTTTTCTGCAGTTAAACACCATTTCCTTAACTAAATATATTTTTTAAAACCAAAACGACTACGCCGTTGGAAAGCTGACATTTTTTCGCACGTTTTACAAGGCCTGCACAGTTCTGCGTCAAACATTAATGGGGTTTCTAGGCGAGATGAAAAACAGGCGATTTTGAGATTTTGACAAAACTGTCATTTCGCGCAGCAATCGCTCATCTTCAATGCAATAAAAAAAAATGCTTTCTGGCATCAAGTAGATAGAAAATTTAACGCTCTTTCCAACGGTGTCATTAGATTTGGACTATATCCAAAATTGAGGGAGTCATGACAGTTTTAATGACATAAGATCAAAAACACGAAAAAAAATCTTAAGTCACGAATAACTCGGAAACGAAGCTTCTGGTAAAAAATTGCTACGAGGCATTTTTGTTCGGAAATGAGTTGTAGAACACGTATGATTCGAATTGTGCATAACCCCTGGGACACCCTGTATAAGTATTTCATATCTACAGCTATGTACAATAAATAATGAGGTACCAATATGTAATATGTTGACCACTATTGATTCGACAATTGGAAGTCATAATGTTACTCGTAAACTATACTTCTGATCCTACAGGTTCCACTGACACAGGGAGCACAGCGACATGCGGACCACTACAAAATCTAGACGAACCGTTAGCGTTTAACGGCATAGGTACAATCAACATGGATAATTGCCAAGAAAGTCACATAGGGCCACGAATCGTTACAGACAACTTGAACATTATATTAAGCAACCCAAGAAACTTTCCACCCGTTTACGACGCGCGATATTTGGAGAAGGAATTAGGGTGTAATTTTGAACTAAAAAAAGCAGTTACCGGAGAAAATTTTGCCAGTCTGACATTTAGTCAGAATGTCAAAAGAGAGCCTAGTTCTTATATTCCGAAGATAAGGCTAAAGAAGTTAATCCTGATTTTGCTTGTAATTTCCATCATGGTAGGGGTCGTTGTCTTTTTAGGATTGATATTCAGTAGACAGTACCGTGGTAGTAGGAAAGACGCAACGGGAGATGTTACTGCGCAGTCTACAGTTACCGCACCAGTTACTTCACCTGTTACTGAGCCATTGACAGAATCCACTGATCACGAATATACGGATCCGCCGACAGTAGCTCCGGATTTCGGCAAATTCATTGACAGAAGTACATGGAAAGGGATGAGCCCGCAAAGTCCGCAAAGAAACCTTCAAATGGCGTGGGCAATAGCCCTGGATAATTTACAAGGTGATCGCTGTTCTTCGGTAGATACCTGCTCAAGTATACTCCAGCAGCGGGAAAAGGTAGGTCATTTTCTATCACCCTCATCACAATGTTTACTTTTACATGAATGTCATAACTCAGTTCTTACCTATTTGCACTGAAGTACCGATTTTGGTTTATTATTCAATAACCAAAGATTATCCCGTATATCTCGTAGTATACAATATTGAATAATAAACCCCGGTAATAATATTGAATAATATTTACCTATATATTATCAGCGTTTCATGCATATCAGAATGCTTCAACCAGTGTATCGGCTATAAACTACAAGACCCCACATCGGCTATCACTCCAGTATCCACATTCACTACAACTCGACGCTATCGGCCGGACATCACTAGGTTACAAACAAACAATAATAAACCAAAAAACACAAATGTTGGCACCATAAATCGGGCCATAGATCGGGAATGGTTTGACCTACGGACCTGGTGAAGGGCTCATTTGATTCCTCGAGGTATGTTCATAAAAATAAGTACACATTTGGGCCGCCTTGACTTGTTTTGAGGTTTTTAGGGATTTTACAAAACTTTGACAGTCCTTAAAGGGCACTTTAAATTGAGTGAGAGAGCTGGGGAATTGGGGCGTCGTCGGACCAACATGGATTTTCCAGAAAATTTCAGATCTTTTGCTCCAGCCGTTTGGGAGAAATCGTGCGTAAGGCGTACGGCGGATGGACGGAAAAATTTTTATTGCACTTTCGGATTCTACACCCTTTAAAACTTAAACCATGAAATTTTCAGGGGGGGTTAGAATTTTTTTCCAGAGCGATTACAATGGTTTATCATTGAATAATAAACCAAAATTTTCCGTCCGCCCGCCGTACGCACGATTTCTTCCAAACGGCTGGAGCAAAAGATCTGAAATTTTCAGGAAAAATCCATCTTGGTCCGACGACGCCCCAATTCTCGAGCCAGCTCTCTCACTTCATTGAAAGTGCCCTTTAAGGGTTGTCAACGTTTTGTAAAATCCCTATAAACCTCAAAAAAAGTCAAGCCAGCCTAAATTTGTACTCTTTTTGAAAAACTTCCATGAGGAATCGAATGAGCCCTTCCCTAGGTCCGCAGGTCAAACCATTCTCGATCTATGGCCCGATTTATGGTGCCAAAATTCGCGTTATTTTGGTTTATTATTGTTTTCGTGTTGATATCAGTAAGCTAGTGAAGTAGTGATGCAGTAATGTGGATACTGGAGTGAACTCCTAAAAGTCGTTGTAGCCGATACACGGGTTGAAGCATTCTGATATGCAAATTCTTTCACTGGGGTTTATTATTGAATTGGCTTGTGTTCATGATTTGAATTTATACTAAGCTTTGGAGTGTCCGTGTTTCACAAGTGATAGAGCGATTATTGAATTTCAGGAGGCACACAAATATAATCAACTGATCAATCCAAATAGGTATTTTGGTTGAGAACAGATTCACGTGCTCTATGCATATCTCCTGAAATTCAATAATCGCTCTATCACCTGTGAAACACCCACACTCCAAAGCTTAGTAGAAATTCAAATCATGAACGCAAACCAATTGAATAACAAGCCCCAGTGAAAGAAATTGCAGCGTTTTATTACTTCACCGGATAACTGAAAAAAGTTAAAATTCATGAATGGTTGAAGATTGCTTCAAAACGGAAGCCAAACTTTTGGCGGATCGAGTTTAGCAGGATTATTTGTTCAACTGCATACGAAATTACACGAGAAACGCCCCGAGAGGGTACGACAAGCTTAAGGTGCCAGTGTTTGTGCTTTGTTATCTCTTCAGAAAGATTTCCCAAACAGTGAAAAATCACTCACGTAGTGAGTGAATTTTCATTGAAACTTGGCGGATAGTTTATGGTAGCACAACTCAGACAATTTTTTAGGATTTTCGTCAAAAAGTTGCCCTCTAGAATAGCAAAGACCAGGGACTGGTCTCAATCGCTTCAACGCCAAAAAATAATTTGAAAGGGATACCCTGATGCCCAATTACAAAAAAAGACATGTGAGGTTTTTTTTACTATTATAGTTTACATTCGGGAACGTATAAGGCCCGGCGCAAATGGAAACGCAGGTTATTGAGGTGACGCAGTGTGAATCACGGCGAGCTGTCTGCGAAACTCAGAAATAAATGATTCCGCGTAAATAGGGACAGTGAAGTGACGTGAATCACAGTCATGTCACCAAGACCTGCGTCCCGCAGTCCACATGCAGATTTTGTCAAATGATTGAGGTGATTTTTTTTAACAGAGTGGTGTGCATGTTTTGAAATAGAAGAAAATGTTATAAAAACTGCGTATTTTTTTTACCTCTCGCTTTATGTGAATCCATATGCATCGATCCAGCCTTAATTATGTCCTCCATCTCAGTCTTCCTCCTACAATATCTCAACTATGGAATCAAATGACAAAACCCGGGACACCCAATACCCTTTCGTTAACCACATCAACAATTTTTCCGAAACAAAATAAGAGGAAAACAGCAAGTTTCGTACATCTCCAATTCTTTTTCAAAAGAACACAATGTTGTTCTGCTGAATAACCAACATTTTTTATTCCCATAACAATTTTTATTAAACTTAGGCAAATAAAACAGGGATCGTAATCGAAAATTGTGTAAATTCCTTTATTTTGGTATTGAATCCCGATCCAATTTCAAAATGTCAATTATAAAAAACAGAATGAAAGGTACGTGTTGAAAGAAATCCTCAGGAACAATCCAAGTTTTTCTTCAGTCGCAATCGATACTGCGTTGCTTCCTGATGCCTCAATCTCGTCCGAGTCGGACGAAAGTAGTTCGAGAATTTCAAATAATTTAATTCTCTTGATAGGATGAATTCCCCACGGGACGCCCATTTCTTTGTGTATCCGCTCGTGGGTAAATTGATTTTTGCCAAAGCCAACAACTAAACTTCGAGCTCTTCATTATCATCTGATTGCTGTCTGGGCTCAAATCATTGAGCAGCAGCAATTTTCGGGCTGTTTTGCCATTCATTTCAATAGGTTTCACGAACACATTCTCGTGACTCACTACAAAATTTGACTCACTACCGATGGAAAACCAACATTCCTGTTGGCGCAGTTTTGTCCTGCGCTGCGTCACCTCACCAGCCTGCGTTTCCTTTTGCGCAAGGTCCGATCGGGCTGTCCAACGAACTAATCAAATTTCATTGTTTTCAAGAAAGGCAGACAAAAGATCCTTGAACTACAATTTTCTCATTGATGACTCCGGCAACGTGTACGAAGCAAGGGGATGGGATTACGAATCCGACGACGAATTCCCTGACGAGAATTCCAGTACTACAATCAAGGTATGATAACCCCAGTCATAGAACGTACGAAATTTCTTGACAACTTCGAAACATGAAACACAGTTTTACACTTAAAAAGTTGACATTTGAAGAGGATAAGTGACGAAATTTTTTTTCGATGTTAACTGCATCAAAAATGTAAAAACCCCACAGTTTTACACTTTAACCCGTTCTCTAAATAATTTTTTAAATTTTTTTTTTCGAAGAAAACCACGTTTTTTATAAGTGACGAAAAACAATTTTTTTCTACTTTTGACCACATCAATTTTTTTCTACATTTTGACCACAAAAATGTAGTAAAACCCCGCCAACCGCACTTTTCTATCTCAACCCGTTCTCTAGATATAATTTTTTAAAGGTTTTTTCAGAAAACCACGTTTTTTGACATAAAAACCCACGTTTTTCCACTTTAAAACAACTTTTTTTTCTACTTTTGACCACATTTTCGGATTCAGCGTGAAATTTCCTTTGCGACCAATGCACATTAATAATTATAAACGAACCCCTAAGGACCGCAATTGCAGTTCAAACATTGAAAATTTAAAAAAAATTTCTAGTTTCTGAATTACTTTTATTTTTACTGCACTTCCAAAAAACGTGCTGGAACTTCTGAAACCTCTGGAAAACTTGCAAGTTTAATCAGATTTTTAATTGTATGGTCAACTTTGCGATTCCGCATCGATCTCACGGAGAAATCCCAAGTTAGAAGGCGAAAAAACGTTAGGCGCCTTCCGGTCTTAAAAGGAGGATATTCATATTTTCTCTTGCCATGAGTCTGTTAGGTAAACTACCATTCGCAAGCCAATGTTTCAAGACTAGTTCAACCGTGAAACTGTGATCTGACGTACTTGGTTAAAGGCGTGGAAAGCTTTATTTACAGGCGTAGGTACCTGATGTACTCGCATCCGATAGGGCATGAAAAGTATCTGGTCTAGACGTCCAGTTTTTTCGTTTAGACGTCTCTGACGTGCTTGCCCAAGAGATAGTTGAAAATAAAAAGAGTTTTTGTTTGTATTTGAGTGAAACCAATAGCCAGGCTACGTCGGAAAGGGTCGGGAGAACCATTAGCGCCTTTAGCTTAGTGCTCAGGACTTAAACAGGGTTCCCCTCCTCGTCCCCTGCCTCACCAGGCGAGGAAGCCTTCCCCGTACAATGAACCTGAGCCCTGGAACTCGACGGTCCACACAATAATCGCAAGCGCAATAGCTCAATTTTCCTGGCTGTTGGTTAGTGTTATTATGTGATACATAACATTATTTAATACATGGTGAAGATGAAAACCCTTACAACAGTCATGGCATTCTGCTTGCAGGTTGCATTTATTGGGAATTACTCCAGCAGCCATCTTACAAAGGCACAAATTTCAAGCTTTTCAACGTACATTCTAAAAGGTACCAGGAACCTAATACTGAATTTTTAATTTGGTTTTCCATTTCATATTGATGTATTAGATTCATGGCATGTTTACAATACAATTTATTTTTTAGTAACGTTATCGTACGGTTTATATAATTGATCAATTTTGAATTGCAACAGTGAATCAAAAACATTTTTGAAGTATAAAGCAAAAACCTAGGACTGTTTTTGATAAATGCATCATCATCATCATCATTTTACCATCCGTGCATACGACAAATTGAAGTGCTCACAACGCTGCAGCTGATTTTGATGGAGTTCTCTGAGCTAGTGCAGTGAAAGATAATCTCTATTTAATTTTGTAATATTCCGAATGTTGGTTGCCATTGCACATCAACAAACAAATCATTTTAATCTATAATCCTTGATATTAATTCGAATCCAATCATCTTTGGAAGGTAGCAAGATCCTACATGTTCTTCCAAGAATGTAGCTTATTTGTTATGCATTTAGCAAAACTATAATGCCATTCACGGAAAACTATTTTACTTCCAACCACCAGTTGTTCGTCAAGTTTGAATTGGAGCATTCGCTTTTTTTAAAGTTTGGAGATTCAACTCTTGTGTATCAGGCTCCATTCACCTGTGATCATTGATTTCCAAAGAGACCATTAAGATCATAACCTGCAGAAACGCGGATTCAAAATTATTCAGGAAGGTGCAAAATTCAAAGTGCGAGTCAAAATTCCGACTTTAGAACAATATTTTTGTAAAAACTGGTGGACAAATTTAGGTATTTGAAAATGAGTAGGGATTTTGAGAAAACATAACTTGAGGATATGAGGGTTTGAGTATGCCTTTTATCGTCGATGCCTTTCTGTGATCGATGAGAGTTTCAGAAATATGAAGAATTCAACTTCATACATCCAAAACACCTCTATTCCATACACCAAGGGTCTTGTCTCGGTCAAAGCTTCCCATCCTGTACCTATAACAGGCAGGCTGTTTGGCCGTGTGCCTTCAAGCTTCTTGGTCCTTGTTAGTCAGCTGACACATGGAACATGCCGGCAATCCTCTTGTCATCGGTTTGGGCAAAGCGCAACATCGTCCAAGCAACTAGGCTGGTCACCTGCTCCTTCTTGCTTCGCGTTTCTTCTTCTAGAGAGAATTCCATCCTTTATTGGATACATTGTTAAACTACTGTCCACAAGATCAGCAGCTCTGTGTATACCAATTTGGCCGCATAAGGAGCTGAGCCCAAAAGACATCGTGCTGGGATGGAGCTGAAAGATGCCCTTTTGTGGCTTCAGGAGTTCTGAAGGGGTTTCCAACACTCCCGATGGCTTGCTGATTTGTATCTCTACAAATCTATAGTTGATTCTAGGTTATTTTGTATAATTTGTATTTCAATGGTACTCAGTACTAATGAGTAGGTACTTTAACTGTTATTAAGCACTTCGGGTGTTTTTCATTTTAATCACCCCAAATAACTTAATCTTACCAATTTCCAAACACGACTAATAATTATTATGGTTTCTTAATAGATTCCACTCATGTTTTGGCGGTAGCAGCATCAGAAGCCCAGTGTTGCAGAGCTCTTCCCAAAGAAAATGGACCAGACAAAAACGTTATATGTGACATAACATCAATTGGCTTCGTCAAAGCTAACCATTGTTCGAACTGCAGGTGGTCTCATGGCCAATTAAACTGCCCTAAGAATTAAAGACGAAATTCCCCTCCATTAAAGCAATCTATCAATGCATTCAACTCTCACAAATCAATTTCAAAACAGTTGATTTGAATAACTTACAGTTTTAATACGTCAGAAATTAATTTAGAAAACACAGGTACGTACTGACAACACAGAAAAAAATGCATTTTCAAACACTATTTATTGTTCTAAATGTGCATATTTCAACATTAACAACCAGCATAAAATCTCATTTCTCGTTCAAAGTTCAAGAAAATAGGTACTTTCAACTAACAACAAAAATAGATGCAAACAAATCAACGAGTTCAACACATTTTATATATTTCTTAATATAGTAGAAATTTATAGGTATTTTGCACACAAGAAAAACAGCCTACGTTGGTTAAACAATCGATTAAAAAAACAGCATGACGTTATGAAGTCCCATTCATGCAGCATTATTTTAATGTGAGTTCAAACGATTCAATGAGCCATTGATTGGCAGGATTGGTTAAGCATGGATTCGAGCACATGTTAATGATCCCAAGTCCTTTCGGTCAAGTTAACCCAAAATACCTTACTTCGAATTCATAAGGCATTTACCATGGAAGAATACATGTTTCTAAAACGTACGTTAGCCTTACAACGAAAGCGAAGAACAAATCAACAACAAAAAAACCTTGTGTGCAACTATTTTCAAACGAAATAAATGTATGTATCTACCGAAATATTCGACCTAATTGCAATTAATTTATAAATTTTAGGTACGATTCCGGGATTAGCTAGACTAAGGTCACTTTGGGCTTGTTAATTTCGTTATTGAAGCAAAACTTCAGAAGTAATGGTTGAAACCGATAACTATCAACATCAACTGATAGATTTATAATTCTGTTATAAATAAAGGATGACTGCATTGTTGTAAAATAAAACATTTTTATAAAGATTTTGAGAAACAAACGTTATCTCTAAATTACCCAACGACTATTTTAAGGTTATATAATCTACTTCTACGCTATTAAACGTTAACGGCACTAAGAAATTACACTTCCAAATATTGCTTCATTTTTCCTTGTATCGGTGAATTCACGAATTTATCAACACCGATGGACAAATAGGATTATAAAAGGTGAATAGAAAGCCGATATCGTAACAGCGCATATTGTTGAGTACTACGCTAATGGCAAGCCACACTTCGGTGAGTTCAATACACGTTTTCGCAGTTATTTTAATTTTGTAACCATCACCAGAAAATGGGACACTTCTACACGGGTTCAGTAGAATGAAACAGTGGTGGAAATGGAAGGTGTACAACAGGAAACTTCCTTTAAAAATCTTGAAATCGCAACATGGGAACTTGTTTAATTAAAATATACCAAAAACATGAAAACTGCACCTTAAGATGCACCGTAAAAACTATACAAAAAAAACGTTACTAAATTGTTTTTACTACCTATAAAAGTTTCATTTTCTGCAAAAAATTGAAGGAAATTTAATACGACCACTATAAGATTGCTAACGATTCGCTAACGAGACAAAACATTATGAACACAAAAATTACCGCACTTGGTACAAGGTATTAAACTATAAATTTTCAAAAATTCTTCCCTGGCACACCTCTCATTTCCACCATTGTGGTAGAATTTATTCGGCAATTAAAATGCTTCAATTTTTAAGTTATCTCTTTTGGTTTATAAAATATTGTTGAGCGGCAAAAATACTTAGTGTTGATTTAATAAAGATGTGAGAACTTGCCCTGATTGGGGCTTAACTGTTTTCAATTGATCAAAGCGATCATGAGGGGAAATTATAAGAATATGGAATCCGTGTGTACAGTGAATTACTGTGGAATTTCATAAGGCTTGGAACCTTGAAGACGGTTTGTATTTGAGCAATAACGTAGTTAGCGCACGCTTAACGGGCGTAAATTTAATCGGAATTAGTTACAGTACAACCTGACAATCGCAGTTTTGATAAGTTCGCGGAATAATTTCGGTAAATGACGTGCTTCGATCGCTCGCCCAAAGTCACTTCCAATGTAGTCGCAAGGAGAGTAAAATTTGACGGTGCAGTCAATATGCAACTTTTGAAATTATGTGATACCAAAGCTTTGTTCATTTGCTTGATTGAACAAGATGGTGGTGTGAGTCACCAGTAGACCATTCGTATATAAGTGTTTATCTAAACGATTTGCTACCAATTGCTAACAACTTCAAAACGTTTCTTGACAACTAGGGCGTTTGATAGGCTCCCTCATCGCACGATCCTTGATGTGTTGTCATCACTTGGTGTGTTTGGTGCATTTCATGCGTGGATTGCCAGCTACCTCACGTCCAGACTGCTCTCAGTGCGTGTGGGTGGTGTTGTTTTCCAGACATTCGTCGCCACTTCTGGTGTCCCTAAAGGCTCACACCTTGGCCCCCTCCTCTTCAATCTGGTGATCAACGGAGTCACCTCATCCCTCCATGGCATAGAATTCCTAACTTACGCGGACGACCTAAAGCTTTTTCTATCGATCAGTGACCCTTCACACTGCCTACCCCTCCAGCGGAACCTTGACGCCCTCTCTCTATGGTGCAATCAAAATGGTCTGGCTCTCAACCCATCCAAGTGTGCTATCACCTCTTTCCACCGCTCCCACTCTCCAGTCAAACACCCCTACTTAATCAAAGGAGTTCTCCTTTCACGTGGGGAAAGCATTGTGGATCTTGGCGAGCACCTGGACTTCCAGCTCTCCTTCTCAACTCACATTGTGCACGTGGCATCTCGTGGTATGCGTGTGCTGGGTTTTGTGAAGAGGAACACTAGATAGTTCTCCCAAGCATCTGCCCTGGTGTCCCTTTACAAATGTCTTGTGCAGCCCATTCTGGAGTACGCATCTGTGATCTGAAGCCCTCACTACGACAGCCACATTGAGCAAATCGAGCGTGTTTTCAGGGCGTTCCTCCTGTCCCTGGCTTACAAGCTCTCCATACCCCGCAAGAACCTCGACTACGTTGAGCTCACCCAGCGGTTCAACCTGCTGTCTCCCTGGGATCGTCGCATTTGCTTGGACGTCTCATTCCTCCATGGCCTGCTCTCGGGGCGTGTTGATGCCATGGACCTTCTGGCTCATGTTGGCTCGCGTCTCGATCTGTCCCACCTTTTGCCTACTAACTACCTCCACAACCGTCCAATGTGTCGCCTTCTTCGCCAAGTGAACCTCCTCTCCACGTCACACCCCTTCATTGACATCGTATCCTCGCCTATCTCATCTGTAAGGACTGCTTTGTTTCGTCATCTCAGTTCCGAGCCTCTGCACGATTCTGTCTAGCTTTTTGTGGTGTACCTACTGATTATTTTCTTTTTCCTTAATGCTTACAATTTGTAATTGGGTTCGTCCCATTTTTTCTAATAAATAAATTAATAAATAAACTTCCATCGCCATTTACTTTGATATTTATATTCAATTTTTTAAACTGATTGGGAACCATTGTATGTTAAATTTTGTATCCTACCCAAACAATCAACATTAACTTTTTCTTTAAAAAAAAATAAGAATAAAGAAAACAGAAAATAATGGATAAAGGAACACATAGCTGTCACCTCCCTTCACACACACAATGTCATGAACTGTCATTGTGGTGTAGTCCACAAAATATTAAATTACCCATTTCCACAATATTCTTACAATGTTCGTTGACATGGTAATTCCCTACAGACTTCAGGGGACAAACTATTATCCATGCCCGATAGTTCTTTACTTGAAGCCATGTTTAAGACGTTCGATTGTTTATTTTATTCAATTGGTGACAGTTTAGCAAGAAATATCCAATTACTGAAGGATTGACCGAAGCTTATTACGCTCTAATATAAATGGATAGAATTTATCATTCAAGCCCTCAGTTTGAAATAGGAACATACGTGACTAGTTTTTTAAAAGGATAAATCCGATCACAAGACTGAACATTGACCGGTAACATTCATTTAAACCAAAGAGATCATCAATACAGTTTGGACCATATCACAGAGATTCAGCTTAAAACAATTTAAAGATTTGACTTGGTCATAGCGTTTAAATGAGTAACCATGGGGTTGTTTCAGAAGTTTAAACGATATTCACAATAAATATTAGCTATTTAAGGTGCTAAACAGTAAGCATAATGCATCATAACAACACAATTACACATAAATTTACTAAAATTTAAACTGTTGACTGTTTTCTAGTTTCAAAAGTCTATTATTGAATTTATTGATGGAAACGAAATGAATCAACTGTGCACTGGCGAAGAGACTGAACCTTGCAGCTCTGATGGTACTCTTGGTGGGAAGCAGAATAAAATAATATCACAGCAAATCAAGCCAATTCAAATTAGGCCTGCAGATGTCTTAATAACAACAAAGCCATCAATTATTGAGAGCTACAGACACTTACTAACTCCCAAAGCGATAAATGGATGTATAGTGCTCCTACCAAACGTACATTGTCAACAGTCAAAAGAAGAATCCATCAAAGGGGTCACAGGATCAGTGACGTCATTAATTTTAGTCTTAGAATGAAGGTTACCCATGGGTAATGATGATGTCATTAAATTGGGAACCAATGAAAAAAATCCCGATTGAGTTCCAACAAGAAATCAATCTCGATCTGTTAGTAATTAAAATATATCTAGTAATTCTTACAACCAATCAAAAATATGGATCAAAGGGTTAACTGCTCAATCAATAGATTTTCTAATTTCATCCAGCTGTTGTACACTTGCATAGTCACTGATAATGAATGACGCTTTGTCTGTTATTAGTATTGACTAGCATGCAGGGTGTCAAATACCCAAAAGATCGACCCCCTAAAGTGGTTAATACGGAATGCAAAAAAAATGGGACAAACGGTGATCTTTATAGTTTTTTGCGAAGAATTCAACTTTCAATTCCATTTTCAATTTTTGTCGACAGCAACAAATTGCCGCACCCAACTTTGTTTTTTTTTCAACTAGGGAGCCCCCCTTTTTGCAGATTCGGATTCTAAGCAAAATTTCATGAACATTTGACCCCTCAATCGATTTCTTTGACCTCGCGCAACCCGTTCAACGAGCACGAAAATTGCGCAACCATAAAACTGGGCCAAACATTGGATACTCGTTAATACCAAGTGTGGCACATGGATTTTGATTGATTTTCAACGCTGATTCACGTGGTGCTGTCAGTTTTTAGATTTAACTCAGATTTTCTCGATATTAATAATAATTTACGTTTATCAGTGAAATATCGGGTTTTCCAGAATGCCAACTTTGGCACTAGATTTATTTTTACTCACCCTTTCGAAACACGGCGTTGGAACCGGCGTTGGGGCGTCGAAAAAAATAAAGCCGTCTTCTTTAAGAAAATATCTCGTGAAATGAAGATGTTGAAAGTAACGAAGTTTATTGTTAAATAAAATGACTTGAACTAGATGAATCCAAGACCGATCTGTGGCTATACAAGACCCTTGCTCCTTGATCTTCATCAAAACTCACTCTGCTCCAAAACCGGTAGAATCTCTATTGTTTCTATCGTCATTCTTGTTGAGTAATCTTTGTTAAGTAACATCTAATCCAGATGCCTCCCCGTTTTAATAGTTATCAAATGACTGAAATCGTTCAGCTCTACTTTTCCAAAGGTAGATGTGCTCGTAAAGTTGCGAGAGTTTATTCGGATGCTCATCCAGGTCAACCGCATCTCGATTAAAGAGTCATCTTACTTAAAACCGATATTTCACAAAAATGCAGATTATGGGCATAATATTGAGAAACTATTATTTTAGACTTATGGGCATAAGTCTGAAAACTAACAGCACCACGTGAATCAGCGTTGAAAATCAATTAAAATTCATGTGACACACTTGGGATTCACGACCATCCAATTTTTGGGAAAACTTTGCATGGCAGTCGAACGATTTGCGCGAGGTCAAAAAAATCGATTGAGGGGTCAAATGTTCATAAATTTTTCGTAGAATCCGAATCTGCGATAAAAAAAGGAGGGTTCCCAATTTGGCCCAGTCAAAAAAAGTTGGAAATGGCGCAGTTGAATTCCTCGCAAAAAAAACTATGAAGATCACCGTTGATCCCTTCTTTTACACTGCGTATTTAACGACCACAGAGGGTGATCCATTGGGTAAGGGACACCCAGTACATGTGCATACGAAAATGTCAGATTCGCTATGACTTTCAAAGTGTGCAACAGGTGGAAAGTAATTTAAAGCCTTCTTAAATGGTGAAAAGAGCTAAGTGACAATTTCCCAATCGAGGATAGAAGAAAGGGTATGTTCAAGTGAAATACTCATCATTTTGCCCGAAGAATTAAGATATCATAATTAATTCCGTAGTCCAAAACTATAGTAAACAATTATTTTTAGAAAATCGGTTATCTGAAAGCCCGTAGGTAACTCTCAATGCAATATCCGTTTTGCAGGATGATTTCAACCAACGAAACAACTTCAAGGAATGGTTTAGGCCATTCTATCGAACGAATAAAATCAAATAGTTGGACCCTTCAGAAGTTCTTAAGTACGTTCACCCTCGGTAAATTGGAGTCGGTGAATTTCGTGCATTCTATTCTTACCTTATTTAGTAAAATTTAAAAAACTTCTTTCTCAAATAGTAAGTACACAAGGCGCCATTTTTTTAAGTTAGTCGCTATTCATAGAATATTTCAGAGATTTAAATCAGACAAGCTGTTGAAGGAAGCAGATTGTTATAAAATATTATCACAGCAAATCAAGCCAAACGAGTATCTAAAGGCTTCCAGGTCATTTTTACAACAAATAATTCTCTGGCTTCAGCGAAAAACCACTCAAGTCGAAATTTTCACTTTTTCTTTTTTACGGTTATCGGAAGGTTTGGTCGTAGCGCACAATGGCTCACATTCTCTATCCCTGCTGAATTTGAATCCCTGAAGAAAGACCTTCTTTCAATGCTGCCCATGATCTCTACCGTTGTTCACTTCTTTTACGAGAATCTTCAAACTTGCGACTAAACTAAAGACATCGACCCAGATTTAGTCGAGTTTTCTGAAGACTAATCGCTTTTAACATTGGGCTGGTTGATATTACTTTGTGTAACGTACCTACCCTAATTTGTAACTAGGCGGCAAGATGGAAAAACATTTATTATTATGTTGGCTGCCTGTCGGCAGGAGTTCGGGGCTATCCCCACTCCTTCTCTCGGAGTATGTAATGGACGTTCAATGTAACAAGTGTGTGCTGTGGAGAAAATTAATAAATTATTCTTTATCAAGTGCAATCGGTGACTTCTTCCAACAAAAAGGCCCCAAACGCTACACTTTGAATTCATATAATATTGTGACATTTGTTCGTTTTCTTGCATTTTGGTACATTTGGTGAGTTTTAGTGTATTTTTTCCTAATAAAATGTTCAATAATAAACAAGTTTTATTCAACCTAAGTTCCTCATTTCCATCATTGTACAAAACATATCATTTATTTGTATTTGAAAAAATAGAGGCATCAGCCGCTTATCATCCAAAAAGAAGGGTAAAAAACTGTAAATCAGACGATTCTTCAATATTATTGTCCCTTCCACTATTCCCAACCTCTCCAGAAGGCACGAATACTGTGCTTTATACGTCAATTCATTTCACTTCAGTTGTTTAAGGCTCTAAAATAAAGGCTATAGTGTGGGACGTGGTTCAAACAGTCGCAAGAACGGTGATCATAACCACTCAAGTCAGTGGTCAAAATCACTCAAGTTGACTATCTTGTTAGATTCAGAAATATCATAATGCTTCCACTCGGGAGGCTATGAATCCTCCTAGGAGTTAACTTCAATATCCACGTTCACTGAATCACTTGATTACTGCGATCGAAAACAAACAAAAATGCTCTAGTGTAAAATGACAAATTTTGACGTGAATGGTTTTTTGCTTAAGCCAGTGAATTGTTGCTCTTTTAAGAAAAAACAACGCCACATGTTCAATAGATTAATCCTAACAAGTAACTCAACGTGACATTGCACTAATACTAAAAATGCTAACTTATACAAAACAGTTGAAAATGAAGTTTAAATTTAAGTAACGAGTATATCCTAAAATAATATAACTATAACTAGCTTTTTTTGGAAAGACGAAACCCCTATATAGCAGGTATGGATTAATAGATACAAGGCAAGACATGCCGGACATGCCTTGCACAATTTACGTGTTGTTAATATTAAGAACATTCCTGGTTTTAAGATAGTAAGAATTAGAGATTAATAACAAATACAGTTAAAATACCAATGTAGTGCAACGCTACAGAAGAGAAGAAAAGAAAATGTTTATGGGTGATTCTAAAAAAAAGCGCAAATGGTATGTTATTTTAGGATTCCTTCAGATATATGAGATCTTTTGTCGCATTTTTTATTTGAAATGTTTTAAGTAGCAATGTGCATAATAATCATGGCCAATCAGGTATGTTTCTATTCATAAACCATTTTTTATTTGACGTTAAAAGCACAATTTCTCAGTACCAGCGCCTGTAACGATCTCATTCCCATTCATTACACCCTCTCTTAGAATGTGGAGCGTGTATTTTTAAAAACAAAAACACTCATTACCGCCTACCAATGGTTTTTGGCCTCCCTAAGGAAAGCAAACAAGGGAATTTCGCAAGGTTGACAGTTTTGGAAGTGGGTGGCAACACTGTCAAAGAGTGAGGAAGGCTTCCCCATTAACCTCTCTCTAATTAGTTGCCAACGAGCATGAAGGGAGTCTATCATTCAGTCGTGTACATTTGTTGGTTTCATTACCACAACTCTATCAATTTTCCATTTTGGAATGTATGCACATTTTTAATTTACGTGTTTGGTTAACCTTAAAGTAGCTCTTGAAAATAAATGGTGTTTGAGAATAGATTTCTTAAGAAAAGGCAGGCTCACTAACTCCATATTCTCATTACCACCATCAAATCATTGAATTGTTCAAATTTGGATTTGAAATAGTGATTTGAGCATCATTTTGTTCTTTGCTTTGCTCTTGGTGATCCCTGGAAGCCATATGCAATTTTGGAAGAAATTCGGAGATGTTTCACTGTCCAATGATTTCAGCACTGGAAATTGCGCTTTTTTTTAGGATCACCAATTTTTATAAATACAAAAATTTACAAATAATTTAAGGTTTAATAAATATAAAACCAATACAAAACAAACAAAAATGAATACTCATTCGAAAATAACATCAACTAACCTTAACAAGCAATAGACCAAGCAGACTAGTACAACTGTAAACTTTAAAAAAACACTGAATCCAACAGTAAACGCACGGTTAGTTTACAAACTGTTTTCTTTCTTGATTTCTCTATTTGTACCGCATAAATTATAAAATCTAAGTAGCATACTTCACATGAATAGACCACCTAGAACATCAAAATATGATATTTGGAAGATATCATTCAAACTATCAGTAAATGTAAGAATAATGTACAACTATGAAACTATAAACACGAATTTGTATGAAACTATAAATTATAACAAGAGTTAGACGATAACATGTAATAATAACTATGTTTTAACAAATCTACGAATGCCTAGAGAGAAATACGAACATGTTTGGGTCAGGATTCTTCTATGTACGTGAACAAAAAATCGAAGGGGTTGGTAAGCAACAAAAAAATATTGTGAACATGGCATTGTTTTTAAGAATGAGTATTTTCGCAAACGAAGGAACTAAATTCAAGTTTTACAACACGATTTGAAATGTATAAAATTTAATTTTACAAAATACAGTAGGTACAATCAGAAGCGGATACTAAGTAAAATAACATGGAGTCGACAGAATAGGAACTATTATGAGGGGTTTTGCAGTTCAGATATCAAATTTCCAAGCGCTTTCTCTCCATAAGCTACCGTTTTTGAGATACAGCTGACATACCTTACGATTTACCTACAGTTGAGTATGTAGGGTTAATCGTTCTGATAAATAGTCCCTCTTGATCTGATACTCATCATAATATGATGATATGATTTGTGTCACTGTCACAAATTAGGTTTTTCACAAGTAGAAAGTCTCCATCCCTTTACTTTAAATTCAATAATTATTTCCTTATTTGAGGTGAATATACTTAGGGTTTTGGAACTCCTGAATGAGTGGACGAGAAATGGAAGCCACCATCACTGCTGGAGTATCATTTCTGGATTCAGCATATCAAAATGAAGAAAGCAGTGTTTAACTTGAAGAAACGGTAGCTAATTTACTTGTTGAGCACTTTAATCGTTTAATAACATCAGAATCCATAATTTTCAGGCGTTCTTACTCCTTCAACGCATCTGACGGTATTCTATATCTAAGCTGATCACAGTACAGCAGTTTGGATAGTAGGATTGGAGAGCACTCTTCTCAAGGGTTTAAGTGTTGAAAGGTTAGATAGTCAACAAAGAATCCCAAGGCTAATTTGGCATGGTAGAATAGGTGAAACTTCTGACAACTCGGCTGGACCAGAGATATGCCCAGAAGGGCCCATCTAATCCAGAAATACTAAACTATTGTTTAATACTGAACAGCGTTTTGTAAATGCAACTAAAATAGGATATTTTCTTGAACGACACCTCATTCAGTTACACTGTACCGTTGTTGTAGAGTAATTGAACAGAGGTAGTTCTGTAGAAAGAAAGGCGGGGAGGACTCAAGTTCTCCCATTATAAATATTGAAAATAATAAAACAAAATAGTAGTTCGGTTTCATTCATCATTATCAGACGCAATATCGTAAAAATAATGGAGGTATTTGTGGTTTTTTCGTTTACATCTAACAAAACGTTCAACTGAAGCCCAAAGTGTTGATTTGGCGATACTATACTTCGCAACATCAGCAGCAGAACTAGTTATAATGAGGGTGAAAACGAAGGTGAGACAGATTTAAACAAAGTGCAACAAGAGTAGGAAGGCACTAATCTTGCAAAGGCTCATTTCGGTTGTTAACATTACATGATTTTCTAGTGATCTAACGATATCGTTTCGAATTTAACAATCAGGGCAATTAAAACACTCTAGACTATTAAACTTTAACACGTAATATCGATTCAAATAAGCCAATTACCCAAAACTCGTCAATTTCATCATTCTAATTGCCTGTCAAGGGATAGGCTATCGATCCCAATTCATTTTATATATTCAACTGGATTCACGATTTACCATGCAACGTGATGTTGCTGCTACGAGACTGCAGATAGCAAGAAGCAAGAACGTGGGGATCGAAGATAGATAAATTCAGAAAAGGCGTCTTCAAACCGTTATTCCATCTTCTGAATTGACACCTTCATCGTCAGAGACATCTGTTTTGGTGGTCGATTTGTCCTGGAAAGAACAAACCCAATGAAATTACGAGCAAGCAATAAGAAAGACGTTGTTTTCATATTTTCAAGCTGTTTGAAAAGTAGTGGAGAGCAGAGCTGGTTGCCATGAGGGGTTAGTTGGCATTCTAGTTCTGAAAAGTGCCACAACGGGCGTCAAGAGCTGGTGAGGCAGCCATTTGACATTCACAATGTCAAGTAGTGAAACCACCTCAGTTTGATTCTACAAGTTCTTGAAACAGGGAGATAGTGTTTGTGTTGTTTTGTGTGGTAAGTAACATTTTCATATTATTCTGATTTTCTGTGGGAAAACGGAAATGGATTGTTACAAAACTCTCAAAACCACGAACTGGTTTTGTCAATTGAGAGATGATAGAAATTAAAAATTACAAGAAACCATGATAACTTACAATAAACAGATACACAAGTTTACTAGCAATATTTTGTGGCTTAAACCACAATGTAAGCAGAAATAGACTGGTTGGAGTTGGTATAATTTCAAGAACAATAATTATAGACCAATCTAGTCTGCCAATGTATAGACCAAATAGCTTAGACTTGAGGATATTCATTATAAGGTACTTATTCGAGTTAATTATATGAAATGGAAAACGGGAAAAGCACAAAACAACCTGTTTGATCACGTTTGAACTAGTGGAATATTTCATTAGCGGTAAGTAGGAGGCAGCAGCCAGTCCTGAAGAAAGAATCGATATCAACAGCAGTTTTTAGGCTTTTAGTAATCTCCAGGGGCCCATTTTTAGGGTATTGCCTTCATATCACATTAAATGTAGCTCAAACCAGGACCAAGCATTTCAAAATCCATCCACAAACCTTTTTATTCTAACAGATATTACCGTTATGAACGCAATTCTTTAGTGCAGAAAAAATAAGGCCTAATAAACTAAACTAAAATTAAAGCCTAAAACCCCCGTTAAGGGTTTTTAAGAATAAAGCGGTCGTACTCACTTTTTTATGAGGGAATCGACCGTACAGATATATAAGCCATAAATATATGGACAACGTGACCATGGACGGGATGAAAGCCAGGCACTTCACATGTAATGGATAGTGCATGAATCTCGTGTTCATTTTCATGTCATCTGTAATTGAAAATTATAATTATTATTGCAAAACACCAATTAAATGTTTAGGACTAGTGTACGTGATGATCGATGAGTAGGAGGTGTCACATTCATTGCAAGGAGGGAAGGTCCGGGAAAATAGTGCTATTTCGGCCGAATCGTGGAATTTAGGAGACGAACTTCTAGGTGATTTATTCTTAAGAACCTTACTAGAGCACTGTCTCTGGGAGTATTCATTTTTTAGGAGAACAGGCGCGAAAACATGATTTCGATCGTGGGATGATAATAATATGTGGGACCAATAGGAATGTAACAATTACATGCAGAATGTACTGGAGAAAACGAACATAAAAACAATTTTTATCTAGAATCTAATAAATTAATTGATTAATATTTGGGTAGACTCACGGTAATAGTATGGTTGCTTAGTTTTCTCGTTAATTTTAGACCTTTCTTGCCACGTCCAAAGAGTAGAATTTCCAGTCTGCAAGATGGCTTGATCGGAAACTGTGTAAATTTTGTTATCTGGTCCTAAAAGTTGTAAGAAATCAATACATGTTAGATTTACGAAAATAGCAATTGGGTATATGGGCGAGGAAGAAAATTGAAGTTTTTCTAGTATATCTTTCTATCTTTTTCAGATGCATGAAATACCAGTTTTACTCATTTTAAACCGGTTTTAATCCTCTACAAAGAACAGGAGGAGGTTTAGAATATTTGGCACGACCATAAACTTCAAATAGCATTGCACCTAGGGATTTTTGGGATTTAAATGACCAATTTACTTTTCCAAACCATTATCTTCAAAGACTAATATCTTATTAGCACATTCTTAACTTGATTGTTGTAAGCAAAAACATTTACTTCAAACGTTAGTTACGCAAATTTACGAACTATTTGTTGGGCAGCCTAGAGATTTTAGAAATCCGTAAACAGGGTTGCCACTGCGGCTCAAGACATCATAAGCCACAGGAACCAATTCAAATCTCGAAATTTCGTTAAGCCCCTCACGGATAAAACGGTACTTTTTCCACAAAATGATGACGTCAGTAGTTTTAATTCGACTCGATTGCAATAAACAAATTTGTTTCAATCCCTATTCAACCAGTAATTATTATAAATAGAATGACAGTAGAAACACGCTCACATGATATGTTTTATCATAACTAGAATACCAATTATGTTAAGAGCAAAATTGACGTTAGTTGACTGACAGTGATCGAAGGTTCTTTTACTGTTATCCCAATGTAGACACTACAGCAAAAGACAAAAGAATAACAATACAATGCTGAATAAAGGAGACCCCTAGAGTAATAAATAAATAACAATACACATTATGTGCCACAAAGAGGTGTGTGTTCTGTACTATAACACGTAAATCATAGTGGCATTTGAAAGAACGGGGAACTTAATTATGTAAAACCTTAGTGAAATAAAGCTTTCGTTTTTATTTCATTGCTTTTTAGCCAATAAATAGTAAAATCGAGGCAAATAAACACTGAAACTAGAATACAAATCTAACTCACCGATGTATTGTCCAAATTTAACTGGTGTGTAAAATATTTGATTTTTCCACATGTTCAAATCCAGCATCATAACCATGAAAATTATGCCATAGCTGAACCATTTCCCTGAAACAAAAAGTAGTAGGCTCAACATTTGAAAATTATTTTTTCAGTTCTGTTAACAGCCGCCATGTACAGTACCTAACTATTCGAGGGATTGTGCTGAACACATTAATTGCAAGTATTTACTACCGTAAAAAGGACAAGAAAATTACATCCATGATACAGAAAGATGGCTTAGGGTAAATTTTGGAAAGGTAGATGGGCTGAAGAATTCTGGTTTCAATTGAAGGGGGTTGACTGCTTCTTAAAGTCATGAGGTTTTGCTGATTGGTAATGGAATACTAATACAGTTAGGGGAGAAAACATATTATTCTTCAGAAATTAGAAAAACGCGGTTTCGTTGGTGGGCTGCGAACGACCAAATGATGTGAAACCAGATGTAGATGTGGACTAAAACTCTCAGGGTGGGGGTTTCGGGCCCCAGCACGGAAGTCTGTTGGGTTATTGTACTTTCTTGAGAGCTTTGCCTTCAATCAAGGAGATTCAGCCCCTTGGTAAGGGGTTTGAGGCACTTGATTAGGTGTTCGCTTTGAGTAAACCACATTGAGGTTTGTGCCCCAAAGAGTTCAAATCTGCGAAAGGTGAGTGCTGAGCACTCAAATACTATGTGAGATGCCGTTTCGTCAGTCTCCTCACACAACCTGCATAGGGTTGAACTTTGTGTGAGCCCAATGGGATGTAGGTGAAAAATGAGGAGTGCAAAGCCGGTTATAAGGCCGACCATTGTTTTTAGTTCCTTACGGTTTTTGCCAAGTAGCCATTCAGTAATTTTGGTGTTGGGTTCCACCACCATGAGTTTACTGTGGATTTCTCCTTTTGATGGTCCTTCTGAAGGCGGTTTTTGGTATACTGACTGCCAGCTCAGGGCCTACAAATGGAGTTTGGGAGCCCCTTCTTCCAAGCTCGCCAGCCTTCTCGTTCCCAGATATTCCTTTATGCCCCGGCACCCACTCCAAGCGAACACGGTTATGTTTGGCTAGGTTGTTGAGGGATTTGCCTGTAGCACCAAACCACTCGTGATGAGATCGTTGGTGCCATGTGAAACCCGAGGAAAAGGGAGAAGGTGAAAAAATTGAACTTCATAAGGGCAGGCTGATGAAGGAACCAAACACAGAGAGCTCCTACTTGCAGATGGTTCTTATTAGTAAAATATCTAGTAACCAGGTTGACATTGATCAAGATCAAATGTCCTTCGCACAACCTCCAGTATATTCGCTAATGTAAAAGTTACAACACTGTCTTACAGTATTTCCCACGCTTCCGTTTTTGTAAATAATTCTAATTCCCATTCCTTCAATATTTGACAAAGTTGATAGTTCGTTGCATTTGTGAGCATACTGCTCTGAAATACAGCTTTTCATGAGTGTAAGTAGAGAGAGGCTGAAAATCTGTTTGGGAGATTCGTGTTCTTTTCGGGTAATTTTTCCGTCCTAAGAGTGTGAGAACTGTTATGATTATTTCTTTACCACACTTGTATGAAAATGTGTTACAAAAATGTAGATAACATACACTGTGAAACATTTTGCAATTCGGAAGACTCAGATTATGACAATTATTCCAATCAGTTATCATCATTCTTGACTAGCCAATATTACAGTAGTGTTACAGCCGTGCATTTGGCAATCCCATTGGTACAGGCTCCCTACAAATCTGAAACCCAGGGTCAAGAGCCTGAACCGAAATTGTGGGGAATTTCTCAATTATTCCAGACCTCAACCAAAAGACTGGATTATTAGTGCACAAACTATAGAATGAAGCAATAGTCTCTCCAGCACTACTCGGACAGACAGGCCTCCTTGTGCCTCGTCTTTTCACTCGCTCTCTTCCGTCCTACGCGAGTTTCGCTCCTTATTATAAATTATCTTCAGGTTCGCCCGTTGGGCCGCATTCCTGGTTTAGCCAACTGGCTTTTTCACCTGTTCCATAAGATTTTTGAAGTCTTTGATTGTGTCTTTTTACCAACATTTTGATTATTATTTGTAGTTACATTCTCACATCTGGCTTCACATCCTTACCATATGTATATTTTTGTTATAACCAGAGACTCTAAACTTATTTCATGTTTCTATTTTCTTGTAATTGGGTTCGCCCGTTCATATAAATAAATAAATAATCGTAAAATAGATGGCATACAGTGAGAAAACACAAACTTCAAAAGCATTATCAAATAAAAGCCTGATCATAGCGGACTAATACAATGTGATGTGAAGAATATTAAAACTCTACCAGTTAAGTTCACTTCGGCGTATTTCCATTCGAGAGTGGCGACAGAAAACCCAGGAAGATTTATATGGACGGTAGTGGTGAAGTGAGGAAAATCCCAGTCTTGCATCATTATCACCAAGTCAAGAACGAGAATGAAGGAGGCCAGAAACGCACGAGAGAGCTCTGCATAAACAAATTTGTGAACTTTAAGCATGGAAATAAGTCTGTTTATTAACTTGGTATTACAATAACATAACAATAACACTTCCTGTGATATTTGGAACACTTGCTTAAGCTTCTGATTGTCATAAAGCATTGAAGTAAATTAATAAACCATGACAAGTGAGGAATAGCAGTTTTTCAATTGGTAAAAGACTCAGATGAGAATGGAAATGTGTTAGGTATACCCGTTATTCCAAAAATGATGCAGTTGTATTACACACAACTGTTTAATGTTTAATAATAATGTTAATTCTAGAACCAATCATATACAGGGCAGCCGAGGATATGAGGGGCTCGTTTACGTCCTTAGTGATATCCTGCGAGGGCTCCTTTCACGACGAGTACGTCTGCTTCTTAAAAAGAGCAACTATTGTACTGTCCGACAAATGGTCGAAACCTCTGTCGCAAGTGACCCAGTGGGTGAGATTGAAGACCCAGATAGCGGTTTCACTGCGGATTCAAGGCTCAAGGAGGAAATTCCGCCGCCTGGAGCTTGAAGATGGAGCCTTGATGCCACTCAACTAGAGAGATGGGCCTCAACCCACTTCCTTTCTTTCAGAAAACCAAGATCACGGGGAACCCTCAAGAGCCCAACAACCCATTTGGGGCAGCTCTTCAAAAAAACAATAAATAACGTCTGTAATTTGAAGAAAAAAAAATCATATTAAGGAATATCTAAGGTATTAAGGTATTCTAAAAATTAATCAATAAATAAAGAGAGGAGAAAGTAATGCAATATTGAGCGTTTCGCAAGAATGTAAACATCTCGCAATGCTAAAATGTTCTAGAATGTCAAGAATTCTTCTCTTCTAGAACTCTTAAAAAACAAACAAATTTTATATCAATTTAAAAGGTACATCTAAAGCAGGAAGGAAGAATCACATTACATCATGCAATTATTCAAGTACAATTAGTGATTAAGTAAAAATGGGATAAACTCTTTGTGGAATAGGTATGATTCATTATGCATATCTACATTCATTAAGCAGTATTATGTTCAATTCGTTTTAGAGCTATTCTTTTGGTGGCAGTGACGGACACGGCTATAACCGCTCAGGAAACGTTGTGGTTGGCTGATTTTTCTCTTTATTTATTTGACTATGATATTTGTGGTAGCTATAGTTTCCAACCAGCAATAATCGCACCTCATTGGATCTTAATTTGACTGTGATATTTCTGGTGTCTTCTTCCAAACGAACGGACAAACCCTGTAACATCATTGGCTTTTCTGGCGACGCGTAACAGCAGAAAGTCATCCGCTTATGTCCCCGTAATATTTTTTCTGCCTTCCTGCTTTTCGAGTTATTTGCAAATCCCATACATAATCAAAGGTATCCCATTTTTGACCATGATTTTCGTTCTGGATATGCCACTTTCACATTTACTCAAAAAGAATACAATCAGCAGTAAACAACAGTAATTACCTCACGCAGAGATCCCATTGTAATATTTATAAGCACAACTAAACAGAGTATGAAAAAACGTCTGCCAAGTGGGTGTGGCACATAGCTTCCTCGTATCCATAACATGACTGTATAGATCATTGAAAATTATTATTGACTAAAGAACTTCGTTCAATTAGGCGAAGTAAATATTGAATTAGGGTAAATTTATTGTTATGCAGGAGCATAACTTGAGAAAAATCCCTGAAAATTTCATCGAAATCAGTCATGAACTCCTGGAGTTGTGCGCGTAACAAGGATTTCACGTTTGCGCATGCGCAGAGGCTACTATTGATCCGGGGGTCATGAAACCTATAGGGGACCATCTACACATCAAACCAAACAATCCTGAAAATTTCATCGAAATTGGTCAAGAACTCCCGGAGTTATGCGCGTAACAAGGATTTCACGTTTGCGCATGCGCAGAGGCTACTATTGATCCGGGGGTCATGAAACCTATAGGGGACCATCCACACCCCAACCCGCACAATCCCCGAAAATTTCATCAAAATCGGACTATAACTTCGTGTCGTTTTGCCCGTAACAAGGATTTGCTGACAGACAGACAGACACAGACAGACACGGAACCAAAATTGTTCAGAAAGGTCTAAAAAGCAAAATGCGAGTGGAATTTTTGAAAGTGAAAACAATGCTTCCGCTACCTTGGTAGACTCAAAAGCAAAATGAAGAAGCAATATGACATAAGAAAACCGACCAGTTTTAAGGCGATTTTGTGATAATAATCATTCAAAATAAAAAACGGCACACAAAAAACGAACTTCGAACACAAAACAACTTGAATGTGAGCGTTTAGCGAAAATACACGATAAGAATACGTAAAACCGTTTTACCAGATTAGTAAAACACAAACAAGATTGGTGCATCTTTCCTTTTTTTCTGTAATTTAGACTCACCCACGATATTTCCAAATCCTTTTTATTTTTCATCGCAGACAGATTGATAAACGACCACCAACAGGGAAAAAACAATGAGCGCAAATATTACAATACGAGTCAAGTGGTCCCACTCATTTTATCTCGTTAATCTCTAGCCTGGTTTGATCGATAGAGGCCTCAGTTTCGAGGAAGTTTGAGGTTCGATTTTAGTACGTGGGTATGAAGTACAATGTTGGAGACGTGAATTATGGTGGTGGTATGGGTACTTTCACAACTATGCGAATGAAAAATGAACGAAGACAATATTAGCATCTCTTCAAGTGGTGTATCAAGCAATGGTAGGTATCATTAAGTGTCAATACCGATTTTCTATCCATAAACTATTGTAACCAAGTAAAATTTAAATTTTAGAACAATTTATATAGCATTTTCATTACTTGTTTTGCTATGCAACATAAACGAAAAGTAGAAATTTTAATCAAAATCGGGGTTTCGAGAAACAACGATGGCCATTGTCTAGACAATAAATTTTATCTGCATCAAATCGACAAGGTTGTTGACTTTAGAATAAACAATGGAAGTATTGAATAATTACTGGTCATAACTAGTTACATCGTTGACGTCACAAAAAATCAAATTACCAACCTAAATGAAATAAAATTATTAGAAATTTTAGCCGAAATCAATATGGAGAACCGTAATATCAATAAAAGAAGGTTAAGGCAGCAAGGGCACTGGAATTTTCTGGAAGGCCGAAATTTCGGTTTCTATATATTTTAAATTCGTACTCAGCTCTCTCGATAAGCCTGATTATACCCATTTTAATTTACTATTTTCAATAATAAGCCTATACGATCGAATAGCGAAAATTGTTTGTAACTCCCTCAAACTCCTCACTTTAAGCTTCAAAGTGCGTTGATTCAAAATCTGCAAAGAGCGAATTGATCATAAAAGGTCTTACAATTGATGTGAAATTCGGTTTTTGGGGTCAAGTTGGTCGGACGCAACTTACTCTGCCACCAGTTTATTAACGAATCCTCCTTCGTCCCTTTAGTTGTAACCTGTTCCTCCGCCATGAACACACGGTTCCAGATTGTCACGTCCCTATGCTCACGGTTTGTAGAAGAAGGCGGTAGGGGTCATCAGCTCGACGCTCGGGGAAAACCCAACTCATATAGTGACGTGTTTGACTCCCAATTCTCCTTTCGATTGCCCATCACCGATTTCTATCTATGCAATCATAATGCAGAACAAACAAAATTTTTTTTTGTTTGGCGATTCCACTCACGGCAATCGTGGTATCCTAAAATTCACCGTTTAGGTTACATAGTACCAAAAAAAAAGTTCGCCGACTGGACAGTGGTTCATTTTCACCGTTTTCCAAAGGACAAAATATTTAGCGATCAAATTGGGTTAACGTTTTTAAGCGGGCTGACGCATGTTTCGGTGGATTTTTCGCTTGTTATATTCGGTTCTTTTTGATGATACGCATTACATTCGAAATGACTTGAGAAATGAACTGCTCAATACCATCCCTAAATTTGAGCTAAAACGGTATGCAATTCCTCATTTATTCCAGCCGAAAAGTAGTTCCTTGGGCGATTCAAATACACCTTCTTCGCTGGCTCTGAAATAAGAATAAAAAAACGGAATGCGGACATAGATAGCATGACGAAATGAGCAAATTTTCAAAATAATTTTGCATGAGGAAAAGTTACGATTGGAGGATCTTTTGAAATCACCATTAAAAGGATCAAATGAACGGATCAATGTGGCTGAATCAAACAGACAGATTCGTGAGTTGTAGAAAAATTTGAAGTTTAAAAATGAATGTTAACTGCCAATGGCGAAGCGACTGTGACGAGTTTTCCTATTTTGAGATAATCATATTCTACACCGATGTAACTTGTACCTCTGTAAAATTAACCTGGTAACTGTTGCTTTTTGTAGCGTTCTGTTAATTTCCCCAAGTGGCAGAGCCATTTTTCTCCTAGGCATTGGTGGCATAGAGTATTATTAAAGAGAAGGGCTTAAGGAATTACTGTTTACAGAGCGATGACCGCCGAGTTGGTCCTAACTTCTAACCAGCTTCTTGGCTAGACCAAAACGTGATTTTTTGGGTTTTTACTGACATAAGCAAGTGGGGTATGATTTTCAAGTACTTTTACACTGAAAATCGACTGGGGAAGGTTGCAGATCCGTTGAAATTCATCCATAGCCAATAATCGCGATTTCTAGACATAAAAGTGACCCCAACCAACCTCACAATGACACGAACAATCACGCATTATTCTAAAAATAATAAACCCGAGTGTTACAATTGGCAGCTTTTTTTTAATTAAAAATCTTGTATAGTCATCGATTGCGATGAAATGTTATCAGATCACTGTGCGCCATTATTGACATAAATTTATACATCCGATTTACAAACCCATCATCCCTGGGTCCAGGTTTTCCAATAACCGTAAGATACAAATTATAATCTATCCAACCTAACCTATTATAACCTATATAACTCCGTTGAGATCTGGTTTTAAATATTATAAACTTGTCAAAACCTTTATTCAAATTTATTGATGGCGTTTCAGTGACGTGGAATATCCCATTTTCGTTCAACTAGATTTTATTTCATATTTTTACAGATGGAAGCAGCGAGACAAGTGTTGAAACTGACACCAGTTCCAGTAGTTCTATATCGTTCTCATTTGATGAGGATTCTAACAGTTTTTCCTCTAAATACAACATTGAAAACTGTACGGATTTCCACGTTGGGCCAAAACTTTTTGCAGAGAACTGTCAAATAAATTTGAATGGAGAGCATAATCTGGTTGCTAAAGTGACCGAGAAGTTGATGGGACAAGTTGACCTCAACGGTCATTTAAGTTGTAAAAATGGTTCGCCTCCAATTAAGAAAAAGTGGAGAATAAGAAGAGCGCATTTGTACGTGTTAGGGCTCACCGCTTGGCTGTCCATTGTGACATTTGTGGTGTTTATAGTACTTAAGCAGGAGAGAATATTACGAGGTTCTATCACTGGGGAACAAACAGGATACACATTGACAACATCAAAAGACACATCTACATCACCATTGTCTCCGATCAGGTCTTCGACAAATTTTCCCTCAATTATGACAACACCAAGCCCCTTCACGTATAAATTATCAACGACAACGCAAACAATCGCTTCAAAAACGCCAACAAGTTCAGCTACTACACCAACTGAGAGTATCTTCCCGGTTTTGGCTTCGCGGGATTCATGGCACGGGCTACAACCTCCGCAAAAAGCAGCTCGAAACAGAACAGCGGTGCGCGCTATAATAGTGGACAATCTTCATTGTGAACGGTGTGCTGGAGAAGTAAACTGTTCAAGGATACTCAGAAGTGTTGAAAATAAAACTCAGACTGCCCTCAACTATAACTTCCTCATCGATGATTCCGGAGTGATCTACGAAGCTCGTGGATGGTACTATGCATCAGACGAGCAAGTTCCATATTCAGTTGATCTCATCAAGGTCAGTACTAATTACATTCTTTTGCTCCATGAGTTTTATACTGTTCAATAGCAAACCATTCATACTGAATATCCTCGTAGTGATAACAAATTTTGACATAATGGGTTGCGTCAATGGAGTTTAATACAAAAATCAGCCGTGTAGTGGACTGTACACTTTTATCACTAACCTGTGATGGATATGGTTAGTTGGCCCTTCCTGATTGTGGAAACGGTCACCTTGAATCAGACGCCTTCAAGCGTTTGAGTCATTCTTTGAGCAAGGCGGAATATTAAACCGCATTTAGCTCAATGGAAGGGGCAACTATACCATTCCATCACCTCACATGGTAGCAGAGCGTGGTTACGACCACTGGTCCTTTTACTATTAACTGTCAAAATGCTAATATTGTTACTGATGGTGAATTTCTTTGATGATACAATGATACTTTCATCAGATGAGACTCCTAGTCATCCAAATATTTCTGAACTCATGACATTCTTCAAAGCTTAACACTTAATTACTGGGCTAGGCTATGAGATGGTAGCATTAGAAAATTTGATTTTTTTCTCTAGTTCTCAAGGAAGCGTACTTAGCTGTTACATTACACAGGGCCTACACTGCTCCAAACCTCAACGAAAAGCAGTTGAGGAAGAACTGATTTCTTTTGATTCAAGAATACTATTGGTAGAGTTTCTCAAAATCAGTAGATATCTCCTTTGGTATGAGTTCAGAAGCCCAATACAAAAATCATTTATGCAGCCAAATCAATGTCTCTGCGTGCACCAATCCCTTCTTGTGTATGATACCCAACACATCTACCACGGATCAGATATCTGGCATGGATTTTGGGGAACGGCAACATACTATAGCAGCAGATGTAGGAACCAAACCAATTTGGTTGGTAAAGCACAATCTGATGCGACCTGATGAAATCTGTTTTCATTGAATTTATGTGATAGGCTATAACAATTATGGCAGTTTCCATTCGTTTTTCAATCGTTCGACAAAGCAATTAAGTTGATGTATCAACTTTTATAAAGAACAAGAGAATAAAGTTCAGCTGATGGAATAAAATTTTATATAAAAAAATTTATTTAATAGAATCATCTTGGGAACAACGTTGCCATAGCGATGGATATGTCTAGATATTTTTAGATTTAAGTGTAGTTACTAGAATAAAGTTATAGAATAAAATTGGCGCTAAGATATTTACAAGAAAAGTTGTGCTTTCATGTTTATTGAAATCAATACAATTTTATTATCCAAGTACTTATAACGTTATTGTTCTTACTATGTTTTAGATCGGATTCATAGGGGTTTATGACAATTCCCATTTGACAGATAATCAGAAAAACGCTCTGAGTAGCTTCATATCACAATGTAAGTACAGCATAAACAAGAATACAAAATAATTTAGACTTGCTAATAAACCTATAGAATCGACCAAGGGCTCGCCTCAAACGTCCATGTCATTATTATATCAAATTGTATCTGAACACAACTTTGTTTTTCTTAAACTATTTATGTCCTATTATGACGAATTAGGTACCCTGTTTGTCTAGGAGATGCTTCCTAATTCAACCTATTTATTGCAGCAATAAACGTTCCCTGCAAATAACTCTTGTAATTTTCTAAGACATTTTGATTATTGGCTACTGGCTTTCAGATTGGTCAGATTTCAAAGCTGAACCTATGATAAAGGCGCAGTGCTGCAGAGATATCGAAGATGAAAAAGGACCCGACGTCAACGTCTCCTGCGATCTTTACGATTCAAAGCAGTTCCTGGTGGACACCGAGTGCCTCTCGGAAGTGAAAAACTGTGATAATCGAAGTTGGATTTGGAGACATTTTACTTCAAACCAATTTACTTGCGACGATAGTTCTTTACTCAAGTACATTACAAACGTAATTTAAGACTCTAGTATTCCCTACAAGTCAGTAATCAGTCAGTAAGCATTGAAGCTGCATGGAGGATAGTTGGCAACACATTGGGTGTAAAAAATCTTGCACATCCAAATCTTTAATGATAACTTACATTCTTTGTTCACCAACTAAGAGAATTAGACCATTTTCTGACATGCGATAGAGAGTGTAGATTCCCTCCAACTCACAATTACAGTGAAATAAACTACTTTAACAACCACAGCCTTTCTCAAGTTGACATTCATGGTAGGTTTACCTGTACTCGCGACGAAATCCCTGTTCAGAGTGTCCCAGGATATGAGGTCAGACACGATGAGCGTAACAACCAGGGTGGTTCCAAAGAAGAAGATAATCCAAAATATCAGGATTCTCGGAACGTTGGACACTTTCCAGATTTTCCTAACACTGGGGGCCCAGTCTGGATAAAGTGAGTCTTGTAGCATAACGTCAGTGACCATCAGCCATGTGATGAGGTCTCCAAGCCAAGTTCCACAGGCAGCAGCTTTCATAACCCTTTAGTGGACAGTCAAAATTCAAAAAATATGAACGATTCAAGTTTTATAAATAATGCAATTTTTATTTATTCAGCATGTAATTTTTTTCAAGGACAAAAATTGAAGTACTTGAACCTGTTGGTTTATTATTCAATAATAAACCATTGTAATCGCTCTTGAAAAAAAAATTCTAACCCCCCTCAAATTTCATGGTTTACGCTTCAAAGGGTGCAGAATCCGAATCTGCAATAAACATTTTTCCGTCCGTCCGCCGTACGTACGATTTCTCCCAAACGGCTGGAGCAAAAAAGCTGAAATTTTCAGGAAAAATCCATCTTGGTCCGACGACGCCCCAATTCTTGAGCCAGCTCTCTCACTCAATTTAAAGTGCCCTTTTAGGGTTGTCAAAGTTTTGTAAAATCCCTAAAAACCTCAAAAAAAGTCAAGGTGGCCTAAATTTGTACTTTTTTTGAAGAACACTCCACGAGGAATCGAATGAGCCCTTCCCCAGGTCCGTAGCTCAAACCATTCCCGATGTATGGCCCGATTTATGGTGCCAACATTTGCGTCATTTTGGTTTATTATTGTTTTTGTTTGGATTGCAGTAACCTAGTGATGTAGTGAACGTGGATACTGGAGAGAACTCCTAAAAGGGTTTATAGCCGATACACTAGTTGTAATATTCTGATAACCATTAAAAAAACGCTGCAAATTCTTTCACTGGGGTTTATGATTCATGATTTGAATTTCTACTAAGCTTTAGAGTGTGCGTGTTTCACAGGTGATAGAGCGATTATTGAATTTCAGGAGGCACACAACTTGATCAATCCAGATAGGTATTTTGGTTGAGAACAGATTTACGTGCTCTATGCATATCTCCTGAAATTTGAGATCCTTGCTAAAAAATATGAAGATTCAAAAACAATTTTTTTGTTTACTCCCATTCGGACGATTTTAGGAGGGGGGGGGGGGCGTTCTGTAATAAATTTTAATATTTTATTCAATAATAATTAGTTCCTTTTATAATAATTTCAAGTAATTACTCATCACTTACGCTGAGTTTGTGAGGCCCATCGCACTATTTATCTTGTAGGCAGTTCTGGTGTAAAAAAATTGTAGAAGGAAGTTGTACACGTGAGAAAAGAGATATAGAGACAGTATAACTGTTAGAAACATAGCTATCCAGGAACCCTGCAGAAAAATACGCAAAAATTAATATTTCACTACTGGTAGTCCATAAAATAAAATAATCCATGTAATACCCAAAACAATTACAAACTATATAAAAATCTATATTTGCCTACCTGTTCGTCACGGAACATCTTGAGCCTCAAATATTTTCCGAAAATTATTGTGTGAATGAAAATTTTGCCCATGGTGAGACCACAAACGATCGCAAAAATCCACATGAGCACCTGAATAAAAAAGCATTTATTATTTTGTATAATTATTATCAATTATGTTTTATGAGAAATCAACAATGTTGCATTCATTAAATAATTGGAAAACTAATTAGAATTACTACTTCAAGTAATACTGTACCTTGATCAGAGCCCAACGCCAATCTGGTGGATATTTGGTGCATACGAAACTAAATACATTTCCAACCAAAGGTATCACAGCTTCTACAAAGGGAAAATATAAGGAATAAGAATGTTTTAGTCTTGAAAATCATTTGATCAACTACATACAGGGTGCAGCAGAGCCTATTGACGGATTTCGAAGTAAAAGTTGGAGAAAAACGGTTTTATTTATTTGAATCAGTAGGAAATATAGTTTTTTTATTCAAGTTCTGAAAATTATCGCTAAGATGGTGGCTGTCAGCAGTGATTCACTGATGTAGCCAATCGTTGAAGTTTTCGACCGTTTTTCGGCATATAGGGAGCGGTATGGCCCGGATTTCTTTGGTTATTCGCTGTTTGAGTTGTGGCAGGGTGTGTGGACGATCTTTATAGACCTTATCTTTAAGGTAGCCCCGAAGGAAGAAGTTACAGATGCTCAAATCAGATGAGCGTGCTGGCTACCCCACGTCCCCTCTCAGTGAGATCAGTTGCCCTGAGAACATCTGTTTCAAAACAGCTAATGAAATTCGAGCAGTGTGGGCTGTAGCCCCATCCTGCTGGAACCAGATGTCAACCACATCGAGTTCTTCAGCAAGTTCTTCCAATTCAGGCTGCAGGGAGGTTTCTAACATCAAAACATAACGCTGGGAAATACTGTGACATTGATATTTTCCTCCTCGAAAAAGTAAGGCCCTATTACAATTGAGACACAGCACACCAAACAGTGACCTTAGGTGAGAGGAGTGGTCTTTCATGGGGTTGACGAGGATTAACTGCATCCCAGTTCCGGAAATTCTACTTAATCACTGACATTGAAATGGAGCCAGAACGCCCTCTGGGTCGCGATCACAGCACGGTTATTTTCGTATAACTTACGAACGGTAATCAATCTGCCACACCCTGCAGTAGTCGAGCATATCGTAACTTACGCAGGTTCAATAAACTACAAGTAGTGACCTGGATGGTGAATACTGTGTGTTCCAGTGGAATTGAACCATTTTCCCGACAAATTTACTAATGGAAAATTTTATTGGTATCTCGCTAACTGAACATCAATTACCTGTCGCGGCTTTTGCAGGACATATGGGATGTGGGAAGTTCAAAAATAGTTCAATTCCACAAACTTTCAAAACAGACAATATGTACAAGGGCTCACAACAAGGCATATGTAAAAATGGTATTGTCGTAAACGGGAAACACTGAAATATCTTGGGAACTTTACAACCATCATTACAATTGCAAGTCCAAATTATTACACAAAGGTTGATTATTTCTGAATAAGATAGATCCAACATGGATCACCAGACTACCAGAAATGGACTGTACAGCCAGAGGCAATGATTTCTATTTACATTCAGAAACACACGGAGAAACCCACAAATAGAACAACTGAAATTTACGAAATGAAATACAAATGCAGGCAAAACATGCTTTCCGCTTCTCCTCGGCCCAATACCCAGCCGAATTGAAGCTTGGGAGACAGCATTCTGGCTATTATAATCGTCAACTCGGCAACTCCTCACACAACAAAGATAACCGTCCCAATGTTTTAAAATGGTGAGCATAAGGATGGTTGTACAGCAATCTAAGGGTCTTATTCAACTTTCGTTGAAAGTTTTTGAGATTTCTACTTGCTCAATTCTCAAAATTTAACATTTTTATGTTGACTCAATATTATCCATTTGGGTTAATTGATCAAGACACCGGGATTATTGACTACGTTAATACAGAATGTTTGAACCAAATTTCGTAAACATTGGTCCAGTTGTTTCAGGGAAAAACTTCACATGCCAGACAGATGGAAGCAGGTGGATTTTTCAATTTGATTTTTGAAATTTACGTATTTCAGACCGTAAACCAATAAACCAATATATTTTGAGGAGTGTTATATTTTTTTCTTGATCGATTAAAAACATTCATAATTGAAAAGTAATAAACCGAAATAGTTAATTTTCAACCTAATCTAATCAGCAGTTGGTCACTATTTCGAAAACATTTAGGAGACCACAACTTTTCATTGACTTGTACAAAGACCTCACCTGTGCGACTATGAGATATCGGGTCCTCAGCAAACAATAGAAAATTGCAGAAAATTATAGTGAGTGTGGTGAACAATCTGAGGTAGGGATGTTGAAAACAGTAGCGAAGATCTTTTGCGTCGAGACCTGCTAAAGTAGTGATGGGGATGACATTAGGATGAACAGGACTAGCCCCACCTGCAGGGGGAGGTTTGATAGCTTCCCGAGCTGCCAAACTGCGCCTCCTTTCCATAGAAACGCTCTCCTCCCAGGAACTTGGCTTCCGCTTAAGAAAAGAAAGACAAATTATTTAATATATCTCGTACATAAGTGGACTGCGATAGGAGTATCTTTGCAGACCCAGATTGCAGCCACAAGAGGCATTCCAGCAGCAGAAATGTTTGGTGCCATATGTCACACAGAGGCAAATGAGTATACAGAGGTCATTGTTCTATTCTATTAATCTATAGATTAGTAGGACAAATTGATCAGAATGCATGGTATAACTATTTCTGTAAAAAACAATTGGCCTCCACATGGCACAGCCATCAGATAATACCCAGTACCCATTAACAGTCCTGGTTCGAAAACTGCTGCACTCTGGGTTTGCAAAGATACATTCGTGACAACTAACAACAATTTTTAAAAATAAGTAAAATTGCACTCACTGGCGCCAGTGGTTTTTTGAGTTTCCCAAAGCTGTGATCAACTCCTGCCCAGATAGCTGCCAGAGATGTTCTTGAACCATCGTAGAGTAGAGGTTGGTGAACCCTAAGTTCGCCCTTTTCTGAAATAGAAGTATTAAGCATGTATATGGCAAATTAATTTACTCCTTGATGAGACGAATTCGTCACATGTTGCAGCATGAGAAAACCAACACTGTGGTCATTACCTCGTGAAAGATGTTTCACGATCATTTTTTAAGCAATTTGTTCCAACTGATGAGTACAATAATGTTTTTTAATACTTTACCAACAATGCTGTTATGGTCCTGGCTATAGAACCTGGTGATTTTTCCATTTCTTTTGGTTTCTCGAACGCTAAACCTGTGTAAAACAGGTCTCGCGCCAGGCAGCCCTAGTGCTGGTGTGGAATTGGAGCCAGCGTATGCAGTACGGCCCTGAAATGTCCAGCTGAATTAGCACCAAGCTAAGAACTTTCGTCAATATTCAATAGATAATGTTGCAACAATGGTGGTCCTCACTTTCGGTTGATTTTGAGCTTGATCCACTAACAAAGAACTACGGGTGCTATCAATGTAAGACGTCTGATCAGCAACTCTAGCCCAGAAATCGGCTTTCTGGTAATCTGAACCTGTCCGCACGTGCGTCTTTTTCGGACAGCCCTTAGCCAAATCAAAGCTGGCGTTTCTATTGAGAGTTCCACGCTCTGTGAATACCATGGCCTCTGGCGATAGCATTTCGTTCCATCTGCAAATATGGAAAGGACATGTGGATGAATATTTTGTTTGGTTCAACATATAGAGTAACCGGACCGCAGAATATAATTACGAGAATGGGAGCCATTTTTTCGGATTTCATATCCACCCACAAAGAGCAGCTAATGCAAAATATAACAAGTGTCACAAAAGTCTTTAGTGGTCTCAGAGATGATGGAAGGTGAGGTGATGGAATGGTGTAGATGCCCCTTCCATTGAGCTGAATACGGTTCAATACTCCGCCACGCTCAGAGGATGACCCAGGCACTTGAAGGCGTCTGATCATCTCCCAAGGGGACGAATTCAAGAATCGGGAAGGGCCAACTATTCATATCCATTCCACCATCCCTTACACAATGTAACATTTGTAATAAGAGCATATAAATAAGTCCAAAAATTAGTTCCATACCTGCCATCAAGATCGTCATAACTTTCCATAATGCCATCACAATGTCACTTCACTTTCAGCGCAGTTTCCGTCCTTATATAAAAATATCGGTGATGAGACTCGTTTAAAAATAGTTTGATCCCTTCGCTGCTTTTCGTTATTTCATTTTATATATCAATGTATTTATCGTAAAATAAAGGCTAAGGCAATTCCTTTAGTTTAAAGCGTAACGGTAGGCAAAGACCGAGAAATAGCGTTAGCCAATGCCTGAAGGACAAAGCACCAGACGGAGACGGAGAAAAATAATCATTACAGCATTTCCAAAGGGCAAATCGCTACCCTCACACTTCCTCGGTAATTTTTTAATTTCATTTTCATATCTTCCTGAAATAAATAAACACAAATTAATATTACAGATACCACTTAATGTAAAGGCACACAATTTTCTTTGGCACATCAGTTTATAAGGGTGATTCTCAAAAAAATCATAAATGAGGAGTAATTTTAGGATTCCTTCAGATATAAGAGACCTTGTGTTGCATTTCTTCTTTCAAATTATTTTAAATAACAATGTGCAAAATAAACATGGTCAATCAGGTATGTTTCTATTCATAAACCATTTTTTATTTGACGTTTAAAGCCCAATTTATCATTGCCACCATCTGTTATGATCTAATTTTCATTCATTAAATCCTCTCTTAAAATGTGGGGCGTGTATTTATTGTTAAAAAATCGTTTAAAACTTGAAAACTGTAGTTCAACCTTTACAGAAATGAAATCACTTGTCTTCTAAAGTGAATGTAATGCCTAAAAACTCATTTAAAAGTTTGTAACTGCAAAAATCATCATTACCACCTAGCAATGGTTTTTCCCCTGTAAGGGAAGCGAACAAGGGAATCTTGCAAAACTGACGGTATTGGAAGTGGGTGGCAACACTGCCAAGGAGATGGGCAAGGATTCCCCTAACCTTTCTTAAAGTTAGTTGCCAGCAAGTGTATCATTCAGGTGCATACCTTTGTAGATCTCATTACCACAACTCTATCAATTTTCAATATTGAAATGTATGCATGTTTTTAATTGATGGGTTCTTTACCCCTAGAATGGCTTATGAAAAAAAAAAAAACCATGGTGTTTGAGAAACCTGCAATTTCTTAAGAAAAGAATGTTTTCATTACCTACGTTCTCAATACCACCCATCAATCCTTCTCAAAGTATCACGATCAAATCATTGAATTGATTACTTTTTAAGGTACTGGTCTGGTAAGGAGTGCTGCTAAAGTGCAACTCAATGAAGGATTGATAGGACTGAAGATCACTGGCTGATCCTGTTGACTAAACCGAGTCCCGTATCCTGGCAATTCCCACTCTGAGCAATGTTCCAAGTGCATATGTTCGGCGAGGAACTACATTTAAATTGGTCTTGGTATGGAGTACACCACTACACCAGTTTCCCATGAGGCCTGGACAGATACAGGTCCAGAAATATAGAATGAGCGCTTACATCTCCATCGCTCAATTGCTGACTTTATTGGAATACGTTACAGTGGTTCTGAAAAACGCCTTCTCATTCGGTTAAAGCCATCCCAAGACCAATGTACCTGGATTGCCCAGGTGTAAGCAGAGGCATGGTAGGTCAGGCTTATAGATCAGTCAGCCGAGGCACACTGGATGAAGATTATAGATCACTCAGTATTTCCATACACTGGCTGCACTAAAGTTTCAACAACCAAAGGTTACCACCAAAGAAAACCTAAGAGTGGTCTGAACGTTCCCAAACCTGCCTCTGACCTGGACAGCAGCTTTGTCTTTTTAAACTTGGATCTTCCCTGTGCATATGTTCAGTGAGAAACTACATTCAAATTGGTCTTGGTATGGAGTACACCACTACACCAGTTTTTCAAGATGCTTGGCCAGATCACATGTGAGAAATCGTGGTAGAGAATCAGTGATTATCTCTTAATCGCTCTGTTCCTGACTTTATTGGAATTTATTCCTTCCCACATTACGGTGGTTCTGGAAAGAACGCCTTCTCCCTGGGTTATAGCCATCCCAAGCAGACCACAATGTACCTGGATTGCCCCAGTGTAAGCAGAGGCAAACAGATTCAGGTTTACAGATCAGTTAGCAAAGGCACACTGGATGAAGATTATAGATCACTCGGTATTTAGCTGAACAAAAGCTTGCAACAACCTCAGGTTACTAGCAGACAAAACCTAAGAGAGTGGTCTGAACGTTCCCAAAGCTACTCCCGACCTGGCCAACAGCCTCTCCCTTTTGTAACTTGAATTGAAATCGTTAAGTTTATCTAACTTAATGAAGGGTCATGTTAATAGATGAAACTACCATCACCGTGGACATTTCTCACCCCATTCTCCATAGCTTTAATTTTTCCACTCCATTACAAACAGACACAAAGAAGACTCACTAAAATCATTCTTACAGTATTTAATACGAATCCCGACATATTCAGTAAAAATCATCTTTGGCCCGGTAGAAACTGCGCCAATTTTCAAACACACAAATCTATAAGGTAGTCGTACTACATATAGTATACCATTAGTATGTATACCATAAACCCAGAAACCAAAATATGAAATCGCAATTTAAGATATATCTAAACTTAGTAAACAGAGCCAGTTCAAAGCGTGACATTCCTGAAAAAAGTGACCCACCTAACTTGGCTGGAAAATTAACCACTTGGTAGTTAAAATCTAAGACGTTGACATAGGAGTTTGAACCGATAAAAAAGTTGTGAGCAATACCTTCGATAAGAATCAGGTGGTTTCGTCGAACGTGAAGATTCGTACAGCGAAGAAATGTAGGGCACTAGGAGAGAATGTGGGGTAGGCTAAGGTTGTGGGAATATGTCAGACGCAATCTAATCAATAAGGTGCAATACCTAACGTCGGTAAACATCGGATTATAACTTCACTTCTAAGTGAAGTTTTTCGACATGGGTAGATGTTTTGATGTCGAAAGAAGTAGGTACGCAAGCTTGTGTAAATCGCAATTAATACTACTGGTGAAAAAAATTTTTTTAATTACAATTCAGTTGTAATCTGGCTAGATCACAAATCGAACGGGAAAGCATTTACAGAGTGGGAAAAGAAGAATTTACCTTCGACTCACTCCCTCACAGATTGAATTTGCCTCCCATTTGTAGCTTGACAACTGCAGAACTAAAAGCTGATCAAATTTTAAAACGAACCCATTCCAATTAAATTGGAGCCAACTTCAAATGTTTGAAAACACAAAAAAAAGTATTCATCACAACAAAAATTGAGCGAACAGTGTTACCGACACAGAAAATTCAAAGCGATCATCTGACACCTTCATGAACCACTGATGCAATGGATTGAATAGATGAACACTTTCTCCAGAGTCTTGATACTTGTTTGGGAAAACAAACTCCCGGTAGTCACGCTGCAGTCGTTTTATTGGAAACGATACTGTTCCATCTTAGACAGTGGCGGCTTCTGCCTTGAAACCTAGGGGCTGCACCAAGCCTGCAAGGGACAACCATGAGACAAAAAATGAGCTTTTCTCGCCAAAATACAAATTCCAACACCAATATGCAAAGGTAAGATCAATCTTGCCCGCATTCTAGGCTTCAAATCGAGAATCAAACGACTCAATCCTACTTTTGAAATAAGTTCACTAGTAGGTATGTAAATACTCTTAAAAAACGCTGCAAATTCTTCCACTGGGGTTTATTATTCAATTGGCTTGCGTTCATGATTTGAATTTCTTACTAAGCTTTGGAGTGTACGTGTTTCACAGGTGATAGAATTTATTGAATTTCAGGAGGCACACAAATATGATCAACTGATCAATCCAAATAGGTATTTTGGTTGAGAACAGATTTACGTGCTCTATGCATATCTCCTGAAATTATAATTGCTATATCACCTGTGAGACACGCACACTCCGAAGCTTAGTAAGAAATTCAAATCATCAACTCAAGCCAATTGAAAATAAACCCCAGTGGAAGAATTTGCAGCGTTTTTTATTGTTATCAGAATGCTTCAACCCGTGTATTGGCTACAAAGCTTTTCAGGAGTTCACTCCAGTATCCACATTCCTACGTCACTACATCACTACGTCACTAGGTTACTGATATCAACACAAACAATAAAACAAAATAACGCGAATGTTGGCACCATAAATCGGGCCATAGTATGGGCCCAGAATGGATATTGTACCATGGTATAGGATTGTCAACAAACCTAAATGTTTTATTAGAATATTTTGTCGACTAAGGGCTAACCATGCCAAATGTCTAGAATATTTACACTGTATTAAAAAAAGAGACGAACCAGAGTGTGACTGTGGACATCCTATCGGAAATATAGAACATATTACCATGACATGCCCCATACATCAAGTGGAAAGGGAAATGATGTTCAGGACTATACACACACTACTGGTTAACCCTTTTAACTACCAATCACTGCTAGCGATAAAAAATTATAAAGCTTGTAAAGTTGGACTTCCTAATGAAATTGAATATTAGAATCTAAATAGAAATTAACTATGAATAAGTAAATGCCTATTTATTTATAAAATAACATAGATTTGTTTATAAAATTAACATATATATGTATGTGTGTTTACCATAAATGTGAAGTACTAGTTTGGTACCATGTGCTACCTTAGAGCTTGCTGTGTGTGAGTTGTGCGTGTATGTTGAACAATTGCTTCGATTGCTTCATGAACCGTTACATATTGCATGAAATGTTAATATTTATGGCTGAATGTCATAAGAACAGTGCCATTAATAAAAAAAATAAAATAAAAAAAGACACAAAAATGGGAAATCCACCAGTCCTCGTGCCAAGATAAGAGTGATAAGAGCGACAGAATTTGTCAAGTTCCGTGTGTGTTCACCGTTGTCAATATTTTAAATTGTCTAAAACATTGGTTCTAAAGCCACTTTTCTCTGAGATTATCATATGCGATCCGGTTAATTATTATATAACATATTAAAGAGCTTTTAGTTAATTGTTTTATTCCTGTAGTGAACAGCTTAGCTCAAACGACAGATGAGAATGTCTGATGTAGATGTAGTGAAGGGCCTGATAAATGTGTACTCGAGAATCAGCGCTGTGTGCCAAAATCATGGATTGGTGAGCAGCATATCTCTATGTTTTAAACAGTATTTGTAAAATAGGTCACGATGAAATTAAATCTTCAAATTTTGGTTATAATTATGTGGTTCGTCGTGTGCATATATCAACGTAGGTAATCGGACTAAAAATCCCCAACTTCGGAAAACTAGGGTTGAATCACATAATAGGTAACTCAACTATTTTTCCAACTGATCTATACTTTACTAAAAGGATTGATATAGGATATTCTTTTGTTTTTGAGATGCGAGCGTAGCGTGCATCCAGACCAGCAAACTAGACGATAGGATATTTCTGTCATTTTTCACACGGGGATTTTTTGTCCGGGGTGGGCTAAACGCGAGGATTTTTTGTCTGTGATACATCAACGTATGCATATAATCCTTTTAATACAATCATTGTGAATTTCGATGGATTATACTTGGAATTATACCAGATAATTATTTTCAAAAAACAAAAGCATTCTGTCACCTTATGCCGTCATATAATGGGTGCCTACACTAATTATGGGCCAAACTCGTCTTTACCCTAGTAAAACGGAATCACGGACAAAAAATCCCCGGACAAACTAATCCTCGCGTTTAGCCCACCTTGGACAAAAAATCCCCGTTTGAAAAATGACTGAAATATCCTATCGTCTAGTTTGCTGGTCTGGATGCTCGCTACGCTCGCATCTCAAAAACAAAAAAATATCCTATATCAATCCTTTTAGTAAAGTGTAGATCAGTTGGAAAAATAGATGCGTTACCTATTCTGTGATTCAGCCCTAGTTTTCCGAAGTTGGGGATTTTTTGTCCGCCCTTGGGGATTTTTTGCCTGATTACCAGTAAAACGTAATCAGCTCCCTTAATTCTTATGCATAATAAAATCTGAGGGTACCGTTGGAAAGAGCGTCAAATTTTCTATCTGTATGATACAAAATTGAACTTTTTTAGTGTGGTCTCACCGGTGAAACAATGGAGCAACATTCAAATTCAAAGATATTGTTCAAATCACCGTTTTTTCTTCTGCAATCATCTCTGTTTTAACGGAGGTCAACCGTCCGCCACTAATCGGGGGAAACTTCTTCAGAGTCTCAGCTTTCAAACGGTATAAGAAAAAAACATTGTCACAGTGAAATTTGGTTGAGAAAATCGCGCTTGAGTCCTAAAAAACGTGGTTTCTTAAATGGAAATCAACGTTTTTCATCAATTGCCGACTTGCATCATAACAATTAGTTTGACATCTCAATTTTTACTCACTTTTACGGTTTAAAATCTCCCTGTTTCTCAGAAAACGATTGTAGACCTTGTTTCATCATTTTTGCTGAAATCGAGGAGTGCCTGTCGATTGACCACCGCTCTGACAATAATTATTTCTGAAGGAAAAACCGTGATTTTAACAAAATCTTCAAATTTCAATGTTCCTCTTCTTTTTATTAATAAACTGGTAGGAAATTTGACTCCTTGAGCTTGGCCCATAGTTAAAGTAGCACCCTGTATACAGAGCTACGTCATAGCTATGTGTTTGCTGTGTGGATTAATGTACGGAAATCTCACCCCCGAGAAAGCACGTTAAATAAACCCTTTCAAAGATCAACCTTGTGCAAATACCTTTAGTTTATTGTTATCAGATTCAAGTTAATGGATTAATTTAGCGAACTGTTATTTTCCAGAGCCGCCAGCCCAGGTTAGTCGCCGTCGGAAAGACTAAACCTAAAGAGATGATAATTGCTTGTTACGAGCATGGTCACAGGACTTTTGGGGAGAATTACGTTCAAGAACTCTACGAAAAAAGTACAGATCCCGAAGTGAGTGAATCATTTAAAGCATATTGAGAATTATCCTGTAAAACGATGATTTGAACAGCTTCTGACTGTATCAACCTATCCAACTAGTGTTGATTCCTTCTAGACAGCGAGGAAAAAGAGATGTCTAACGTCAGAATTTCAGTTATATTTTCCGGTTCCGATACCAGAAGTTGTTTATTTGTTGACACTAACTTATGGGATTACAAAATGCCTAAATAACATAAGCTAATGAAGAATATTTGTACATACGAATCCATGGTCGAACAGTTGGTGAGCGGAATGAAATTTACTACACACTTCATGGAAAATAATTACTTTTTTAAAACATATTTTGACTTCTAGAATACAATTTGGAAGATGATTAAACAGGCAATTCATGAATTTGAATTGGTTTGAGTATTGTAATTCTAGATTTGTAACTCTAGAATACACTTTTGAAGATAAATAAACAGGCAATTCATGAGTTTGAATTGGTTTGAGTATCATGAAGGCAGTGAAAGTCTCATTCCTGTCATTTAGCTCCCTACTGCTTCTGACAAACATTTAACAACTGACATAAAGCATTAGGAGAATTAAGATGTTCTGTCCATTGTCTGCTGGATTCGAATCGCTGCCTTCTATTGTAACCTCGTTTGAAATTCTTCTACAATAAAAATAAGCCCAAATAATACAGTTTCAGGACCTCATTAATGTAATCCTTCGACAATAATCTCATGAGCATAAAATCACTTGGCTTATACTGTATTTGATTGTTTCAGGTGCTCGATAAATGTAAAGATATTAAATGGCATTTCATTGGAAATATTCAAAGGAATAAAGTTCCCAAATTGGTCTCAGTTAAGAATCTGGACGTAGTTGAGTCTATATCGTCAGAAAAAATCGCCGTAGCTGTGAACTCTGCTTGGGAAAAACTGAATAAGCCTGACCCCCTGAAAGTGATGGTGCAAGTGAATACCAGTCGAGAAGAAGGTTTGTTTGATGACGATAAACACAATTTTTTAATTTTATTATTATAACGAAGATTTTATTTTTAATAATTTGGCAATGAATTTTGCTGATGCTGTTGCAAGAAGAGCCACTGGTGATTCCTCCATTGATTTTTGCCTGTGAGTATTGAGGATCAGCTGTCAAACGTGCAACATTAAGCCAATTCCATCAGGCTTGAGCAATGGAGCTAGTCTGCATGGCATCCTTCAGGTCTTGTCTGCCTTTGGCTCTTTCATGATCTCCAGCTTCCAAAGAAGCACTGAATAATGTTAGGTTTTGTAGCCTCTGGCTATGCACGTCTTACCCATAGACACGTTCATTGCGGTAACTTGTGTTGTGGAACAAGAGTGACCTGCCCATCCGCAACTTGTTTGACATCATGAGCGGCCCCGCGGGCAAGTTGGGGTACATGAGCCCTGGTTGGTCTGTACGAGCGGCCCCACGGAAATATGGGAAATGAAACCGATAGCACCAACTTATTATTCTTATTGCTCTAAAACGAACACTGTCGAAACGTACAAATAGACAATCACGGTCACATGACTCCCGACCCAAGTAGGTACTTCTCATTTATTTGATCTGGGCTGGTACTTATAAGAAACGATTTGGACATACTTGGCTAGGGTAACCATTTACCAACATCATATCTCGATTTCCACGCAAACTTTTCGTTAACAAGGCTACTTCGGGTTCCATCTTCTCTCGGATATCTTCCAGTCACTGGATTCAACTGATCTAGCAGAACCTTCAAACCGCTTGTATCATTTCTAATCTGTGCCTTAGACTTACATAGCCTATGACTCCAAAACATCTCCTTCGCTCCCTACGGGGACGCTCGTACAACTTGGTGGACTGTCCAGCCTTTTTGAGCCTCTTCAGTGGATTTGACGATCTACCAGAGCCAAACATCGTGCAACTATGCAATCTACTCATAGCTTTCTTTAACTTAGATGTATTATAGATAGTACATCAGTAATATATATGTTGTTATAAGATTATGCGCCATCTTAACTTAGTTGTAGTTTGTACATATGTTGGAAACTCTTAGAGGGATCCAAGATCATGTCCTCTTCCTCCAACATAGTGAATTATCAGAACAATCAGGAAATGTAGCAACAACTGAATTAACGGCCAGTTAAATTCACATCAAACGTACGGTATAGAATCTCAACCATGACGGACTATATTGCAAGATGAAGAACATCTTTAGGGCAAAGCGCCCTCTGTCAGAAGGTTGCTACTCCCTCTAGCGGTAGCCCTTCAACGTCTCGCCTGTCCCTTGTCTAGATCCCACACATAGTTATTTTGATCTGCTGTAATAGTCATCTCGCTTTCCTTGTAGCAAAATATGGCTTTCCCTTGGGTATTATCATTTCCAACCCTCCTGTCTAACAATGGGAGTCTGTGATGGCAATCCGTTTATTAAGGAAGAGTTTGCATAGCTTTCACAAACTCCTTGCAGTATCCCATTTGTCAAATAATTAAATGCAACGACCCTTCCGGCTGAGATGTGGCTTAAATTCTTCAAAATAAAATCTGCGTACATCATGCAGGTTCTTAGAACTTTTTCTATCGCTAATAACTAAGATAGTGTATTTACATGTATGCTCAACAGGAAATGTAATCCCCCATGCAATAGGTGGGCACTAATGCATCCATGTCTATCTTTCAACAGAAAAAGGAGGAGTGGAAGTGGAACATTGCAGCGAACTGGTTAAATACGTGTTGAAAAATTGTCCTGCGTTGAAGTTCATAGGAATAATGACCATAGGAAAATATGGATATGACCCAAGCACAGGACCTAATCCAGATTTCTTGGTAAGAATGTATTCTTTTTACTGTAAACATTATTCGAAGCTACTGGGCAGTTTCGTGAATTATTTTCACTATTTTTCCCACGTTTTTGGCTGCATAAACTTATCGATTGAGTTTATTTTGCTGTTTAGCTCAATGGGTCCTTTTGTGCACCAAATAATGTTAGTAGCTAGCTATTTTTCATACCAATTCCTACAATCAGGGGTTCCTACTCTTGTATCTGCGGTTTAGTGGGTTTTCTGTTATCGCAGGTTTTGTAAGGAAAAGAGAGGAACTGCTGCTATCATAACCATTGAACCGCAATTTTAGTTATCCTTTGTGACCTTGTGCCCCCTTACTATCAGCTTACTAGAACTTATCAGCTCCTTCCTTCAAAGAAATTTGAGTTTATGTGGGATGGTACCCTGTTGTATTGTGCAACAGTAGCTGTGGCATTTCAGAAACGCGTTTTTACATTCTTCATTCCACAAGGAATCACACTTCTCACCAATCTGTGTAGGTTATTCTTTCATCTGAAGTATTAACTCTTAAAATTTGTTCAAGTAAAACGGTCAGAGTGGAAAATGTCCCCAGTACATTAAGAGTACCCACTTTACACAACAATCGCTCTAACTAGGAAGCCTCAAGAATATTAGGGAACATTTACGCGTACTTACATTCTTTTACATTCAGTTTCTTAGTTATCAACCCTTTGAGGCCAGATCCTTAAGCGTATCTTTTAGCTCTAGAACCCCCTGGAATTTGAAGGAAAAGGCTCTTTCAGTGGCAACTCAAGGCTGCAAAGGAGATGACGTACTTGATCCACGGAAAAATGTATTGATTTTGGAGTTTTCTTGTACTGTTGGGTGCTCTATCCCCTCCCGTTTTTGCATTTTTGGCTTTGAGGTTTCTCTTGTATCATGGTGCTTATTGATCCATGTTCGAGGTTGATTGAAAGTTTATTTTTACAAGTGTGTTTCAATAACACACTGATGTAGGAGGAGCCATCCTCCCTCTCCTTCCCAAATGAATTATTGGCTGAAAATGACATATAAAATTTACTTTATTCATTTTTTTCTTTCAGACATTGAAAAGTTGCCGGGAAACAATGTGTAATGATTTAGAGCTTCAAGAGAGCGAGGTGGAGCTTTCCATGGGGATGTCGACAGATTTTGAACAAGCGGTACGTCAATATCTAGATGCCTGACCTACTTCCCTTAATTTGTGGTTGAGAGTAGATTGATGAATGCGCAAGAATAATTCCTGATTAGCTCACGTGTCAGGATGCAGCCCCACCGAATTGGCAGAAATCTATCCCTTTTCATCCTCTAAAGGAGGAAATCTCCATCTAATATACTTATTCCGTTTATGCCGTTGACGTTTATTATGTATTTTAGAAGTAGAGTGTAATAGTAATTAGGAATTCCACCCCATTTAAAAGGATCTTAGAATGCTACCTGCTTACAAGGTTCTTACAACAACTTTCACTCTGTCATAACTTATTTTTGTGAAAAGTTGTCGGACACGGAGAAGATCCTCCGCAACTTTTAATTTGACGTCCCAACTCTCATTTCATCGACAATTGAGGAGCTTGTTTCCAAAAGGTACCATATCCGTTTTGGAAATTTCAAGACTTCGGATGTTGTACTTTTTGGAGTCAAATCTGGAGTTTAATACTTTTTGAAACCAAACAAAGTGGATATAGTACGTTTTGAAATCAAATCTTTTCCTCCTGTCAAGTACTTTACTAATCTTACCAAAGCTGTTGCAAAGACAATCCCAAGCTGTTGATGTTGTAGTTGTATACAGCTGCCGCCTTCCTCCCTTTCATCAGGGTGGCAAACATTCTTTCCATTAAAACTGATATGAACGAACTAAAAAAATAGGGTTTAAATCATTGAAAACTCTTCAAAAAACGTCTGCCAAGTGAGTGTGGCACATAGCTATTAAAATTATTATTGAAAATTACTATTGACTAAAGAACTTCGTTCAATTAGGCGAAGTAAATATTGAATGAGGGTAAATTTATTGTTATGCAGGAGCATAACTTGAGAAAATAAAGGTAGGCATGTTCAACTATTGAACAAACTATAAAATATACCTAATAAGTCCGAACAATCCCTGAAAATTTCATCGAAATCGGTCAAGAACTCCCGTAGTTATGCTTGTGGCAAGGATTTCACGTTTGGGCATGTGCAGAGGCTACTATTGATCTGGGAGTCATGAAACTCATAGGGGACCATCTACACATCAAACCGAACAATCCCTGAAAATGTCATCGAAATTGGTCAAGAACTCCCGGAGTTACGCTCGTAACAAGGATTTCGTTTGCGCATGCGCAGAGACTACTATTGATCCGGGGGTCATGAAACTTATAGGGGACCATCTACACATCAAACCAAACAATCCCAGAAAATTTCATCGAAATTGATCAAGAACTCCCGGAGTTATGCGCGTAACAAGGATTTCACGTTTGCGCATGCGCAGGGGCTACTATTGATCCGGGGGTCATGAAACCTATAGGGGACCATCTACACCCCAACCCGCACAATCCCTGAAAATTTCATCAAAATCGGACTATAACTTCTTGTAGTTTTGCCCGTAACAAGGATTTGCTGACAGACACAGACACGGACACGGAACCAAAATTGTTCAGAAAGGTCTAAAACGCAAAATGCGAGTGGAATTTTTGATTTTGGAGACAAAAAAATTTTCACATTCCGAAAGTGAAAACAATGCTTCCGCTACCTTAGTAGACTCGGAAGCAAAATGGCTTGAAAGTTGTGAAACCCTATAATAAAATGGATATAGTACTTTTTGAACCCAAACACATGGAAGTGCTCTTTTATGATGAATATAGTAGGTTCGTTTTGAAATAGAACTGAATATTCAACCTAATTTTTCAAGGGGATATAATACTTAATAGCTCCAACCTGATTGCAATTTTTCTGGAAAACACGGTCGAAAAATCCCCGGGAAGTTAATAACTGGATTTGAGGAAAAATGGTCTTTATTACCTTTTGGAAACAAGCTCCTCAATTGTGAAAAGTTTCTCATCTAAAGGAGGCTTAATATATGTGTAACGAATTCCAAAAATAGTAATCCACTAATTAATGAACTTTTTTCCAGATTGAACTGGGTAGCACAAATGTTCGAGTCGGTACAACAATATTTGGATACAGAGAGAAAAAAGAGCCAAAAGCTGTGACAGGTTGATCAAACTCATTACTGACAGACCTGAGTGTCTAAGGAATACGAAGTAAACCGCTGGTTGGAAATCCGAAAAGGAATAGGTTTACATTTATGATATATGTAAGTAATTATTGGTGCATATTTTGTTTGCTGTTTGCTACAGTTGCAAAGCAGCAGTTAATTTGAATGATCGACTACAAATAGCTGAAAGAATCAAGTCAGAGAATGGGATTTGGTATCCCAAACTACTTTCCTGTATCCATACTCTTTTTAATAGTTTTGTGATAAAATTACAATTTGTTGTGGAAAACGTCATAAAAGCATTATTCAATAAAACTGGTTTGTTCCTTTATTTTTTAAATTAAATTTTTGAAAAGAATTCAGTCTATAGATCATTCAACTATAACAACTTACAGCAAGTTATATATTTACATAATAAACAGAAATACAAATGTGATAGAGAAAGCTCTAAGGCCATAGTTTATTTATTTGGAGAAGGATGTGACTACAATCCCTGTCTGAAACGATGCCTGAATACATATTAAAAACGTAAAAACTTTGTTTAACAAAAATTAGATTTTTCATATTGTGTCCATTGAGATGCGTCAACACCATCATTCAGACAATTCTCTCTTTTGTAAGTATTTTTGGCAAATATTCTGTTATGAAAAACAAAACATTTATTTCCTGTGATTTTTAATAGAAATCTTTAAGATTGCCAGGGTATTTTCGTTGGTTTGCTCAACTATGTACATTAGCAAAGACCTATTTGTTTATTTTAAATGCCATTTTATTTTAAACACGCACTTTAACTACGCACAATGTCGTAAACAACTCGCGACGATGCTGACTGACTGATCACGGCAAACGCTACACAAGGCACTTACATCATGGCGGTGGCACATACATCCGTTGTCATCGCAGGCCGGCCGTCGCTTACATTTTGCTGCTATCTTTCGGCGGTTCTAGGAACTAGCAGGAATTTTTCCGGCACATACAGCCTTTTCTATCGTATTACGCTTGGCACTAAGATTACATTTCAACCATCATTACATTTGTTGTGTTTAAAAGCACAAGCTAAGACGCCAGAAGGACTCTGCCATCACATTTTGGCGAATTCTGCAGCAAATGAGACTACAATCCCTGTCTGAAACGATGCCTGAATACATACTGTATTTCGTTTAACAAGTATGTATGCCATTTCAGACAATTCTCTCTTAGTAATCAAGATTTTACAATTAAAAAATGGTGTTTTTCCCTTGAGATCAAAGGAAATGAATTCCGAGAGCAGCACATAAACAAAAACGCCCATCTTCATTTTAAATAACAAATTGGTGCTGTCAACTGGGAAACGTTTCAAGTACCTCTGCCAACTGATTAAGTCCCTTCTTTTGTTAGTAACTATAGTTTTAAGTCACCCACCCACGCTCTTCCAACACTGAAAAATATGTTATAAGTCTGGAAGTTAAAATTATGACTGATTTTTTGTTAAGTAACGTGTACTGGTAATAACAAGGAAGACTCTCGAGGGTGCTTTGTAGTCATGATTACTCTAAAATCGAAATTGTTAGTCAGCTTTCAAGTTGATGTGAAGAGGAAGAATTCAAGATGTGACAGCATCAGTGTGCAGTAGGTGAATTTAGGGACTTGATAATTATTCGGTATTTTGCCAAAGTTATTTGACTTTGTCGTTCACAAACAACCAACAAATCTGGAATAAATTAGTTGAAATCAAACGCCTAAGTAATGCTTATTCGCAATGAGCTTCTTGGCTCCTCTAGTGGTTATCGTCTCAGTTTGTTGGTGAGGAGATTCTGGCGTCTATGCATATGTCCTAAGCTCTTGCAGTGGTATTTGTCCTCGTTTGGCGACGAGCGTTATTAGGATTACTTAATTTTTGTAATACCTGTTGAATTCATTGTTTGATGTTAGATACTTAGTTATTGTTGGAAATACATATTTTTATTGAATCAAATAAGTGCTCGTTTCGATTTAATTACTCCCTATTCGATTCCTTTTCACAACTTTCTGCACCAAATGCAAAGTGGGAGTAGAAAAGGATGAGCAATCATCTCCACCTAGTTTTACAATTCAACCAGCTGCACCAACAGATCTGCTCCCTCATCTGTAAGAACAAGGTCAATTGCATGTGGAAGTGTGTATGTCAGAATGGCAGGCTCCACTTTGCCAATATTTTCCTTTCAGGATATTTTTTTGTTTCTACTCCCTCCATTCCCAATTGATGGAAACATATGCACATGAGATACATGAATCGTCATGTATGTAACCTATACATTGCAAAAATTGCTGGTTTTCAAGCGTTTAATAAAATTGAAAATACCGTAATTGACTCCCTCTACATTTCTTTAATCGCTGATACAAAAAAAAAAATGTTGATTAGGAATTTTTTTCAAGGGATTATAAGGCATCTAATTTTGGTCCTTTCTGACGAACAAGAGCTATCCCTACTAACGGATTATTTACTACTGTCTCACTATGTTTCTCTTCTGATAAATGAGATGATTTCTATTTAAGATGGATTTGCAATATCCCTCTGCATCAACCTCACGTTATGCTATTTTGGATGTCGGTAGTTATTGGTAGACATGCTGCTAGATCAGGCCTTACAAATGGGGTTTGGGAGCCCCTTCTAGCAAGCTCATTAGCGTTTCCATTACCAGTTGTACCTCTATGCCAAAACACCTGCTCCAGGCAAACCCGATTACGTTTGACTGGGTTCTTGATGTTGTTGGTTTCCATGTAGCTCCATAACACTCGTGATGGAAAGATTGAAGTCGCTAATTCTTATGTGGGTGCTTAGCTGTCAGAGAAGATGCGGACATGAGTTCGTCTGTGAGCCCTCTGCAGCTGCTGCCTCAATTGCTATAATTTATGCTTGGAATGCAGACATGTATTCCCCTATGGGAATGGAAACATTCCACCTGGGTTAAGTCCCTTGTATTCTTGCACCAGTTCCTTCTTCCATTCTTGACCCACCTGTGAACCCGATGATGTTATCGGAGCAGCATTTATAATTATGTATTATAAATATTATTACATTATAATTTGGTATTATTATGAATAAAACATTTCTTATCAACCTCAGGCTTCCATTCTTATCCATCTTTTTTCAATTATCAATAGTTATCTGAACTGGAAAATTAAAAAAATTGTACTAGAAAAAATCCACAAAAAACTTCCAGCCATGCACCAAGCTTGTAAGAGTGAAGTTTCCAAAATTATGTTATTAAATTTATGTTAAATTGAGTTCAAATTGGAACACTTTGTGTGCATATAATTTTTAGATCGACTAAAATTTTTTTCTAAATAACATTCTATTATTTAAATGAATATTTTGTATTTTAGGAATTTTTTTTGCAATATTATCAATTTTTTTAACTATGTTATTTACTGATTTCAGTATGATGTTGAACTTTGATTTTTAAATTACCTGGTTCCTGGTTGATGAACGTATCCTGAGCAATATTTTGCTAAAACATGTAACAATTGCATTAACAATAATTAATCATTTAATCGATTATTAATTAAATTAATCAATAATTAAGACCAATTATTAATTAAATCAATCAATAATCAAGAACGATTTTAGCAGTTTTCTAACTACATTTTTTGGAAATTTGCAGCATTGCTAAAAAAAATTGCATCTCAACCCTATTATGAGTTATGTACTGTCTAAAATGAAATATGTATCAATGATATAATATATATGGTTATGGTGTATATATTATATACACCAGAACCATTTGGATCTCCTCAAGGGCGGTCCTAGGCTTACATTTTTTGGGGAAGGGGGGGTCATTGTTAGAAAATTGAATACATTTATTTATCAAACCAAAGCCAAGCCCTTGCCTAAAGACTCAGTTTAATTCATATTTAATCACTTCACTTGGCCGTTTTTAATCCCGCTTAAAATTAATCCCGACCCGATTAATTCCCGTACAGTAATTATCAGAGGAAGAAAAAAGCGTGTTTGCAAAATAAGCTTATTATAAACCATAAAATTAAAAATTTTGGGGTGGTCATGACCCCCTTGAACCCCCCTTGGGACTGCCCTCGGATCTCCTCTTTCATTCGTTCAAAAATTCGCTAATACGATCATGCATGGCTACAACTTTTTCATTTCGTTTTAGAGTTATTATGGCTATATTACGATAATAAATTACTGTTAGTCATCTGCGCACATGTATTTATACATGTTTATAAACATTTCTAATTGAACTGAAATTTCCACACATCACCTCTTCTCTCATAGAGTTTAGAATTCCCTTTCTTTGTTCCATGTTTCAACCTGGACACCCAGCGGTGACGTTTCGGTAACCTTTGGGCGATATCGATATGTTTTGGGGTTTGTTTTCACTCTCGACATCGCCATTTTACCCACGTGGTGAAGTCGAGGGCATATTTGACCGGTTGAAGGTTGAGCGGCTTGACGATCGTGACTTGATGAAACCTGACGAGTAACCATCTATAGAAATTTTAATTTACTCTTTAGAACTATCGTGATATTGATATTGTTTGTGTATCACTTCTTTCTTTTAACGTAAAGTTCGCTGTAAACAAAACCATGGATAGACTCAGTTACCGTCAGCTGCAGTCTTTTGCCAAAGTCTTGAAGCTCCCCGGCAACATGAAGGTATTTAAGCATAAACACACTACTCCTACTTCGGATCTCAGTCCAACAACTTTATTCTAATTGTTCAAAGACACTATACTTATCGTCATATTACGTAAGCGTAGTTAGACATTATAATGCATTATGTGATATCAGGTTAGATTTCAACAGAGCTAAAAAAGGAAGAAATTGAAGTGTGTACATCGGAATAAAATTTCGTGAAATTCTTCAAAAGTTGATGAAAGACGGACGGCATACAGACTCACATATTCGTCCCACCAGCTTGTCATTTGCACGGCCTGGAAAATTCTACTTTTTAAATGATTAGATAGAAATTATTTTAATCCGGAGTGTCGCAGTAGCAGTAACTCTTCCAGACTAGGTAGGTGCCTAGGAGGTTTTTCTCGAAGTTTGTTGCCTAAAGACGATACACACTCACCTGTAAGATCATATGTCATGTATGACATTATCTGTGAACTAGTTTCAGAAATTAAGGGCATAAACGACTTTTTGAAGAATGCAGTTGGGGATGAAATACTCCGGTTGGGCGAATTTACTGTTCGTTTGAAGCCGGTAATTTAAAATTATCTCAACGTTGTTAAATTTTATATGAGCTTGAGTTTCCCCTAACCTAATTGAGAACAAATGAGGAGCTTACTTTCTAAAAGGCACATATCCAAATCTGGGAGAAAACGTTTTTTTTGTCAATTTTCTATCTCTGAATATGAGTTGAATCAGATCCCCCTATCATTTCCGAACAAAACAGAACACATTCACGTCAATTCCGGGGCTAAAGTTATGTGTTTGCATCAAAAGGTAACAAATCCATCCCCTACATTTTTTTTCAGTGCCTTGCAATCGAAATGGCACATATCCTCCGAATTTCGTCAGGCGATAAGTCGTGGGTTTTCAAAAAGGCACATATCCAAAAAGAAGCATTGCGCCTCCGTCTCGACGTTGAATATTTACACTAGACTCGATAGATGACAGGCATGACAAATGGAAATATGGAGTCAGGTAAAGTTTTCAATAAAACCTGCAGAATGGAGAATGAATTCTTTCTTTTTCAAAAAGGCACAAATCCATGAGTTTTGATCAAAAGGGCACATTTCCAAAGTGAAAATGGATAAACAGTCTCGTGTTTTGGAGAAAATTGATTCATATTCTGAGGCATCTTTATCTGTGCCTTCTCACACATTACTCCGATGAGAAACTGCAGAAAAACATCTCCACTAATCTGCAAATCGTTTTTTTTTCACTTCCTGAACATTTTGTCGGAATGGATATGTGCCTGTTTGAAAGTAAGCTCCTCAAATGGGAATGAGTCCTTAATCTTAACACATTTGATTATCTCCCATACTCCTTAGAGAGTTACCTGTCAATATTTGTGGAACGATTGTTTGGACTGAGAAGCTTTCACACTGGCTTACTCATAATTAACGAAAGTTGATAACCTTTATGGAGGATCGCAGAAACTACGTTTCGATCTCGAGTCCAAACCTTAGGCAGGCTTCAACCGTCTCTTCGTGTTATACAAACGTTGAAATTTGTCATATTTTCTTACGTTGGGCTACAGTAGATTTGAGGATCTGCCCTTGCCGACCGTTCTCTGTTGAACTCTTGAGTTTCGCTCTCAGCTGTCACACATCAAGAAAATCGCTTTAAGATCTCGAACTCTTCGCGCACGAAGCAGGAAAGTACAGTCTATTTACTCTCCCTTCCCCCACTTGATGTACACAAAACTCTTTAAATTTTCCTCATTTGTTTCCACCAACACATCTGGCTCTCAATGAGAGTACTGGAATTATTGTTATCGTACATAAAAATCGTACAAAAAAATAAAATGAATGGATGATCGGGTAGCTGACCAAAGTTGATGAGTGGTTGATAACTCCTAGAATTATTTGCATCCAAAACATCCCTAATCTGAACACGTCGATGAACTGAGGTGGTGAGAATTGGTGCAAGCAATTTTTCGGTTGAGAGCTCATCTTATAGAACCCAAGAACTGATCCATGAGACTGCCAATGTCGTATTGTTAAGGGGGTTTGTTTATAAATAAATGACGAGGGTGGACAGATTAGTAAGAATTTATTCAGTAATGGAGAATATAGTATTTATAGGATTTGGATTTTCCAATTTCTTTATATAGTTTAGGAGTCTAGGTGCCAACTGGTCTTGGTGAGCCTCCTGGTGAGAGTAACATGTTTGTCCAAGTTCTGTTCCAAGGAATGTGAACTCGTTTACCATTCTGGTGTACCAAGCATAAGAGTTCCTGAACCTAACATTGACTTTATATTCGGACTGTGCACTAAAACGCGTTCCATGCGCAATGGGTTCATCAGGGATCATTAAAATCCTGAACTCTAAGGAGGAGGTGCTGGTTCGGGTGCTGACTACCACCTCCCTAATTGAAATTGAAACCTCTCACCCCACCGTTTTTCCTGTGACTGTTTAGTTTTTGTGAATGCATTTACGTTTCTCTTTTTGTTAGTGTTCGTTTTCTAGTGAGACTTTGGCTATTGAAATGGACATTTTGGATGATGTACTCGTACTTTACATGTTCAATTATGAGGAAATTCCAGTAGAACTGACACTATCCACAATGGAGGACGATCTCGAAGAAGAACTTGTGGCTGCGGTTGATGACTATGGTCGTAAGAAAAGGAGAACTATTTTGAAACTATGTTCTTGTACGTCTATGTACAATTTATTTAACATTTCCGCATTTCTTGAAAGATTGTCCATAAGTTCGTGAAGATTTGTTTCTTTGGAACTTCTCCGCTTTAACTCAGTAATTAGCGACACAGTAACGCATTAGTTGATTTTTTAATCTATTTTAATTGCTTATCACTTCGAATATTGAAATTCTGAGGCTATTTTGCGACAGCATACCTCGATGGTGAGCAAAGCAGACATACTCATCATACTATTGCATTGTAACTATAATGACCAAATAAGATTACTAAACCACTCTCATTCCTCACGCCTCAGGTTTAAAATGGATCCCAAGGAGTCATATTGAGACAAAAACGTTATTGAATCTGCCCCATATCAATTTATATCCACAGGTAAACAATAATGTGATGCACTTGTTGATATTACAATATGATGATTTACTTTTCAGTATCAAGTATTATGGGAATTGGTGCAAGCAAGAAAATCTGGTAACGAACGCTTGGTTAGCCAACTCCTTGCCGAGCAAAATCGAATCAGGTTTGTATTGTAACGTGGAAAACAAACATACCTTCTCATGCTTACAATACACCTTTCTATGGTTCTTAGTGCCCTACCTTGTCATGTTATCACTTACGCACTTGCTTTACAAGGAATGAATATTTTCCCAATTAAAATTTTTCATTTAAAAGATATTTGGACAATCATGTAGGTAATAGAATACAAATCAAATCTCTTGCCTTTGTTAATAAAAGCCATTGATTGATAGTATACAGCTTTTCCCAATATAACTAAAAAATTTCCGAGTCTAATTAAACATTTTACCAATCAAATTCAACATTTTCTAGATCCAAAAAAAAAAAAAAAATGTAAGGAAAATTATGAATAGTTTTCATAAACTATTTTCAGGAGGCACACAAATATGATCAACTGATCAATCCAAATAGGTATTTTGGTTGAGAACAGATTTACGTACTCTATGCATATCTCCTGAAATTCAATAATCGCTCTATTACTTGTGAAACACGCACACTCCAAAGCTACTAGTAGAAATTCAAATCATGAACGCAAGCCAATTGAATAATAAACGTTCATATCGGCTACAAAGCCTTTTAGAAGTTCATTCCACATTACTACATCACTACGTCAAGAGGTTACTGAGATCTCTCTAGGGGAAGGGCTCATTCGATTCCTCACGGTATATTCTTAAAAATAAGTACAAATTTAGGCCGCCTTGATTTTTTTGAGGTTTTTAGGGATTCAACAAAACTTTGACTACCCTTAAAGGACACTTTAAATTAAGTTGGCTCAGAATTGGGGCGTCGCCGGACCTGCATGGATGGAAAATTTCAGATTTTTGCTTCAGCCGTTAGGGAGAAATCGTGCGTACGGCCGACGGACGGAAAATTTTTTATTGCAGATTCGGATTCCACACCCTTTGAAACGTAAACCATGAAATATTCAGGGGGCTTTAATTTTTTTTTTTTTTTTTCAAGAGCGATTACAATGGTTTATTATTGAATAATGAACCAAAAGTAAGGAAAATTATGAATAGTTTTCATAAACTATTCAACCAAACACCCCACAACGTGGGAACGTTGTTACAACAATACTGAGCTCACAGGTCCAAAAGTTCGTTCATATTTGATTCACTCACGTATATTTAAAAGATCTAGTATGTTTCTAAAGTAGGCCAAAATTCTTAATTGAACAAGAAAAGATCCAACGAAAGGGCCCTTTTGGAGTCTAAATAACATTATTTATTCTTCAGGACTATGACAATCTCAATAGTTGATTATCTAGGTAGGTACCTTGAATTTAATTTTATTTTGCAGTAGTTTTATTGTTTTTATTGGGTTGTTCGGAAAGTAATTTCGTTTTTTTGGGTAATGAAGATGTCAAAAACCACCTGAACCAGTTTTTTCCCAGCAAGGACCAAAACTTTCGTGAGAGGGGAATTATGTTACTGCCAGAAAGATGGCAAAAGGTGTTGGACCAGAATGGCCAATATATAATTTAATAAAATATTTATTCATTATACGAAAACTATCTTTCATGTTCCCCAAAAAAACGAAATTACTTTCCGAACAACCCATACATATAAGTGTCTAGTTCTGGTACCCTCCTTATTCATATTTCCTTGTTTACCAGAGTCAAAAGGCGTATCAACAGAAAAGCTGCTAAGATCCACGCTGAAGCTTTAGGACGTCTTATTCGGCAGGAGGATAACAACAACGCAGCTTTACATTATGATGTGAATCAAGACAGAAACAACATCTGTTCGTCTCCTCAAGAGGTGAATTTAAATTCATTACCAGTATTTTCTTGGTTTCTAGTCACCCACTGATGACAAGAGAGTTCTTCTGAAGCCCAAATTGAGACATTTTCAAGTTTACAAATTAATTCATTCGCATGCTTCCAGATGTTTGAAGTGGGGGCGAAGCTTTGTGTTGCATCGCTTTTGAACATGCATCAAAGATATAGTGTGATGATGAGCGAGGCCCAGTTTTGCCGGAATGCTGTTCGTGAATTGCCGATTACCACTAATCCCGTATACAGCCAGGTGAGTTTGCTCCTGACAATCTTGATTGTTTCAATTTATTCAGTTATTTAAGAACTCTAATTTGCGATTTCGACGCTTTTTTTTCAGCTTTCGGGGTTTCAGTACCTCCCTCCTAACAATTCGCCGTCAGTACCCATCGAGAGTTTCCAAGACTCTGTGAAACTGCATTCATTCCTAGATCTTGGGTAGGTGTATAATGAAACATAACTGTATTTACTCATTTAGGGACATTCCTTCAGTAGTAAGGACGCCCTTTTATTTTTGTTCAGGGTGAGATTGACAAATACAATCAATGCGAAATAAGAACTAAAGACAAATCCGTAGAAAAAACTGCACATTTTTCAACTAAATTTTGATCACCCTTTAGGGTCGATCTGATGGAGGGATGTTCCTGGAGGTGTTATTTTTTTAGAGCAGTCAGCGAATTTCCTAAAAAATTAAGATATCAATTAATTAATGAGTGGTATATGCAGGGTGTAACCCAATTTTTCCACTAAAATCGCCATAACTTCGTTAATTTGCACGAAAAATTCAAATTGGAGAAAACCGATAAAAGGAGAGTTGATTTTTCTGTCTTTTTAGTGCCTAATTTTTTTCCAAGTAGAACTAAGGCTCAAAGTCCAAAAAGTACATTTTGTCAAAATTGTAAAATGACTTTTTTTTTAAAGGTTTTGTAATCCTATTAGTTTTTTTAGCAGGACTGTGCAGACCGCCTGAAAACTGCGCAAAAACGTCAGCCAATCAAAATTGATAGTAGTAATTGGATTTCTCAAAGAAATGAGGTTTTAATGGCAAGATACCTGTTTTTTTTCCCCCCAGGCTTACTCTTGAGTTTTGCTTCCGAGTCTACTAAGGTAGCGGAAGCATTGTTTTCACTTTCGGAATTTCAAAATTTTTTGTCTCCAAAATCAAAAATTCCACTGGCATTTTGCGTTTTAGACCTTTCTGAACAATTTTGGTTCCGTGTCTGTCTGTCTCTCTGTCAGCAAATCCTTGTTATGGGCAAAAATACACGAAGTTATAGTTCGATTTTGATTCAATTTTCAGGGATTGTGCGGGTTGGGGTGTAGATGGTCCCCTATAGGTTTCATGACCACCGGATCAACAGTAGCCTCTGCGCATGCGCAAACGTGAAATCCTTGTTACACGAATAACTCCGGGAGTTCATTACTGATTTCGATGACATTTTCAGTGATTGTTCGGATTTGGTATATTTTATAGTTTGTTCAATAGTTGAGCATGCCTACCTTTATTTTCTCAAGTTATGCTCCTGCATAACAATAAATTTATAATTCAATATTTACTTCGCCTAATTGAACGAAGTTCTTTAGTCAATAATAATTTTCAATGATCTATACAGTCATGTTATGGATACGAGGAAGCTATGTGCCACACCCACTTGTCAGACGTTTTCTTGTTGCCCCCGTTCCTCTTGGTGATTTTTTCACCTGCAGTCAGGAACACACTTTACCTGCCCTTACCATTCCAGAGTGTTTTGTTTTAGCCATTTTCAGTCACCCTCAAAATTCACTCAATGCTTATGAGGCCTAATACGATGATTTAGCAAAATTCGATCAAGGTGCTGGGTACTTTTGTTTCAGAAATTCTGACGCGAACATCGGCCACATTGAAGTGGTTGCTTCGGACTTCAGAGGAAAATCCAAAAATATAAACGAATTGAAACCCAACGAATCGAAGAAACCATCTTTTCAGGTATTTACTACGTAATTGATTATTGAGCTCCCTCCATTGATTTCAATGGATACACTTGTAGAACATACACTGCATGGGATACCTACCTCGTTGAATCTCAGCAAATGAAAAGTATAACTGGTATTTGATAAAGCTGCTTTTTCTCATTGTTAATTTTGATTCTGTTGTCTATAGATGATGTAAAAGTTTCCGCTAATTCAAATAGAGAATAATTTTTCAACGATTTTGGTTTATTATTCAATAGTAAACCATTGTAATCGCTCTTGAAAAAAAAGTCTAACCCCCCTGAAAATTTCATGGTTCACGTTTCAAAGGGTGTAGAATCCGAATCTGCATTAACAATTTTTCCGTCCGTCCGCCGTACGCACGATTTCTCCCAAACGGCTGGAGCAGAAGAGCTGAAATTTTCAGGATCTCTCACTTAATTTAAAGTGCCCTTTAAGGGTTGTCAAACTTTTGTAAAATCCCTAAAAACCTCAAAGTCAATGCGGCCTAATTTATGGTGCGAACATTCGCGTTATTTTGGTTTATTATTGTTTTTGTGTTGATATCAGTAACCTAGTGACGTAGTGATGTGGATACTGGAGTGAACTCCTAAAAGGCTTTGTAGCCGATACACGGGTTGAAGCATTCTGATAACCATAAAAAACGCTGCAAATTCTTTCACTTACTCAATTGTCTTGCGTTCATGATTTGAATTTATACTAAGCTTTGGAGTGTGCATGTTTCACAGGTGATAGAGCGATTATTGAATTTCAGGAGGCACACAAATATGATCAACTGATCAATCCAAATAGGTATTTTGGTTGAGAACAGAACGTGCTCTATGCATATCTCCTGAAATTCAATAATCGCTCTTCTATGTATTCTATGTACACCATGTGATGTCATCTGATGTAGGTACTACGACGTATTTTTTGTCGTGTGTTTTCTTCAGGAACAATAGGACTATTCTCGCGATGTAGCAAGAAAAGGGAATCGTTTGTGAATGTATAGACAGTTGCGGAATTCATTCGGTTCCCCCTTCAACTTGACGATTAACTTCGTATGTGAAAGGTGGTTCCTCTTCAGTAGCCAGTCCTTGGTCCATTTCCACCGTTTAGTTCTTTTAATTTCCAATGTCTTTCTCACTAAATAAGCTACAGTCGCACAAGGGATAAGCTCCTCCTCATTCATTTTTGATTAAAAAACAATAGAAACCACAATCAATCCATAATAGTAGTAAATTTGACAACGATCCCACCAAACGGTTTGCACAAACTCGACTGAACGTGTAGACGCTACCAAGTTGTTCAGTTCAGTTTGCGCAAACTGGCTTGTACAAGCCGGTTTGTGCAAACTGCATGAGCGTGTGAGCCGTCCTTAATGAGTTAACCTCTACCTGCATGGTAGCTTTTTTCCTCTTACTTTAATTTTGATTTTTACTATAGTACTTGAACAGGATAATAAGGTACAAATAATTAAATGCGATCAAAATTATTTTATTTTTGTAACAGTAATATATGAATATTTCAACGTTATTTTGACATCAAATTGATAGATCTTTTAAATGAGAATGGTTAATTGCAACAAACCACTGGGTTTGTCCCTTCCTGCTGCTCAGATCTCCCACTCATGGCGAAAACTTGAGTGATATCATCGAAATCGTACACTTTAGCGTTGAAAGAGTCCTTGATCCTAACTCCGGAAATGCTGATGAGCCCTAGACTGACAGGAACCATCTTTAGGGTAAAACTTGTCGTTTCTCCGGCCTCAACTGTACCCAACGACTTCCCTGAACTCCCCACCCATGCGTACCCATTAGCCTGGTCCAGCACCAAAACCATCTCCATGCTTCTATCCGTCAAATTGACAATCTTAAACTTCGCAGCGAACATTTCACTTACAAACACTACTCCTGGCAACTCTTCGACGCTCAAATGCAAGTCGCACTGTTCTTGCGGCTTTTTGTGGAGTTGCGACGTTTGAAGCCTTCCCCGTTCTCCCAAGCTAGATCTCCAGACTATATCGAGTTTTCCGATGTATGTCGTATCAAACAGCTGTTTAAGGTTGGTTATCTCATTCCAATCTGGAGTCAGGCAGTATAGGAACTGTTTCTTCTCATCAGGTGCCATCACGTTGAGTTGAAGATCTTCTACTTTTTGAAGCGTGTTGTATTTCTCCACTTTGAAAAACGGCGACGACTCCAAAGATACTCTTTCTAGAATTAAATTCCCACTTGTGGTGTTTTGCACTTTGGCTTCGAAGTAAACTTCATTGGACTCAGCCGTGTACAATTTAGTTTTTACGTCAAGCGGTTGGTGAACCTGGAATTTGTAGTATTTCCTTAAGGTTTGACGGTCGCTCGTCAAGGCTCTTGAACAGTAACCCACCTCGCAGACGAGAACATGGTGTCCGATTTCCTTGACTTCGTGGTGGATAACTTCGTCCACTGAGCCTCCAGGCGGAAGGTCAGTTGAATTGTGATAACCGTGGACAGATATTGTTTTATGAGCTACCTGCAGCGATGCTTGCAACGTCACATCTTTCACCATCTGATCGCTCACGTTGTACACGCAAATATAACACGAAAATGTCTCTCCCAAATATAAATTACCGAAACATTGAGGCAACAATAAAAAACTCGTCGCCTGTATCGTTTCCGTCCCCGCCACTGAGGTGATATCTCGCTTTAAGGCGTTATTGAATAAATTCCCCGGTAAATCTTTAGGGTCATTAGTGACAACTATAGGCGAAGCGAGACTTGGCCTGGTCAATCTCATCACTTTGAGAGACACCAAATGTTCAGTTCGTGGGCGAATTGATTGATCCATATTAGTTGAATTGTTCAAAACAACACTTACATATCACAGGAGTTGTAATCTCGAAATAGCCGAACCGAACTCGAAAATTGTGGTTTATATCACATTATACGGACTTTTGATACATTCAATCTTGCTGTTGAATTTACTAAACATTATTATTCAAAGAGCAGATCACTCAACAAAAAGTGGAACTATTACGCTAATCTGATAAACAACAACAACTGATAAACGTTTTGTATTTACTGACCCGCCGCCCTCAGTGCTGCCATGTTGGCATGTAGCTGTTACGCTGATGGTGGAAGAAGGTTTTCGAGATTCACCTTCCATATAAAATTGTGATCAGTTATAGGACTAATTAATTAATAAACAATGAAATATTTCCTATAGTTGTTGTAGGGAATTACATGGGTGATTATAAAAAAAAATAATTAATGCTATGTTATTTTAGGATTCCTTCAGATACATGAGATCTTACTATGCACTTCTTTCAAAAAATTTTAAATACCAATCGATAATGATGGTCAATCAGGTATATTTCTATTCATAAACCATTTTTTATTTGACGTTGAAAGCATAATTTACTATTACCACCACATGAAATGATCTCATTTTCATTCATTACATCCTCTCTTAGAATATGGGGTGTGTATTTTTCGTTGACAAATCTTTCAAAACTTGAGAATCGTAGTTCAACCTTTACAGAAATGAAATCACTCGCCTTCTAATTATCGAATTTCAGGAGATATGCATAGAGCACGTAAATCTGTTCTCAACCAAAATACCTATTTGGATTGATCAGTTGATCATATTTGTGTGCCTCCTGAAATTCAATAATCCCTGTATCACCTGTGAAACATGCACACTCCAAAGCTTAGTATCAATTCAAATCATGAACGCAAGCCAATTGAATAATAAACCCCAGTGAAAGAATTTGCAGTGTTTTTTTTAATTCATTTTTTGGTTAACGTTACTGTGGCTTTTGAAAATTAACCATGGTGTTTGAGAAACCTACGATTTATTAAGAAAAGGCAGGCTAACAAACCCCATACTCTCATTACCACCATCAAATCATTGGATTGGTGATTGAAGTGATTAAATTTGGAATTTCGGATTTGAAATTGTGATTTGAGCGCCACATTGTTCTTTGTTATGCTCATTGTGATCGCTGGAAGACATACAATTTTGAATGGAATTTGGAGGTTTTCCACTGTTGTACAATTTCAGCATTGGAAATTGCGCTTTTTTTTAGAATCACTCACATTGTGAATTACAAATCATCTGCTCTTAGACTACAAAGTAAAATGAAAGTGGAATATTGCAGCATTGTCGTATCAAATATTCCAACAACTTTAATTTTAACAAAAATTTTACAAAATAAAAGCGGAGTATCTTTTGTAGCATACCTGGCTGCTTGTTTCATGGAGGTTTTGGAGGTTGTTTATTACAGTAATGGAAGAAATGTAATTCCAAGCTTAAAACTATGGTTGTAAATTTTCATGTACCTTCATAAATTGCAATGTCTACCTTCTATAATTTTTTAGTTCAAACTAACCTCAAACTTAATTTGTGACCAAAATTATAGTTTTTGTCATATCTCTTGTTCAAGTGTTGCAGTTGATCGATATATGCCAAATGTGTATAGATTTTAATTTAATTTCAAAAACCTACTACCTTCTTGAAAGTTTCTAAATTTTTAATAACGACACTAGTTGGTATTATGAGCTGTAGAATGGTTTTTGAAAATTTCAATGGTTCAGGATCATAAAATGAACGCAAGACTGCAGTTCTGATCCACAGAATTAACTGTTCTGATTGACAAATGCAAAATCGAACATATTTCCCCCTTATTTTTTCAAGTGTGATTTTAAAACTGGACGTATACGGAGACATACTTCATAAGAATTACAAACAGATGAATGTTATCAGTTGCGGAAGGACAGTGTAACTTCTCACATGCTTATGAAGCATTCCGAATGAAAGGTTGAACTCGGAAAATAAAAATCGACGAATTTTGAGTATGTTGTGTCTTTTGGTGAAAAATAAATTTTGAGACAATCTCGTCCCATCTTCGCCGATTTACTGGCGGTTAAAGTTAGTGAATTATTAATTAAGTTAACGCACGTTAAATCCTTGTAATGTGTAATTCCTACAATTTTCACCAGTTTTGGATGATATTTTCTGGTAATACGCGGGTTAGGCAGTAGTCCCAATGAGTTTCAATACTCAGAAATCACACATCAGTCTGCGAGTGCGTAAAAGTAACGTCCAACCGTAATTTTCTCAGGTTGTAGCGGTTCGATGCTCTAAAAAAAAGTGTACGGCAGTCAGGATCAACGGTTCGACAATCTTATATAAATTACATCGCATCATCATTCTATCCGCTTCAGAATTGGCGCGACAGTGCATGTTAATTTACGTTTTTCATGGGTTTATGTTACCCGGAACCTGTTCCTCGACATTATCGTCCCGTGAATCGTTGTTACAAGTTTTTACTTTACACCTTTCGAGATTATCTGTGTTATTTCGAAAGATTTATGCATTTATGTCACCTAAACGAGGAAGCACACATCTCAAATATTGCTGGGAAGTTTTCTAGGCAAACGCCTGTAAACATCCAATGTCATGGGCATCATTGGATAGCTAGTCGTTATGTCGCAGCAAACAAAAGACATATTTGAGGAAAAACATGCGTTTCTCTATTTAACAATTTTTCCATGGTGTTTTATAGTTGTCGTTCGCAATATAACTGAACAGTCTGATCATTAAAGAATTCTCCCACTGTATCTCCCATCTTTCAACAACACACTGCCGAATTAAATCGGTACATTGCTTCTTGTCAATTCCAGATTGAAGACCTAATAGCGACAACTCCCTCCACAACTTACGCGCCCATCTATTCGAACAATTATCAAATGATGCACAACAGTTTTATTGATTGCACTCCCAAGGAGACGGGAACGATCTTAACGCCGTCCGTCAACATCCCACAACATTCCCGCGACCCGTGGAGAAAAACCTACGTAGAGGTCTCCGGCCCAAGGTCTGTTTCATCAAATGGAAGCCACAGGTAGTGTCTATTACTGCTATTAGCTTATTTATTACTATACATTTTGCAGATAATCAATTGATTAAAAAGAGTAGCAATTGTCCTGTCCGACAATAGTCGAAACCTCTGTCGCAAGTGACCTGGTGGGTGAGAGTGAAGACTCAGATGACCTTAAAGGCTGGACCCCACATGCCCGAGCCGCTCCATGGCCGTGTGTACGTTACGGAGTTGTGTGGCCTCACATTTCCGAGTCAGGACCGAGCGCGGTCAGTCACGGTTTGAAGCTCAAGTCGTAATGTTGGCGAATTTTAAAAACAGAGTGTTAGGGATGGTAGCCTTAGCGCTGGAAGAAGAGGACATGGAGGCGAAATTCTCGCCGAAGAAAAATGTGGGTCCACGCTGCTTGGAAAAAAAGAAGCATGGAAGGAGACTTTGTTTCGCTGCTGCCTCACCTAATACGCGATGCGGTGAAGTTCTATGAATACTTCACAACGTCAACTTACACCTTCAACAAACTGGAGCTGAAATAATTGTCCATACTCTTTCCTTGTACTCCGAATTACGATATTTTTCAGTGGACTGATCATACAACACTGGAAAATTGCGAACCTCCTCAATTAACTTTTCCAGGTCTATTGCTATCCGAGGCACGTCCGCGCAAAACTAAACAAAAGTAATTTGAGACTGTGCGGGCTCGTGTCGGAGGGACGGTGCGGAAGAGTGGGGACTTCCCCGAAAGGTTCCTCATGATTACTTCCTATCCGTCACGGTAACTAGAGTAGAACGGTAGGGGTCACCGAAGCGGAGGCTCGGCCAGGTGACGTCACTGGTACCTATCGGCTCAGAGCCCTCAGAGGGCTTCATAAGGAAGACGAGCCCACCACGCTCTCCAAAAGGGAAAAAAAGGGTTTACGAGAGAAATTTTGTTTTACATGAACAATGTAAGGAGTATAAGGAATATAATAATATAAGGAAACGTTTGACTCAGTTCATTTGACTAATTTGTTCATTTTTTTTGCGGGCGTTCCTCTCATTGCGTGCTCTCAAAATTTGCATGCTTATGTCTGTTGCCTGGTTTCACTGTGATTTGACGCAAACGACGTTTGATAGTCGATTCGCTCGGGAGTGGATATTTCAAAACGAGCCGCACGAAGTTCACTGCTTTTTTCGATATACAACGAAGGGTGATCGCCTTGGCGATATCTTCCGATGACCAATTTGTACACCTCCCTCGGGCCAACGCCTGTTTCTGACTTGTAGAAAACTTGCCATTGAAAACCAGTGATATGTTTTTCAACTGCGATATCTCTGATCGTGCGTCATCCAGCTGTTTCTGAAGATCCTGAACTTCTTGTTTGAGCCTGGTGTTTTCAATCAGAAGAAAAATGACTTCAGAAGGCGGTTCATGATTTTCTAGGGGCGTGTCTTGGGTCATTCCTTCGACTGGTACATTTTTATTGACAGGAACAACATTCCGATTATCAGGAACATTTTGGAAGGAGTCCACCAACTCACTCAGCTCTTTTCGATTATTTCGCGCAGTTGCATGTAATCTGATCTTGAACCCTTGTGATTCGTATTGTGATTACGGCAGCCCGAGATCACACAGCACACCATTACGAGGAACTAAATAAGGAAAACTTGAAAACTGGAGTAAGTAACTTAGCATAGGCGGCAAGCACTGCAAGGGAACTAGCCAGCCAGCCAGTACCAGTGACGTCAGGCCTAAGTGGGGATTCCCAGCTCTCCGGATTCGTGACCCCTACCGTTCTACTCAAGTTACCGTGCTATCCGTGTGTCGTCCATCACTCGGGCGTGCGGGCTCGACTCGGGCATGTGGGGTCCAGCCTTAATACGGGCAGTTTCACTGCGGAATCGAGGCTCAAGGAAGAAAGTCCTCTGCCTTGGGCTTGTAGATGGAGCTTGATGCCATTCAACTAGAGAGATGGGCCTCAGCCCCCCTAAGAGCCCATCAACCCATTTAGGGCAGCTCTTCAAAAAACAACAAATGAATTGATTTAAACACCAAATGAAAACAAAAAATCCGGCGGGAAACTAGGGAGCTTACAGGTAGTGTCATTCACCAATGATTAACACATTTATTTCAGTGAAATGCAAGACATTTCGATTTTCTGAAGTGAACAAGAGAGAATTTAGCTCACTCAGGTGATCTGATTGAAGCCTATCATATCATTCGTCTCATACTATCTCAAGGCTCTTTGTCGAATTTCATCTTTCTGTGGTGGATAGAACAGAATTTAGCTCAGTTGGAGCCACTCAGCCAATCGGACCCCACATTTTATTATGCACAGATGCTACATTAAAAATTAGATTTCTGTAGGGTACATAGAATCGAAAACAAACTCTGGAAAACATTTCGTTCGAGGTTTCTTGACGCGGCTGGGAAATATGAAAAATTCCTGTAATTTATTAGTGAATGGTGATAATATATACATTCTATTTAGGTGAAAAAATGTCAAGATCTCATTTTTTCGTATACGTACATTTTAATTACAGCAGTCTATTCATAGACACCAGTCAGCTGTCTCCAATGAGCTCCGATACATTGAGTGGCAACGAAATTTGCGAAGAGCCCTTGGTTTCCAACAACTATGAATCCACGATAGAAACTATAGAAGAAGTCTCACTTCAACCTTCCTATCAGACGTTAACGTCAAATTTTTTGTCGGTCCTGGAAAACGGAGTAAGTTTTTGATCATTTTTATCAGAAGCTGTTGCCTAATGGTACGCGTTTTAATTATTAAGTTCACTTGAAGAGGAAGCTACATTCAGACCGTATTTTGTTTCGTCCAAGTATTGAGGAAAATCTAAAAACAGGTAATAGGTGTTTTATCATTTTCGAATAGATAAAACAATTCATGATTGGAAAAAATTCGTTTTGATCAACGTTAGAGTTCCGAGCGTATCTAAATGGAGTCAAAATTGTTGTTTCTTGTTAGTCAATTGTGTCCGCCAATTCTAGTAACAAGCTTGGGAGCAGCTTGGGTTATACAGTTTTTGATCGATCTTCTCGGGGATGTGCAGGTTTGGTGACTGATGGATTCAGATCATTATTTCTGGAATTTTCCAATATTTCCCTCCAATATTCCACGGCCACCCACTCATAATTGAAAACAGCTCTGTGAAAATCGTCGTAACGCTTAAACTTATTCTAAAACAGCTTCAGAAATGTAACAACCTCAAATTTCCTGCAAAAACCAACCATCAAATTAGCCTTGTAGACAAAGCAAAGTATGGAAGCTAAAAACCCTGAGATGGACAATTCACACGTAGTTCGAGTTCCTGCTCTTCAATATTGATTTTCAATCGGTTAAAACCATGTTGGTTTATTCTTTTTGATGGTTAACCTTAGTAGTCAAATAAGAAGTCTCCCCTCTACCACATAGTTGGTTTACGTTTCAAGATAAAAAGGTTTCAAAATCTAATAAAAAATGCCGCAAGTTATTACACATAGGTTTATTATTTCTGCATTAAATAACCCTTCTACCTTAATCACTGATCTATCTATATTATCTCGCGCTGTCGCCAGCCACTCGGTCTGTATCAGACCTTTCGTACAACGGGTCCGGGATCGATACAGAGGGTCATTCAATGGGTTCATTTGAGCCACGTTACGTAATCGTTGGGCCAGTTGTTTTAGAGAAAAGCTCCGTACGACGGACACATCAATTTTATTCGATTTTTGAAATCTACGTAGGTTCATTATTGGAGGTGAAGGAACCAAAATCGGTTAGGTAGGCTTTTGGGTTGCAAAGCCCGTTCAACGGAGGGTCTGAGTTGCACCGGGCGGTAGCCCAAGTATTTTAATCTTGAATGCAATTACACAATTATCATGATTACTATATTATTACGCAATAACCGATAATACTCGTAATTTGCTGCGGTTTTCGTTCCCTCTCCACCAAATTCCTGTTGTGGGGATGTTACCTCTCACATATGAAATCATGTTCTCTTGAAGTTAAAGCTTTCAGTAAGGACTCCCAATTATTTGTGTCTTAGGTTGCGATATCATCCCGTCTTCTTTTGTCATATCCGGTAATATATAACCTGGGCCAACTGTATCTAACGTCTTTCCCAGAGTACAAGAGAAAAACTAAGTCGTTCCTATAGCAAAGTTCTTAAATTGATAAGAATATATCAGTTTAAGAATCGATTCCCACATTTGAACATAATATGGTCTATTGGTTACCTCCTTTAACAAGTCATCCTCGCTTTGATTGGCTCTGGTTGTAAAACTGACTAGGTTTGATGACTCTCCAACGACTTATTTAAGAAAGCCAGTGATGAATGATAGCAACCGAAATAAATATTCACCTATTAGTTAAGTTGATTGAGTTTTCAAGTTAGTGTTGCATTTTAAATCACTAATATCAATCTTGGCATTCCTTAGGCAGTTTTGTGTGATGACAGCCGTGGACAGTACGCTCAAGTCGTACAAGAGATCACGTACCAAGGATCTGACCCATCGCTTGATTTGGCCACAGTGATTTTTCCGAAGCGAGACGATCCTCTCGAACTCAAAAACAGCGTGAGGAAGATGATAAACTAATATTCTAATTTTTGTATCATGTTCTCTTGCTCCAAACTTCTTTTAGAATCTCCTAGAACCCGAGCAAGTTTTCAAGGCTCCGTATCATATTTTTGAAATTTACAGTGGAATTTTGTGTTCTTTAGGATAACGAGGTGAGGAATGATGACTCGAAGGTCTTTGATAAACTCAAGGAACTTCAACAATCCCTTGGCATCCATATCACAACAGAAAACTTGTAAGTAATTTCAAAATACGCTCATTTTGGTTTGACAGAATTTTTGTTTCGGCTCATTTTTACCCTTTAGTTCCCTTAGAAAAAATTTTCGTTTGGGACTGAGAAGGTGGGAAATTCGATGGTCTTCCCAACGGTTTCCTCAGATTTGAGAATACTTTGAAAACGAAGGAGTTAGAACTAGTTTTAGAGGATAAGGTCGAAACACTAAATAAATCTTAACATTAAAATCACCCGGAAACTAAGCCTTTACAAAAATATTTCCACGAGGCGTTTTATGTCTCAAATTAGTTGTAGAATCCATCCCTAGCCGGATGTCCACCCTTAAGTGGGACTATTAGGGGTTCAAGCGAGTTCTGACGATAGGTGGTGTAGAAATTGCTGTGATTCTGAAGTTATTGAACTTGTATAGGGAATGAAGCTAATCCGGTTGCAAAATGCAGCCTGGGCAGCGTTGGCAAGACAAATAGACATGTATGGTTTGTTTCACGGATTCAAACTTAGTTATTTTTATCTTTAATGCTTGGGTCGTCTATTTCTAAAAGGCCGCTATTGGTGACACCATGCTGCGGAGGGATTTTCTTTCCTAAAAGAACGAACCCGTTAATATGAATGAGACCCTTGTAATCCGGGTGTCGATGAGGCCAGTTTATGAAGTTGCTGACGGCGCGCTACTAGGCAAAACCCGCAAGACCGAGCGGTCTTCCCGGTGAGGTAGGTCCTGTGCGCCGTCATCCCAACTCAACGTTTGGAGCGTCAGTGAATCCTAATTTTTTCGTAGGAGGGATGTATGTCGTAGACCAGTGATATTGACCCAAATACTGGTGGTTAATTTTTCATGAAACATAGAACTCGAAAATCCAATATAAATACAAAATCTATCTATGGTGCTGAAATATAAATGGAGCTCTTTTTATAGGCATCTAGAACATATTACAAGACAGAGCCGCCGAATTTTTTTAATAAACCACAGATCATGCACAATAGGTAACCAGTGATTTATGCAAGTGTTAAGTAAGGAGTATTTATCTCCAAAAATAAACGTATTTGGGGAAAGTGATAGTGTGAAACACGCTTCGGAGTAACGCTTCATGTAACTTAATGTGTTTTTTTTTTTTAAATTATGTACGTGTTAATTGATTGCTTCATTTTTTTTTGGCGAAAATGGGTATTTTACCTCAATCCTTAAGGGCTATTGTCTGGGTCAATGTTTATATTCCTCACAATTTTCTCCGAAAATTAATTTAAATCATGTAGTGAAATAGGTGTTGTAATGAAATATGTAGATGAACTATCCGCAGCTGAACTGCATTAATTTTTCATTTTACTAGAAAGAGAGCATTTTTAATCTTGATTCATTCGGTGACTGCACTTCTAATATTTTTTTGACATATATCCGTTCAAAGGAAAGTTCCCGACGTAGAGCAGCATGCTGGATGCAATTTGTCAGAAAACGAAGAAGGTGCTGAAGAGGAAAAATCCAATCCTACTACTCCAATTACTAAAACAGAGAAGAATTCCTCTCCTTTTTCAGGGTCAGTATTTTGCCTCTTTCATTTCATACCAATTTCACAAATGAAGTTCTAATTAATATTTACACATATGAATTGATAAAATATTCCTCGCACAGATATAATATAGTAACACCAGAGTAACCCTTGGTTGATTTGTAGCTTTTTTTTCGTGATTTTATTTATTGCAACAAATTGTAGGATACATCATCTAGCAATATTTTATCTCATAAATGGACACGATGTGCAGGGTGAGATTTCAACAAACCAACCCTTCAGAGTAACACACTGTTAACTGGGACACACTTCACTATAACTTGCACAGCGCAATCAGGTCCAGTGGCTTGTTACGCTTGAGGCGCCGCAGTTCTCCTTCGTTATCCAGAACGTTGAGCATCTCCGGGTTCTTGTGCTGATGGAGGCGTTTTTCGTGCTTCTGGGCGTATTTCACGATGATTTCGTTGACTGTTTCCAGTCTTAGGTCACGATGAATGTCATCATTTCGCATATAACAGGGGGCACCAACCCCCCCCCCCCCCCCCCCCAGCCAGCTCAGGCTGGGGCTCGGTGCTTCTCAGGATTTTGTTCTGACAAGTTTGTATTTTCTTTACGTTAGACTTTTTGGCACAGCCCACACACAGCACAGTTGAATCCCGTATGTCCAAATAGGGCGTAAAATCTGTTTGTAAATAAGCAGTTTATGATTTGTAACTAAAGGAAAACGCTATGTACTACACAAATGTCTTAAATTTTCCTAATCCATGCGGCAAGGAATTATGGTGGTTTTATAATACCCTCCTTACAGCACCTTATTAGGAAGCACAGAGAAACTTTTTTAGCTGATGTTTAAAATAAAAATACGTATAATTGACCTTGGAATGTTATGATAAATGTTAGTTAAGTACATGTTAGGAGTTGCAGTGAAAAAATTCAATTTCCATTACCATTATCTCATCTTCCTTTTCCCACGTTGGAACTCGGCCTGGAACTGTTCAACACATTACTTCAGGCCAAGCCCTTGGGATGTATTTAGTCCTCTCGGTCCATTGGTAGCCTCCTCTGTCTATCCCGTTCTTGGGTGATCTCCCTCTGCAGGATGCCTTCAACACAGACAACTACAGAGGTCCAATGCTCCTCTCTTTCTAGCATTTTGGCAATTATATTCTCCGGTGTCATGTCCTGAGATGGAATTTCCAGTTCATCCTGCAGCCATCTTCTTTGAGCTTCCCACTGCTGACACACGAAGAATGTGGGAAAGACATCATCATCTCCTCCATCACTATATGGACAAGTTGGATCGTCTACTATCTCCATTCTATGAAGGTAGGAGTAAAACAGTCCTTGCCCGTAGAGGAACTGTTCTAAGAAAAAGTTCACCTCTCCATGGTTTCTCTCTAACTTTCTGACTTGCAGTATCAAGTGCGCTGTCCATCCCCATATTCGCTCGTTGGTCCACATTTGTTGCCATGGTGTGTTCCCTCTCATCTTTAGAAATGCGAGTTATTTTTCCCCGTCTGTCAAACCTCGTTTTCGTTCTGTAGCCGAAAGTTGAATTTTAATGCAGCCAGTGAGTACAAGTACAGCTGGCTCTGAAACTGTTCGGTAGGCACACGCAATCCTCAGCAATCCTCTTCGTTGAACTGATACCATTCTTGTGCAGTAATAGGGCAGGCTTATGGCGAAGAGAATGGATTGAACAACGCTCATCAGAAAACGACAGTTGCACGGTCTTGGCCGAGTAATGTTTCGCATAAGGTGGTTCAGATCAGTTGTTTTCTGCACTGCCTTGTCCATTGCTTTTTTAATTTGTTCCCGGAATGTAATTTTGGTATCTAATGTAACTCCTCGCGCCTCCACAACTTTCAATTATTTTAGGTGCTATATAAAAAAAAAACCATTTACATTTTAGCACGGTAGATGATTAAGAACGAAATTAGCCTCAAGGGACCTTCAGCTGATCGCTGTTCCTCCGTACCTTATAATTGACTTCTAGGTGTCTGGAAGACAGTTGGTTGTCTTTTTGTGACGCCGTGAACATCCTCTTTTACCTATCCGAATGTTCGTAAATGCTGATATCCAAATGCCTCCAGTGGCACAATACACATTACTCAATTCATTTGATTGATTAGTTTATATGGTTGTTATATTGTATACTTTGTAGAACTATAGCATCTTATAATCTTATTTTTCGATTTCTTTGTCACAGAACCCCTTCGAACTACGCATGATTCGTGTGAAGATTTCACGGTTCTCCTGCGGCATTCATTCACTCTGAGATTTTCCGTGTTGGTATGCCATACCGACACTCATTGTGAGCAACGTTACCCTTTCTTTCAGTTTATTTTATTTTCAATTTTTCAAAAGTGCGTGTAAAAGTTAGGCGTTGATAAGACGCTAGAGCTAATAACTCAGTTATGGGAGAGAGTATCAGTAGATAGATTTTCGGCATATCCATCCATTTATATAAATACCAGTTTGATTTGAACAAACGTTGAAGGCAGTGGAAGATGGAGTTGGCATCTCCTTAAAAACGATTAAGACATGGGGTCGGTGATGATTCATTCCAAAAACGTCAAAATACTAATGTTGAATGAACAAATAAAATAAAAAAGAAAGTACTCATTTAAACACAAAATGAATATGAAAAAATCATTTTAAAACAAAAAAGAAAAAAATAAATAAAAAAGTCAAAAAAGAAAATGTTTAAAAACATTTTTAAACCCTGTACTAACCCATTTTAAATTTCTTTAAATGTTTCAACCCCGTTAAAAAACACCAAAAGCATCAACTAGCTCATACACTACGTAATTTTTTTACATCTAACTTCTCGTATGAACAATTTCATTCAATGTTTATTTGAAGATATTCTAAACTGACCCTTATACATTTCATAAAAGTCTGACATTGGTGTTGAATGATAAGAAGAGAGACATGAACTTGTCCATTTAGGTGTTCCTATTTCAAAAATACTACTTTTAGCAATATTGACTGAGTTTCAATATCGAGCATTGCTGCAAAAATAAATGAAAAGTTTTTCTTATTTGTTGTAATGCTTATATTGGATTATTTACTATAACCCCCAAAGAAATTATTCATTTAATGTTACCTTTAGTTTTTATGAATGTTTGAGTAAAGCGTTATGTATTTTTCTAGATGTACAAAATTAAGTTTTCTTCAGTTTATTCAACGATTTCGTAGATAAGTTTTGTTTCTCGCTAATTTTTTCAAGTTGTATTTTGAGTAAATGGTTAATTTCGTCAAATAGTGCGATTAATCTGTTCATCCCTGTTTTTAATTTGGTTAGATGCTTCGTTATTATAAGAAATAGATCTAGATTACTGAACTAGGTAATTGATTTCTTCAAATTTAAACGATGAAAAAGTCAAAGAAAAATAATAGTACTTCACTAAAAGGGAAATAAGTTGAAGTCATGCGAAATGATCGTAAGAGCAAACTTTCTGATATTGTCATGTTATTCTCGTTAAATTGGGTTGAAATTTTAGCACTCATTGTGAACAGAAATTCCCAACTATCAATTTTATTGCAAAAAGAACTTGTTCAAAATAGAATTATTTTATCCATAAAAAAGTTCTTGTATTTTTAGGATCCTCCAAGTTCGAACATCAAGCGTTATCTGGGCACTAACCACTCTATGGCAGGCTTCTCTAGGTACATCATTGTCACAATTTCAAAAACCAAAATTAATTGTCTCTTTAATTAGAAAAAGGCAAAAGCCAATTATAAAAGTGGTTTGTGTTGACTGTTATTGTTTCTGTCTAAAAATATTTGAATGTATGAACATATAGTTGCCCAATTTACTGTGCTCAAAAAGTGTCCAACGAACTCATCCTTTCTTTTGGAAAACTTGATTTTTTGGTGCAAGGGCGAGTTTTTATCTTAATCCTTTGAGAGTTATTGTTGGGGCAAATATACACTCATTTTAATATATTATATGGATGGACCAAAACTCAAGAGTCCCTTTGTGAATAATATTATTCAACAGCCAATAATTGAAACCAAAATTGACGAGTAGAAAAGCATTAAAATCCAGGGATCATTTGTAAATGTTTTTAATTTTTAAATGTTTAGGGACCTAGAAATTGCTTCATTTCCTACGAAAATTCCCTAAAAGCAGGTCAATAATAGAGAATACTTGCTTCACAATCAGTGAGCACCGTACTGTAAATCTAGGGAAACATGAAAGATGCTAACTTGGCGTGGTGTTTGCCGTTGGCTTACTGGGGTGTCGTGTGACAGCCCCTATCCCTTGCTGTTACTCCTTACCCCATAGCAGTAGGGGTTGTTCGTGTTGAGGGTTCTTAGCGCAGTCCTGCAGTAATTGGGAGCCACTCAGCTACATTTAAGGTATCTTTGGTCACCTTTGGATCATGTGACGGTATCAACTGCGAGAAGCAAGAACTCTGATGTTTTATTGCCCTTCCAAGGAGCAGCAGTAACACAAAATGTACTTCAATTTTACTGTACCTGCTGAAGTACGCAAAGGGAAGCTGGGGAGGTATGTCCGTTAGAAAATTGACATACACATTGTTTCACAATGAAAATGAGGTTTGAGTGCCATAATACGCTTTTCACCTTTATATTTTTTATATTATGTGTGTTGAAATACATGTTCACTAAAGCCAGTCAGAATTCATTGACAGTATTGCATCATTATTATTTATTGAATCTAAGTCGTTACAACAGTCCAACGTTTAACAATCATTCAAAATCGCGATCACATAAATTTTAATTCACTATAAGTAAAGTCGAAGAATATTAAATCGGTTTCAGCCCACCGATTTGCAAAATCACATAATTATCTAAGTGTTTTAATTACAGCTTGTTAACCGCCAGGTCCTTTTCCAGGATATTTTTCGTACTCTGCGTAAGAAGGGAAGTTTTTTATGCCGGTAACTATTTGTTCATCCGAGTCAACGCTCTTGTGTTTCCGTTCGATTTCGAGGGCATTTGCTTTTTTCGAGGACATCAAAGCGAGATTTCTGTCGATTTCTTCCGTAGTAGGAGGCTCTCTTCTGCGGAGTCTTAGCCAAGCCTCCCATTCCGCCGGGAGAGGCTCGTCGAATTTCGTAGCATCGTTATCTTTAGGGACGTAGTATCTAGAAAATTGAAATAATAATTAGGCGTTTATTTTGTACAAAGCAGTCAAGTTGGCAAGTAAATTTGTGTACTTGAAACAATTTTGTAAGTACACTGGCACTTTCTTCTGATCAATCTAATTGTTTCTTCAACTTTCAATTAGTTAATTCGTTTTTGAAATATCACTGATCATTAGCAAGATAGATGTGTATTAAAATGATAGGCAGCTAATTGCATAATTTTTTTTCCCCCTATATTTCCTTACTCCAATATTGATTATGGAAAAAAATGTCAACTATTTGTTTTGAAAGAGTTTCGTGTCTTCTCTGGGTTTAAAAATCTATCGCAATCGAGATTTAAACGGAAAAATGCGGGGTTTTTATTAATTAATTTTTCAATTGGCATCTAAAAAGGAAAGATGATTTTGGTTGGCAACATTTTTATCCATAAGCACGTGCTAAAATGTCAAAGATTTTGCTTTCAAATACGCTAAGACTTTTAAATTCTTATTATTTACACAATTTTTGTGCATACAGATGTTCAAAAATTCCTTAAAATGAATTTGACAGTACATAATTAAAAAAAGGTTTATTTGTAAAAACAAATACTCAAATTCATTGAAAACATGAACATGAGAAAATTCAAAAATCAGTTCACGAAAGTGGTGGATGAATAAGGGAGAGAGAGAAACTTTCAACTGCCTTTGGTTCTTAAAAACTGTAGGCATAAAAATTTAAAGAAGTAAAATGAAATTTGCTTTTACATCCAATGATATAGTCAAGGCAAAATTTATGACTAAGATAAGTAAAGAAAATGAACGATTACATAGAAATTGCTAACTTTTTGTGCAGATATGTAAATTACTTGTGATAGCATAGTTCTGTCAGTGTTTTGTGTTATTACAAAGGATTCATCCAAATTTTTAAAACAAACATGCGGGTAGGTATCCTTCATTATTTGTGAATGAGTTTAGTAATTTTTCAGTATTTTATTTAGTAGTCAATTGACGGTTAAGTACTTACCGCGATGGTCGAGATCTAGATGAGTGAATCGGAGGTTTGACTTCGTAATACGAGTTGCCGAGATAATCTTTACCAATCAACTTCCCGCTTATTTGACGGGGCCTCAAAGAGTCGAAGAAATTCTGTAGGACCTTCATAATGAGACCTTGGCCTCGAGACATGTTGGATAGAGGGTAAACTGTAAACAAAAATATTTGTTGTTTGATTGCTATTATTTCCTATTTAGCTGTAGTGAGTAGGTAGGTACGGTATTTCTTCACCACTGTAAGCGTCTTTCATATCTCAATGTTCTTGTACTGTTGTCACGGACCATCGTCAGCAAAAACAGTACCTATGCAGAGTGTAACATGGGTGGTGTCCGATCAAAAGAATCCTACACTATCTTTTACACCGCTTAAAATGCTACTTTTTTGTTTATTATTTCCAATAGTCAGCCTTCGTTATTGTATCGCTATAATAGTTTATACTGCCTCCCTCCCGGATTCCAAATCTGCATGTTCGTCCGCCCTAAAAGGCACTCAGGCTCCATTCGGGGCATAGTCGATACGTAGGAAATTAGCAGCTTTAGAATTTTGTAATACCGGGTGTTTGGTCTGAAAGTGTGGCCGAGCTGGTGGCGGCCCAAGATAACGTAAACTGGAAATTCAACAGGATTTCGTTTTAAAATAGCCATAGAAGATTTGAAGTTACGCTCCCCTGATTGTTCTGATCCTGAAGACCATCAGGCACGGGCTATTCGCTATCACTACGTTTTAAAAGTTAAGTGTTTTACATTTTTGATGTGTAAGCACAGAATGTACTATTAATGCATAAGGTTCTTATTTAACACAAAAATAGGACTTCTTAAGAGTCTTGTCATCTTGAATTAATGTGACTTACTTTATTTGAGTTATAAATTACTGATATATTCACTTTTGATACGCACCCGAACTTCACTAACCAAAATAACAGCAATATTTTTTTGGAGCTATTTCACAACAGATAAGAGTTATCAACAGCTGATAACAGTCTTATCTCTTCTTCCATGATATCAGAGTCGCATGGATGTATGACGTATTCAAATCGTAAAGTAAGGTTATCAAAGGTGCTTTTGGATTCTCTTGTAATCCGATTTCATTCTGAAACCTTGGAATTCTAATTCAATTGCTGATGTGTCGAGGTAGTGATAATGTTTCCGAAACTTCATGTTCCAAACAGCCATCCAGGGAAAACTGAAAGATAAAAGTAACAGCAACTTATAATGATAGGTACTTACATCAAGAATCCAAATTATAGGCTTTCACAAAATATGTGATGTAATTAAGGCACTATGGCAACTGAATAAATAATATTGGCTGAAGTAGAGAATAGGTGACCCCTACCTCTTGTCAGGCTCATTTGAAAATGTATCGATATATAGGATAATATATTGATACCACTGCCATGTATTATGGAATGATTTTCACGACCGTTATATCGATAAACGTATTTTTAATACGTAGAGACACCAGTGTTAACACATTCTGATCTTTATTTTACTAGAAGGATTGATTTAAGATATTTTTTTGAGACCAACAAACTAGACAGAACACATTTCTGCCTTTGTCCCCTAATGGGTTTTCTATATTTTCCGGGCTGGGCCACAGTGTTACACTATCCAGCTCGGTCATCAGTTATTATTCAATTGTAGAATGTAACATGTAAAGTAATGCTAGAGTCGAAAAATACCTAGATGGATTAAGTTCGTCTGGATACAGATGTCTGAACCACCTCCCGACTCGTCTTAGTTCCTGTTTAGACCACTGTTTCCACAGGGGCACTACTAATGCCAATGTGACTGTGTTAAATACAGCAATAACCGATTTAAATGATGAACAGGAGTACCCGAAAGTTCCCCCGCTCAACACTCCTTCAACTTACCTTCGGGTGGGCTCCTTCCACCCAAGGGGGTCATTTGTGTACCTGCCAACCCCCCCCCCGCCGTAGCTTTCATCTCTGTTTACTAGCTCCCCTCCTCTAAACTAGAATCCCATATTTTTAGGTTGCATAGGCAATTAATCATTCAAATGATCTGGCTGTAGAACCTTAGAGGTCCACTGTCCCGTTTTTTCAATATAGCGACGGTCTGATAAGGGAAGGGGTCACTTATTCTCGACTTTTACCAAAATATTTGTTGGATATAAACGAGACTTTGTCCTGCGAGCTCGAGGCTCTCCCTTGACTTCTTAAGAATTCATCCGGGCTGAATGGGTTTAATTCTGATAAGAAGACACAACTAATTTATCTTGGCAGGTCACAGTGAAGCTTACAAAGTCGTAACTATCCAGCAAACTGTTTGGCTCCACACTTCCACCCCTTCACTTTTCAGTAGATTCCAGTGCAGAACAGATTCGAGATACTTGGCCGAATTAATATGAAGAATTGAGTAACTTCTAAAATACGGCCCTAAAATTTGGGGTGATTGTGCACCCCGTATGCATGGCCAGCCGGTCTGAAACGGTAAGGGTTCGTCAAAGAAAAATGAGAACTAATACATCGTACGGCGAGATTTCCAGGTGCAGAAATATCGTAGATCTGTGTGAAAGTTTCAGTTGTAAAATAATTTAAGGCTGCATTACGATTATAAAGGGTCCTTATTAAAAATAGTAAACCACTAAATATATTTCAGAGACTAGAGTGTCGTCGGAGAAACAAACCATGGGCAAATTTGCTGATTTTAGCGTTTGAACACCTCACATTCAACTCGTGATAGTTGAGGTGAATGACGTAATAAATATTTTATCATAAACTTTAAAATGAAGTTATGGTACCTGGTAGGGAAGTGCGACAGGTAAAAGATTGGTAATTTTTATAAGGTTTTATTTTTTGAAAGCGTGTTTCCTTTCATGATCGAGTGTATTTATTCATTTTACTTCACGAACACGTCCAATATATTACGACGTGAAAATGAATATTTTAAGTGAAAGAAAGAACTCGTTCCAATCATCATCAAATGAGCGAATTTGTCCGAAATTATTTGATTTCTTTCATGTTGAATCAAGATGAAATCTAAGCACTTTGCGAGCAAAAAATTATTAACCATACATTTTATAGCGAAAAAAGTTGTTCTGATAATACCTATTAAGCTTTTCAAAGATTTTGGCTTTTTACAGTTGTTCGAATTGTTATCGAATTTTAGAACATTTTAATGAAATGTAAGCAAGTTGAAGTGGGGACAGTTTGCGAAATGGCCTCCTGTCTGAAAGACTGCTCCAAACACTGCATAACGACCGTGCATAATCTGACAGGAAGCTTGCAGCCAACCACATGTTGACAATAGAAATGTCATCACATCTAGAAAAAGCATATCCATTACGCTTACTCAAATAAGGAGTCCTTCAGAACCGCTCAAGTTCTTCATGATCTTCAAATCCAGGGCGGGTTTGTTCGTCGATTCAAGATTTTTCTTCTGATTAATAATAAACTTCATTCTTAAATATTCCTATCAATAAAGGTTTAATAAATAAATGAATTTGTCCATTCCGGTTGGAAAAAAAGGCAACAAAATAAGAGTTTGTTAAGATACCTTGTTTCCAATCCATAAGCAACCAGGGTTCTTCGTTTGTAGAGAAATTCAAAGTCGATAGATGGCAGAATCAGCATTTCTTTTAATTAATTATAAGTGTCACAAGATCACAACACGATAACTTCATTTTTTTTCTATTGTAAACCTACATCATGATTCGCAACATCCTACAAAAATATTTACAAAAATTGTATGTCTGTGCTAGCGATAAAAAAATTAGCTTAATAGTAAATCAATTGAAGGAAGTCCATCACAATGTTACAGTGCAACATTAATTAAATTAACATTGTCGCTATATAAGATGTATTCAAGCGTAGCGAATGAAGAGTAAACTTAAATATATTTTTATACAAATCTACAAAATTAATAAGCACTCGTTCAGAATTTTCTGGACAACCGCCAAGTCAAGATCCCCTCCAGCTTTACATTAATTTTCAGGGTTACTAATTACCATGATCAAATTCAAAAGTATACAATCATATTTGATGAAAAATGAAACACAATGTTAACTGGACTGTGAATAGAAAATGAACCGTGAAAGAGGGTTTTTTTTCTCTATAGTATATTAACTTAATAAACAAGTGACAGATACGAATACTGTTATGTACATAATAAGATAATCAGGGAGATACCAATAGGGAATGCATCATGTTGCGGAACATTAAAATATATTTACAATTTCCTTGTGACATGAGGCGGGGGAGGAGAGATAAATTTGGAGTCGCTTAACCCGAAAAGTCATTGTGATCGAATAACGACTGATCGTACATTTCAGCTTTGACGCGGCGCCCGCCGAAGTACCTTCCGTTAAGGGCGTCCTGTGAAGCTTCGGCTTCTGTAAATAACAAACAAAAACGTCGTAAATATTTAGAAAAAAATAATTTTAATTCTGAAAGATTGATGAGAGTATGAACCGTATTGTTCCCCATCAATGTACAATATGTTGTCAATCATTTTCAACCAAACACTACTATTATCATCCCCCCCCCCCCCCCGCTCAACACTCCTTCAACTAACCTTCGGGTGAGCTCCTTCCGGCCTTTGTTATCCCGGCATCATCACCCGAGGAGTTCATTCGTGTACCTGCCACCCCCCCCCCCCACCGCTTTCATCTCTGTTTACTAGCTCCCCTCCTCTGAGCTCGAATCCCATATTTGTTGGTTGCACAGGCAATTTTTCATCATTGATACTTAAATGTGTAAAATTAATCATTTAAATGATCTCGCTGTAGAACCATAGAGGTCTACTGTTCCGTTTTTTTTATATACCTATACAGAAAGGACCAGAGCATTATCAAATCACCAACCTCTCATTTTGGAGAACTCCACGAAAATCTTGACGATGATGTCAGGGTTTTCTTCATCTTCGGATTGTTTTTCGTTGTAAATTATCACTCGGTCTACCGTACCGTACCTAGAAAACAAATTCATTCACTTTACAATATTTACGTCAAAAGTAGGTGATGCAATATAGACAACTTTGAGAAAGATATACTGAACAATGTTTTATACTTCAGAAAAAGTAGGAACAAACTGTGGCATCATTAATCTAGTTGAGTCTACCCATCTGGTTCAACTGTTTTCAGTTGGTGGACTAGGCCCTACTGTGATGTTGCCCCATGATAAAGTAGGGGAAAATTATACTTTTGTTCATTTCTTCCTGTTGATATAGACCAAATCATTCGCTACAAAGTTGTGGGAACCCATTTCAATGAAGAAAACGTATGTTGATTAAAAAAAAAAAACCTATTTCCCTTAATTTTGATACTTAATAATGCTTTAAGGTTTGATAACTTTGCAAGTCCCATTTTAGTTCACTGTCAACTTTTTCGATTGCCACTATACAGTACGTTAATATTAGAAGACGCTTATGATTATTAAAAAAGTGAAGGGATATAGCTAATTTCCTGGTTTTTAAAATTAGGATAAGATAGTAAATAAGAATTTAATCTCATACTTGGAACACTCTTCTTGGATTTCTTCTTGTAGGGACTCATCAACATCCTCAGGCGCTACCATGTTTCTTAAAATCACAACTCGACTCTGAAATACAAGGCAATGAAATGAACTTCTCAACCATCCCACTAAAATCATACATGGATTATCAGTTACGAATATAAGTTTAGTCCTTAATAATAGCTGAATGTCTTTTTTAAAACTGCTGATCCTATGGAAAACCCCACACGGCAATCTGCAAGCCCCGCCAGTGTTGGAAATTGCACAGGCAGTCTTGAGTCGCCCTTCATGAAGTAAAGTTCTCTATTTAATGTTGTGATTCTCTGTTAACTTTGTGGAATAAATAAAGTTTTAATAAACAGCTATTCCACGTTCAAAGCTATTTAACTGGCGCAGTCAGTAGGACTGGAACCTTAAAGATGTTAATTATAGTGACCATAAGTTTAAAACGTATAAGACGCATCAAACCACTTGAGAATTCTCATATAATTGTACTCTGTTGGACCATTATATTATATTGCATACTGGAATGTTCCATATGTTACTCAATTGGACATTTATTAATAATTCTGGATCTAGAAATTTGAATGATTAACCTCAGGTTACACCTTGGACCTGTATTGACATCAACCTTCCAGGAGATGCCAAATTCTAGGGGTGGAGGAGTTAAGTCCTTAATAATAGCTGAATGTGTTTTTAAACTGCTGATCCTAGGGAAACCCCTGCTCGGAGCTCTGCGAGCCTTGCTGATGTTGGATATTGTACGGGCAGTATTGAATCGCCCTTCATGAAGTAAAGTTCTCTCTTTAATCGTTGCGATTTTCTAATAATAACTTTGTGGAATAAATGAAGTTTTCTTTTAAAGCTATTCCGCTTTCAAAGTTATTTAGGTTATATACAGATACAACTAAAAATATAAAACGGCATCAATTACCTCAACTTTCCGCATGAGCTTCTGCATCACTAGGTGACGAGCACTCTGCCCCTTAATGGACATATTTTCCTGCTGCTGTAACGTTTGAGGTTCGGATTCTTCCAGAAGTTTCTTCTGCAATTCCTCCTGCTGCTTTTGCTTGAATGGAAATAGAAACAAATTAGGTTTCGCCGCTTTGAAAACAACCAGCTATTTCCAGTTTTTTTTAACAATAAAAAAACGGGAGAGTGGTTTACGATGCTATTAAGATCCTAGTAGGTACGTTCTCAATGACATAAAAATTCCTTGTCACTCGCTCTCCAGTAATAAAAGCGGGGGAACAAAAGAATTACTGTGAGGAGATGAAAGTGAGTTAATCAGGTTGAATAACAAAATCCTTCAAGGTTTCATCTCTTTTCTATCACAATGGCCAATTACGATGTAAAGGAAAAGGTAGATAGTTTAACTTGAATTTTCAATAATATATTTTCTTCCACAAATTGTGTGAATGTCACAAAGTGCGCGAACAATGACCTACATCTACAAGTGGACTGATACTATACATAAATCTGTTCTAAACTACTAGCCGAAAATGAGTAGAATCTGATGAAAAGTTTCATGATCTAGAATTTAATGGTTGAATAAGTGTGGGGATGACATTCATAGGGATAAATCACCTATTAGTGTCCGAAGCTAAATCGTTGGTAATTTATCGTCATACTAGATCACACACTTATAAGAGCATATTAGATCACACTTGATCGTTTTTCTAGTTTGGTGTCCTCTATCCAGATTTCCCTTGCAATCTAGAGGGGAATTGAGGTGACTAATATCATCAACGGAAAAATTCCCCTTTTGTCCTTCAGGAGCTCAATATAATAAGGGGATTTGAACTGGCAGCTGCGGCTTACGGCGTCTTAAGCAGCAGTGGCAATCCTGCGTTTTATAAATCCGTAGGCTACCCTAAGAATAGTCTGTAGATTACCATAACGAACGTTCAAAGTAACCGTTTCAAGAATAGTACGAAGAAAGTTACTGTTTCAACAAAGTTTACTGGATTGGCAATCAACAGTCAAGACAATTAAAAACGCGCAAATAGGAAACCAGTTATCTGAAGAAATTGGTTGGCAAAAGTAAAGAAACAGGTCATTTGAACGGCAAAAATCCCTATGTTGGACAATGGTATACATGGTGTCGATCCTCTGTACTATTATTTGAAGTCCATGTACAAGCACCTAATATTCAAACATTGATTATTCTCAAACTCCCTCCTGTTTTCTCGTTTTAATTTCATAAAAACTATTTAGTATTTAAAGCTATAAAAACTATAAAGTATTTAATGCTTCAGAAGAGATTCCACTGATCTATTCGTCCGATTAATGTATATTTTACTAGAAAAATTGATTTACGGGGATATATTTTTATATTTTCGAAGAGCGAGCATCTAGGCCACCAAACCAAACATAATCGAGGGGGGGGGGGGGGGGGAGGTATAACGGAAAAGTGCCAAATCATCTACAAACATTAACTAATATAATTAATTTATTATCAACACTACGAATAAACGTGATTTTTAAATTCACCTGAGCTTGTTCTTGAGCCCGCCTGAGAGCTTCTTGCTGAGCATTAGCAGCCTGCGGAGCAGCCGCCAAGACAGGAGCAACAACTCCAGGACCTGCAAACAAAGTTTTACTATATTATTACTAATCGCTGACATCTTTCACGAAAATCTTGCCAGCTCATTTTTGGTCTTGTGTCAACAAGTTAATACCAATATGATTAGTGGAATCTATTGCCTTCCTGGTGCCTTGCCAGGAGTGGAGCAAGTTGGAACAAGGAAAGAATCCACAAGAAATACAAATGCAGAGAATGAGTGTTAATATGTATTACTAATATAGGTGCTGAACTTGAGATACATCAGTCACTATCATGTTTCTTTTTTGGTCAGTAACGAACTGTAGTAGTTCAGACATACGAACGTGACACAATTCAACCGAGAAAACTGAAATATGATTGGGACAAATTGAACCAAGTTCAACCTATTCATGCCTTGCAATGTCCCAAGAGACGCACAACTTTATTGATAATCTATACAATAAATTAATAATCTACTTTCTTCCTACTCACGTTTCGACCAAACAATTCGAGGGGAGAAGGGGTTATAATCAGTCATACCTGGAATAATTGGAGTGGGCGCTCTGAAGCCAGCACCGACAGCTGTGACCGGAATGGCTTGAGGAATGGCAATACCAGGAGGTGGGAGTACTCCAGCTTGAGTGGGAACCATACCAGGTACCACGGCAGGAATAACGGTCGGCTGGATGGCGGTTAGTTTGGATAACCCTGAAGAACAGAAATACTCACTGACTGATTTGCTTTGGTGGAAATGCCACCAGACCTCACTTGATTTGACCGCAGCCAATGGACTGATGACCGAAAGGCTAGATCATATGGAGAAGATGGAATACGCCAAAAAGTGGTAGAGGGGGAAAGCAATATTACAGAATTTTCTTATGGAATGATTCAAGAAACTTCCGTTAATCCACCAGCGGGACTAGGAACCTACTAATTTAATGGAGATTTAAATGCATAATAGGTACATGAAATCACATTTCTAAACTCGACGTGATCTTCGAGTGAAATGGTACTTAAGAGACGAACTTACCAAGCACTGCGTTTGTAGCGACAGCGTCCATAGCTTGTATTTTGGCTGTGGCAGCAGCAGCAGCTACTGCAGCGGCCGTGGGCATTTGGCTGGCAGAAGACGCAGGACCCTGTAAAGTAGTTAGTTTTAGATATATGGAAACGAACATATAGCATGACATGAAAAATGTTGAAGCTACTACTACTATTTTAATGTGCATAAAGACAAGAGCCTGCCAATAAACTAAATTCTAGTTACACCTTAACATAAAAATTCCTGATAGCAGCACCGTTAAAGCAAAATCACAGTGAAGATTTGTATCTAACTCTATCCATAAACTTGAAGAACTGTGATTACTAGACTGTCCTTCGACAAATATTCATAAATAAAGCTTTTCATTCCCATTCTGACCTCTCTTACTTAGATGCTCGAACCAAGCGACTGTTTTACGACCACAACAATTTTCATCTTTTGAACCAGTTTTCTACTGAGCTAATCACTTTTTCAATCCAATACTTCCAAGTTATTATAAGAGAACATGAAAAATAATACTAACGTGAAGAGCGTTGGGGGGAGTAATGGCACGTCCAACTCGCAAGTATTGACCTCCAAGATCGAATAGGTTCATTGAAGCAATAGCTTCCTGCGCTGCTTGCTTAGTTTCATATTCAATGAAGCCGTACCCTTTGTGTTTATGAGGAGAGCTTCCTTGTTGAAGTTTACAATACTTGATGTTTCCAAACGCTTCGAAAACGCTGAAAAGGTAAGTACATACAATCAGCATTCTTCAATCATAGTTATTAAGGTAAAAATTAGATCAAGGCAATATTGTAATTAAAGAAGAGTACATAAAATTGATGTGAGAATTCTAACCTTTTGATGTCATCTTCGGTTAAGTCGGGGTGAATGGATGCAACGTAAATCCGATTGTATTGTTTCGCTTCTTCTGTGATCTCATCGATGACAGACTGTGCCTGAGGCATGTTGCTGGGCCTACCCACCTGCGAATGGCAAAACACGCCAATAAATCGAGAGCTCAACCAAGGCTTACACCTAGAGATATATTTTGATAGTATGAGCTACTAACGCTCATTCATCCGTGTAGTTACTTGGGGAAAATTCTTTGGAAGAATTCCGATCTGTTTTGCCTTCCATCTTTTATAACAAGTTTAAATTACTACAGTTCGTCCCTCCTGTACAGGCCCAATTACACCAACAGAGTGCTCAGCCGAGCATCAATGCATCAGCCGAGACAGAACTCGGCAGTCCTCGGCCTAGTAATGGGCGAGTGTTTTCGACCGAGCCAGTGGATAGAAGAGGGTTCTATTTTTTGGCCGAGTTGAGGCCATTCATCTCGCTCGAGACCTACCAGCTCCGCTACTCAGCTTTTGAAATCAGCCGAGTAGAAGGGTTGGAGAGTACAGAGTAGAGTACAGTTCTTGTCTTTCTGTGTTCTGCCTGTGTTTTCCACCAATCTCCCCAGTTTTTTCCCGAGCAATTGTTTTGTTTTGTGAATTTCGCAATGTCTAAGTGATCAAGTGAGACAACTTTGAAGTTCATTCAAGAATACAAAACACATGAGTGTTTGTGGGATTTTAAATCAACAGCTTACAGGTAAACACATAGGCTGAGTATATCAAGTTTGCTGAAGCCATGGTCTTGCCCACACTCGTTTTCTTCCACTCAGTTCATTTTGTTCAATTTCAAAATTGCAGGTATAAGCGAATTGCAATAGCGTTTGAAAACCTTTTCCATGATAACTTTTTGTCTTCCAGTACTGCGGGACAATGCAATCACCAACCCGCCCTGCCAAAGTAGCTCGGCTGAGGGCTTGCCAAGTACTCGGTAGGTGTAATTAGCCCTTAAGAGTGCAAGAGGTAGAAAAGATGAGGTGAAGCATATATTTCGTTATGTTGATAAGAAGGACAATGACACTTGATTTAAGGGGAAAAGTAGAGGAATCCATCCTTGCACTCTCATATGAAGAACAGACAATGTTGAAGCGATAGAGCAAGAGTTCAAGGTAGTTTTAACTCGAGCCCTCAACACACATGAAACCTTGCATTGCATGGCACGAGCTTGAGCCTTTTAGCCAAGAGTGAAACTCATTAGGGCATAACTTGATGTTTCATATAAGCTATCACCGACAGAAGCTAGACATAGTTTGTTTTTCAATTTCGATTAATAGCATACTCCTGAAAGTCCTCCTCGATTAATATCGATATTATGAAACTGTGAGCAAGGTAAATTAAAGACCATGCAGAATTTAAGATCAAGAAAACATCTAGCAACACCAAAAAATCACTGGTATTCGTCATGATACATTCGAGAAATTGATATTACCAAAATCAAGACGTTAAGATATGGAAATCTATTGGTTACCACAAATAGAAGCACACAATTTAAAAATTTCCTCTTAGATTGCAAATCAGCAGAATTGGAGGGTATTAGCTTTAGTCGGATTTGGCTTTATATTGCACTACCGTAAAAATAGGTTCGACCCACGAAACAAATAGCAGATAATACCTAGTCATTCTTTTGCGAGTCAACGTTGAGAGGAGAAAATATGTGTAAGTCATGGATAAAGTACTTCTACCTTGATATTCCGCCCTCCTAGCATAACACCGTTCATTTGTTCCAATGCTAGTTGGGCGGCTTCCGGAATATCGTACTCAACGAAGGCGAAGCCCTTGTGTTTTTGCGTGACCGGGTCCCATGACATGTTGATGGACTTGATAGGGCCAAAGGGAGAAAACGCCTGCCTGATGGTGTCCTCTTTCAGCTCGAAGGATATGGAACCCACATAAACCCTGAAAACAAAAGCAATAATTAACTATCTATGAATAAGCTTAGAAGAATGTTTAAGGTTTGGATTCAGCAACCTACAAATAAATAAAACTACTTATTTCCTACTTGAAACTCAATTTGTTGTTGTAAATCGGGGAGAAAGGAGAGAGTATCAAGACCTCGCCACCTATATGGGACTAGCAGGGGTGGGATGACGTAAATGAATCTACTCCCACAATACCAGTTTCTAACTAATTCAACTTCATCAGAAATCTCCCAAACCACTTTTTTAAAGGCTGAGCAGTGTGAGACGTGATATGCGGATTGTCAGATCTTATCAGCAGTATTAATCACAATAAGTGAGAATCAAGCCAAAGCGACTCAATCACTATCAACGCATTTCATATTCTAATCATTCAATCCTTCATTTCGAAAGCTAAGCCGTGAACTATTGTTTTATAGAAGTTACAATTCCATATATTTGGTATTCGATGTTGCGTGTTTCATACCTGCACATGAGGACCAACGCTTGATGACGATGAAATGATTTGGCTTGCTGAAACAATAAAAATATAGGATTTCAGTATAGGTGGTATTAAATTAGCAATAACAAATAAAATATCATTTTATTCAGAGCTCACTCTAACCAGATTACATAGCGGTAGCGTTCCAATGGCAATAACTGAATGAACACGATAAAAGAAATATATCGTTTGTCATATCATTCTAGTATAACTAAAAATGGTTATATTTTAAAAACTGACTTGTTGCTGATGCGCCAAAGTTTGCTTCATCAAAACCATTTTGATGCTCTGTTCCATAGCGTATTTCTTCGCTCGTCCGACGGCGTCTTGTTGGTCAGAAGTCAGTTTAGGGAGAGGGGATCCCAAAATCGCCATTATACTTAGTCGGGATCCAGGTCCTGCATCACAAATAAATAACTTGAATCATAAGTCCCAAACCAAGTATTGTGAAAGGGGTTATAACAATTCATTGCAAAGCTAGGTTACTCAAGTTTTCCATGCAAGTATACACAACTAATGGAGAAAAGATGATTTCTGATTTTAAACTGAGTAAGCAGCTGAATAATACAAACGGTCTAGAGAAGTTTATTGAATACAAATTTTTTATTTAAAATAAAACTCTTTAACGGCATGAATAAATGCGTTTTTTCATCAACAGCTCCATTAAAAATGCTTCAACTAACATAATTTAAAAAAATAAGATTGACATTAATTTTTTTTTGGTATTTCAACGATTAAAATTGAGTAATGGCAGAATTCATGAGAAACTATATAAATGCATACACAACATGCATCTCCTACAATGTATATTGAAGATGTCAATGCCACATGTATCACCGATAATTCGATTTTTTCTTTTTATAATCGATGAACATACGATTTTGCATCGATTGAGACTAGTGATTAGTGTTGAGTTTCGATAACTCAACTCGATATAATAGACATCGATGTTCATTCATCGCCACTACGGTTTTGAATCAGTTTTTCTGAAAAATGAATGAAAATGTGATACATGTGGCTTTGGCAAATGTTAGATGCATATAGAATAGCATGCGCATCATGGCGGTATCACTGCAATGACATTCAGTGACAACCCTGCCGCAATCAAGGTTGAAAAAAATCCCCGATTGATTTGTTTTGGAAAGGGGGCTAGCATTTGCTGTACAGAACTACTAAAAAATTTGACCCCAATTCGATCATTCGGATCAGTTAGAATACCATAGATTATAAAATTCCCTGGAAATCTACAGACAATTCGAACTGGGGTAGAAAGGAGCGATACAACGACTGCAGATGTATCCATATGTCCATACGACCCTCCCTCACAGTGCATATGGCAGAAAGGAGCTCAGAGATGAATTCCAACGCTTCAATTCCGTAGCATCCTGAAATCTAAAGAGATTTGGATTTTGGGGCCACCATTATCGAGCAACGGCACAATGAGTCGCGAAAAAATACGGTTTTCGGCTTTACCCCCTCCAGTTCCTTTTTTCTGTAGTGAAATTCGAAATTTCCATAGTTTGGTGCACAAATCAAGTAAAATTGGGATCAAAAAGAAAGAATCGTGAAAATCTGTCAAGAATTGTAGGGTGGGCAGCGTGGTTTTTCTCCCCACGTTTAAACTGTCCCACAACACCCCAGGAGAAATTCTAATAGGTTCCCCTCTATTGACAAAAAGAAAGTCTAATGAATAAAATTAAGAAATATTGAAATCACGCCAATAAAAAAGTTTGACGGCGATTAAACAGCGATTGAGGGGTAACCTTAACATAGTAGTTCGGGTGGGATAAGGCCATTTCTCCAACTCCGTATGTACTGAGAGCAGAGGCACCATAATGTGATACATTAATAATAATAACCTCATGAACGTTTCGATAGTTACGCAACATATGATCACCTATCACATTCTCTAAATTCTCATTTCAATTTCATATTGTATTCTTTCTATCATGTTCAGTTCTATTTAACTCATTAAAGCCTAGTGCAGGTTATTCGTTTTATTCAAGGATAACTGCAGAATGTATCCTTGAAAGCGAGTAGTCACTCTGAGGAATCCGCGTTTCAGTGAGGTGTGGACAAGGATATCTGTACGCATCCCATCCTGACTCCCTTACATGTAGCTTTGACGTAAAATTTTACTCGAATAAAACATTTTCTCCTCAATTTCACCTAAATTGTTGGCAAATGATACAGCGATCCCAGCCAGGACATCGTTATTTGTTTTTATAGGGAGAAATATTACTGTCCCATCAACTGCTGTATTTTAACTTCCGATTTTCTTCATCAAGTCACGTAATTTGTTAACTCGAAAAGTTTAAATTTTTAAAGAAATAATCGAGACAGGACGAAACACTAGTAAAATTTTATAGATGCAAGGTGCAGGAACTTAATACGAATTATGTGCATTACAAAAGCGGCCAGAAAAAGGGTCTTGCATTTTTTCAGATTGTGAATTTCACGATATGAATCCCCTTATTTATCTAGAGCGACGACACGAGAGCTGCTCATCTCTTCTTTGTTCCCTTGGTATTGTGGGAACAAATTTACAAGTTTTAAGGGTGTTCGAGGAAGATTTAGAAGGACGCATGTCGCTGGCACATTCCTTAGGAGAGGATTTTTATTGAAATTACGTTAAACTGTACTAAGTCTCTAGCCATGACAACCATGGAAAGACTCAGACACTTCAAGGGAATACGAACTTGACAGAGATGTATTAAACGAATATAGTTTTCTGTATCATGCAAAAGAGTTGGTACATACCTCCGTACGAGCGAACTGAAGGTGTCACTTTTGATCTACAAAACTACAAGCTACATTAGCTACTTAAGAATAATTAAAAATTGAATAAAAAAGTAACACGTACTCAACTCACCAGGAGTCAGCGTCCCGACCTGCTTGAAATCGGGAGCAGACGTCGCGATCTTGGACACTGTAACAATTTGAGGTATTATTCACAAGAACTGATGCAGCACACATTACCAAAAGAAAACCAACAGGAAACGAATCTGATGAAAAACTGATTTTGCCAAATTTTAAAGGGGTGTTAAGTCAATTTGAACACATTAATGGCTTAGAGTATGAGAATTGTTTTTGATAAAAATTATATTCTAGGCAGATAGGTACCTATCATGTTCATAACGATTTTACAAAATGATAATTATGCATCGTCTCTTGTTGATAATATATTGAACAAATAAGAAACAATTTTAATGTCTTTCTAGGAATAGAATGATGATAGATCCCTCAAAATGATTTAGGTGCATCATAATGTAGCCAACATCTAGCCCAACGTTGGTATGACTAGTTCCATAAAATCAAAGGCTTATCAAAGTGCCAAAAAGCGACGGGATTTCCCTATATTAATATAGGACAAAATGAAAGAACCAAGTACCAACGGAGGTCTAGATGGATATGTTGAGGATGACACGTCATAAGCCTTTACCGATTGTGTCTGTCGGCAAAGATTAGCTGAGATACCGCAGTGCCACCTAGCCCTGTGCCTTCTATATCACCATGTAACAATACATAGAAGCAAAAAAGAAAAATAAAACATAGGTATACACCACAGTATAGAAAAAATGCAGATGGTTTTGGAGGACTTTCGCATTGGAATCCAAATCTTCTAGTAATAGAGGTCAAATAATAGGTAAAAATTAAAAATAAATCATTGTAGTTGACGATAAGGAAACGAAGACCACGGGCCCCATTTTCCTTCTCTTGTAGGACAACGGGCAACATTGGGGAGTGTTTAGTAAAAAAGGGTTAACGTATCTGAAACAACAAACGGATCAAAAATAAAATACATTTGGAGGGCTAATTATTTTTGCACAATTGATTGATTGTGCACTTCTACGGCTTATTAATCTGCTTTACGCCCGGTTCCCTGAAATCACAGAATAAATCAATCCTCAGAAGCAATCCTTCTTTTTTATGTGTGTAGAAAAAGTTTTTTGTAGGTAGACAATTTGCACCTAATTCCTAACTGGGTTCAAGTATAACCGTGAAGGTAGTTTGATTGGGTTGAAACAAATTAAAGGTACCTACTCAAGAAATAATAAAAATCAATCTAAGGTACGAAATATTCTAAAACAGTGGAATGAAAACAAGAGGAAATTATTATAGCTCGGAGTTGGGACCGCACGGCAGCTTCGAATTATGCTTAGAGAGAAAACGATCATCTGCAAGCATAACCAAAAAAATAATATCTGTTTACGTGTGAATGTTCATTCATTCGATCATCCATTTGCGTTGAGTTGAACCTTGATTTTAGCGGACATGAAAATAAATCAACTAAAAATTATTCATAAACACAAAAAATAACAAGGTACAAGAAAAGACATTTCTTCAGATTGAGGGAGTGAATTTCCCGATAGTCTCATGTGAGCAAAGTCCATAGAACTTCCTGGAACATCTCAAATCAAACGAAAGTTCTCCATTAGTTCCAAGGTCCAGTGATTATCAATCATCTGTGTAGTAGAAGTGTTATCCTACTGCCCTGAGCTTTGCATGTACAGCTTTTTCCCAAAATCCTAAATATAAATATCCCTCTCATTCAGAGAGAGATGAGGGTGTCAAATCGTACAGATCCATTCCAAACGAATAAAAATTCGAACTCGCAGGCGGACTTTCTAGACGAACTAACCCGAACATTCGTCAAAAGTAAAGCTAGAATGGCGCTCAATTGAAAACAGTGAAAAGAACGAAACTAGAAGCTAATGAACTTCAAGACTTAAGAATGCAATCACCAGTAGTATGATTAGTAATTAGAAACGTACCCAGTAATGTGATGTTTGGTTGAAAAGGAGAGAGGGCAGAAAAGAGGTATGAGATTAGAAAAGATAATGTGGTGAAACGTAAAGTGGAGTAGAAAATCGATAAATTAATTAAAGTTTTTACACTACATAGTGCGTGGTCAAGTGTACAATACTGGCAGAAAAGAATCGGGGAGCTACCAAGCGATTGATTGAGCAATCATGAAGATTCTAAATGGATGTGTACCTCTGCAAATGGATATGGCCCCATTGCTCGACATTGCTAAAACCATTTCAATATTTCTGCTTCAAGAATGATGGCTCAACACTACATTTCTTTGAGAACCTTAGAAGATTGGGAGTGAAATCCAAATAGAACTGCGGGATTCAGTTTTAGAAGTCATTCGGCATGGAAAACATGACAAGGAATTTATTGTATCACGGGCAAGGTACATCCAGTTCCATATAGACATCAGTAGATTGCTGGGAGGACTTATCGCGCATGGGGGCCTCGATTATTTCTAGGTGGGAACAGGACATCCAGAAAGAAATGATGGAGCTGATGCTCCCTGAGCTTTGCAAAGTGGGCACGGGTACAACATTGATCCTGGGCCCTGACCAGTGATTGCAGGAATCCATCTTCATGAGGAGATGCTTCAGTGGGAAAGATTGCAGCTCTGGTTCCATAGGAAAAGAGAAAAGCAGCTGTATGCACACCCATGAAAGCTGCTCCCAATTGCAAGGTTGCTGAAAGATACCAACACGCCTACCTCACGTCCAGTGCAAAGCCCCTGAATAGACAGCTTATTGGGAATTACTCAGTCCAAGAAATGGATCAATTTATCAATTTTATGGGAATTATATAGCATGTGATTTGAACCCAATATGAAGAAAGATTATCAGAACAGTTACACTCGTAAATTACGGAAAAAAACAATACTTAATTTAAAGTATTCCACTTTCTCCTCTGATTCCTCACTATTCCTAATAGTTACTCAGATTTTATCGAAGATTCTACCTTCAGAAGACGAAATTCAAGTATTTTCCAATAATTCTAGGTTTATTGATACATATCATCTTATATACAACTTGACACATCTCTTTCAACGAAAAATATGGGGGAGTCCCAAATATCAAGGTAGCTCCCAATCTAAATTACTTGAAACTACGAGAAGAATACTTGTAACTTTTGGTGACATTGCTACGGGGTGCATTAGGAATGGAGGTGGTTTCTTTTCTGCCCTCTTTATTACCAAACTTTATCCATAGAACATTCATAGTGAACTTGACTTGATTCAAGAACAGAAACCTCGAAAGCTCAACAGCTTTAAAAGGGCATAAATAGTTTTTAACTAAATTATGATCTACATCAGAGCTGATAAATGAAAGTTGTGTGCAACCTATATCCTATCCGAGGCAAATAAAGTTCCTGCACATAAAAACACAGCCAAAACTTTTCTGAACTAAACAGCCGATTATTTAATTTAACAATCGGTTACAAGTAAAGAAATAACTAATATTTGGTAGTATGTGACTGTTGTTTGAACTTCGTAAGTCTAGGCAAAGTGCATATCGAACTTAACTAAGTACAACTGCAGACAGATTTGCTCAGATTGGAAAGAACAAAATGATGGGCGAACCACCTCAAAAGAAGGTTTTAATAAGATGTGGGTACATTAGAATGTTTTGTAACCAGCCAACTGTGCGGTATTTGTGCACCTTTTACATAATGGAGGGAGTCCTCCAACCACGTTAACCCAGTATCTCAGCTCATCTTCATGCTGCTCTTTCTGAAATGAATTTTAGTTGACAATATTTAATTTCAAGAACTGAGGTCTGTTAACACACACCTTGAGTCCAAATTTTACAGTCAACCGAATAAAAATGCTTGTACAAAATTTAGGGTATCTGATTTGCAAAACAAAATCCTTCATCAATTTAGACAAAAAAAATTAAAACTGTCAGAAACCCGCTTCCTTTGTCAACTTACACCTCCAAGAGTTGCTCTAGTTTTTGTAATGGAAAAAGAATTGAATTTACAGCTACCTATATTTTAGTGGATTTGGAAGTGAAATACACTGCCAAGGAAATGGCACAGCAGCTTCCTCGTTACATCCTTCATCATATTCATATATGCTCATGAGCTAAATTGAATCAAAATTGTGAAAAGTTAGACCTGTTTCAAGAATTTCACGTTAGTAATATGCACGCGCAGAGCGTACCGCTGATTATATTGAGATGAAATTCCTATGGTACCTCAAGGGACCTTATCCGCATAATCTCTCAAAATTAGAGCTAAATTCATCGAAAAACGTGGAAATGACGGCTGTTTCAAGAATTTCACGTTAGCGCAGACGTTAGTTATGACTGTAACAAGGAAATGCGGACAGACAGACCGACAGACACGGAACCAAATCTGTTTAGTAGGCTATCAAACGCAAAATGCGAGTGGAAATTTTGAATTCGGACAACAAAAATGTTTTGGCCCCCCAAAGTGAACACAAGGCTTCCGCTGCTTCGAAGACTGGGAAGCAAAATTGATTGAACTATATTTTTCTTTCTTTGAGAGTGGTGTAATTCAATTGAAAAAAAAAAACTCACGAAAATCGTTGGGGAGCCACTACCACGCTTTTAGATTTACTATAAAAATCAAAGCAAAAAATGAATCGAGAGCCAGTTTTTCGATTAAACCGATGTTTTAATAATGAAACGTTACCCTTCATCGTTTGTGGCAGATGTCAAATGAATCGGCACAATTATAAAATGACCGAAAAAACACCATAAAAACATTAATCTAGCTGAAAGATCAAAACTTGAAAAACTTTAAACTTCGTTATTACAGTGCATACAAGATACCATAAAAATGAAACACACGAGCTTACGGGAGGCTGTTTTTCTTACAAATTAAAGTACTGAGCACTCCCTCCTCCACGCAGTAATTAACTGTTAAGATTCAGGACTATGAGAGTGGTTTCATTACCACTGTTGTGTGATAAGAACAATGTCTTACCACAGATGCAGATGTTGAAATTGCAATGTTTCAATGACCAATCTTTGGTCTTTGACCGAAGGAAATTAGTCTCTAGTGAGAATCAAATTCTCCCACACCTCCAGATAGCAGTTTCACTTCATCCTTTTTCGAGAAATAGCATAACGTTACATTGAGGAATGGCTGGTTTGGTCGTAGCCGATTCTGTGAAGTAACAACAGATAAACCTCGTAATTTAGTCAAAGACGAACCCTCAGCGGATTTAATTCGCAGATACATCCACAAATTTGTCAAGAATGACTGGTAGTTGACTCTGGGGAGATGTTATGTCCATCAAAGCTCCTGCTAAAGAGTGGTTTGATTAATTGGCATCAATGACAAAGTGATTCAGGCGGAGGGCTTCATCCACATTTCTGGGAGCGTGTACAGAGAGAAATTAGGCAACTATTCTACTTCATTTCAATAGTAACAATAACGATTAAAGTTAATACGATTTTCTTATTCAGAATTATGCCGGCTGTAGGCGCGTTCGAGTTATCTGATGAACCAAATCATGTTCAGATAAATACACATTTCAACGGATAAAACTACTGACAAATGGAGACTTATATTGGTTGATTCCTATTTTGAGTAGGGTCGCTTCAATACAGGATGTAAGCTACTTACCATCAACCTGTGGCTGAGCGGGAGGAACGACGGGTGTAGCTGGGAGTGGAGGCATCACTGCCACAGGCGCCGCAGGTGGTAGGGGCGCTGCGATTGTGGGCAAAGGAGGCATAGCTGGCACTGGCAGCTGAACAGCAGGAGCTCCGGGTGTGGGTGGAATCATAGGAATTTGTCCAGGGATCTGAAATGAGAATTGAAGATGTTAATGTAACGGAAGGCCCATATACACCCGATCTGGGCATCTAAAAATACATTTAAGGTAAGCACACACTAAGGGTGGGTAGGATCAAAGCATGTTCAAGTAGGCCGCATTGCATTTGAAAAATCCACCTGATTCATTTTAGCGAAATTTATGTGGACTCTCAAGCAGGGTTCAGATCCATCCGGATCGTTTGGAAATACGGATAGGGGAAGCTAGTAAGAAGCAGTGGAGGGGAATCGGCAGAACACAAGCCAACAACTCGTTTCCCGCACTTCCTCCAACAGCTGTTTCGGTTCCTGATGCAGTAGTGAATTGCGCCGTCCGGAACGAAAAATATTTGAAAAGTTTGATGCGTACAGTTTGCTTCAAAACTGCCTTCCACAGAAGGTCAGCTGATGTCGTCGGCGACGCTGAGGCATTCGAACGATAAGCCCCAACCTGCGGTAGTGTATTCTCACTAATATCGAAATTCATATATAAATGAACCATTCACGAATTTGAACACTCTGCCCTTGATTTAGTTGGCATGCTGATTTCATATGAGATCTCGAGCAACGAGAGACCAAATCTGATACTGGATACTCGGTTAATCTAAGTCGGCAAATGTCATGCAAAACAGATGACTTATTTAAAGCTATACTCCAGGCCTGGTTCCGTACCGACCAAAAAATCCTAATCGAGGGATCATACTCCACAGGAAGAGCTCCCGAAATTAAGTGAATTGTTACTTTTCTTCGAAATAAGTACACTGTTTTCTGTTTCTCTCGGTTAATCATTCGGAATTCAATTCTAATAACGAATATCCATATTCAACGTGTTGCAACCTATCGAACAATCAAGTTATTGTAGCGTGAAGTAATACTTCGGTATTCGTTCTAATGGAGGATTCTAACGCGGCCGGAACTCGGTTCAAGTGGCCACCACCTCCCGTTATGAGAAATACAAACTGTAACACCTACTTGAAAATTATCACTAATAATTCAAGAATTCATTTCTATCTGTCTTGGAACCCTTGTTCGGTCAAGCACATTTAAATACGAGTTCAGGAGATTGGGAGAAACCGCGCAACCGCAGATTCGTTTCGGACATTCCCATCCCAAGTTTCGATCTATCAAGCACATTACAGGTAAATGCTTAAATCCAAAAATTAAAAACCTATCACTATTTCCCAAATTAGGAGTACATGTTATACGAGTTCAGTAAGAATTTATATCTACAGAATCTATGTAAAGATGAGACGTCGATAATCGTCAAACAAAGCGAAACGGGACACGCCAACGAAGGAATCGAAGCCATATTGGACCCAACTACGTTGCACACTATTTCCCAAATTGCACTCACCAAACCCATTCCTCCATTGAGCATAGCGTAGTTCTGCATAGCTGCCATAATTAAGGACTTCAGTTATCTATTATTGAAAACAAATTTTATTATTTTGGGGGGATAGAACTGAACAATTTCACAACAAAGCCGAGCAACGAAGATTTGGGTCACAAATTAGTCTGTCCGTCCTCTGACGTCACCGAGTCACTGCCTCTTTGATACCGACTTGTCTCCTTTCTGTGTAAAACATGGATCAACATTTCGGCATGGACTTTGAAGAAATATTCTACAGATCAGAAAAGGGATAAGAAATTGGTATTTATTTGCTTTGCTATTATTCCTGTTTTGATTATAATGATTATTTAATGATTTATTTCTATTTATTTAATAGTTGGGATCCAGGGCGTAGCTAGGATTTTATTTTGGGGGGTGCTGAAATAGGCAGGAAGGTTATAATGATGTAATAGTTTCATGGGATAAAAAAGTGAACAAGAGACAAAATTACAACAAATGTCAATTCTGTTATCGCTTGATTGATTAGAAGCGAAGAGTACGTACAATCAGCCACAGAAGAACTCTAATTGTCCGTATGCGTGTTTTCCTTGCGCCAAATAACCTCGCTCAATAGTTTGGTAAACTAACCAGCAAAGCAGCAAAACTAAGGTATTTTAAGAAGGTATTTTTTTAGAATTTCGGGGGGTGCTGAAGCCCTTTCAGCACCCCCCCCCCTGGCTACGCCCTTGGTTGGGATAAATACTATCAAGCAGATAAAAATACGAAGCACACAAAAGAAAATGGTGCTTAAGACGGTAATAGAAACAGATGGATAGATGATTCAATCTGTCAATTAATAAAATTAATACGAATGCATAGGTACACCTGGATGACACAATTTTGAAGATGAGCTACTACCTCTAAGCTCCTTTTTTAACAGGCTTACTTACATACCTCCAAAATCACATTCTTCAAACATTAATATGATACTATTGTTAGATAATGTCATTGCTACATTGTTTTCATAATTCACAATTTTGAGAGGACACGTGACATGATGTGGAAAATAAACTCCTAACTTCATGATTCTGTACAGGTAGTCAGATTGACGATTTCAATCATTCAAACTTATTCATGATTTTAAATAAAACAAATAGCTGTTACCAAATACTTCATGCCAGGAAAAATTTTTCCCTGAGTATTTAATGTTCCACATATTAGGAAAGTACTCTATAGATTTGATGTATGAGGGAGAAAAAATCAAATTCCCATTTTTTCTATTTCAATTAAGCACTATACATTTCAATTTGAAATATAGAGAGCGTTAGGGAGCCACATCCCTGTCACCAAGATCTCCTTTTGCCTTTGTCATGGATCCTACTTTATCCACAAAGTATGGATGTGGGCAACTTAAAAATTAATGTGACGTTACAGTCATGTTAATAATCGCATGTGACAGGAGATTCTGAAGTAGGGGTTTCCTTCGAATGTTTTGAGTTTACAGGGTAGAGGCAATCGTGCAATGTTAGCGTAGTTATTATTCAATTGAAGTTACCAGTGTGCAATTAATATTCTTTTTTATAGTTATCGATACTTAATCATCATTTATATTCGCTAATCAATATCTTCAAACGGTTTCTTGTAGTTCGACTCGTTTTTATCTGTGGGATTTGATCAATCAAGATGCGCTGTATTCTCGTCTTTGATCACCTGAATGACATAATATTTAGTAAATGCGATCACAAATTTGTATCCCATATCAAACAACTGGGAAGTTTTCAAGGAGTCGACACTAATGGAATTGAGGTAAGAAATGGAAATGAAGTTAGCGCCTTTTGACCGCATGTTGGGGTCAGTAACAGCTTTGTTACGTAACCATCACTTGCTGAGCTTAATTACTTAAAAGGCCTGGGGTTGGCCGTTTCCTACCCACTCCCGCCCCGAAAACCATTTAATAATACCGCTGGCTGGAGAAGGAAAATTAAGGATTAATACAACAAATAGCCTATTTATTATATAATTTTATTTATTTTTTTTAAATTTTGTTTTTTATTGTTTTTTTGAAGAGCTGCTCTAAATGGGTTGTTGGGCTCTTGAGGGTTACTGGTAATCTTTGTTATCCAAAAGATAGGAAGCGGTTGAGGCCCATCTCTCTAGTTGAGTGGGATCAAGGCTCCATCTTCAAGCCCAAGGCAGCGGACTTTCTTCCTGGAGCCTCGAATCCGCAGTGAAACCACCCGTATTATGGCTGGATGGATCTTCACACTGGGTCATTTGCTACAGAGGTTTCGACCATTTGTCGGCCAGTACAATTGTTACTCTTTTTTAAGAAGCAGTCGTACTCTTTGTGAAGGGAGCCCTCGCAGGATATCACTAAGGGCGTAAACGAACCTCTCCTATCCTCGGCTGCCCCGCCATATTTTCTATGCCTGGCATTGGCAGCATTTGGAGAAACTGATATCCACGTTTGAGAGCTGTAGGAGGAGGCGTCAGCGTTAACTATGCTGTTATCCAAATACGCCACCCTTTCTACATCCCTCCCACAAACCGCGGAAGTTAAGGTCTGCAACCAGTCTTTGGGTGCTGTCCTCATTGCCTGCCAGTACTGGTTTGGTTCCCACAGAGCTTAGTGCCAAGCTTGCCATCCTCGCCGCCTGGTCTCTTATCAGTTCATGACCATACTTGACCTGTCATCCTCTTTTGCAGTCCAGCAAACAGCAGTTTGGCATTCCTTTGGGTTCCCTCCCACCCTTTGGACCTGGATCCAATCAACGCTGCGTTCCCCTTCCATTCAGAGCTCAGACGGGGTTTGCCCCTTACCCTCATCAAACTCACAACTCCACCATCCTCACACCCATCCTGAGGCTCTGTTTGGAGTGTGAATTTGAAATTCTTCTGCTCTTCAATGAGTATTCATGGGAAAAGTTGGAAAACAGTATGATAATATTATACCTATACTATTATTATTATCAGGTATCTTTTTCATTTTGGCCAGGGGGTGCAGATGCCCCTGTCAGCAGCCATCCCTGCCCAAGTTGTCATTTTGAATGTCAATGGAGCACTCTGCTCTTAGCCTAAGTTTCTGGAAAATTTTGTTTCTACTTGATCCATTTTCCTTCTTTCTTATATTTGTGAATTATTTCATACTTGTCAACATCGGTATTAAAGGTAAATATACCGTAACACCACCTCTTCCACAATACAACCAATCTAATACCCAGCGAGTGTTCTCGCTTGAACGTTTCATTATTCTCAATTTGTTATCTTCACTTCTACAGAGCTAGTAGAAATATATGAATATGGTGTTCCAGGATGAAAACGGGGATTTGGATATCAACTTCGTTATTCAGCTCTTTTCTCCTATTGTCACTTCGCAACGAATAATGAGTTCCCAATTTGGAAACTCATACACTTCGATCCAATGTCAAGATGGTTTGAATATCGTTTTTGATGAGGTATGTGAAATGTTTTGATATAACCCTGTGAGCAGTAATTGAGTTTACTCCTTCAATTTATTGGATTGAAAATTCGTTTGAAGTAATTATCTAAAGACCTGACCTAACCTAACCTAACTACTTTTGTTGTCCACAGTATTTAGGGTTTTTGTTCGTTCATATTGGTTTTCGAGAAATCTGTTGGTTGAAACGAGTTTTGGGAGTATGCATGTCTATAATGCAACACCTGTGCGGACCTGACATATCTGTGTAAGTTTTGGTACAAAGTTCATCAGTATTGTAGATTGATTACTACTCACTTCTATTATATCCCAGGTATTGAAAGTTTGTCTCTTCTATCTTAAGTTATCCTATTTAGCGTTTGTGGATAAAAATAGTACGATATTGTTGTTAAGAAGAATAATAAAATTGCTTCATATTTCCCAAGGTTAAAAACGAACCGGCCTCGGAACACTTTGGTTGGGAGGCTTTTAGACACGTGGAGTGGTCTCGTAAGTGAAGATCAAGGTTTCCTGTTGGAGGCTATAGAGCAACTGACTGTTAATCCAGAACTGAATTCGGTTGCCATCAAAGCTCTGAGCGAAGCAACTGATAGAATGAAATCCATGTTGGATCAACCAAAATCCCACGCTCTGTTATTCGTGGGCAATAAATTTTTGGCACTATATTCTAGGTAAGGAATTTGAAAGGTAGGGCTGGAACCGCTCCAGTATTTGTCTGTTACTATTCGTTTTGTGTTAGTGAAAACGCTGTAATAAAAAATTGCTTTTTCTGTTCCAGCAAGACTGTAAGAGAACTCAGTGCAAGCGATTTGCTATTTCTGAGTTTGATGTCTGTTTGGTGCCAAAAGGAAACGAGTAATTTGCCAAAGCCAGGTAGTCGTTCAGACTCAAGCTGTTCAGAGTTCTACTCCCCTGATGCTAGTCCAAAAAGTCTACTAGAAAACGGACCTTTAGGTGAGAGCCAGTAAGGTAGTTACCGTAATTTGTTAGATCATGATCTACAATATAACTCACCATAAATGTAAGGTTTTACAGTGTTATATTGATGCTTGGAATGCGGACTACAAGAAATGCTAAAATATCTGATGGAGAAAACTTTGTTTGTGTCTTAGGGAAAACTGTATGCCACTTGGTCATATTGTTTATAAATATTGCCTATTTTGGTGTCCTCTTGAATCTTGGACAATATCCGAACCACCCTAAAACTTGTGATGGCTTCAGTGTGTTCCACCTCTGGACTAGGCTCCTAGGAGCAATTCCTGTGGAAACGTTCTTCCTCTACTAACCTCTTTGAGTGGCCAGCACTGGAATCTAGACGGTCCGGTACCTTTGGGACTCTTGACCTAGAGGAGATACCTAGTATTGGTACACAATCTAGTGAGGGGTGGATTCTGAACGTATAGGTTAGAAACAGGGTAGCGAACTACACAATAAACCAAGATTTGGCACGGTAAAGGGGGAAGTATGGTCCCTCCCAAGGACCCTGAACTAAATAATATCACTTCTAATCCGAGATTTATTTCTTCGAACTTCAATTGATTTCAGTGGATGGTACTGGCAGTACAAGTGATCTGATTCTGTTATCAGTCGGTGACAAACTTGCATCTAGCCCAAACGTCATACACATCTCACCTATCGCTGAAGGGGTGACGCTCATTTTATTATATCAGGTGAGTGCAGGTTACAATTGAGTAAATTATGTTATTTTATACCAACAAAAATGAGTAAAAGGCAGCATGTTGGCATCAGCAATACAATATTTCACGTTTAAACTGGTCAGACAATTTTGGAGCTTTATGCTCGAACATTCCATTTCCATCCTCCTCTCCTCCTTCCATTTCAGAATACTAAAAACATTAAGGATGAATTTGGTTGATTCCTTATTAGTTCCCATTTCAATATATGAAGAATTATTTTCCATGCTCTGGCCTGCCTCTTCATTTCAACTCTTGTGATTGAAGTCCGTTGAAATTTTGTCACAATTTTTATGATTCCTGTACACCTTTTTAGAAATCAAACTCTTCATTGGAAATGCTTTTACACTGAACTATAATGATCAAATTCGTAATCAATTGTGTAAATTTTCTGGTTTGTAGACTGTTTACGAACCACTTTGCGTGGGCTTAATTGACACATTCAATGCGCTGCATGGCCTTAACGTCATATCGATGAGCAACACTGAGATAGATGGTTTGAAAAAAGGCATCGAAACGCTGGAGCCGGCCAGTAAAAAAGTGAACGATGCTGTGAAAAAACTCAAAAGCTGTGACGTCTCTCCGAAAATAGAGGCATTGATGAAAATTCTCAACACAAAGTGGGAGTCATTGAAAAGGTTAGTGTCACTTGTCAATTACCTAACTTTCATGAAATTGATGACAAGTTTGTAGCTAATCCTATTTGGAATAGGTATGTTATAGCTATAACTAAAATTTGTGTGAAATTAGTGAAATAATTCGTCTGCATGTTTAAAATCCACTCGTTGTGCCCTTCTACAAGCATAAAAATCAAAGATAATTGAAATAGGCAAACTTCATAGTTGAGAAAGAGTTTTTGGTGCTAACCAGTGTGAGCAACAGGATGCTAAACGTCGATGAGCTTTTGAAGTGACGTGAATAACTGTGAATTAACGCTCGAGAGCCTGCCTACCTCTGAATCCACCGTGATCGTTGTTCGTGGGCCGAATTGATTATGTGATTTATGTAGTAGGGAGTGATTGGAGGGGGAATTTGACAGGGTGATGTCTTGAGTATTGATAGCTTTAAAAAGAGTGGTGAACGGTTTTTTTGGGGATGAGAACTAAGGGTGTGTCACAAAGAGATAGTCCGGTTCATAAAGTCTCAGAGACTGGCTGGGACATCTGTCCAGGATGGAAGAAGGAAGGATGCCGAAGAGAGTCTATAAAGAGAAGGCGCCGGGAACACGAAAACGTGGCAGACCGAGGAAGAGCTGGATGGATGATGTTACTGACGACATCCGCATCATCGGAGTGGAAAGCTGGAAAACGAAAGCTCTTGACCGGCCAGCTTGGAAAGTGATAACATGGGAGGCCAAAGCCCACATCGGGCTGTAGTGCCGGAAAAGATGAAGAAGAAGTATGGGCAGAGGAGTTTACGTGGGAATTGCTTGAATAATATTTACACTTTTCGCGTGAAACAAATGTGACGCAATTTTTTGGTTATCTCCCCCTCAAAGACATAACTATATCAAAATAGCCAAGTAGTAGTGTAAGGAAATATTAATGGTTCAAGCTTTTAATTTTGTGGGAGGAAGGTTTTCAGCAATCATAGAATTATGGGCAACTTGGGAAAATCTCGTTGGGTACCTACATACATCTTTGAAAGAACTGATCTGAGTTGGCAGAATAGTGACAGTTAACAAGTCAGTCCTACGGGCGTTGTTAACGTTTACTGTTTCTCCTAAGGCTTGTATCGTTCTTCCGCCCATACTCGTGAGTCAATTTACCACAGTCTCGAGTGCGAATCTTATTACAAGAAATGTCGGAATTCCAAAGACAAGATAATCAGATTCGGAACGCTGTTGTTAACGAACTCCTCTGGCAATGGTTCGTGCTGACCCTGTCAGTACATTTGGCATCCTAACCTACCTTAAAGTTTAGAGGAAATGTGCAAGATAGTTACGGTCTCTAAAAACATCAAAATGCTGCCAGTAACCAACCTCTTTCATCAGCATTTTAATTTCTATCATCACCCCATCGACGATGCGGTAAATATATAAACGCGTTTGCCCATGCGCACACGTTAAGCCGGGTCCAGACATGATCATTTGCCCGATCCGATCACTGTGTTGTATCAAGTCGTGGACGCCTCCGATTTGCTCCGTATCTGTATCTTCACAACGATCGCGTATCAAATTGCCCAGTTCAGTTTCAACTCTCAACCGAGCATGTCGTCACAGTTGGTTCAAGTTTATGATAATTTAGCCATTTCATGTGCTAGTTTCATAGTCACTCATAGCATTTTAACGTCAAAACCCAAACAGAGACGATGGTGGCAAACAGAATTATTCAGAAATAGGAGACTTGGAGGAAGAGCTCTGATGAAGAGCTCTGATCTTAGATTTCAACACATCAGTGGTAAATATATAAACACCCGTATGATTATTCCAATTCATTGTGCATGAACGGCAAAGACTGAACAGTGTTTATTCAACGGCAAGACTGCAAATGAAGTGCACATACAACCGACCGAGCGTCGCGACTGACTGACGCGTACAGACTGACCGAAGTCCGCATCTTTATCTCCTTTGATGATCGGGAAAAAACCGACTCGACATGGTTCGGGCCGTATCATATCGGCGTATCAAGATGCCGTATCATGATACGCGTATCATTACCCGTCCGCATATGCAATCATGATACGCGTTGACGATACGGATACGGTGATTGGATCGAGCAAATGATACATGTCTGGACCCGGCTTAGCTATTGATGTGACGGCTATGAAATTTGTAGGAAAAAACCCTGAAAGTTTCATGAAAATCCAACTCTTTAGCCCAAAATTGTACTTCAGACTGAAAAAGGGAAAAGACAGAAAAAGGGAGAAATCGACCAGTAAGCTCTGAAGCGCGGAAAAAGTGGACATTTTGGTTTTTGGAAGCAATTTTTTTGAAGTGAAAATTTGAATTGGGAACGTAACTTGACATTACCAGCACCTTCTCTAAAGTTGTTATTCAAACTACTAGTTACGTATTGTTCACTGTCTTGTTTCTTGTTTAGACAATGGAGTGATCACAAAAAAGGCACAGCGACTTCAACCTCGGTTCTCTCATGTTGCCAGAATATGGCGACGACATACAAAGACCTTTTGAGGCTCACTGTCCTCAACAGAAGTTCTATTCCCGGATCCCAGGCAAGCGCTCACGTCATCAGACAAAAAGTATCAGCTTCCTTGGCGCACTTCCAGAGTTTCCTGCAAGCAAAAGCTCTTAGGAACTTTACTCTAGGATCATATCCTTTACAACTTTAATATATTACAGTACAGTTCCTGTATTAATTATTAAAATTACACAGTACTCTGGCATATTTTCAGTGCAACTATAGAAAAATTAATATAGTTGCTCCGGATAATAGTGATATTATCACTACTTGCAGTACCAGCATGTTCTTAGGCACCCATAACCCTTAAAAGTTTTACAGCCATTTATCCTTAACGTTCTTGTACTAGAGAGCAACTCAACATAAACAAGTACCTTCAAGGATTTCCTGGCCTGGTTCATTTCATTTATGTTGATCGTGTGAATCATAGAATCATAGCGCCTTCATACGATTTTGAACATGCGGAGCCAGAAGTGAATTTAACAAAACAGCAGGTATGTAATTATAGAATTGAACCTCAATACTTGGATGACAGATTATCATTACCTAAAGCTAAAAAAATTGTATGAAAATAAATAGAGAATTAAAGAGAATGCTTTTTGATCCTACACCCAAAACAGAGTTGGTTTTTAACGCATATCTTTGTTTTACATGCAGGTATGGGGAATGATCGACCTCAGCAGAATCCATTTACAAGAAGGACATTTGGCTATAATGTGGAGGGATCAATCTTTTTGTTACGCCTATTATCTATGGTTTGAGGATATGTCTGTAAGTATTATATGCTGAAGGAATGAGTTTTCCTTGCATTTTTTAATAAGTTAACGTGCTCTTGATAAAATGAAAGCAGCCTAAATTGTGCTTAGAGCATCAGTAAAGGTAAATATAAATTTGTCTTAGTCAATCTATTATCTATTTCAAATCACCTGATCCGGTAGTTACGGTTTTCACGCCGAATTCATCTATCAGCGTCTCTCGCAATCTATTTATTCACTATGGACCGACCCTGCTTAGCAAAACTTTCGTTTTCTTTTCAGGGATCTCCTTTGCAGCCAAAAGTTAGTGTACCTCAAGCAATGAAGACGCTTCCTCTCCCCGGAGTTATCAGCTCAGATTTTTACAAGTAAGTTGGTATCTAATTTTGTATCTTTTTCGTGGATACGTGATGTGGTAAAATTCACCCAGGCGGTCATTAAATATTGATAGTAGGTAGCCTGTGAGGTAGGAAAACAGTGTAAATATGGCGCGGGTACAATTAAATAATTATCTGCAGTGTCAATTCCATTTGTACAGCAAATTGTCCCAACAACGTGATGGCTGTTATGTTGGCACCAACATAACTTGTTTTCTATTATCAAAATGCATTGTCACAAGAGTGTAACTCTTTAAAAAAGTGGGTGTGGCACATAGCTCCTCGTATCCATAATATGACTGTATAGATCATTGAAAATTATTATTGACTATTGTCAATTAAGAACTCCCAAAGTTATGCTTGTGGCAAGGATTTTACGTTTGCGCATGCGCAGATGCTACTATTGATCCGGGGGTCATGAAACCTATAGGGGACCATCTACACCCCAACCCGCACAATCCCTGAAAATTTCATCAAAATCGGACTATAAGGTCGTGTAGTTTTGCCCGTAACAAGGATTTGCTGACAGACAGACAGACACGGAACCAAAATTGTTCAGAAAGGTCTACAACGCAAAATGCGAGTGGAATTTTTGATTTTGGAGACAAAAAACCGGCATTTTTTGGTGCAATCGACCTAATGAGCTCGCAAGAAAACAACTTAGTGAATGGTTTTGGATTTCTAATAAAACAGAGCGATAAAATGAAATTTCTAGCTCGTAAAATTGTTGATTTGGTAGTCTATTTAAATACGATCATTATCAAATTAAGCTCAAGTCTGTCAAATTTTAACAATGAGAATGATTAAATCCAGAAGAAAAAAGGCTTTTTTTTCATGAAGACTACCATAATGGATGTTTGGGTTTTCCCCCATCGAGAGGGTAGAAACGGGGATACTGGAAGAGCAAAGGTCAAATTTAGAACCGATAGTGATACAAATATGGGTAAAATTGCTCAAAGATATAAGATCACATTCAAAATTTTCGTCATGATAAATTTATCACATTAACTAAAGCTTGGAAAGTATCCAATACAGGTTAGTGCCCAGCAGAGTAAAAACTCTTTTGACCATACAGTTACAGTTATTTTCCTCCCAAATTCCAGAAAAAGTGCAGACCTTTCAAGTTTTTAGAGAAATACCTTGAAATTCAAGGAAGAACAGCTTTTTTTTCTTCAATATTTCGACATCAACTCCCAACAAAATATTTAAAGAGATCTTCAGAATTTTAGCAGGTTTTTTTCGATTCTGCCCTTCAGAACAGCGGGCTATCGGAATTTGGATATTGTTACCTAATTCCCTCCGATGGTTCTTTGTTTACACGAATTATCTGTTATCTTTCTGTTTCATCATTTCGCTTTCTGTATTGTTTTTTCCAGACGTCTAATAGAGATTTGTTTCCCTCGAATGACTCACAGCAAGATAAAATGCTTCGAACTCTACTGCATACATCTTGGGGTCGCGTCATCCTCCTGCGTTTTGGAGCATTCGCACCGTCTTGCATCAACCATCTACGAAGTATCTGGAATGCCTTCAAACCCCCTAGATATACTTTAAATATTCTAGAGAGATACTAACGGTTGAGGAACAGAATCTCTGTATTATTTTACGTACCTACAGTACAAGACGGGCATAGTACGAGCTCTAAGCTTAGTGGCCTTGTCCTAAAAACATTTTCAAAACTTCCAAAACATTCCAATGTGTTATTTTTTTACTCTATAGTCGTATTTTTGTTTTGTTACTTTTTTGTACGTAGGTATATATTACGTTGTTATAATTGTTTACGTCACCATCGACAAAAATGTACAGTATGAAGATTGTGTTGCTCGTAGACATTTTGTATCAAAGCGAGTTACATCCGACAAAAAAGACCAACAGATGAAAACTGTAAATACTCGAGATGCAGTGGGGTTCTTCCCTTCAATCCTCATCCCATTAAGCAGTCTAAAACTGTGATCTGAACCTTACTGACATTCCTTCAATAATTTAATGACTTTTAAAAAATTGTTTTCTTGCCAGCTTGGGCTTTTCTTTCTTAAAGCTCACTTTATTTATATGTTGTTACGGTTGTGGGTTATTTGAAATTCAATAAGGTCATTGGTGTTTATTTGACGTGGCTCTATTGATGATTAATTGCATGTACAGTGGTAAGACTAATTGTTTGAAAGGACTGAGGGCCACATTTGAGTATACCAACGGGAAGCTACATAGTAAAACACACAAAAGCGGGCAGGAATCGCACGATTGGGATGTACTAAGCCCACTAAAGCAATCCTCCGTGACAATATTCACAAATGGTATGAGGGATACACACATTCCATTAGATGTTACAATTAGCTGTTATGAAGACACTTGAGTCCTCCCCATATGTACGTGATATACCCACAAGCCGCTCTATGGGCTTCCCGAGGGTGTCCCTCACAGCCAAACGACTTTCAATGTCCTGAACTGTGTTCTTACTCTAAGCCTTTCATATTTGATATTTTCTATTCGGCTCCTGGTGAGAATACTCCATGGTTACCATTCATGTGCTTATTAGGAGTAACTCTAGAATCTTTTTATTATTATTATTTATATACATCAAAAGATGTGTCCCCCTCACTCTTTGTGTTGGGGCCTCCATCGTGGCATACCGACTAAAAAACACCGTTCCTCTCTTCTTTTAGGACTGTCCCAGGGCTGCTTTTTGGCATTACTTCGGGACAGTCCCATTTTTGACCCAGTGAGGGTTCTTCCTGGTCTTCACTACTTCTACCCTGGCTCATTCCCAGCTTCTGTTCACTTCCTTCTCTTTGAGCACCATAGTGATATACGTGCTGACTGTACTCCAGTTCTCCGCAGATTGTATCATCTTTTCTATTACTGTTTCTGGGCTGAAATCACCTATTACTCCAACCAATTCCTGCCTTAGCTGCTGCCATTTTGGGCATATAAAGAATGTGTGCTCTACATCATCGTCCCCCATTCGGCAGTACACACACCTTGCCCCGGAAGTCTTTCCTATTTTCTTTAGGAACGACCGATAAAAACCATGCCCCATCAGTAATTAACGTCGCCCTGTTTCCTCTCCGTCCATTTTTGCACTTCCCTGATCAGACGTGCTGTCCACCTTCCCCGGGTTTCAGCTGCCCATCTCTGCTGCCATTTTTGCAGGGTCTCTGCTCTCTCCTCTTTTTTTACTGCTCTGGCCGCATGTTCTTGCTTTCTGGCATGAACCCGCTTCCTCTCATCAGCCAACAGGTCGATTGGTACAACACCCGCAATAACCTGGGCTGCTGGTCCAAACACAGTCCAATAGGCACTGCAGATGCGCAACGCACCCCTCCTTTGGACCGCCTCCATCCTAGAGGAACTCTAGAACCATAAAAGAAGTAGGAATGAACAATATTTGTTGAATGATCTGCATTACTTCAAATGGTTTGGTTTTGTCCTGACCAATTCTCCTTCCTGAAACACCTGGAATTTTCCAATACTTGTACTTTTCTCCGTACAACCCTTCTTCACAACTTGGGAATCTTAGTGTCAATGAAAACCCTGTTAGAAACTCGCATTTCCTTGGTGGTGAACACCAACTCTTGAATGAAAAAGGATTGAGCAAGAAAGATGGTTGTTCTAGTTGTTCGTCAAGAGGTCTCATAGATCATTTGATACTGTAGCTCAGGATTTAGAGCAGTCTCACCAAATGCAATTATATAATTAATATTTTCGTAGTAATGAGAACTCAAGCTCTTCGGCTAGGAGTACTTTACAAAGAAAAGAGGAACCAATGTAGGCATGAATACGCTGGGTGTAGGCTACAGGCTCACCATTCCTAAAACCTACCATAGCAATTTGACTATTCCATAGACCATTCCAAAGACCTATCATAGCCATTTGACTACTCCATAGACCATTCCAAAGACCTAACCATAGCCATAACCATTTGATGTTCTATAACAAGGGGTGGTGGAATGCCTAGTTACCCCTTCCAGAGGTGAAACGATTAGCCTGGAAGACCAATCCGTTACCCTTGAAGGTGAAAAGCTTCAGATTTATCCTCTGGTGTAGGGTCAGACTCCTGGGGATTTGAAAAAGCAGGGGCGTGGAAAAGGGTGTCAATAACTAGACAGGACAGGGCTAACAGTGATGAGGTAAAGGTTGAATAAGGGTTACCGATTTTGATTAAGAGTGTGTGAAGGAGCGGATTCAGAAGTATTAGAGGGGATGAGTTGTTCGAAACCACGCTCTGCTGCCATATGACGAGGTGGTCGAATGGTGTAATTGCGCCATCCCAGGTTGAGGCAGTCAGCCTGCAAAACCCGAAGGATTTCCTTGAAGCTAAAAACAGTTTTTTTTTTCTGGATCATACCAGTTTTAAACAAATTTGAAGGGGAAACTACCCATTACAGTTACTGTTGGTATATCGGCACCCTGAATACAAAACACATACAGATCAATGAATCCACTGGTTGCCTTTAGTTGGTCTCTTTGCCTGGTGTATACCGTCTTTACAAATTATGTTTTAACGGATTTTCAAGACATACAAACGGATCTGTCCAATCAACGAACATTTGGATTACATCGACATCTGCCGTTCCTTATTCACTTATGTACGGGACGTAGTTAGTAACGACTGCATAAAATATTTTAGTGCCAATTGATTCACCCTTACGCTTAGAGTGCATTATGTGTCTTCCAAGCATAAGCAATTTTTTCTGGATCGAAGGAAATTCTTCCGCAAAATATTACTGTAAGAGAGGTATGATTAGCGCTGTCATGCACCTTCTTTAAAGACAAATAAAATGACATATCTATCGTCACTAGTAACACTCTGTTTTCACCTTCCCAATCGTAAACTTCCTCAATATTTATAATGATCAAGTCAGCAAAGGTTGAGAAATTAATTTAAAAACTGGAAAAAATTACAGGCTATTTTGGTTTATATGTAAGCGTACTGTGACGGTTCCAGCTAGCAGAATTGATTGCGGTGATTCTCGATAATCAAAATCAGTAATTGGGGGGGGGGTTAACATTTTTTAGCAACTCAGTATGTGAAGGCTTGATTTGTACTATATTCATACTCATGCTGACGTACTTTATTCCTGTCGAAGGTCTAACCTTTAAGAATGCATTTAAGTGATTTCACTCCATTCTTTGGAATTAAATTTATCAAAGACCACGAAAAATCATAATTTTAGTTTCAAAAGTTTTCAATATAACGCAATATTTCAACCCTTCAAATTTTAAAATCTGGGATTGATCGAAAACCGATGATGTGAATTGGACCGACTAGACTCCATTTGTGTGTTTTTTGACTTGAGTTTCATAAAACTTGGTTGGGCCAGTAGTTTAGGGAAAAAGCTACGGACTGATTTGTTGAAAGCTTTTGAGCGTTCATTTACTTTGAAGTTTTTACGTTCTGGCACGGCTATACCATTGAATACGGTTTACTGATATTTTGAATGATGGATATTCTTCAAGAAAATATAGTTTTCCCTCTGGGAATCTTGACTTACCTCATTACTCTACAACCAGAGCCGTTTTGCGTACTTTCCTAAGGCCCACGTGAACTGATATGCAATTTGTAGTAGGCGTAGGGTTTAATAGAAATACGTAAATTTTATCAAGATCAATCCTAAGACGCAGGTATAATAATGTATTCTTTATTTACCTGAAGTTGGGACAAAAACAAAAATCCAGCTGTTTTTGAGTGGAAACTCGGCGCTGCCAGAAGGCAAGCCCCTGTTACTCAACCACAATAGGCCCACCAGGGCCTCAGTGGTCTAAAAAAAGCCCCCTGATGCTTACTGACTACTTAGAGCCTGCGGCTAAAATTTAAAAAAAAACATGGAACATGCTTTAGCCATGTTATTTTTGCCGTTTTCCTTTCGCTAATTTCTTATCACTCTGCTAGTTTCAATTTGTTGTTGTTGTTCGTGCCTGCTAATTCAGCTTTGTGACTGATGTGCCCTAATATTACTGATATCCGTGGTCTACTGACTAAAATATATCTAACGTAATAATGATGTTAGACTGATTATGTAAATGAGGACTCGCAGCTCAGGTTCTCGCAGAACTATAAAGGATTATCAGCGCTTACGATGACGCACCACTGACTTCCATAAAAGGAAGTACATTATTCTTATTTTACATAATATCTCTCGTCGTCACGTTTTTCGGCTAGTTAGGCCAAGGCTGTTCCACGCTAGAAAGGAATTTCACTCTCCAAAAAAATAAGTAGTCTTGTTTGTTTGGCATATTGAACGGTACGGTCAATCTTCGCTATCACAAAATAATGAAATCGAGTTGTGTAAATATAAAGCACTTGTGTATTTCATTTTACAATCAGGTTTAGACAATTTTTATATCATCGGATATTCATCATCTATCAGATGCATGTATGTATACAAACAGTGGTACAGGAATGTAATTTAACGATTAAATACCAACTAATTGACCAATTTTAAACAGCATAACTGAAAACCTTTAGTTATCTCAACCACTCTTGAAATGGGGCATATGGTACCATATTGAGCATTGATCAGTAAATAATACCATATTTCTTAGTCTACGTTTCAAATCGTCATTCCCCTTCAATGCTTAGACTAGTAGGACATATTTTATTTTAGAACATGATTTGTATCTTCAAGAGTACGACAAAATCGAAAGCCCCACCAAACAATTTACGTGAACTCGCATGGACTTCAAAAATGTGCATATTCTCAAATCCCTTTGGCTTCCTGAATTTTCCTCGTCTAAATCTTTAATGATCCTAATTTATAAAAGAATAATTCTGTCAGAAGTGCAACGTACTTCATCTCTACGAGCCCGGAGAAAGGATCATTTGAAATGTTGACCAAGGAAAAATATTAATAAGGAAAGGAGTGAAATTCGATTCATTTACAAGCAAATTTGATACCCTGAAAAACAGAACACTGTGATCTTCTAATATAACAATAAATATAACAAACTGAAGAATTAAAGTCTAAATGATCTCCCTACAATTTTTGTTCGAAGATGATCCATATTTTCACAATTAAAATATGGTAATCTATGAGCAAAATAACACACTAGATTCCCAACCGTTTTTGTTCGTGGACATTACCCGAGAAACTTGACGGTTTTCCAAAAATGTATAAAAACTATATTTCGGTCCATTTTTAAAAATAAATATACATTTACAAAAAGCTATTCATCTGGAATGCTTAATGGGACCATAGATAGAAATAAGTTTCATGCCAAGCTGGTAGGAATTCCAAGCACGGATTCAAAACGAATTTCAAGAATGGAAAAATTTTGCGGAGTCCAAGAAGAAAAGAGAAAATCATAGATTTGACGTGAAAGTCGTAAACCGGTGACCGGACAAGATAAACGAGGATTGAAACAAGTCGTGACACGTACTGCCATTCTTGCTCATCACTGAAACGCTTTTGCGAATAGTCTCTCCATTGGAGGCGAAGGCTGATGCATTCTAGAGCCAAAGAGGTCAGCCATTGCGGCCAAGTGTTCCTCCCAGCGATCCTCATGGTTGCCAGGTGAATTAGGGGTTTGACGCAATAGATAATTTCGCCGAGAAGTGCAGGGCCTGTAAAACAATAAATTGATTTTTATAGAAGGGACGAAATAGAATTAAAAAACTAAAACGAAGTGTGCTAATTTGAAAAACTCGAAGCTACAAGAATTGCTCAAGAGAATGCACAAGGAAACGAGTGCATTCTCATTTTCAGGAGGTGGCAAAAATTCCCACGCTCAACTACTTAGGATTAAAGACCTGCCTTTTGTGTCAGCAAATCCAATAACAAGCTTAATATCCAGTTCCTGTAAGATGTTTAGGACATTTTCTAGGAATGTGCTACTTTTCCAGACAATTCGCATTCATTGCTCTTCAATCAATAACGAACTCTACGTATGCTAAACTCTAAGAACATGCTACCAATCAAGCAGCATTTAATCACAGACTATTCGTGCTGTATCACTCAAATTCGGAGGGTAGTTGCGAAAAGACAATTTTAATATCCCAAAATGACTTCTACAGTTTTTTTTTCTCCAATTAGTAAACATCAAGCGTTATTTCCTCGTGGCCTAGGAATACTCAAACGATACTTTTCCGTTATCTCCCCTGGTTAATGTATTTTTGGATTTGCTGAACATGTAGAAATATGATTAGAAGCGTCTAGTCACTAATATGGGTAGGATTGAGGTATTTTAACGTTTAGCGTTGTAGACGCCCCAAATTATTCTAATGGCCTCCTAATGCATTTATTCATGATGGTATCGTGTAATTTTTGCGATTGCTCAAGTACAGAAACAGGAACCGCTCTCGTGCGGAAAGATGATATTTTTTATGAAATTATATTTTCAAATACCAACACACATTGACGGGATTGATTGAATAGATATACACACAGATTCTTAATTTAGGACAAATGAATTTTAGAAGAATCTATGTCCCAGGACTATTCATTTTTGCTACAAAATGTTAATTCCACGGTCATCAGCACTCATGGCCTTGTTTCTATTCCCCTTTTACTTTGAGATTGTTTTGAAAGAATTAATTTCTTGATTCCAAGGTTGGTACTTGTTTTGTTGCTCCTTAACGTCATATTACCCTTTCCTAAATAATAAGATGATCAAATAAAAATTGTTTTCCTTTTCTAGATTGATTAATGTTTCCAGCACTTCAACATCTATGTAAATGAGAGTTCTAGAATGCAGCTCCGCAATCCTTTCTATTGTGAGATTAACAACTTACTGTAATTATTGTTTATTTAAGCCTTGGGATGAAAGATACCTTTAGGAACGTAGGATCCATGTTCCTTAACAAGGGATTTGAAGTCTTCCCCACCAGCTTGAGCCAATTGGTTGAAAGATGGTCCAGCTCCGATTTTCCTTATGACGACTCCAGAGCCAAGCCTATAGGCCAAGTCTGTCCTTGCATCTCCCATCAGTTCATATTCAGCAATTGCCTCTCTCTTAAGGGGAACGATCGGAGGGAAAGGCAGTAGCATCTTATTGTCTCTGGTCAGCAGGAGTAGCCGTGCGAAGCACTTGAATGCTTGAACAAGGATAACCGAGGTCCATTTTCCATTAGTACCCCACACCTATAGACAAATATATTGAATTCTGAGAACATCTTTTTCCTTATAACTCCAGTCATACAAACAACTTATAATCGTGTTAAACCAATGAGCAACTTGTGCTCGTTTCTTCAATATTGTTTTTCAGGAAGACTGAACAACAGAATACCACTAAGTAGAGCTGAAATATTTAATCAGTAATTTGGCAGACCTTCATGAAACTGCGCCATAATTTACATGGTAAAGAGAGTGAAAAACTCGGGTAAACCCTGGTGATCTCCATACAAACCGAACATGAAGGTAAAACAACTGTTAAAATATTTATGTTTGGATAAAATACATCCAACCAATGTGGCAGGAAGCAGGAATGCCATAGTTGTTAGTTTGTACACGATTGCAAATACAGTGGTCCAAATTTATTCCTAACATCAGGCGTATAATTACAAAATTTCAATTAGTCTTCATTTATACTAATGAAGAACCAGTGATGGGACTTATCGAAAATGATTGAGCTATTTACAAATTGATCGTCACAACACCAATGGATTTCTGAAGGAATGATTGAATCACATTCAACGTGAGAAATGTGAATAGAAATTGGGATCTTGTTTATGATGAATAGCTCAATTTTTATCAGTAAGTCATCAAAACAAGTTTGTGTGATTGGAGGGAACTTTTTATGTCACCAACATATTTCCAGGACTAATAAAAACTAAAGGCTGGTTGGTTTTAACAAAAATCAAATCATCACCATAGCCACAGAAATCGATCGTTTCAACTTTAATAATATTCAGGAATATATTTGGAAGGGGGTAACTTCAACGACTGTTTCAAGTTTTGCAATGTTTTGAAATTGTAGAGAAAACAAATAAGAAATTAAGTATCAAGTTTACAGTGAACTGGTCTGGAGAATTTCGTGTTATGAAAAACAATTACCGAAATAGTTTACGATAATGTATTTCTATTCTGCTCTTATTTCTCTAAAGTGTGATGGATATGGCCCTTCCTGATTCTTGAATCCGTCGCCTTGAGAAATAAATCAGAGGACTTCAATCGTCTGGGAAATTCTCTGAGTGTGGCGGAGCATTAAACCACATTCAGCTCAATGGCAGGGGCTATACAATTTCCATCACCTCACCTCACCAAGTTACAAAAGGTATAGTATTATTGTTAAATTTAGTATACCTCCATCCATATTTCACGTCTAATAGTCAGAAAAATATGTTTATTCAAGTCAGTAGGCGTTTCAAGTTCAAGTTACTGAAAAAATCATTTACATAAAATAGTAATTGCAACGGTAAACACAAGTAACGCAGCCGATGATCATTGACCCCACGCACAGACAGTGTAACTATTCTCTGTTTGCAAAAGGGCCCTTTTGATAAAAGTAGAAAATTTGCAGTTCCAGTCGTTCCAAATTTGTTCCTGGAGTTTTATCCCTTTATGGTCTGCAAAAAGACAAGAAACAAAAAATTATTCCTGTGTTATTTAGCCTTTCATTTTGAGACAGGAACTGCTGAGTCTTAGGAGGGGATACAAAAAGGCCCACGTCCGCATCCTCTCTGACAGCCAAGCGTCGACGAAGGCATTTGTGGCACCAACCATCTCATCACGAGTGGTTTGGTGCTGCAAGCAAACCCTCAACAACCTATCCAAACATAACCGGGTTCGCTTGGAGTGGGTGTTGGGGCATAAAGGAATAACTGGTAAGGAGAAGGCTGACGAGCTTGCAAAAAGGGGCTCCCAAACTCCATTTGTAGGCCCTGAGCTGGCAGTTGGTATACCAAAAACCGCCTTCAGAAGGACCATCAACGCCTGGTTCAACATACAAACTACAAGTAGATGGCTCTATATTGAAGGACATGTTCACAGTAAACTCATGGTGGCAGAACCCAACACCAAAATTACTGAATGGCTACTTGGCAAAAACCGTATGGAACTAAAAACAACGGTCGGCCTCACAACCTGCTTTGCACCTATGCAGGTTATGTGAGGAGACTGGACGAACTGATCCCACATAATATTTGAGTGCTCAGCACTCACCTCATGGGGAACAAACCCCAATGAGGTCCATTCAAAGCGAAAAACTAATCAAGGGGCTGAATCTCCTTGATTAAATGCAAAACTCTACGGAAAGTACAATAAGCCAACAGACCACCGTGCTGGTGGCCCAAAACCCCCGCCCTGAGTAGCCTTTCATTGTAGACAACACTGGAGTTGAAATAACTATCGAATGGATCTTATGGTGCATCATGTAACAGGTATAATCGTAGAAACTGACAGCAGGAAAATCAATGAAGAACGAATGATACACCTAGCTACCCCTCACAAATAATAAACATCATAATCAGTGGCGAGGCGTGACATTTTTGCTAGGTCATTGCCAGTGGCGGCGATTAGTAACCAGAAGTGGGGAGGGGGGTCCTGGGGAGCTCTCTCCTCGGTAAAGAAGGGGGGTCTGGGGAAATGTTGAATAATTACCTGTCAAAAACGGCAATCTAAGGTGTTTTTGACGTATGAAATTCACGTTTTTTATTGTTGAAATCAGTGCAAATACAGCTTTGAATGACACTTTTTGAACCACGCACCACAAACCACTTTGACACCAACAAACCATACCTTAAGGTTGGAAATTGCTTGCTACGGTAACCCTGTTGTTGTGACTTTGAACCGAAATTCCTCGGACGCCACCGAGAAGTCACGAGAGCTCCCAATGGTTGCCGGACTTGCTCAAAGTTGCGTGTTTCAGCACGAGCCTTAAAGCGATTTGATTGGTCAATGTTTTGGAGGGAGTAAGAGAAGGGGGGCCCTTTGTGGAGGGGTTGGGGGGGGATTTTTTGGATACGCAGGATGACAACGCTTCCATACAATCGCTAATATTGCCGATGAGGCGGTAATTGCGCCAACTATGAGCATGAACATTTCTCTTTTATAAAGAGGCAATTAATCAAATCGTCTGGTCATCGCCAAATCCAGAGATGACCACAGGCTTCGCCACTGATCACAATGCACTCCATTCCTACACATATGAATTCCAGGTAGAAGTCGAGAATAGGGGGCCCCTTCCTGATAAGACCGTCGCCATATTGAAAAACCCGATGTCTCCTATCGATATAATCAGTCTAGTTGGCAGGTCTGGATGCTCGCATCTCAAAAGCAAAAAAATATCCTACATCAATCCTTCTAGTAAAGTATAGATCAGAATGTGTTAACACTAGTATTTCTGCGTATTATTAATTATTTTATCGATATAACGGTCGTGAAAACCTTTCCATAATATATGGCAGTAGTATCGATATATTATCCTATATACACATCGATTTATTCTTATCAGAAGGGGCCTCCTATTCTCTACTTCAGCCGAATTCCAATTTGCAGCAAAGGAATTCACAAACATCAAACCAGTTAGTCCCACTTATTCTTTAAAATGTTGGGCTTATGGTCATCGTGATGTTCATTTTAAACATCTAGCAACGTTAAACCTCGAATTTTGAGACCGATTAACACTCTTGCTAAACCAAAACGTTACCTATCGCATGAATAATTTCCAAATAAGATTACTCGAGTAAAATTGTCTTAATTTTTCAACACATAATTACCTTTTGGGCACCGAGTTCAATGCACACTTCGCAGTATTCAATTACGGTCAACCAAGTCCTCAAATTATTCCCATACGGCAAGTTGGCACCCGGGTAAACTCTCGATATTGCGAAGTCATTTATGAAGGAGTACAAATCCGACAAACAGTACACCATTTGATGAGTGGAATCGCTGGAGTTTCCACGATCGACCAAGTGAACCAAAAGGTAGGAAGATAACTTTGCTCCTAACTCAACTTCTTTCGATAGCCCCGGGTTTTTGGCTAACCAGAGGCAGTATTTTTGAAAGGCGGTTTCAATTCTGTGCGCTATATCTTTCCGAGACGACATGATGTCTGGATAGGTCTCTTTTACGCGCACTCCGGATGACTTTACAAAATTTGTTGATGAATCTAAAACAGATCGATGTGATCCACAACTGAACTAATACAACAAAACCAAATTTGATTTATGCAACATATTGAACCCTTAATATACTTTGCCTAGAATGAAAATCGGCACAATAAAAAGGGATGACACGGCAAACTTAGCAGGTACATGAAGTATTCACGCTCGACCTTGTGTTGTCGAATGTTTACCTATGATAGAGCTGTGACGTTCCAGATGGAGTCGTTCCATGGAACATAGTTCAGAGGTGGAACGACCAGGAGCTGTTACGTCCATTATGCAGTTCCAGCTGGAACCTCTAACATCTATACATAGTGCTGCATGTGCCCTTGGAATCTTGTTGAAATAAAACAATTACTTTAACCGAGACTGACTGAAAATGAACGAAAAATGTCAAACAGAGGAATCAACATTCATATGTAAATGAAAATAGGAACTGTTGGAACCTAAACTGAGTACCTAAGTCAGGGGTGCCCACCCCCCTAAGCTTCATGACGCACCCCCTCCCCCCTAAACTAACCTCCCATGTGAGTTGGTACCCTCTTTCCAAAATGAAAATGTAAAGAATACTTGTAAGCACCCCTGATTTTATCTAAAACTAAAAGAAGATTTATGTAGGAATTGAAAAACATGCCGCACGCCAGCGCCAAAATCACGGACAATATTCGAGCACTGTCATTGTCATTTATACATTTTCAGATAGAAAAACAAACCAGATTTAAATTAATTACTAGGTTCATTATTGTTTACGTTTTAGTGATGTAATATATTTTTGAATGTCGTCATGTTAAACACTGTTTCAACCAACTTTACCCCCAAAATAAAATTTTGTGGACCCCCCCCCCCCCAAAATTTCAATAAGGCAGTCTGCGTCATGACCCCCCCCCCCCTCCTCCCGTGGGCACCCCTGTCTAGCCTAAGTAACGATCTTGAGACCAAAAGGATGACGAGCTTTGCAAGAAGAGGCTCTCAAACCTCATTTGCAGGCCCTGAGTTGGCAGTTGGCATACCTTAAACCGCCTTCAAAATTACTGAATGGCTACTTGGAAAAAACCGTACCGGCCTCATAACCAGCTTTGCACATTTAAGGTTCCACCTACACCGCATTGGGGGTCACACAAAGTTAAACTATATATTATGCAGGTTGTATGAGGGGACTGACGAAAGGGCATCCCACATGATATTTGAGTGCTCAGCACTCACCTCTCTCAAATTTGAGCTCTTTGGGGCACAAACCCCAAATAAGGTCCATTCGAGGCGAACAACTAATCCAAGGGCCCCAAAACCCTTACTAACGGGCTGAATCTCCTTGATTAGATGCAAAACTGTCAGGAAAGTACAATATGCTAACAGGCTTCTGTGCTGGGGACCTCAAAACCCCTGCCTTGAGAGTTTTAGCCACACCTACATCTACATCTGCAACGATCTCGAGAATTAAGGAGACTGAAGTAATTTAGTATAATGATATCGGAAAGGAACACATGAGTTAACCATACACAGCTGTCACTGCTTGCGACAAAATTCATCTTTGGCGCGCAAAACAGCTGGAACTGCTAATTGGAGCAGCTCCACTTCTGTGGCCTAGCGTTCCTGAACCGTTCCAATTTTCTTGGAACGCCGCCCAAATGATAACAACGATTCTCCTTTTGTTGGCAGTGTCAACATTACCTCCTTCAAAAAGATGGTTGATTCGACATACACAGTACCTATGGAACACGGGAAGGTTCCATACACCATTGAGGAAAGTGTTACTGTGTGGGAGATATTTCTATACTAGTGCTCAGTGGCGGCTCCTGCCCTGAAACCCCGGGGATTCACAGAGCCTGTTACAGACAACCGCAAAGAGGCTTTTCTCCGCCAAATACAAATTTCTGCTGCCAATGGCAATCAATCTTGACCGCTCTCTCGGCTTCAAATTGTGGAACAAACGCCTCAATCCTACTTTTGAAAAAAGTTCACTATAAGTATGTGAAAAAATTAAAATTTTGAAATTATTGTCAAACTTCAAAAAACCATGTTTTCCAACAGTTGGATTCACAATATGAATATTATCTACCCAACAGGAACCATTGTGGAGGTGAAAGCCCAATACCATCTTTAACCCAAGCTTCATTTCTATTATTGCAGCTAAGAAGACAAGGGAAGCAGAAAATTTAATTACTTTCTTCACATCCTCAGAGCCAATCTACCTTTTATTAGTGCTGAGGGTTGAACTTACCACTATAGGAATGTTAAGAAGTAACTACCTAATTTAAAGTAAGGTTGATGCGGCAAGATAGTGGAAATCCATCTTGAATAAAAAGACGAAAAAGTCTCACAAAAAATACACAAACTTTGTAGACTGGTTTCAGTTGTTACACAATCATCAGTACACTACAGAATGATGGAGTTGTTTCTTTTATACAGACAAAAGAGAAAGGTGCCCTCTGGGTCATACATTAGAAAGGGGGATAGTAAAAGTGAAAGGTAAAAATAGGTAGGTGGTGCAAGGAAAAATTCACTGGAACGTCAATTAGTGGAGAACGCCTCACATCATAAACTGAAGTTTCCAATATGTCGATTTTTCTGGATTTCAAGAGATTCTATGGCATTTAATTTTTTTTCACCACCCTACTTACCTTTCAATTTTACTCCACCCCCTTTCTAAAGGTGTAAATTCATGACACGGCTCAAGATTTTTTATTGACAAGCACAGTCACATGCCGCAAACTAGTACCATTGCTAGGTACAGCTGGAAGCTGCTGCATCAGGCTGGCTCAACATGTCCACGAAGAAGGTGGTGCTTGCTCTCCTTTACCGGATGAGGAGAAAGAGTGAGAGAAAGGCACCTAGGAATATGGTACCATAACAGTGCATTGGAGGAGTGAGACATGGCCAACCATGAGCCCCAGTTGCAGTCATGAGTTGTGTCTAGGAATTCACACCTTTACAGGTAGTCTACGTATTTCAGTATGCTTTTGCTGAGATTTGAAAAAGGGGGGTATAATCAAGTAAATGAAGATTAATGAACAAAAATATCAAATACTCTCATCGTCACAAAGAACAAAGTTTACTATAATGAATTTAATCTGGAAGTTCTGTTTAGAATGCAGAATTTGTTTGGAAAATTTGGATTTGGTATGGAAAAGGTAGGTACTTACTTGGTGTTGCACATTCGTACCTCTACGAATGTTGAAAGTTATTTCAATGAGCAGTTTTTTTCCTTAAATGTATTGATGAGACGGAAATATATGTACGTATTTTCCTCTAATTTCTGATTATATATTCTCAATGTTGATCATGATGATTATCAATCCATCTTTGGTTGGAAAACGTGCGCAGTTCGTTGTCAGATTAAAAATGAATTCGTTTCTTCGAGATTTTGAAGAAATGCCTACAAGTATAAACGGAAATAAATCATAACTAATAGATACAGAATAGGTATTGGACAAAAAATTAAACATTTAATAGCTATTATATATTCAATAGATATCCTATTTACAGAAAAGGTTGGGAAGTATGGATACAAAGCAGAATGAAGAGCACGGAGTTCATTTACAATCCAACATTGTAAAGTATTAATACATATAGTGAACTTACAAGCAATATAAAGGTGCAATATTCATACACAGTCCTCATAATTTTTTAAAATAATAAAACCTTACTGATCTTAAGGGAAGAAAAGTGTAGCAAGTGAACAGATCCGTGCTGACGGTAAGTGAAAATACTGTAATACAATTGACCAACTGAACTTTGAGCTAATTTTGCGAAACTGGGTTTATATCCAACCGATTACAATATATTAAAGGTACATTCAGGTTCATCCATTGGGAGGGATGGCAGTCAAAGCAACCATAGTCAATTCAACATTCCTAGTAAGCATGACATTTAACCTTATGTCAATTTGCCTTTAGCTCTTTTAGAAGGGAGTGCAGATCCTAGATAGTATCCAAGGTCTAGTCACTAATTTATTTTCGATACAGTCAATGTTAAGACACTTACTATACTAGAGTAAACTCTGAAAATTGAGTTAGATAAAGAAGATCAAATAAACTGTAAGAAACAAAGTATTGTGCGAGATACACCTTATAGGAGTTATCATTGTCAATGGTAACTTAGCAGAAAATGAATGAAAAAAATTGAAGACTAGGACAAATTAATAATGTTGGAGTTTATGACATTTTTTGTGGCGGGAAAGTGTTTAATTCTAGGCCTGCCGTCTTTCACGCGGTATGTTCCATCTTTGTTTGAATGGAGGCCCATGGTTCTAACTGTTTTCGGAACGTGGGTTACTCCGTCTTTGCTGACTATGATTTTGACTGGTCCGTGATTCTTGGAACCTCGAGTTTTAGCTGGACCTGGAGGCCTTCCAACTCGTCCTCTGCCCACCATCATCTGAAATTAACGAGAGATGAGTGAATTTCGAGTTCGAAATGGATGAAACAGGGACTCTCAATCAAGCAATGGTTGGTCCGAGGATGGTGGTCAATGGTTGGGATTGGTTGGGTCGGTCTAGGTGAATTTTTATTTAAAAAATAACAAATCATATACATAGTAAAACCATTCCCAAAAGTTACTTTAACACCTGCAATTGACAGGAATCTATGAAGATGTATGAGAAACAATGGATTGTGGGGAGATAATCCGAACGCATCGGGATTTGCATCTGTAACGAACTACACAGAATTTTGTACACTCGTGTTTTGTTTAAACTAATCCTAGATCAACTATGTATTCATGCATCAAAGATATGGAAATTTCTGGAATGATAAACCGGTATATTTTAGGGTTTCATTACCATCAATTTAGTTCGGACCCGCTCACCTTCATTTGAGGTGAATCTGCGCTGTCCTCTTGGGCAATGATCACCGGCATCTCCAGAAGTCGATCCGGGGTGAGCTGCTCCATAAGGTTATCTTCACTCGTCAAGCCCGCACCATCATCGCTTCCCAAAACTAGAAAAAACGCGACAAATTATTTCAATCATTTCAGAAAGGTTTTGAACACTCCTGGTAACACCACCCCCACCCGACTTTTCTGGATTGCTGAGTAGTCAAAATAAGATTAAAATATTGAATTTTAAACTCACTTTCTTCAAAATTTCACCCTTTAAATAAGATTTTCCAAATCGGATAAGCTCGGACTGTTGTAGGACTCATTTCAATCGATTTGACGATCCAATATTCCTTGAAAATGACATCCCTTTAGCCTAGGTCAACAAAAACCTTGAAAAACCACAGTTTTTGGTACGTAGCATCTATGCGTGGGAATCTATTAGGCTGGATAGAAGTAAGCGCAAACCAGACCCCACGTGGAGTCCACGTGCGAAAGAACAGATTTTTTTACATCTCTTCTAAGGCTTTTTACTGCCCATGCGAGGGACGTATATCGAACATTTTGAATTTGAAACGTAAAATGACAAAGCAGAGAGAAGGGGGGTTGTTTATAACAATTTTTTGCTATACGATTACAAAGGCGTTTGTAATATAAACCAACAATACAGGAAAAGTTTCACATGAAAAACTTTAAATATTATTTATATTTAAATCGTAAATCTGTCATAATAGCAAGCCAATTTTATGCAGCAAACAATAAGGCAGTTGTTAAAAACGAGAGCAGCTAACATCAGTACGTTGTTAGGTTTACAATGAAATATATCAACGAACCATGAACTTAGTTTAAGGAAATATTTTAGTAGGATCTAGGCATAGCCTGGTATACGCCATTATGCTAGAACTTCCTTGCCATTTTAATGATAGGCTCCTACCATATTTGTTTCTGCTCCAGTGTTTTTCAAAAATTTTCTCATGTACTTTGTACGATTGTGACTTGAAATATTACTATGAATCAACATTTTTCATAAAACATCAATCAGTTCGAAGTATAGATAAAATACGAATATTTACATATGATTCTTTAGTACCTTCAAAGGATCAGTTTGAATTAAGCAAAATGCCGAACCTTTCTGCAGCTGGCGCTGATTTCTCTATAATTTCTTTAGTTGGTGCGAAAGCCCAACGGATAGGTGGCATCATGGCATCAATTCCCCTATTTACGAGAGGAACGAGAATACATTCAACGGTTGGTTACGACATTGTTCAGAACATTAAGGACTCGGCACAGAAATTGCAATACCCAACAATGGTAATTCCCTGCTAGCAAACCGGTTTTTTCAGAGTACAAGAGAACTAGATTTACAATAGTTTAATACTGAATGCGGCACGGTGTGACACATCAGTTTCAACTAAATGGGCTCTTCAATTTAAACAGGGAAGATGGCCAGTAGAGAAAACATACCACGACTCAAAACATACAAGGAAAACACGCTGGCAATTCTAACAAAAGTGGTTTATTTTTGAAGCGTGATCTCGGAAATTGGAAGAAAGAACCACCCTTAAACGCTAATGCTGTATCACGGAAGTTGCAATGCAAAATTCTCTACTTCTGGGCCTTTCCAGATCATTGTGTAATTATTTTCAACGATGAAATACCATCAGTAGCAGAGTTTGTTTACCTCAAATACCTCACATGGTAGCAGAGCGTGGTTACGTCCACTGGCCCTTTCATTGTTAACTGTCCTGATTATCCTGCTGCCCCTATTAACTCGCAATCCCCCCCACCTGTGGCTGTATGCCCTTGAATATGATCAATGATCAATTTAATATTGTCATTCCCCTGCCCAATTCATTGCGAGGGCCCCCCCGAATGAGAATCTATAATCCATTCATGCCCCCTCTCCCCCCCGGAGAGACCCGGTGTGATGGATATGGTTAGTTGGGCCCTTCCCAATTTTAGATTCCGACGCCTTCGGAGATGAATCAGACGTTATCAAGCGTCTGTTTCATCTTCTGAACGTGGCGGAGCATAATAATGCATCCACCTGCTCGGAAGGGGCAACTACACCATTCCATCACCCTCACAAATTGTTGCAATCAGACTTGTTATTACTCAAATTCTGATTTAGCATCCTTGAGTACGCCACAAGTGTTCTCCCAGTTTGCTTCTTAAAATCAAAATGAATTTACCAACGACAGATTAAAGATCGAAGTCAAATAATCGTCCAGTCAATCCCACATCTACACCTGAACATCTCCAAATAACGATCATAATAAATACACAGTACATTGTTGTGTACAATGTTGTTGCAAATTTGTCTTGCATGTTTGCCATTTATAATAGGAACCCATAACCAACTTTCGAAATCTCGATTTAACGAGTATAACTCTCTAATTTTGTAAAAATAGACCACATTTTCTTATTAGTTCTGTGTTCTTTGAAGGGCAAAACCTACATTTAAGAGCTAATGGAGCGTTCAATTAGACTTTCTCAGCGCGGGAAATCCAACTCATGATGACAAAAAATATAGTCACGTGTTGACTTATAATTATATTATAGAGCTCTACGCAGTATTTTCTTCTTTAGCAGAACCTATTTCATTAAAGTAGCAACAGTAACAAAAAAATGTACAAAACACAATAAATTAAGTTGTTTATTATCAAGTCCACTTCAAAATGGCTGAAATATTCGAATGATCAGAGGAAAATCTTGAAGGAAATGAGCCATGTTAGACGAGGTTCGTCCTTAAAAAACAGTCAGCATCAGAAAACCAGCTCACGTTTCTTCTGTTTGATTTTTGGCGACACTATCGGAATCTTCATTGCCTTTAAAATGTCAAGTAGTTTACTGCTTCAAGTTTAAAAATCATAGAAATAGCTAAACCCACTAATTTGATTGTACTATGTTTAAATTTCGATAATATGATGCTTCTAAAATGCCTCAAATCGTTTTTCATCATAAATATATTTTAAGGCTACCCGTATCGAATACCTTTCAGTTTTTTTTCAAAAGTGAATTACAAATATGCTGTGACTTAACTAGGTAGGAACATAAATGCGTATGAACGCACGGGTAAATAAACGATTCATGAAACACACACACATTAATACATTCCTTATAAAAAGGACAGGGCATGTGAACGTAAACTGTCCATAGCATGGTGCGATTGGTTTTCAACTATAAAATTTAAATAGCTTGAACCACATTCGGTTTTCTTCCACTACCTATCAATCTTGTTTGAGCACCTATCCACATGAACTAAGCATGCAAAGACATGGCTACAGAAGCCCACACCATCAGAGAGTTACTAACAACAAACGATAGTCAACGATAGACCTAACCACAACTTACGATCAAAATCTGACATGTTGAGAGGTTCGATGGACTGACGCGTTGTGGCAGCCATTAAAGCCTCTTTGGTTAATCCCGATCTTTTGGGCTGACCGTCGCTTCCCTGAAACGGTACAATAAAAAGATTAAACAAACGAAATCCCCATTTAGTAAAGACAAATAGCAACATGACAAGTGAAAATACACTTCCAATTTAACGAAAAGACACTTACAGGCAGTTTTGGTCTTCCTCCCCCTCGAGTAGATGGCCTTCCAACACTCCGTTTGAAAGGCAATATAACTTCTGTGGGCGGAACAAAGAATGAGAATTACAAAAAGAATCCTATCTATTCTAGATTCACAACTAAAATGTATTATTCAGTTTTAGTATCAGAAAAATAACTTACACATTGTTAGGGTTTAACTAGGGACAAGACGATACTTGAAAGTATTGATACTTCTTTCGATACGATATTTAAAATAATGTGTCGATACTCGATACTCTCCAATATTGATATTTCAAAAGTATCGATACTCCGATACATATCGCTGAAAAATATTGATACTTGCGATACCACCGATATTTAAAAAAAACACATTTTCTTACCATTGCAGATGGAAAGGCTCAAGTAATAAACCAGTTACTGAAAAACAATATTTTTTACTTGAATGAAAATTGAATTTTTACAAAACGAACTTTTTAAACATTGGTTGCAAGTGGCTTCCTTTTGGTCGTTTTTGCGGAAATATTTCGAAACACTACTCTTTGGAGGCATTGTGTGAAGTGATGTAAAGAATAAGGGTGGAACGTGAAAAATAAATCGTCTTGAGGAAAGATTCCGATAAACAAAGTGACGAAAGAATAAGGTACCCAGGCAGCAGGTTACAGAAGCTATAGGATGATCGATATAGGAGGTATCGATGAAGGTGAGGAGCGATGTGTATTTTGTTTCAATCGACCACATAACGTGGGTGATCACAAGAAGGGAGTGAGATGAATGTCATTGTTGTTAATTTTTGTTCTTGATGTGTACAGTACCTAACTGGTACTTTACTTCTTTGAAAAAGTTCTGATACCGACAAAAAAGTATCGATACCTCCAATATTTTCGATGAAAAGTATCGATACTCCAATATATCGGTGGTATCGTCCCTTCCCTAGGTGTAACCAAAATTCTGAATTGAGAAAAACAGTACTTATCGTTATTATCTGGGAGTCATGAATGCATCTAATATAAAAGGATACGATTGGGGTAAATATATTAAAATGTACTTTTGGGTCTCAATACGCAGGGCGAACTGGTAGGAAATTCAAAATTACGTTATAGGGGAACATAAGAATGATCTTAGGCAGGGTAGCTTTTGGAAATCATTTATCAGAAGAGAATCATAGAATTACCTAGGAGATAGGAGTAAATAATCCATCAGTTGGGATAGGTCATGTTTGTCAGAAACTGCGCCAACTATTACAGCCCAAAATCATGGATTTATCCGACTGAGTTTGAACTAGTGTCCAAACCAACAAGGAGAAATTTCCCTCTAGTTGCAACATCCTAACAGAATGAGCTATGCGACAGATTTCACCGAACCCCTTCAACTGTGGGTTATACTCATAAACCCAACTAGAACTACGAAATAGGCATAACCTTTCTGAATGTTGACACTAACAAGTTTCAGATTCCTGGGTAAAATGCGGTGAATTTCAATGAAATTAACTTGAAAATCACCTTTCCACCATCCAATAACTTCAAACTTTTAGTGAATATGAACCACAAACAAAAACGAGAAATAGGTATTTTAAGAAGTTTACAATCCATTGTATAAAACTAATCGCAATTAAATGATAAGGTATTCTCTAACCAATTGAAGGCCTATGATAGAGAAAATGTTTTACAGGAGCTAACGAACAAATATTGTGGTAAACTGAATAAAATAAAAAATAGCCTTACGGGTTTTTCGTTGCGTAACAGGCGCCGACTCGTCACTTCCCGACAGCTTTCTTTTCTTTTCAACGAATTTCATTTTCGCACGGGCCTCAGCTTTTACGGGAGTCGACGAACCGTTTTCCAATCCATTGTTCTGGGGAGGAGGAGCCGTTAAAATGGTACCTACGAAATCCGCTATCTCGTCCTAAACATAACGAAAAGAACCACTTGACGTCAATATTACAAGCCATTTCCAAGTAATGTACGATATTTTCGAACAGTAACTCTTCTTCAGTGACCTTTGAAAGATGGGAATGTATCAAATGAGAGAATGAGTCAGATTAACGAGAGGATTGGCTTACCACTATGCAACGATCCACCATACATTGCGTGATGCCTTCTTGAGATAATTTGTTCTTATGCACTCTAAGCTGGTCGTCAGCAGATCCGACTACTACGAGACCCGATTCAACTCGCAACCGTTCCCTCAGATCTTCAAGGTCGTCGATACTGGTAACACAATATTCAAATTAATAGCCAATATATTGAGTGATAATAATTCAATTATTTTAAGAATTAATACATATTTTAACAAATATTTTAGCTTTTGCGGTATTGGAAGATTTCGCAGGGGACTCAGTACAGCATGTCTGTGATGTCTATTTGCTTCCCACAATGATCTTGAGACGCTCACGTTTTAAACTAAATAGAATTATTAGAAAAGTAAACATTAAAATCAACTGCCAATAGCATCGTTACTACTTTGTCTTGTTCAGATAGTTGTGATAAGTAGGTTTGTACCATCCATCCAACCGCAGTCAACCGACGCATGCGCAGCGTCAACCATAGTTCCATCCCAAACACATCGGTTGAATCCGTGTCCTGTTCAACCACGGGTCGAAGTGATCTGAATTAACTGAAAGATCTGTCACAGTTTTGACCCACTCTGTCGTGAAGAAGTGATCGTAATTTCCATTTCCATGGGAGTTTTACACTTCAGATAAGTTTTTATTCAGTAGTTTCATTAGATGAGTGCACAAAAAGGTCTGAGGTAGACATCAATCACGTCGAACTTATGGCCATGAGCTCTCCATGACAAGGAACGAAATGAAGGAGAACTATGATTTGGATTGTTCCTTAAAATTCGGAACATTTGGGCTACTGAATAATTCCGTCAAAAAGTGCTCACAAAATACAGGAAAATCGATCATTTACAATGGATTTTTCCACGATTAAGAGTAACAAATATTCCTATAAGAGAAGATAATATAAGGGAAAGAGGGATAGGTACACTTCAAAAACCATTATTTAGGAATCCATTTTTTACCATTTCCATTTCGTTTTTACTTCAAATATGAAGGTGTTTGTTGATGCCAAGCTATTTGGAGCTCCCTTAACAATATTTTCTGAAGAAGACGTGTCATTTGGTGAAGTTCTTCTATAATCAAGTCACATGAAATGACCGCATTTGCGATTGAGCGTTTCATACATGGTTGGATCGAGGTTCCAGTCGTTATGTGGATGGAACAAACCTAGACTTTACTGTTGAAGTGGAGCCTACAAATCTTATTCAGCGCTTAAATTTATTTCAGCAATTCTCATTCCTTTATAAGATACATTCTCACCCACCTCGCACTTGGTCCATGTTGACCACTAATGAAAAGAACTGGAGTCGTCAAGTTCAGGATGCTGTCATCAGGTTGACCTCGTCTATCTTCAACTGTATTTAATGGAAAACCTAAACACACTACAGCTGTTACTTGCTCCAATAACGCAACCTGTAAAAACAAATGAAATATTCAACGGAGAAGCTGAGTAGACTGGTAATTTAAATTCTCAACTAACCTTCAAGTAGAGAGAAATATTTGAAAAACATTAATTCCACACCTATTTCCTCCTTACTCCTTTTCGCACGTCATTGGCCACACAAACATTCGATTTCATGAACCCCAAAACATGTTCTAGATGTTCCTGGCCAGTTATGGCAACAAACATACTTCTCATGTTATTGATCGATTTAACCTTTTTGGTGTTGACCATTATCTGTAATATGTCTTAGGTCTGCTACAAACTCTCTCTAAGATAAATTCTTTGGAACGCTGTTTCAATCCTCAGCAAAGTGATCTTTCCTTTGCAGCTTGGAGGGTAGATGATATGTAACGCACACGCCTTGAGCAGCTCACTTATTTCTAACAGTAAAGGCAAGAGAGGCATTGAAAACAATGATTATGCTTTCATTAAACAGGTATTTGTAAACCTTCTCCCCATGAGGGTCAAGGGAAATTATTTGCCCAGCAGCTGAGAAAACATCAGAACTTCTATCGGCAGCATCTACAGCTTGACCTTTGGTCATTCTGGCTCTGGGCAACGGCAACTCATGGTTTGCAGAATCACTTCTTCTAATTCAAAGAGTTTAGCATCATCACTTATAGAACATTGTCATACAGCAGAGAGCAATTAGTGGTGAGGAAATCTCGGCTTGAATCGGAATAGTTGGACACCCAAGAGATTCACAGAGGCTCTATGAGCTCGTATCCCTCTTGAATCAGGAACAGACAACTTGTGGAGTTTTCTATTTTGAATGACAAATATGAACAGCGAAGGAAGTAAGAGCCCCCCACTCTAATTGACTCTATCAATAGTGCTCAGGCTTCGATATTATATGATCAGTCATTGTGTAAATAAATTTCACTATATACCTGACAAGCCAAAGCAGCGCCGGTGTTGAATCCAACAAGGATGATCGTCCTTCCAACGTAATCAGACCGCAATTCAGACAGTTTGGCTCTTGTGGCTGCTAACATGTGATCCAAAGCAGTCGTCATTGTCGCTTTAGTAGACAGCAAGTCTAAAAAAAAAAATAAATAAATAAGAATTATATTATAGTCATTACTGCTACCATAAAGTTACGTACCTATACAATGCCGTCAAAACAAGGAAATAAATCGTTGAGAAAATAGAAAAGTTAAATCAGAACATTGACGTAAATGAAGGGCTCGACACAGTATGAGGAAAAGTTGATGATTGTTTTGAATCATGAAATGGAAGTATTTTCATGTCATCACAGAGGAAATTGAATAAAATAAGACGATGAGTCCACGTAGAAATAGCCAAGCGAAGGCATTATGTTCTTAGATCGCTCTGATCTTGAGTTTCTAAATATTATAACGGTGTCAATAATTCAAAACGATCGTTTGTGATATGATGTCCCTTAAACAAGTGCAGCCATAGCATCTAATGGTAATTCAGTGATGGATCCAAGGTTCTGATAGAGCTTCAGTGAAGTAGCAGAACCCACGTCACGACTTCCAACATCAACGAATAGATAGAAAGTCTGACACCTCTGTGAAAATTTTGACAATGCAAACTAGTGCACACTCAACTCCCCGATTTGGTACTGAAATGTTACAATGGGGAAAACCACTAAAGATTTGAATCCGAGCCTTCTATAACCGGAATATTTCTTCGGTAATCAAGAGTTTTCAGCATAAAACCATCTTTGTTTCTGACTGAGCCTAGTACCACCTATCTAACAAATCAGTGACACAGATTCAGTTTACGAGAGATAAAGTTCACTAGGCCAGTTTAGTCTTTTACGTAGTGATGTGCAGAGACTTACAACCCAGGGGTTCATGTACATTGAGTCCTGATTAATTCAATGATACCTTCGTAATTGAGTTTTGGGCACTTTCAAGCAAGGCTTATTAGAAGCATATCATAAGATCATTTCAGCTCCTCAAGAAGTAATTAAGTTCTTGTGGAGAATCATCCAAAATACAGAAGTTGCCTCGAAACCGTAAATTGCTTTAATCCCTCGTCCGACTTCAGTTCATAGTTCTAACGACTATTGCATACTGTAAGGCAATTGGGGACTAGTGCTGCTAATGGCAGCACAATGGAATTAAGATGACTATACTGATGACAGCTAAATGACAACTTACTATTCGTGCTAACAAGAGTAACGTGTCCGATCATGGATAAACTGTGGAACCACCTTTGCACTCGAGCGTTTTGCAATGTGTTTGTGCCTGGTGCGCTGGGTACTACAACAATTAGTGGATTGTCTGGTAGTCTTTTCTGCAAAAAATAGAACAATAATACAAAGGTATCTAACTATGATCTTCAAATACTTGTGTCCAAACAACATAATAGTCAATCATGTACTAATCAGGAAGCTTACTGGGTTGTAACAGCTTAGTCCATAAAAAGCAGGATCAACTGGCTTCTTCAACATCTGCATCATCGCCTCGGGAGGTATTCGACTGTTGTAATTAACAGAGGAGATCATCCTTTCAACAAGAGAAGGGACCTTTTTCTTCAAAGTCTGAAAGAATTATATGTATATGCAACAATTTCGATACCGTACCTTCCAATCATACTAATTAAATAAGGTAAGCCTTCGTAATAAGAACAAAATCATTATTTAACATCTGAAAATGGGGGGATACTTGAAGAAACTGACAAGGACTTATTCATTAAACGACGAAGATCTTTGATTACAAACACATTACCACATGTTCCTATTAGGTTGATTATTCTACGGAATTGTAATTCCAACTCAAACAGCTGAACTACACGTACCTGCAAAATGTCAATGTACGACGCTAAGTAGGAGATGTCCAGAAAGTCTACGAAGGTGTTATGAAGCCAGTGAAGCAATGGGGCCTTCCAACTGTACGTAGATAGCAGCGTGCGAAATCTTTAAGTAAAAACAATACATCTAGTCATTAGTAGGCATCCTTTCTACCGAGTAGTTCCTAAACTAAATACATGTTCATTGTATTGGTTTACTATTTTCAATGATGAGCAACACCAAGAAAAACAAATTCATTAACCCCTCCTCAAAATGCACTGTTTTACGTTTCAAATCCGAAAATTGAATTAAAAAATTCGTCCGTCACCCTTAGCCGTCCAGAGCTTTTCTCCGAAACTCACAAATCCCAAATGGAGTTTAGTTGGGATTGAGTCATCAGCGTCTGTCAATCCTAAAGGTGAAATCAAAAGAATGAAATATTGTTGTGAGGGACCCATCCACAAGTTATTATGAACCATCATCTGTTCAACTAGCCAATCACGTAGTGCCACGCTGTTATCAGCTTAGATTTTTGGGTTAAGTATGTCGTTTCGATTGGCTAATGAAACTTCCTTCGTTCTAAACATCGTTCCGTACACGTACGTAATTTACAACATCAGCACATTATAATATCAGAATATTGAAAACTTTCGAAATAGCAATGCTTGATGTTTTCATGATTGCCGTTGATAGACATCCTTTCAATGAATCGAATGTTCCACTTGAACCGGTTTACGTTCCTCCATTCGCTCTTATCAAGGGCTTGACTTGGAAAGAAGAACATCACCGCGAATGTGAATGGACATCATAAAAATCGCCTAACGTCATACGAGGATCTCATCAGCTGATATAATTGCAGTGGAAGTTTACTCAAGTAGTAAACGGAGTTCCTTTTGAAATTTCTGTTACAAAGTTGTGGACAAATGAAGCTTAGGTAGGTTTTTTATTTGATCTCGACAAAATTAAGTTGTTATGCCAGTGGGTTTCTATGTAGTGCCCATATACAGTATATTGAACTAGAATTGATGACTATGTCGAGCTATCATCTGTGGTACACCAAGAAGTCAATTACAAGATGGGTAAACGCCGAGTTTACATAATGTACCACTGACAACGTCTAATGAACAGACCAGTGATTGACGTAGAAGTGAATACATAAATAATAATAATAATAGTAATAATTTGCAGCTTTCTAACTTGTAAACTGACACTTTCAAAAGGTAAATATTTCAGAAAGTTCAGATTCAAAATACTCAGAAAGCCTTAATTGTAACTGCTTTTGGTAAAAACATAATCAAGTAGAATCCACAGTAAATTGTAGGATCGCTATAATATACAAGCGGAAAACACCACTCAAGTGCTATATTTTCCTACCTTCTGGCTGACTTATCTATGGTAACTCTTCGCAAGACAGGTTCATTCCAAGACGACTCTTGCGTCAGTCGCGCAAGCCGATCGTGACTCAGAATCCTGAGGGCTCTGTCGAATAATTTCGACTGAGAAACTGTCCATTGAGCTCTGAAACATAAATGAACCAATCAATAGTTAATTGAGTAGGAAGATACATTTATTTATCCATTAAAACGAGTTGGTACGCTTTCATCATTTAGATTATGTTTAAACTGCGTAGCAGGAGCAACTTGAAATCATCAGCTCAACACAATTGAGAGGAATTGCTTGATATATCACCTGTTCAATTTGAATTCCCAATCTGGATCGCTACTTTCGGTATTCAATGCTTCCGACAAAGCTTTTTCCGTCTCGTCCATGTTTAGTTTGGCTTGAGCTTCGTCGTATGCCGGCTTGGGTTTTCTTCTGTCATCATCACACTCAACCACGTCAATTGTGCTGAAAGAAAAAACCTGTATCGTAGATATATAAAATTTAATGTTATAAGGAGTGTGTCTTCATGCTTTGAAATCATACCCAAACAATTCCACTAATAGCAGTTCTGAAGAAGCCTCACCATTGAAATTCACAATTTTGAAAGAAGTTTGAGAAGCGATGTAGAGAGGAAAGCAAAAATTGTCTTTAATTGTAATCAAAGTAACTTTGTAGCTATCACTTCTAAGGTGTACAAAGTCCTGGTCATCTCAATATTACTATAGCCCTACTTTTCTGGAAATTGTCTTGCAGAGTTATTGTTAAATCTATCTTCCACGCTGAACTTTGTACACATATAAACAACATAATTGTAAACATATTTTTGTTTGATATACCTGTTGGAAAGCACAGCACTTTTCTTTGTCACAAACAAAGTTTTAATGGGTTTTGCGTAAGCATTGTCCGGTTTCCAGTTGTTGGGTAGAGCGTAAGAGTGATCCAAATCGATTGAATGCACCATGTCAACCTGTAGATAAAGGAAACCATACGGTTGAAGTCGGTTCAAAATAAGGTAATATACAATAATACGATGTATACAATGAGACGTACTTGGCCGGAGAGTTGCTGTAGATAAACGCTAAGCTTGTTAGCTGGAGCGATAGTATCCGCATCAGAACGACCAGATGTTACCTCCATCTTTTCAAATATCTGCAAAATGAGTAAAACAGCAATAAAATAAATGAACAATTTTAAATAACATAAAAAGCATTATAAATATAATTTAAGAAATGATAATAACTTTAAAATTTTACTACAAAAAATTATATCAATGGGTGCACTGCAGCTATGTCTTATTTCAAGATAAGCTGACAGATTGAAGTTATCAATTTCTTGGCTATGGGTGAATTTCTACGGACCTGTAACCCATCCACGGAAAGACCCCTCACTTGGCTATGTCACCAAAAACCTCGGAAAACCAAGGTTTTTGCACGTTTTTCAAATCAGTTTTTGGGCCGTAGCTGTGTGTGAAAGTAGAGATGGGCAACCTAATTCATCTCGTTGATCGGATCGGGATCGATCGCTCATCCAAATGATCAGCTCTTTGACATAACTCACCGCACACCGCTCATCCCCTTCCCCCTTCGTTAAGTAAGACGTCATTTTCAGGTCAAATAAAAAGGATCCCAAGAAACAATCAAACTTACCCGGTACCAACTCATTATGGGTAAGATGAAGTCGAGAACAGAGAGATCGATAGCGGGTTCGATCGGGAAAAAGCTCAAGAACGTTCCCTGTTCTGAACGTTCCCAGCGATACTGCTCACCGTTCATTTGGATCAGTTCGTTGAGCAGTGTCTGATCCGATCCCTCCCACCTTCCAACACTACAAGAGCGAGAGGAGAGCCAGAGCTGCCAGTGATCAACCAAACGATCCCAATCCCACTCGGTTCATCAAGAGGGGAAAGAGCTACCGCTCTTTTTTCGTGAGTCATCGTTCACTCGCTCACTTTCAAGAGCTAGTTCTTTTTACTAACTCATGAACGGATCGCCCATCTCTATGTGAAAGGCCATTGGGCTGGCTAGACGCTGGGACCAACTAGATGCCAAGCGGAGTCCATGTGCAAAATAACAGATATTTCATACGAATTCTAAAGCAGGGTTCACACTCATCTAGAACTACGTGATGGGAGAACCTCGTGAAAAGCAGCGGAGGGGGATTGTGGACGTTGGGAGGGCGTTCTTAACTATCCAGAAATTTGGCTGTCTGGAACAGCTGTTTCCTGCACCTCCTCCAATAGCTGTTTCAGTTCCCTGCACCATTTCCTATGCGCATTAGTGAATCACACAGATACAGAGCAGAAAATATCTGAAAAATCTGATACATACAGTTTGCTTCAAAAGTGTTTCTCCAAAAAAATATTCCCCCTCCTTAGCTGATGTCCAACCAATCAGCTGTCAGTGCTGGTTTAGGGTTGTTGGATCTAATTAGGTATTTAAGGAAAAGTCGGCAATCAAGTTGAATAAAGACTACAACTAACAACTTTATCTTAATCCTAATCATATATTAACTAACCCTAGTAAACTCTCCCCTCTTATAACACCTTAACGTTGAGAACAGTGGGGCGACAGCCTGTTCAAAACGCAACGGGGATTGACTCGAACACTGGCTAATCGTCTTAGGAGTCATGGATACGGCAGGAAACAACGGCGAATTGTTTCCTAGCGAAGCTTTCTCCAAACTAAATTTTGTGCAGTTCCCTGCTTCCTACGAAAACTCCTGCAGTCTTCGATTTCCCAGGAAGATCACCTTGAGCAAGGTGGAGGGGACACTTGACGCCCAATTCCTTCCCGTGGCCAATCTGGATGGATGTAAACCCTGACACAGCTGTGACGGTGTGTGGAAGAGACCCAACCGTCCAATGAAGCTGGATGGATAGTGTGTGGGCCGCTTAAGGCTTTCTAAAGGCCAATGGCTAGCAGACATGCACATCCGGAAACTACGCATCTTGAAATGTGAAAGGACAGCATTTGAGGGGAGTTATACATTTGTTTGCTATAAGATTACAATGGCTTATTATTGAAAATAATAAACCAAAATCACATTGAAGAATAACCATTATCAGTGATCTCACTTCATTGTAACGGGTAATATGGCAGCAGCATCACGGTAGTACCCTGTGAATTTAGTTCGGACTAGTTGCAGTATCCATTGCGCATGCACCAAGGACCATTTTTATGAAATGTGTTTTGGTGAATGCCTTTGGATTGATGGTAGACACAGGGTACGCATACACGAACATGACATATAGCCTTATTTTGCGCATTAGTTTGAATACCTCAACATCACTGTTCCAATTTGCTTTGAATAATTTTTCCTCGCAATTTTTTTAAACTCATTCAATACATTTACTTCATAATGAACCAGGAAGCTACTAGGGAGGATCCTGACATATAGATACTATCCACCCATCATGGAATTGGTTTTACTGGCTCCAGTACTTGGAAAGCTTGGACGCCACAGGTTACGATAAGGTTCATATAATTTCAATTTCAACATTAGGAGTTATAGGTAGAGTTGGTTATGGATGTGTGAAGGCAGGTTAAGGCCTTGAGCTAGACCCTAACTGCATTCGAAACTGGCATTGTGAGCGAACAACTTAAGTACATACATTCCTCTATCAACACTACATTCAGGCAAAACGAGGGAGCAAATACATATGTTACACGGTAAGATCTAGTTTGTTTTAATGTTTCGACTACTTAGTTTAGGTTTTCCGTTCAACTAAAGGTAATTTAGAATTAAGTAGATAAGTTTATCTGATAGTGCAGAAAGCTGAGCTAAATATTAGGCCAAGTTAAAATGTAGAGGAATATAATATAATATGCTACTAAGGTCAATTTTTGTGGAGATCGATAGCTAAAAAGTACCTACTTACTATCCTGTCTCTATTAATTTGGTTATGGCTCAACCAGTTGTCAACACCATAGAAAGTATAGACCTGCCTACCAGGTTTTATGCAGGTAACTACTTCAGTTTACTTGTAACCCATACTCAATTAAGTGAACAGTTACAGAAGTTCAATATCAAAGCTTGTACTGAATTCCTTAATAAACTATGATGTTAATAATTGACAGTTAGTAATTATTACTAGTTATTTCACCCAATACTTGTGGGAAGTACCAAGAATATGTTGCTTACTTAAGCTCTGCCGTCAGAGAACGCAGTATGATGCGAACGCAGTGCGGCGGTTTGTTCAACAAAATTGGATCACGACCAGCGATGAAAAACTATTAGTAGTTATGGCATGTAGTATTCTTCACTTATTTCTGTTGAAAACAATCCCAAATTATAGTGGAACACAAAATCTCACTGCACACTGACAATAACACGTAATTCCTAGCAAGAAAAAGCTTCCAAGGATGTGTGTATAATGGTAGTTGCTCAAGCTGTGTGTCTTCTTCTTTATTTCTCCTTTTCTGTAATCCATGAACAATTTTCCAGAAAAAAGTCAGAAGATAGTGGTGGGGCCTTATTGTATTGGTAGATGACTCTTTCTGTTGTTGTCCTTTTTTATGTAAAGCAACGTTGGTTTTTTAATGTACAGTTGAAAACAGTAATTGCCTGTTAAAGATCTTCTTCAGACAGATGGGTGCAAATTTTCCAGGTGCTATAGAACTATAGAACGAACAGAACTTTCTGTACGAAAGAACGGAAGGCAGAAGAGGCCCATGACTCCACATGTAACAGCACCACAGCGATAAAATAGTAAACCTACACCACCACCAACACAACACATCTCCCTTTCTTGCCTTTATTTAGAAATGTATTTGTTCTATTTTCGTTAGGAAAAGTATTAAGATTTGTTTCAGGAGTTTTGAAGTTCATAACTTGAATTAATGCTTCAAAAAGGAGAGCTCGTCTTGACTGCACTTCTACTGGTGGTCTTTTCTGCGGATGCTGATAACAAAACATTAGCTTCCAGAGATGACATGACATATGTGCCCCACTCTCCACTAGTCAAATGTTCATTTCTGTAAGTTCGATTCGAATAAGAAATAATTCCTAGTTTATTGAACAAGATGGGAGAACCCAAATCACTAACTCTTGCTAATAGATATCGATAGCTTAGATGAAGAATATTCACAATGATCCTGGTTAGTTTCGAGCATCGTTTGGTATTTTCAATCTATGAATTGTACTCTGGAGCTTTTACCGATGTACCAAAGTTCTACTTTTCTACAATTTGATGATAGCTGGTGTTTCGCACAGGGAAACTACCGGATTGTGTGCCCTTAATGGCAGACGGTCTCTAGAGACTTGTCATGGAGAGGTGCCTGTTCGAATTCAGAAGAGGTATCTATAATTATCGAAGTGACAAAGCAACCAAACCATAATTCAATGTCTTACAAGACAGTCAGTAAACATGAAATTCCCTGACATCGTATTCACTTTCTCAATTTGTTTTGGTAAATACCGTAACAACGCCCTCACTCGGTTGACACTTCTTGACAGCAACCTACTGACGATCAAAATCTATTCAGGGAAACTTTCATACTCAAAAAGTTGATTACTTAATATCGGCCACTGCAGCCAAACGTGGTCTGACATTGTAGTAGGAAAACTTATGAGTTGAAATCATTCTGTGGTGTTAGTAATAATTCACACAGCAAGTCTGCTAATTCAATTTCATTTCTCTTATCAACTTTTTATTTGATGTTTTCTTCTTTTTTGAAGGCCTCTCGACTTTTTAGAGTGTGATCCTCCGGTTGACCATAAAGGAAACGTAACAGCCCGGGAGGAAGCCGGCTATGGTTGCGCTAAGGTAAATGTCATGTTACTAGTATATTTATTCAGAATCTATTGTTATGTACGTTAATATGGTCTAGTCCAATATAAATCCCACTTTAACGCCTAGAATAGTAATATTAGATGCATTATGTCTGATTGATTGCATTTTATTTAGCACTGTAATGTGACAGCCTCCCTTTCTTCTTAATTTAGTTTACGCAGAACTGCTAATTGTTGAAAAGACTAAAATAAGCAATAGTTAAGCATAGGTATCCGTTAGTTAATAGTTTATTGGGCCACTGATCCAGAGATGAAAATATCTAACGGTATGTTCGTTGATCTTATCCAGAAATTAAATGTTGTTCTTGATAGAGTGGAGGCCCATAGAGAACTTTTTTGTGGGGAAATGTCTTGGCAAAAACTTGGAACAATTGTGAAAAAATAAATTTTTTATGGTTTGTTGGTTTGGCGAAGTTTAAGATCATCTTAGAAGTTATAATGCCGACAGCCTACCTCATACAGAGTCTTCCCAACTTTTCGTTATTAATTACATTAACCGCTCCATTTTCGGACACATTGTTACGTCTTAGTTACGTCAGTCTGTTGTTTAAGATATTAAGAAACATTGAATTCTGGTCTCCTAATATTGATGCAATTAATTTTAGTATTGAAAGAGATACAGATTATTATTTATCGATCATAAATAATAATAATATTGTGATTTCAGTTTGGAAACTATAAATACCATGACGTTGAGAAGGCAAGAGTGCAGTGCGACGTGCTACCGTTCATCGAATGTCATGGTCCAAAGAGCTTCCTTAAAGATGGTTTCCCTTGCATCAAGTAAGAGCTTGTTTGAACTGGACATAAACATTTGCTACAAGTATCGTGATGATTCCGTAATGATTTATCGACACGTTTAGTTAATATTGTTGTTACCTTCCGTTAGCTCTACTTACATTCATGTATATCAGTAGTTGGTGGCCATCAGTCTCTTATATTCTCTAAAGTTGCTTGAAATACAACAAAGATTCTATACAGATATTCTATAGGATATCGAGTTGGTGTCAATGCTTGAACATTGTTTCATTCTACTCCTTCCTTTCAAATGCTATATTGTCTTGCAAAAACGAATAAAGCTTACGAATATCAGTAGTTGGTGGCCATTAGTCTCTTATATTCTCCAAAGTTGCTTGGGTTACAACAAAGATTCTATACAGATATTCTATAGGATATCGAGTTGGTGTCAATGCTTGAACATTGTTTCATTCTACTCCTTCCTTTCAAATGCTATATTGTCTTGCAAAAACGAATAAAGCTTATGAATATCAGTAGTTGGTGGCCATCAGTCTCTTATATTCTCTAAAGTTGCTTGGAATACAACAAAGATTCTATACAGATATTCTATAGGACATCGAGTTGCTGTCAATGCTTGAACATTGTTCCGTTGTTTCATTCTACTCCTTCCTTTCAAATGCTATACTGTCTTGCAAAACGAATAAAGTTTCCAGAAAGGGACGTACTCTGAGAACGGACACTATCTGTATTTGGATAGCTAGGTAATAGAATTTTAGAATAAAATCCAGGTATGAAAAAGCTATTCTGTGGATGAGGAAAACGGCCTTGCTTTCTATCTGTGTGTGTATAAAGATCTCATTTCCTGGTTACAAATACTTTCAATATTGTTGGAAATCAGTGTCAACTGGGTAGTCTATTCTCTTTAGAGGTTATTCTTCTATGCCAGCAATTATCTGTTAGCGACTTCATTTTTGCAATATCAATTTCTCTCATTTCATTAATTCAATTTAAATTGTTTCAGGTATAACGGACACTATTTTGTAACAACTCTCATGTACAGCATACTCCTTGGATTCCTCGGGATGGACAGGTTCTGCCTCGGGCAGACAGGCACAGCTGTTGGAAAACTCCTAACTCTTGGTGGTGTTGGGATTTGGTGGATCGTAGACATCATCCTTCTCGTCACCAACGGCCTCCTACCCGAAGATGGTAGCAACTGGAATGCCTACGCGTGAGGTTAAAGTCACACTGCCTGCAGTACGAAGTGAAACCGCGTATATGCAAAGCAACCTTTAACACCGAAGGATACATGGTTAACGGTTTCGTATTTCAGTACTTGAGTTTTCTGCTCCAAATTCTGAACTCATTCAAATCACATTTCGATTGTAGAATCCTCTTTGCCGGATTAAGGCCTTAACTGTGACTTTAAGGATTGTTACTATTATTTCCGTCTTTCCTTCACTTTGCTGGCAGTGTGGACTTTATTTGAATTCAAACTACTGGATAAGTGCAGGGACGTTCCATCTGATGAATGTGAATATTCACCTAAAGTAGCGTTGTCATCTAAAACGGACTGAAATGAGAGAATCCAATCACGGTGCTGTTTACTTCCTGATTTGAATTCTCTCCAGTTAACATAGCAGCTTTATTGGTCCCTTTATCCTTACATCAATTCCGAACAACACCATGTATGTCTCTTATACGGACAGCATCGAGTTGAGAAGTACGGCAATTTCTTTGGCGGGTTTTATCATCTTATTCGATTTAAAACTTTGAAGATTTAGCTCCAACAATGTTGGATACATTCGTTTTTTCAAGCCTGTGAAATTTAGTCTTTAAAAGTTAGGAGGTATCGTTTAAATGATAACACTGCAGTTATGCGATCTTGCACTTTTGATGTAGCATGACGAGCATCAAATTGTATTCTTAATATACTGACGATTATGGTTCTTAACATTGATAGTATCTCTCTTTTTTTCTAAATCACCACATTAAAGTCTAAAATGTAATCATCGTCCATATTTTGAAACTGTTCAAAATTGTTTAATGTAATGGTGTTTTCCAATAACGATAAATAGCCGCAGAAAAAAATGAAACCAAAAACTGAACTAGGTCGACAACTTTGCGAATTACATTGGTTCACCTATTCGTGGTTACGTGACCAAAATAGGTAGGAATTTAATTGTGTATCAATTTGAAATCGTGATTTCAAATCCAGCAAACTGATTATTGTAAGTAATGTGCAATAAAAGTCGTACATAATGGAAGAGCTTCGTTACGTGATAATTTCTACCCAAAAACATTGAGACAGTATACCAATGCATCACTAGATAATAGTAACAGGGGTAGATGTTTTGGAGACAAATATTTTCTAATTGAAGTTGACTTGATTTTATGGTTAATTAGAACTTGATAGACTTATTGATAATCGAATAGTGTTTTAATAATAACATTTTCTTCCGTCTTTTTTCTATGTTGAGATCAGAGAATTTTAGGTGCCAGCTCGGTTTTCATGCACCAGTGGCAGCCATATCTCATCAATTACTTTTCTAGGCTTTTTCAAGCCTCTCTGCTCTCCATCCTTGAAATCTTATGACCACCTCAGAAGGTGGGGAAAACTTAAATAGATGTGGCTAAGCTGGTCACCACTGATAGGTGTTCGAGTCGATTTATTAAGTATAAATATTATGTGACAAGTTCTATTTTTCTGAAAGCAGTTCCTGTGAGAAGAAGGAAAACATTAGTAAGCCGCCTGAAATCGCTTCCTGTACATTTAGGAAGTTTAAGAAGACGCGTTTGATGAACATGTAGCAGTTGCACAGGGGAACATAACAAGTTACTGCAGAGTGCTGACAGCCAAGAAAAGTTAAAAAGCGTTGTTGAAAGTTAGATCTGCTTGAGTAACATTGAATCACCATGAACCCTTCTGGTAAGGCATTTGATTATCAGTATCGTGTCTTATGAATTATTTTCCCATCATATCAAGTTAGGATTGCAATACATGTATCTTAGAACCTGAACATCGTAGTGCTCCCTGTGAGAGATTCAAGCCAACTGTCACGCCACTAAAATTGTAGAGATGAGGTCAGCCTCCTGCCTATTTTGTTTCTTAGTAGTAGCTCCTCCAATTATTGGTATTGAAGGCTGTGCAAGTTACTTTTTAGCCATATTCAAAATCAAAAATTCATGCAAATTCCCCAACGCCAGTCCACTTAATCCGTGAGTATTTCAAATCATCAAATTTTTCAATTTCCCAAAAGTATGGATTTGTGACAAGTGACATTCCTAAAATAACTCATTAATTGTTATTTAATACGTACCTACAGTTATTCAGATTCCAATGAGACATACCTCAAAATGAATAGCACATCAATGCACCCACCTCATTGTTCCAATGAAATGGAGATTGTGATTTGAAGGGACATTCGGTCATACGAAAGTTTTTAGAGACTTTTTGGTGCGATTCACGCGACGACGTTTACGGTACTGTCTGGAGCGCATGCATGACGTCCCTTCCGTCATGACGAACCGTCTAAAATCGGTTTCCTGCAGTTCTCCTATACGTCTTTCCTTGACGAGTTGGCAGTAACATAACCTTCCACATTTATAACCCATTTTGCCTATTTCTCATATTCCATTTTTGGCATTGTACAAGTTTTTTGCACACGGTAGCAATAACATACGTCTGTGTTGTTCGTGTCAACTCAATAACACAAACTTCAATCCACAATAACGACAACTATACAACTTCCAATGAATGTTGACGTCACGTTAAACGTGACTTCAACAGCCAGTAGCCTTGATGCTATTTATCATGGAGTGTTAGCATCCAACTGCTCGCCTCAACTCAGTGACCACGGTTTCCTAGTCGTCGTCCACCAAAAAGTCTCTTTTGTTTGCCTGCTTCGCCGGACGGCTTCACGTTTGGACAATATACAACATATTCTGAAATATTGACTACAAAAAAAATTGTTTAAAATTTCGATATTGACACATTTTAATTTAAAGCATTAATTAAAGCAATTTTATTTTTTTAAATTGTATTACAGTTGGAATTATAGTGTTGCTACCCAAGGAAAGAGTTAATTATTGGTGGATTTTGGAAGGAAAACTAACCAACAATGATGCAGTACAACATTTATTGTCATATCTTATAGAGGGGAATCATTATACAATGATAACAATAAACATCAACAAAAGTTAAACATTAATCGAATACGAGCGGACAAAAACACTTGATAACATGAACAAATATGGTACAAAATAGAATGGACACGAAAAATATAAAAAGTACTATTTTAAAGGATCTTCTTAAAAAATAAATTCATATCACAAGCTTTTATGGTCGTTCGTTGAAGATATGACGGAAAAGACGGTTTAGGCGATTTCCAGTGCTGTTTGATTATTCTTGGTAACAAGGGAGACAAGACTTCCGTTCTTTGGCCTCCCCTCACCTTTGGTCCATTGGTAGAAGGATCTGAAAATAAGTTTCATGGTGAAATCGTGGTGGAATAGTTTCGCTTCATCGAATTCTGCATTTTACTGCTCGACTTCAAATTCAACAGGACTTCATTGTTGAGTTAATTGAGAGTTCTTGCTTCACACAGTCGGTCAGCACAGACTAATAAAGCAGGGTTCAGATCCATCCGATCGTTTAGAAATACGGATAGGGGAAGCTAGTTAAAAGCAGTGGAGGGGAATCGGCCAAACACAAGCCCACAACTCGTTTCCCGCACTTCCTCCAACAGCTGTTTCGGTTCCCAACGCCATTCCATATGCGTTGAGTACAGTTTGCTTCAAAACTGCCTGTCCGAAAAAAATATTCCCTCTCCCCAGCTGGTGTCCAACCAATCAGCTGTTCGTATTCACTTTCCAGATAGCTTGCCAGATGGATGTGAATCCAGCTTAACTCTAGGGAAAATGGAAGATGCTAACCTCTTAGCGCAGTGACCGCCCCTACCCCTGCTATTGCTCCTGACCCCATAGTGGTAGGAGTGGCCTGTGTTATCAGTTCTTAGCTCAGCCCCACAGTGATCCATTTGGCCACATTTGTGCTGTCTTCTCTCACCTTCAGATCACGTGACAGCACCTTATGGTACCAACTGCATGAAGCAAGAACTTTCTAATGAGATGGCTAAACTTACTCAGCGATGAAAGACAAAGGAGTCCAAGTGGATGTGTCGGCCTTGGGCATCCACTTGCGGTTCATTGGTGTGTCAAGGGTGATAGGGAGGATGGCAATGGCAGTGCTCCCTTCGGGAAGTCCACTTTTATCACCAGCCAGTGATTTGGTCAGTTGGTGCACGGCAGCTTTGGCCATTCCATAACCAATCATCCCTGTTGAAAAATCAATAACATCAATAATCGGATTTTCAAGCAAGTTACCAATGACGAAAAATAATTGCAATAAGAAGAATTTTACAGAGGTAGAACGATTCCTTTTGCTTTCCCATTTAAATCAATGTCTACATTCCTGATTGAAGTGTTTCCAAAATAATGTGAACAAAAATGGGAAACAATTTACCACTAAAAGCCCACAAAATGAATTGATTCAACATACATTTTTGGGAGGGTGCAGAACAAAGTATGGACGAACATAAACGATTGGATTGGAATACCAAAAACTATAAGGATGTGGTATCTTTAAGAGGTTGATGATTTTGTTTCTTCAAATGATAGGGTTCACTCAACACCCATCAACTCAAAGATCATGACTGACTGCAGAACAGAAACAGGCTAACAATAAAAAATAATGATTATCGGGGAAAACACTTAGAACATCTTTACACTCTCTTATCAGACAGTGTGCAGAAGAACTAATGCTATTTTGAAGATGTTAAGACAGTAACTCTTCAAGCAGTCGGTTTCTATCTGATAATTATTGACCAACTGTCAAACTATACTTTCTCCTACAACCACTGTTGACAGATGCAGACTAAAGCGCCAATTGCATTTTGTTTCCTAGGTCGTGATGCATAAAGCACAGTTTCCCCAGACTCGTCCATTTGGAGGGAGATCCCCCACCTTCTCATCGCTTCCTTGCATTCAACCTAAGAGCTGCCGTCAGTCTATTGCAATCAAACAGCACATGAAAATGTATGTGTTCTAAGTCATTCCTCTTCGCACACTTCTAAAACCTCCTGTCCTTGAGGGAAGCGGATCCATAGATGAGCTTGCTCTGTTATTTTCTTTCCGACCGTTTTCACTGTACGGAAAACAGTACTTTAATGTAAGCCATGATCTTCCCCCCACACCACACTGAAAACCTGGATCAGAAAGATAAAAAATGTTCATTTTTTCATATGACCTCAAGTCTCGCCACCTATTCCCAAGAAAATGGTCTGCTAAGCACGTCACATTACGTTCTTCAGAACGATATAACCCTTTGAAATCCACATCGCACACAATCTTCTATCATGCAAACAACGCATCAAACACGCATAAACAGCCATTCTGCCCGATTGGACACACTTACACAACTAACGATTGGATCTGGATTAGTATGGTAGCTAAGTCTACCCCCAGATTTGCTCAAATTTTTTTTTTTTTTTTTTTTTAGCATTTCCTCAAGCTAATTCTTTTTATGCTTACGAATGAAGGAAATGCTCAGGGTTCCCTGAGCTTTACCTTTATTTTTAAGTAAAAAGGTAGGTAACCAATTATTTGTATGCATACCAATTGAAGCATTTCCTCAATTTCTTTTAAGTAAAAGCAAAACCTTAAATTTTATGCATACCACCCATTTATGTTTTGCAAGAAACCTTTTCCATTCTATGGTGCTTACCTGGAGTGCCTTCTTTGGCTGCGTGAGCACCTGGTAGTGTGACCAAACCACCAGGCTTCAGATATTTGGAAGCAATGGAAGCTGTTATGGTTGAGCTCCACACAGTTTGTTTCCACATCAATTCAGAGTTCTTGATGAAATCTAAGAGAAACAATGAGAAATAAAAATATATATTAAGTAGGTAATAATAAAACAAACTACCTAGGTTCCGATTGTTATTTTCGAGAGACAACGTTACTCATCTCCTTTCCTTACAACTTTCGGTGTTTGCTTACAATCATTTGAATTCTGAACTCGAACCAATCATTTAAAAATTACTTGAAGGGGTTTCCCTTCTTCAGATAATTTCCTGCAGCGACTTAGAAATGGATGTGCAATACAATTCTACAATTACATGTTTTGAGTTAATACCTTTTCTGCCCAAAACAATGTCATAAAAAGCTAATTGAGTTGGTGGGGTAAGGCTTGACCATTTTTCTTTTCGAATAAGTTGTTGGAGCTCTTCAATTTTTTAAAACATCTTTATTGTCTTGTTTGTACGTTTCAACCATGCAACGTGGGCTTCATCAGCAGGTATTTTCTTAATTTTTTAATAAATTAATTTCATCTGGATCCTCTACCCAAAAAACGTGTTCACACTCCCCAATTTTTTTCGAAATTAACATTAAAAAACACATTAACATCAAACTATCCCAAGTCAATTGGGTGACATGTAAAGTAATGCACCTGGTGAGCAGTACAGTTAAGAAAAGTGATCTCTGCAAAACTATCAACAAGCAGAGAAAGTTCTTTCTTTACCCTGGAATAGTTGAAAAAGGAGGTTGGGTTGTTGCCAAGGTACTTCACAGGAGGATGGCTAGCTGCAGAGTTAGTACAAATATATGCAAGAAAGATGACTGAAGAAGATGATCACGTTGACGATGATACAAACGAATCAGAGGAATGTTAATACCGGAGAGATTGTTGCTTAAATAAAAAAAAATTAAGAAAATACCTGCTGATGAAGCCCACGTTGCATGGGTGAAAGTTACAAACATGACAATAAAGATGTTTTAAACATTTGAAGAGCTCCAACAACTTATTCAAAAAAAGTTAATTTGAATGAACAGGAAGTGAACGATTGACTCTCAACATTAAACAATGGACAAACTATGTAGACACGACATGTTAGTAGTTTTGGAAACTTGATCTTTAGACCTTGGCTTCCTCCCTGAAATAAAATTCATACTACAAACTTGTTTTACATCGTTTTTAAGAGAGATATCTCAAAGTTGAGAAGCCTTACCATCTGAAGCAGCGTTGCCACCAGCCCAACCACCAGCGACGTTGATGATAGCATCCACTTTCTCGCCAGCCAGAGCACTGCCCACTTTCTCAAGAACCAAATTGTGCTGAAATGGAGTACGTAGTTAATTCGTGAGAAACCTCATTGTGAATGAAAATATTTGGGTTGCATTGTTTGGTTCATTATTTATTTTTAGTAGTAAGCCTTTGTAATCATATGGTAAACATTTTTTATAATCGCCTCAAACGTTGCTACTTAACGTAGAATAAAAATTGCAATGTCCATCCGCCAGAAAAGACGTTAGCATTGATATAGAAAATCTGTTCTTTTTTACATGGACTGCACTGGGGTGCAGAGAGTCCTATCTTCCAGCCAGCCAGTTCGCCTCATGCATTATTCACAAATAAGAAACTGTGAGTTATAATTCGCAGCGTTTCAAAATAGCTCAGTATCTTAGGAACTTATGAACACTAACTTGGCTGCACAACATACCTGGATCTGCCAATCAGCGTCAGGGCTTACTACTATGCTGGCATCCGCCTCTTCATTCTCTTTCATATCGATGGATCCAACCCACTAAAAAAGGAAACATAGACATTATACAATAGGTTGATCTTCTTCAATGTTTTAGGAAGCCCACTGGATATCACGTGAGTGATTGTGAAAAATTTGGATCTCCAAACTCTAAAATGAAGAAAAATAAGAAGTTTTGAACAAGAATGTTGAAAATACGAGTGCTTAGATTTGCTACTACTGATCCTAAGGTATCACAAAAATCCTTCAAATTTGCATTTACATCGGGCTGTATGGACCGATAGTTTAGACCGCAACACATGACGGACACGAAACCTATATGAATAGTACGAGATTATCTTTTTAGGTATGATCTAGTCATAATTTTAATGTAAAATCCTGTTGGGTCTTTTAACTTGACATTTCTTTATTATAACGACAATTATATGAATTTGTAAAAGATGAGAATCACTATACAGATACCATACCCCACATTCTTAAGGAAACCAACTCACCACTTGTTGTTTCTTGAAATAGGAGACGCAAGCAGCCCCCAACGCCCCTCGACCTCCATAAACCAAAACTTTGGCAACAGACATAGCGATTGAGGAAAATTCGATTGACGGTACGATCACGAACTGACTATTGTGATCTTTGTGGTTTTGATCTTAATTATGGCTTGTTGATTACCTTGAAGATAAAACCAGTATTACATCACTCTGGTGAAAGTTAAGTCGTTAGCGTTCTTCCGGTGAGAAGGGAAACCCTGCTGTGGAAATGGAAACTCAAACTTCACCTCCTTCTCTGTACTGACGATCAACAACACTGATTTGAGTAATGGAAATGTTCAAAATCCACCCTATTTCTGAAAAACCGGGGCGTACAGTTATAACTCAATCAAATGTTATTAGAGCAAATCAAATTCAACAGGTGATAATCATTTGAGTACCACTATGATTGTAGATCCATATGACTGTGAAAACGCATGGAGCTTAGATTTAGGAAATGATATAAGTGGGCATCTTATGGGGAGGAATAGCTATTGGAATACAGGTTTACCTATTTATATGTATTAGATTTCACCTGCCTTCACAATTTGTAGCACACTACAAATTCAATATGTTTTGTTACCAGCAAGATGTTTTCCCCATAATGATCAAGAAAAATTATTCACACTTGTTTTCCTAGACTTACTAGCAAAATATATTTTGTTCAAAGTTAACATCAACTTATCAATAATTCTCACCTCTGGGATAAACTCTAAATTCAATAGGTTATGGGCCCAACACGCTTCTACTATGCTAAACTCTAAATTCAATAACACATTATTGGTAAAAACAAGTCAGAACGATTTCAGAGGTTACTCGCATCGAATGTAGCCATCAACAAGATGACATGAAGTTATCTTCAACTTGCACACAAAAACTTTATCTCACAAATGAGGAATAGAGTAGCAACAAAAGAAATGCAGAAATAGGACCAGTGCCAACAAGTTTTAAGCACAAGCAAATGATAACGCAACTGTTGATTTTACAGATTTTTTTGTAAATAATAATGAATTGAACGATAAATAGTCTCTTCTCACTAAACATATCACCAATTCTCACAAACTTAGGAAATTTTAAATCATATTCAAAGAAGTTAAAAGAATTGATTTAGTTGAATACTCCCTTTCGATGAAACATCAGTATTTCAAGAACACCTCAAGAAGAGCACAGGCACAACAGATATCACTACCATGGGTTCTATAATTTGAAACACCACCACTGCCAACTCTAATCTCTTATCAAACAAACATTGTTGTAGTATCCATTTGAGCCTTGTCAATTTGGCGGTGTTCGCTGATTGAAATTTTGTTTAATTTTTTTGATGGTATCAATCATTTATCGTGCAAACATCGCAGTCTATTCGATGGTATGTTAAGATATGATCAGGGACAGAGAAACCGCTGTGAATGGTTATGAAAAGTCATAACTTTGTTGTCATACTGCACTGTTTCATAACGGATTTTTATCACGGTATGTTTATTCACTATTGTTTTTCCCTATGTTAGTTGTTTAGTGTTGACATTCACTTGTTCACTAATGACAGAACATTTAGTCACTTAAGTTTAGGTTGTACTGTTTGCTGGAAATGAAGGTTATCGCTAGCTTTATTAAGGATTGGGTCTCCTTTCTGTCAATTGAATCTCATGGGTGATTCTAACTACTAGGCCAGTCATTTAAAACATCAAACATTGCAAAAAGTACTGTAAACTTCCTTTTTGAATATGTTGTTAGGGTTCACCCAGATAGTACGAATCTAGATTTGCAGGCCTGAAAACCGCAAGCGACGGGAGTTACAGCCGAAACAGTGCGAAAATTTCGTGGTGTGTAGTAGTGTCTATGAATATGCGTCATATCAGGTTTGCCATTCATGGAGAGCAACCGTTTCCACAGCACGTAATGCATCTGTGAGAGGGATTGGGGCTTGGACACATCTTTCTCCTGCTGCACCTCCAGGTTTGGCTGCTTGATCAGCTCTATCGTTTCCTCGTAGATCTAAATGTGAGGGAATCCACTGGATAGTAACAGGTCTTGTTGCGTTCCGTAAAATTTGGCAATGTCATAGGCTATACAATTTTTGCATTCACCTTGGTGAATCTGTGAGAGCTGCTGACATGCTTTGAGTAGGTGAGAATCACAATCTCTTGGGTGAACCTTCGTTTCATGGTCTCTTCCAGAGCTAGCTTTATGGCGAACATTTCAGCGCTACTGATCTGGAATGATGATGGTAGGCTATACGAAGATTATAGGTCATCTCATAAAAAATATCTCAAAATAAAATATTGATTGTATGATCTTGGTCACATTACGTATCAATGTTTTGCGTTCAGGTTGACATGACGTCCGAGTCTACCATCGCTGGAGTTCTCGGCCAGAGTTTGAGCCGTCTGAAACATCCACCTGCTGCCAATGATAGCAAATATTTCATACAAGAATTCCGAGTAAGTATAAGTATGAACAATCCCTTAGCCTTGTGCCCCTAGAAATAGGTATTTACATATAGCTAAATATCTGTCCTTGTTAACAAAACTATTTTCATTTCTTCCTCCCAATCCCATCCACGCCTTTAGAATGTTTTCTGAAGAAAATCGAGAACCGATCCTCGAATAATTTCTTGAATACCTCCACCCGATCTTCAGGCCTGCACTTATTGCAGCATCTACCAATAAAATTTCTATAACAGAATAAAGGGAGGGAAGGGAGGGTGATTGATACCTGAAGAAAGGGTGTAAGGCGGGAGGTCATTAGGCTTTTGCCCACCCTCATAAAATGCTTTTTGTTCTCTTCTTCGCAGGCTCAATATTTAATTTTATTTATAATATTATGAATATTATAAGTATGCAATTAATTAGAGCTTGATGTAAATTTGATGAAGTAGTCTTGAAATTAGGGACTTAGGACAAGAGTGATTCCTAATTCTGTGTTGCTTAGAATTTAACTACTATTACTCTTTGCTTCCCCTGGATACTTCGCGCAAAACCCGACCTACCTCAAGCCTGTAACCTTGATTATCATTTTATGTTTTTTTTTTTTTTCCAGAATATCATCACAAGTTGTCAAAAGCTCACGTCGACTTCTAATTCTCTGTTGCCACCGAATTTAGGGCAGCTTTCGGAAACGTTGCTCATCATTCTTGGAACTTATGTTCAGCTGTCATTGGAAGCGAGGTAAGGCTTTTTATAATATAATTACGGTTTCGGTCAACAACCTAGCCAAACACAACCGGGTTCGCCTGGGTGCCGGGGCATAAACGAATATCTCTCAAACCCCATTTGTAGGCCCTGAGCCGGCAGTCGGTATACCAAAAACCATCTTCAAAAAGACCATCAATCCGCAGCTGAACCGACAAACCACAAGTAGATGGTTCAAATTTGGAGGACATGTCCTCAGTAAACTCATGGTGGCGGAACCCAACACCAAAATTACTGAATGGCTCCTTGGCAAAAACCGTGGGAAACTAAAAACAATGGTCGGCCTTATAACCAGCTTTGCACCACAAAGGTTTCACCTACGTGACACTGGGGTCACACAAGTTTAACCCTATGCAGATTTGAACTCTTCTAGCAGATTTGAACTCTTTGGGGCACAAACTTCAATGCGTTCTATTCAAAGCGAACAACTATTCATGAGCATCTAACCCTTTATCAAGGAGCAAAAATCTCATGCAAAAATGCAAAAAAAATGCAAAAATCTCAGGAATGTACAAAAAGCCAACAGGCTTCCCGAAGAAGTTTAGTCCACATCTGCATCTACGGTTTTGGTATAACATAAGTTTAAGGACTTCAAAGTCAGAACATTACATAAGTTTGGCATTCAATATTGGGAGATATTCGTTGTTTCTACTTATTTGATTTTTCTCCGGGCAGCTGTGTTTTTCTCACAGCTGTGTAATTTATTACCTTTTCATATCGTGGGGTTCCGGGTAAAAGTGACCAAGTAACATTTTTTTCAAAATGAGCTTTTTTTGTCATTCCGGTACTAAGGAACGTTGTCTACTGTGTGTTGTTGCTAAGAACGTCATCTTCAGACTGATGTGCAAGAAATACTTGAAAATAAATTTTACCTGCCTGACCCAAAGAGTTTTATGTGACCAAATGGCATTTGAACTCGACCACAAAACACGAGATGGATTAATGCACACACACATTCACATTCACATTAATTAATTGGATGGATGGATGCACTGGTGCATGTAAATGTTATCATCACAATCATAAGTTGCCATTTGATCACTTTTACTGTGTAAGATTTGTAGGATTGCGTAGTGGGCAGGTGAAAATGACCAATTACAGTGATAGGTAATGGATAACCTTCTCGAACAGAAATAGGTATATCATTGTTATTAGATGCTTGGCAACACGATAAATTAACGAAAAAACTATTCAATCCCTCAATTTCATGTAACTATGCGACTGATTTTCGAAGAATTGAATTGACCGAATGAGTAAAGCTTGAAACTCCAGGCAGGTAAAAATGATCAAATAGAGTTTTCCGAATAAACAGCTCTTATTTAATCTGAAGTGAATTGTGAAGCACGATATGAGAGGAGGGCACTAGCTGACTACCTACAGGATAAAGAAAAATCGAAACATAGTCGGACGAGACATCACACTACCAGTGTTCGTAAGAAGAAAATAGGTGAAACTTCAGATCGCTCCCCTGTAAAATTTTGCAAATGTTACTTGGTCACTTTTACTCGGAACCCCACGATATGATATAGCTTCTTTCTTATTTTTGTGTAAATCATGTTGTAAGTTCGATTGTGCTGGTAAGACAACCATAAGTACTCTTCGTTAATATGGTGATTAATTGGTATATTTCATTTCTAAAAATGATGTTTCCTAATCGGGCCTTGTCAAGCAGCTAAAACGCAACGTTGTTTCCATTGCAGTATAGTTCTGTCGTTTTAAACTAATTAATTCTTTGATTTAATGCATAAAAGCCGGCATTTCCTTCACTTTCCATCATCTCATTACAAATTTTGCAAAATTTATTATAATTTTGTGCTTATAAATTCATGTCATACATTGAAAATACCACTACTTTTATTTGTTTGATTGGCTAACACCATTTTCTAATATTCACATTACACGTTAAAAGGCTTGAAGCTATGAATATTTAAAAATTCACTACTCCATCTCAAAATGAGCGATAGACAAATTAAGGTTTGTGTTTTTTGTCAGGTCATTATGCGGTGTTGCTCTGGCCCTGGTGCTTTGCACGATCTCTGAACCATCCTCAGTTGCTCTAATGTATTCGAAGTCTTTCCTGTCGCCTTTATCATCAGCAGGAGAGGTAAACATTCTACAAAAAGTGTGAGTATTGTTCTTGTTCTTGTCCTACTTCGATAAACACTAACTATATTTCTTTGGATTTCAGAATTTGCGAGTACGGTTATACAAAGGAGCTCCAGAACTTTCTGTGAACGTATTGTCTGAGGATATTTCTACATTCCGGCTGTGCTTAGCTCATGGATTACTCCAAATCCAGCCGCAATCTTTCTGGCTGTCTCCACAAGTTCCTCAGGTTCGATATCGTAGTAATTGCTTCATTATGTTACAGCTTCTGATTGATCTCTGTGAGAAGTTACTAATTCAAATGTCATTCATTGGATATCCAACTGGAATTCAGATTCTGCCCATCAGTCAATAAATACGACTTTCAGCATTGCCAATATAACATATGAAATACCTCGTTATATTTCATTACAGAGCACATGGCACAGTCTGCTGGTGGGGCGGTTGTTTCCCCTCCTTGAAACTGAAGCATTTATATACTCACACCGCACTCTCCTCGCTTTCAAGTCTCTCGTCGTCTGGGCAAAAAGATTTCGACTCAGCACCTTGAACGGCCATCTTTCTTCTGAATTGGCTGTCAGCTTGTTGAACATTGTAGCATCTAATTGGGAAAATCCATTCAATGGTAATGCTAATGAATACAAATATAAAAACTATTTTAATTGTCTTTGAGGTATATCTTCAGTTGGTTGGATGTAAAATCAAAGTCTTTGTGAAAACTATACACAACTCCATATCTAGTTTAGTTGGCTATATCTTATACAATTTCCTGTATAAAGTTTTAAATTTTGAACGTAAGTTGGCTGCATTGATGAATAGATGGGCTATATTGTTGAATTATAGCTTCCACTCTATTCCAGGCGTAAGAGAGCAGAATTCCCTTCTTCTTGACCAGCTGCTAGCTATGACGAGTATGGAGGAGAATCCAGACATCCCCACTCTACTCAGGCCGGCGAATTTGGTTGAGTTGGTCCTCACTGAAATGTCGTGGAAGGTCAAAAGCAAATATTTCTTTCTCTCTGCCATCATCCCAGTTTCATCGCCCCTAACGGTAATGTACCAACTCTATCAAGTTCTAGGAGTATTTTTTTTTAAAGTTTTCAAATACTTTATTTGACAATTTGAAGGACAATAGCTAGACCTAGAGGAGGGATATAGCTGATGTGAGCTTGTGGGTCAAATTTCGTCATTTCTATAGAGGCATCAGGGCCCCGTCCTCCAGGCCAAGGCACCTCACTTTCCGTCGGCAGCCGCGGAGATGCATGGATACCGCCCTCACTACGGCTATCTTGGTTTTCACACGGACCCAGCAGGTTACTTGGGACAAAGGCTTCGACCACTTTTCGGCCAAGACCTCGGCCATCCGTTTCAGGAAACGGGAATATTCCTTGTGCAAGGACCCATCACACCCCACCACTAGAGGTGTGAAAGAGCCTCGCAAGTCTTCTGCTGCAGCGTCATACTTCCGATGCTTTTCATTGGCTGCACTTTGTGATATGGTTGGCCAATCATGTGAACCATAAGAGGAAGCGTCTGGGTTTATGACCCTGGTATCAAAGTCCCAGACTCCATGGATTTTAATATCCCCCACCAGCCGAGGATTGCCGTCTTCTCCTTCTACCAGCACTGGCTCAAGACCTACTGAGTTCCACGCAAGACTTGCCATCCTTGCGCACTGATCCCGAATTTGATCATGACCTCGTTTGACCTGACAACCCTTTTTACAGTTCAATCCATGATTGAGATTCATTCGAGATGAGGCAACCCGACAGGTTCTCGGCCGTACCTCACACACAACCCATCCCAGAACTCTGTAGCTGAGAGGTCTAAGTCATCTCTTTGCAGGGGGACAACTGAGAGCCATTGTGATGAGCCACTTGCCGCAATCCTGTCAAGAGCCCTTTTGCATCTTTGGGACAATGTGCTCACACGGAGAAGTCGCTGTCTTTTTGCTTCTGCAGCCGCGCCATTTAGTGTTCTCTCTTCCATTTGAACAGCCTTCTCACGGTCTTCATGATCTTGCATCTGAGGAGTTACTCCCGCCTGTAATGCACTTTCCAGGATTGAGATGGCACGCTCTGAAGAGGTATAGTTTACATCTGCGGTTTTCACTGGGCCCTCCAATGCTAGACCACCAAGCTTTACCGGGAGCTCCAATATTTCTGCCTCATCATCACTCACATCTTCACCTAGGAGTGCTGGCAGAAAGGATCTACAGATGCAGTCTCTCAGTGGTTAATATTCCCCAGTGCATCCCTCAATAACTCTTTGAGAGAAGGTCCACTCCCTGGAAAGAGACTTTATGAGAGAAGTATAGCTAGCTTGAGGGCTCTTCTTAGCAGCTGATGCGAGTTTCTTGGTACAGTCCACCCACCCCCTGACTTTTTCTCTTACAAAATATTATACTAACTGTATAATAGTAAAAATATACTATTAGTATAATAGTATAGTAGTAAAAATATTATACTAACTGTAGCGGTTCATTTTTTCTGGATTGGAAGAGAACATCACCAGCTGACGTAGTGTGATATAAATGATAAGCAGTTTTATAGTTATGTAATAGTTTATTTTAACTAAAGTTTGGTGCAATTATTGGAATATTTTTCTTGTGTAGACGGTGGTTTCTTTCTATGAAGATTTGATTGAGGGATTGGTGCTCAGTCTCCAGTACACCCATCTGGTTTCAGCCGGTACAGAGCTCTACCGTGTTATTCTTGAATACATACCTCAGGATAAATGGTCCCACCTGTTTCTACCTCGTATATTGACGATTTTGTCGGAATCAGATTCCACGTGAGTACTTTTTTGTATTACTTTCAGCTTTTATAATATTGGAACTTAATTAAGGTTAATAAAATATCAATTCTAATCCCTCCTCAATTACCGGTAGGTTAGGGAAGCTGAATCTCTTCAATTATTGGATGGGGCCAACCGTCAAGAAGTACCGTAACTGTCTGGAACTTATCTACGACGGACTGAGAGGGCATGCAACAACCAAGCTTTCGGATGAAATCATATTGTCTATCGTGTTGACGCTCAAATTGGGGCGAAAAGAAGGTTACGATGAAATGGCCTGGCACTCCATTAAATCCTCTCCGCATCTCTTGCTGGCTCTAACTCATCAAAACGAGCACATAAGAACTACTGGTTAGAATCCATTCCAATTCTCACATAGATTGTTAAGTAATGTTAGCCTTGTTACTTTAATGTCTGTTGGAAACAATCATTCCAGTGGCAGGGATTTTCATGTTGTTTCCTAGATTGATTGTGACTGACCACTCGCTAATTCTGGGGATACATTATAAAAATATCTGCCATTAATCTGCTAGATTATGAACTATTAATGGATTGTATTTGCTTTTTACTAATCTCGGTGTTTAGCACGGTTATTGAAGACTTGTGCTCCATAGATCTCCAAGGATGACCTTAAGAATCCATTGCCATCATCTTGGCGCCGGATTGTTTTGTGTGCAGGTTCAACTTATGACATTTTCATATGCTTTGGAGAGCCCAAAATCGTATGACATCCTGTTAACATACACATTCATTTAATCTTTCAATCTTAATTTTCTGTACCATTAGATTTATTAGATCTTAACTGTGCTAGTTCGGAGAGCTATGGAGGAGAGAAGACATGTAAACCCACAGAGTCTCTTGTACGAGTATTTCCACAGTCTGTAGATGAATGAAGATTACGATAGTAACACCATTTTGCAACTTTCTACGTTTTTTACTCCTGCATAACATGCCACATTGCCTCGTTCTCTAACGTTTTACCGATTGTCTATCATTAAATGATTTTATATCAATTGTGTGTAGTTCAGGGATGGCTACTGATAGGAGCATAAGTGCATGTGCACCTCCACCCCAAAAATAAAATTTCAAAATCCCTGCATCCTCATTTGGAAAGTAAGTTGTCCTGTGACAGAAGACTGAATTATACTATTTGAATCAAAGTGCGAAATAGACCTCCTAGACTATGCGGTGAAAGAGGTACCTGACAGTGATCTGGAGTCCATGTTCAAGGTGGGCCATGCTAAATGCGGAATTTTATAAGATTTTAAGTTAAAACTGAGGCACTTATGTGAGATTGCACAAACAGAGAACTTGAAAAGCAAAACATATTTCTATGCTCCATTGCTAGGGGTTTACAATACTTCTTACCATTTTCCTTGTCAGAGTTTTGCTTCTAATCAGTCCTATTTCTGTTAGATCAGTTTTTTTTTGCTTCTATTTTTCGAAGTGATTTAGAGTATTAGGTAAGTTGGTGATTAATGAATGCAGAATAATTATTCAGTAAAATTTATCAAACTATTCCCATTTTTTTGTCGTATAAGAGTGGAATATTCGTGGCAGTGCTGTCTCTTGGCTGCAGCAAACATTGAAAATAAAAAATTGTTGCTATTCGTGTAACTCCTGTCTGTTTCTTCGATCGTGTTTTGGAAATGAGAAAGTCAACCTGATTTATCCCATTTTCGTGCGTTTAAAATTTGTATTTGGCTTAGAAAAGCACCTCTTCCAAATCCTTTGCAATAGACCCTGTTGATGTACAACCACTGATATTCAGAGGCGCTGCTACTGTTTTTGTTGCAATTTTTATTGTTTTCTAGCGTTCGCCGTTGTTAGCGTTTCATCTAAGACATCGGGATTGATCTCCTCCGATGAATTTACACTCGTACGTAATTTTCTTGATGAAAACATCAACTCGGACTCGACTCCACTGCGCCAGTCACTTCTCAATTCGTTTACGACTTTCTTGGTGCGACTAAGGGATTCCTGTTTACAGGTGATGACTTTATAATCTTTTGATTCTTGTTCTTGAATATTCTTGGTAATTTTAACATGCATGGAGAATCTTTCTGAAAAATCTTCATTGTGATCATATGTTTCATTCGCAGGCACTTCGAACTCATGAGGGTGTTGGTTGTGATGGCGTGGTTCGTTCTATGTCCTTCCTTGAATGGCTTTTCAAGTTTCTTACGTCTTGCTTGGAAATTGGATCGAACTATCAGCGAAAAATCACAGCATTGGAACTTTATAAGATAGTTTTATCTTATCTGGCTGACGAGAACGGTGGAGAGAGGAAAAGCAATGCCAAGGTAATTCATGTCAATAGCAGACTGAATCCTGATTAATTAATGGAGGAGTTTTCCTAACGAACGATACATGGAAAAAGCTAATATCCGAATATTTTAGAATTCGTAATTTTCTAATTCGTAATGCCGCAATTTCTGAATTAATTTGCTCCTAGAGTTAGTAACATAAGAAGTGAACTTATAGCACTTATTGCTTTTGGCATTTGGACATTGGTGTGGTGATCGGAGATTATTTAAACTAATAAAATTATATCATTACTCAATTTTTCACATGATGGAGAAAAATGATTGAAAATCAAGTTACAATCAGGAAATTTTTAAAAACCTTTCGACTGTTTCCTTCAGAAATGAGAGTCATTCTGTGCGTCACACTTTTCTTATTAAGACCTCTTCTCCTAAGTCTATTAGAGCGTTATTCTCAGAAATTTTGAGAATGGTTGGCTGCACTATCAACTGACCTTGGATTGCTAAAATTGTAAAATTCCTTATACAGGATTTCTAATATTGCAAAAGATAAATCTTGTAGTTCAGTCGAATATGTGTATGTTCTTTATGAGGTCTTAGTCGCAATCTCATTACATCGATCTCCAATAAAAAGATAATCAATTTTTAATTTTGAACTCCTTACAGGCCGATGGCCAAAGGGTGATGAAGCATTGTATATCTGCCGGAAAGTGGGGATTCACATCCGAAATCGGCCGAGAAAGCTTATTGTTTTGCATTTCGGATTCGGCCGAGGATGTCCGGGAGTCGGCCGCACGGTTGCTTGCCACCTATTTCAAAATAGTGGACCAAGAAGCAACACGATTCAACCTTCTTTTCAATAAAGGTAAATTTGATGATGCATTAACCTTTTACGACCTATTGCTTTAACTTACTGACCCTATTCCGTTAATTTGCTCTATTATTATTATTATTGCAGGTGTTTCCCTATGTGGTGATCCGATGTTTTACAATTCCGAAGCAGGAGCTCTTTTGGTATACACTGTGACTTGTTTGAGTTATAAAGGCGGTCTAGGAGCTAGCAAGTTCATGGAATTAAATTCAGAGAGAGTGAGTACCCAATGTAAACCTAAAAAAACCCAAGAAGAATCCACTTATGAACTTCTAGTTTAAAAAACTGTCAACGACTGCAATTTCAATTCAATTTTCGTTCAATTATAATGAAAATTCGTTCTGATGCATTCTAAAACGAACTCCTGGAGTTCAACACATACCTCTCCATAGAATTAAGATGATAAATTCCTCCTTTCAAAAGTTTTGCTAAAATGAAATCTCTAAAAATAGCGTCAAACGGCATGAAATTGCCTTGAAAGTTCGCTTATATCGTTTTTTCAGTACAACGTTTCTTGGGAAAGTTTATCAACTTTTCAACTACATTTCAGTTCAACACCTAATCTTTTACTCTGGATTTTTCTGAATAATGTTCTTAAATATCATGAAAATGTGGATTGATTATTATTAAGAAAAATGATTTATCAGCAGTTTTTCATTGATTTCTTGAAAAGCAATAATAAATGTGAGAAAAACGAAACTTGTAATTGTCCGTGATTTATTATCAAAATTTGCTCGTTTGCTACATGACTAAAATGTAATCTCCAATTTAAGGTTTATGATTGAGTAGTGATCTCTGCTACCGGCTTATCATCTAGTCAGAAATATAATAAACCGCTTGTACTAATTTAAAGTAATTTTTAATATTGCCTTTGCCAATAGTTCAAAGTTAAAAGTTTAATTAGCATAAACATAATATCGCCCTAAACTAATATCCATTATTTTCAGGTTTGCTCTGGTTTACTTCCTAAAGCTGAAACTCAGTTTAGTGCTTTGAAAACGGACATACTCCTTGGGGCAACGGGTGGTTCACCTCTATATGGTAAATAACATACCATACATACATACATGATAGGTATCTTCATTATATCCCCTCGTTTCCAACTTTGTTGTTTTAAGGTTGTATTTTTATTCTAAGTTGTTTGATCATGAATTTGAATTATTCTCTTACAAGTACTCGACTACCTATATTACATTCTGTTGCTTATCACTGGTTTTTTTATTCAGGAATATTACGTGCTGTGGGGAGATTAGAACTCGATCCCTCTAGTCCAGAGTATCACTCACTGTCGCCACAAGAGGTCAATCGGTTCGTCAACTTAGTTGAGGCGGTAGTAAATCATTTACTGCAAGTTTTGGCTTCCAAATCAACTTCCATATCAGGTATAGTACTTTCTCATTTAAAACTCCTGCTAACTACGTAATAATGAGTGGAAAGTACAGAAGTATACCATCCAGAAATATATCTTAGAAGGCCATCTACAGGCCTTGAGGATGAAAATTAATCGCATATTATGACATATAAAAAAAATTACATTTAAAGTTTCATTTGCACTCACAATCGGGTTGTTTCTCTTTACCCGAAGACATTCGGCAGGTTTTTGAGTAGATGTGATTTGCTTCTGAGTCTACTTATAGGTTGAGCTTTTTTTTTTCACTTTCGGGAAATGGAAAAATTTTTACACAAAAAGTAAGATTTTCACGAAAATCCGTGGACGTTTTATAGAATGTCAAGGCTTATCTACGAACTACTTTTTGAAGTATATGTTGTTTGACTGTCACTTACTGAATTGGTGGTATCCTATGTTGACTACTATTTACCTTTTTATCAGATTACGCACCTTCTTTCCTTGAAATGGGAGAAGCCATCAGAAGCCTCGTAGAAGGGTCTGCATTGAACATAGAAGAGACTGATAAATTCCAGCTGACCCCGGCATATCAACTGGTTCTCAACACCATATGGCTCAATCTCAAGGTACTATTTTAAAACTTTGATTGAAATTAGTACCAACTTAAGCAGGGTTCACATCCATCCAGCAAGCTATCCAGAAAGTGAATACAAGCTGCTGATTGGTTGGACATCAGCTGGGGAGAGGGAATATTTTTTCCAGACAGGCACTTTTGAAGCAAACTGTACGATCAGATTTTTCAAATATTTTTCGTTCCGTATGGCGTACTACTGCGCATACGGAATGGCGTTGGGAACCTATACAGCTGTGGGAGGAAGTGCGGGAAACGAGTTGTTGGCCGATTCCCCTCCATCCCCTCCACTGCTTTTTACTAGCTTCCCCTATCAGTATTTCCAAACGATCCGGATGGATCTGAATCCTGCTTTACTAGCTGACTCAGTAGGTAGGTGCGAAACACCACCAACCAGTGATGGTGCTTGTCCTACTATGGAGAGAACTGCATGATTCTCAGTCGAGCTTGGATGAAAATGAACTGAACTCTATTGAACATCTCAAGGTCTAGAAATAGCTGATACTTACTTACTGCCAAGCTCTACAGGCCGGTGTCGCCCCTGGCTTCCCAAAGTCCCGATCTCCATCTTTCCCGGTCCGTAGCTTGCGATCTCTGTATCCCCACAGTTTGCAGGTCTCGCGTCACCTCATCAAGCCATCGGTTTCTCGGCCTTCCTCTTCTTCTCCTCGACTGAATTCTCGCCCTCAGCATTGATTTTGGCCCCCAATCCGCACTCATTCTATCTACGTGGTCAAGCCATCTTATTCTGTTCGTCTTGATGAACCTAACAATATCCTCGTTTTCCAGAATCGCCTCAATTTCACGATTATTCCTTCTCCTCCATCCCACACCATACCGAAATCCTCCATATATTTTTCTTACTATTTTCAGCCTCCTCTCGTCATCCATACGCATAGTCCAGGTTTTGCTACCGAAACATACGACAGGGCGGACCACAGTTCTATAAAGACGGAGTTTTGTGGTCCTGGAGAGAAGACGTGACGAGAATAACTTTATGTTGGCAAAATACGCTCTATTGCCAGCCATTAGTCTAATGCTAATCTCATTCTGGACGAGGTTCCGGCAGTTCACAGTACTCCCGAGGTGACGAAAGGATTCCACGCTTAGAAATAGCTGTTACTAGCCTATTTTTATTTCTTGGATATGAAAGACACCCCTTTCACAGTGGCCAAGTCCTGGTTTGAACACACAATAAAAGATTGCTTCTGGCTTTTGTGGACATTAAATTTAAGCTTTTGATAAAATTATTCGAATTCCAATAGCAAATATTTGAATGAATGATGAATTTTTGTCTGGTTTGTAAACCCAAATTAAACTTCTAGATGAATATTGCAACACTCTAAATAGGAGATTTTGTACGTATTCCTTGTGTGCTCAGTGTTATCCATTTTTAATTAGATTTGCTGTTGGATCGCAAGTAAACTGCCTGATGCAGGGGTAGATGCACAACGGTGTTTATCATTACTTCTGTCAATTCTCCGGCAAACTAAACACAAGGGGGCACTAGAGGCAGCTGGGGCTTCTCTTGGCATGCTTGTCAAGTCTTTGTCTACCACTCCGCATGCATCTCTTCTTGACGAAACTCTAGTTCAATCATTGGACAGGTAAGAGAATTTTGGTAAGCCAAGTATATTGAATGTTTTTAAGGAAGGTGCTATTGAAATACCTAACAATTTCTTAGGTTGGCTGGTGGTACCACTGAGTCCACGAGAGGCGCTGGTTCAGTCATTCTTCTTCATCGTCTAGTTGCCAACGATGTTCGTCCTGGGAAGGTATTTTTTTTAAGTTCAGTAAAACTTAATATTGGATATTTAATAACATTTTTTTGTTTATTTCTTGAAATATGTGCAACTTACTCAAAAGATAATTTGTGTTTACAGCCAATGGTAGGGAAATGCCTTGAAAAGTTGGTGGGCCTCGTAGAGCGAAGGACTGGTCATACTTCACAAGCGCTCCACCTGTTGGCTGTTCTCCTGAAAGACCGCAGCTTATCCCAAGAAACTGCCAAAGTTATTCACCGCCTCGCAGCTGCATCCTTTGCTTGCCTCTCTCATTCTTCTTGGGCTGTAAGGTTGGTGCCTTGAGTTCCATACTTAGTCTAGTGTAATGCAAGTACTATTTGTATGGTATTCGTTCTTTACTTTCAATGAAGAACCTTTGTAATCGGTTAAGGAACAACGAATTGCTTGACCGCCTACCAAAATTGTTGAATTACCTTTTTACCCATTTTAGAAGTGCGAAAAAAGCAAAACAAATCTGCCTGTACATTCTCGCTAGAGCTCTTCTTTGTACCAAAGCAAAAAAGTCTTGGATGGGACTGAGTTCTGGCATCTGTGAGTTCTTTGATCAGATCTTGATCACATTCTGAGATCAATCCTGAAGGGTAAGATGGTTTCTAGATGCGTCGTAAAATACTTATATGATGAAAAGAATTCAATACGGGGATGTGGTGAATGGTATGAATTAAAATCCCATATCTTCTCAATTTGAATTTTGTTGGGTTTCCGCTGTCCGCATCCTAAATGTTTTAAAAAAGGCAAAGATGAAATGGCAGGTGAACAAGATTTCGAGGACAAAAAAACCACCACCCTGAGCCAAAGAAAACATTAATAAGGAGGCACCTCAATCTTTGTATTTCTTAAGAAGAAGGAAAATAATATTACGGGTGGACCTCAGCAGTATACGTCAAGACAGCGGAGGAGGATGATGAATCTTATTTGAACATGGGAAAAAGGTAGGCACATGCAAACTTAAGCAGATGACGGCTGGCGAGTTACTGGTCTCTTATGAGACCACCTTGGACTGCCTGATATAAACAAGCCCCCCACAACGGCTCATGTCTCACTCGATTGTTTATTATTTTATCCGTTACAGAATTGGTCGTGACAAGGAAAGTTGGAGAATTTTTATTTATTTATTCAAAACAATTTTTTTAAACGTTGGCAGTTGAGAAAATTTTCAAGATTGTGATGGATATGGTTAGTTGGCCCTTCCCGATTCTTGAATCCATCGCCTTGGGAGATGAATCAGACGCCTTCAAGCGTCTGGGACATCCTCTGAGCGTGGCGGAGCATTAAACCGCATTCAGCTCAATGGAAGGGGCAACTACACCCCATACCCTCACCTCACCATGTTACAAGATCCTAATGTGGAACTCGGATGTCATAGGATACCTGAAGGGGCTGCGCTCTTGGTTATATAAGATTCAAACCTTATAGTTGGAGAATCTAGTAGACGAGCGTAATAAATCCAGTTTACAACATAGTATTATAAATGTGGGTACTTCTAACTCCTCTCTAGGTAACTAATAATCGCATGACAAATACTTCTATCATTATATTTATTATCATTTCAATTAGAAACACCGGACTGCAGCTGTTTGGTGCAATAGTTCCTCGTCTGGTTGGTCAGAGGAAACCAAGTGAGAACGACAGCTCTTGCTCTTGTCACCACCTGCCATATGAAGAGCTGTTTTACCATGGACAATCCTTGGTAATATTTAGAATCTTAAAGATATTGTAGTACTCGTAGTGTATGATAATATTCTTTCTGTTCTAGTATTCAAATGAAAGTATTGTTGCAAATTATTAGAACTCTGATGTTTATAAAAGTAATAGATAGTTATTTTTGTTATTTCCAGGTGAACAACATGCTTGATCAACTTAGCAAAATATCTGGGAATTCTCCTTCTGATCATGCTGCTCTTGTTCCTGTCCTGTCTCTATTGTCTAGTTTATGTATAGGTTAGTTTTTTAATAAAATTATTGATCTACTATTTGTAAAAATGAGCCGAAATGAAATATGTAATCAAGAAATCTGATTGACTCTCATCAATCGGTGTTATTTTAAATATTTTTAAAAATAATTTGACGTTACTTATTACATTTGAATGTTGACTGTTTTAATTACCATGTTCGGTATGACATTTATAGGGCTGCTGACTATTATTGATAGAGAGCTGTCATCAGTGATTTTTGACAAGTTTTTCGCGGCATTCAGGTCTTTGATGTCCTCTCCTATATCTAAAGTAAGTCAAATGTCTATAGATTAAAATCATAACACCCATTTGATTTAGGCATGTACTCAGATACTTTATTAGTGCTTTATGTCGTAAAAGTTCTTATTGAATCAGGGCAACCTGATAATGCTCATTGGTTATACATCCATAATTCTATTGTTCAAACGAATTTAGTAAATAGTATATTGGTAAATACAAATTATTTTTTCCTTCAGTCTCTGATATATGTTATTTAGGTTCGACAACTTGCCGCAGAAGCTAGCGCTTGGTTTTGTTCACCTTCACAAATCGCCAGCATGATTCGGATGCATATTTGGAAAATCACTGCTTTCATCAACGATCGGAATATGCAGAATGAGATCAAGACCGAAAATGAGCTTCATGGTTTTCTCCTTAACACCAAATTTCTTGTTGAGAGATTTCAGTCAGAGAAAAAGGGAGTCAGTGAGTACAACCTGTCTAAGAAATGTACAATATGTAGGTGTCCACTTGTTGATGTACTGAACATTAACCCATCCCTCACGCCTTTCCAATGCGTTAACCATCTTACCAATCCATAGTTTAGGTAAATAATGGGCCAAATTTTTCCACTCTTAGCTATTTCATGTGTTCACTTAGAACTGTTGTTCATCTCAAATGTTTAACCTAGCACTTTGTAAAAAGCCTTTGTTTGTTATATATTATAGAAGTTGCACTTCATATCCCAACCTTAGTTTCCTGATTACAATCAATATACTACTCTCCATACTTCTGCTATATCAATTAGATCTTGGTTATTAAAAATTAATATCTAAATTCTGGGATGTTGAATTACTTGACGATTTCAGAGATCGCCCATTGTGTGAGCAGGGGGGAATACAAAATATGATGGATCACACATAACGTTGAGGTTGTCTCTCAAGTTACCAATTCACAACCTAGCTCAACCAAGAAGTTAGTGTCTAAGTTACAAGAATTTGAAGTACAGGAACATGATGAGGGAAAAGAAGATCCCTGACACACATAGAACACCCTGCGCTGAACGTTCTCGAATCGGCGAGCGTTGGAGCATTATATTAAGTTCATTGGCAAACTACCTTTTGAAAACGCATTGGCGTCTCACTAAAGTTATGAACGGTAAGAACACTGATCTATGCAGAATGTTATCCACAAAAAGCATTTTGATGGTTTAGTGAGTGATCGAAGGAATTAGGTACAATATACCTAATTCCTTATTATCTCAAAATAATGAAGGCTGGCGAGCTTTTGTGGGGTGGAATATTACATGGTGCAAGAATAGTTCTCCCTTTCTAGGAGCCGGGCTCTATGGCTTGAGGTTAGTCTAGAAATTAACTGGAGCCACCTGGACTAGGAAGGGGTTTTTAAAATATGGGAAGTTTATTCTGAAACAAATTAACATGGGTTTCTATGCTCAATCGTGGGATCACTGAATTTGCCCACTGGTTTCTAACCTCAACAACACACTGTGATTCACGCTGTGCATCTTGGGCGTCCCTAGACAGCTTTTCAGTTTTTCTGGTTCTGCAATACCCATGGCACACAATGTGAGTCAATTTAGAAGTAGGTGGAAGAAATACTAAATTTAATAATTATTTGAACATTTGTTAATATATTGGCAGAAATGAAGCCACCCCAACCAGTGGACTATCACTCATCTAATGAAAGCTCCTTTCCGCGGTCAAATACCCTCTCCATTTTTGAATAGAAGAACTCGATCAACATGTGACTCTTTCGCAGGTTATCATCTTCTTTGTTGTTATCCAAAATTCAAAACCCTTAGAAGGAGCTAGAAACTATTTCTACTCATGTATGGGGCACCTATGGGGATACCTATTCGGCGTAAATAAATAGTGGGTTTTCCAATCGGTTCTAATTCTCTTCTGAGTCCTCTTCTAAGATCCGTAATAGTTCCTCATCACTTAATATACTTTTTCTAGCCACCGCTAGTACTAGTCCGTCACGAATCACTTGAAACGGAAACAATATAGAAACCAACGCGGTTAGTAGTAAAAGAACAACCAATTCCTTCAAAAAAGAAACAAGCTAGAAACAAGTGCTATTTCTCCATACTGGAGGTTGTCCTAACCATTCTGCATTCTTTAAAGAAAACCTACTGCACACAATGAAAACATATGTGGATGGATGCTTAAGGCTGTATGGAACTATTTCTGAAGCAGTAACATAGATGTTAGAAATAGTATTAAAAACACATCCACTCTCCAACATACTGCCTTTTGTTATAAACTCTCATTGAAAGATGTAGAATATTTAACTCACACTGTGCGTATGGGCACCATTGGCCACACTGCTCATGACGTGCAACCGATTTGTAGAATGTAATCGGATAGCGTCATAATGTTACTTTAGATGCCCTATGCACCAGCCTGTAGATACCTTATGAGTTTACCTTAACTGTTACTAAACTGTATTATTTTTTAATTGATAACACTAGGTGCCCTTCGTAAAGCTGAACGTGAAGTTCAGATTTCATTGGAGGAGCTACGTCGAGCCTCGCACTCGATGAACATATCTTTCGTGTGTAAATCAGTCGTTGCCGAACTGGTGGGATGTGGTGATCAAGTAGTGTTCTCCCAGCGGTTTGACCAGCTCTCAGCTTCTCTCTCAGAACAACATAAGGCGCTAGGTAAGGTTACCAATAGTAGTGTTGTCTGAATGCACCATTGTCGTGAACATACTAAAATTTATTTAATTTAAAGTATTTGTCTATCTGCAGATAACGACGTATAAATTATAAAAATCATACAAGCCAACATCATACAGTCATACAATCATACAGTTCAACTCAAAGGACCCTGAGATGGTAGATACTTCAATATAGCTGGGCCTACAATGGGTTCTTAGTTTTAGTGTGTCATGGCAGCTTGACATATCGGATCCCCCCTAAATGTGTTTGCAATGTGTTTGTGCAAAATTGCAATGTGTTTGCCAATTTGCCTTCATTTGATTAGAATTTTACACTTCTACTCAATCTGTAACTGAGGATTCAAGAGCCAGGAATGATCCCTATCAACTCTTCACTCTAAAATTCCAATTTTCATGACAAGTCGTGAATTAAACACTTTAAACTCGCTCGGATTCACTTTGTGACAATCTAATTCGATCACAAAATGTCTTTGACATTCATTGTAAATATAATTTTTACATGACGTAGAAGTAAGTTTTTGTATTTTTTTTCAATTTCAGGGATGGCCATTTGGAAAGACATAGTCACCGAGCAAATAGTATTAAAATGCTCGTTCAACGATCTTTTGTTTTGCATACGATCAGCGCACGATTCCGACGTACCAGAAGTAATAAATTCCACTCTTTGTGCCTTAAAACAGAGAATTCCTCAAAAAGAGTTCGAATCCGTTAGCAACCCCATCCTATCTTATTTTTTGAAGTAAGTACCACTAAGCTCTAAATGTTGTAGAATTAGACCAATTATTAACTAGTTGAATCAAACACTCTAGTTTTGAAATTCTTATTTGGAGCATACGTATTTATTTCATTCATCCCAGAAACGTTTCGTCCTGCAGCGAGGACTTCTTCAGTCTATAAATAAGCATAAAAGTATTCTTGGAGTTGAATTTACATAGTGTGTATACACACAGATGGTCAAATGATCATATTTCTTTCATAAAACCTATTGAACCTATCAGCTTATCTACTAAACATCTGAAACTAATATTTGTTCAGTAATATCAAACAAACAGAAGAGGTATGTGGTGGCACCACTACGTCACACCCTAAATTTGTGAATGTGATTTTGACATAATAAGGTAAGCAATATGAATACATAAGATGTTTAGTAGATAAGCTGATAGGTTCAATAGGTTTTATGAAAGAAATATGATCATTTGACCATCTGTGTGTATACACACTATGTAAATTCAACTCCAAGAATACTTTTATGCTTATTTATAGACTGAAGAAGTCCTCGCTGCAGGACGAAACGTTTCTGGGATGAATGAAATAAATACGTATGCTCCAAATAAGAATTTCAAAATGAATGTGGTCACCCCACTACCCACACCCAATACTAACACTCTAGTTGAAATCCATTTCCTTCGATGTTAGTAGATCCTAAAAGTGTACGGATAAATTCCTCCAGGTCAGAGATCTAAACCTTTGAAAGAAAAGTCCTTATTTGGAATTAGATACCTATCTTTCTAGAGATTGCTTTCCTTATTTGATTCATTCTATCTAAATCGAACGAAAAAACTAAAAATTTTACTCTGAGCGATTTTGAGATGATTCCAATCTTTGAATTCCATCTTTCAAGGATTAAAAATGACGAGATTTCAGAAACATTTCCAGCTGATGTATGAGTTTTGAGCCTAATTTCTTAAACTTTGAATCATTAAGTGATTTAAAACTAATTTAGTTTCTGCGTGTCTTGAAAACAATTTTCTATTTTTGGTCGATCATAAATGTTCATTAATGATAATTAAACAATAGCAATTGTCATAAATTAAGGAAATATCGATGCGTTTGAAGTACAAGAAATGTGGTGCTTATTAGTATAATGGTTGGTTTTCTATTTTTTATGATAGGTTCAGGAAATATTTTCTCTTCGGAGTATAGAGAAGACGTGCAGTTCTTCTTAAGGCATAACACTTTGAAAATTGTCTTAGAAGTGGATTGAAATGTTGAATATTGCTGTGGGAAATGCTCTCCTCTAACAATAACGTTATTTTACCCGATTACTTAGATTGGTAGTTGATGGAAATCGAAGTGAAGATCTAAGAAGGGTCGTGTTTGAGATTCTTTGCCACCACAAGCCTCACAACCTCAACGGGAACATAGAGGCTATTATAAATCTTCTACTCCATGAAGGGACCATAATCAGCATCGCAGTTGCCTGTGGTCTACTCTCACTCGATCCGGTAGTATGAATAAGTTACTCTGGTAATGTACATATATTAATAAGTATTTCGATGTTTACACAGGTAGGGCGTTGTATTATTTTCGCTTCCTCCTACACAGGAAAGCATGGCTCCCTTATCATGCTGGGTTAAAAATTTGCACCATCTTAAGGCTCGATTTCACTGGGCGAGTTTACTAGCTACCACAGATACCAGAAGAGAGATTAAGGGACTTGGAGGCAACGCCCACCTTTGTGTGACGTCACAGTGCCCACACTGAGCGCCCTGGCCCAGTCCCTTAATATAACTCATCTAACCAAGTCCTTCTCTCGTTGTGAGGGCCTAGCTTTTTTAACTTGCAAATCCCTTTGCATGTGGATGGTTTACTAGCTAGCTTGCTCAAATGCCTGCTTGTAGCTAGCCAAGTTGACCGGTCTTCAACTTCTTTCCAGCTTTTTTACTAGCCAACTATTAAAGTGCTAGTTTGCTAGCATAAGATTGCACGGAGCTAGTAAACTCACCCTGTGTAATTGGGCCTTTACAAAAAAACTGCTTTTCCCTCCCCAGAAAAGTGCAATATGCTGGCTATTTGATTACTTGAGTAATTCGAATACATTATTCCTTATAAAATCAGATAAATGTACTTTCAGAGCTAAATTCCTTAATAATTATTTACCACTTAACCTCACATTAATTTACTACTTCATCCATCAATTTGTTCGTAATAATAATGATTTTCTGTAGATAACTATTTATCTTAGTTTTCTGATCGTCTGTTACTTTGTTTTTTATAGGAAAGTAATAGACAGATAATTGAGGAAGTTGTCGTCCGTTTGAAAACATTCGTAGAACCTTCAGAGTATGAAGAGACTCGACTGATAGCCTCCCGCGCTCTGTCTCTGATGTATATTTTTATCTCTCGACCAATCACCGATGAAGATGCTTCCAGCCCTTTCGTCAAGTGAGATTGTACTTTATTAGGGTTTCGAATTAGACCTAATTTTCAGAACCTGTTCAAATGGCCTAGCATTAATACCCATGCTGGCCTATTTTAGGTATTAATAGACCTAGAAGTATGGATGAAATTTTTAATATGATATTTAAGAGCAGAATTATATTTGAAAAGTGCGTTTCGATACACTCTATATTAACAGGAAAGGGGATGGGCTCAATTGACGAAATGGGAATCAAAAGTTTAGAAGCCACAAAATGGAGAAAATTGAGCAAAGCTTATTTTCTGCATCTGTTCTGTTGTTCGAAGAGTGTAGTAGTTGAAGTCGAGCTAAAGATTTTAGTCCCTATAAAAACGTATGCCAAAGTAGGCAGTTCGGAGGAAAGTTGTACACGCCTGAAGTGGGACTGGGCAAATGGACACAATTTCATTCTACCATACATATTTGATGGTGGTTGTTGTGACAAAATAGAAGTTAATGGGAGGATTAACATGGCTTAGGCTCCACCAAGAAGGTTGCCCCGCAATTCATTAGAGAGTTCCTGCTGCTCACGGTTGCCATTTCACGGAGAACGTGAACCGATGATGGCCGACAGCTCACGATCGTCCGCAAAAGTCGCCTCACAGCCGGGGAACACCACGTCCGCACTGTGTGATCGAGTCCCCCCACGTTCTACTCAGTGCCCGCCCTAACGTTTGGATAACCTAAAAAGTTTACAACTGATAACACATTTCGTTTCTACATCTTCTTTCCAAAATCATGTTCCACCAACATTGATTTAGCAGATCGATTTGTTAGGGAGTAATCAGTATCGTTTTCACTTTTTGACGTCTGGAATGGTAGCAAGTGGGAGTGTGCGCTGTAGGGCTAGGGTATTCGATGTAGATACCTACGTACTTACATTGGAGAACGAGCTTGACGACACTCAAGTTCTTCATTAAGTTAACAAACATAAATATCTACCTAACGCAGAGCTCGACAACCTATGTATGTTCTAATAAATTACGACGTAACTATGTTTCTACTCAGCTATGCTAATTCAAAAGCAACTGACTGAAATGAGTGTGGAGAACTACGAATAGAAGCTGCATGAAGATACTCCTCAAATACATTTGCTAACTCGCTGTCCGTTAGGAGATCAGCGTTGTACAGATTAATGAAGTCCACTACTTCTTCCATAATCCAAACTTGAAGACGAGCAAAACGTACAGTAAAAAAACTAGACACAACTGGGAGACTTGAACTAAAGTTGCGGAGCACAGAGTCAGGTTATGAATCTAATGATAAGAAACACCGCGGAGGAACACAGAAACCGTTGGGAGATGACGTTGAACGTTAGCATTCAACTCGATTGTGCCTAGATTCCCGTTCACAGTGAGAGAACACCGTGAGGAGCAGGAACTCTCTATTGACGGGTAAAACACCGTGTGTTGGTTTAAAATTGCTCTTCCGCGTTTCAGCTCTGTGAGAAGTAAGCTCTGGGAAATCGGAGTCACGCTGCTCGAAGACGAAAATCCCATTGTGAGAGTAGAAGCTACGAAATTCGCTAGTTCCGTAATTGAAGCCACACACCCCCTTAATCCTTACATTTGTCTTCGGAAGATGATGGATCCCACGATCCTCATTAAACATTTCCACATGAGGTAATTAAAAGTTATATATATGGAATGTTATTGGAACTTGCTTGCTAATTATTAATATTTCCTGAAGTTGTGCGTCTTCCTATTTAGATAAAAACCTTAATTTACATGTATTGTTTAGAGACGTTGTAAACTGCCTGCTTTCTAAACTAGAGTGTTCGCAAGACGAACTCACTTCCCTGGAAAATGACGAAGCCGTCAACGAAAACATTGAAGATAATTATTTAAACCCGTTTTGCAACTCTTCCGAAAACGAGTATGCGGAGCCAATCAAAAGCGTAGAAATATCGGTCGAAGGTTTACTGAGTCTCATACAGTCAGAGCCATCTGCATCCAGGTATTTGTAATAGCAGATTTCACAGTTTCTGTAATCGCACCAATTCAATTCATTCTTGTTTTTATTAGGATTATTTTTTCCAGGTACATTGAACAGGTAATTGCGCCGGATATGAAAGCTCTTGAAAAACAAGGGTTGAAGCTGGTAGAATTCTCTGCCTCTTCTTTCCACCGCCTCCTCATCGATTCACGGTGGTACCTAATTGGGAGACGGCTGTCATCAAGATTTTTTATTGCACACAAAGTCAGATCAACCAAGATATGCTGAAGGTGACTATTCTAATTCCAAAGTATTAAGGGGGGTAGTTGATAATTTTTTCGAAAAAAAAGCGGTTCTTCAAAAAAACAAATTTAAATCTCTTCATTACATGGGAAGACCAGAGAAAGATAATTTTGAAAAAATATCAACGGGAAGTAGTTGACTTGGATTTTAAATTATTTGCTGCGTACACATTTCACCACGACAGAATTCTACCAGTTCTGCAGAAATTGATCATTCACAGTTTTCACTCACTTGTCAGCAGTGATGAGATTACATAGTTAAGCAGGTGGTTTCTTGGTACAGTGAGTTCTGGAACGGTTCAGAATCGAACTCTGTTGCATCTAGGACAGATATTGGGGGTTTGAAAAAATTCATTAGTTGTCACACTACGTACGAATTTCGAACCAATTCGGAACTGATAACCTCAACTCTTGTAACCTTCACAACAGAATCACCTTTGACAGTGAAGTAAAACGATGAATCCCGGGATTGATTTGAAGGTAGTGTCCCAGCAGACTGTGCATACATCCTCCCCCCTCCTAGCAAGCAAGGAGGAAAATCCCTGGTAAACCAGGGAGACTGTATGTTACCCACAGTCAGAGGCCCCACATCATGGGATGTACAAACCTGTTTGCACAGGGCACCACAGGTAGATCTGGGCATTCTAGTTTGCCCTACCAACTAAGCGGGTTGCTACCCAACTTATTGGCAAGCCACATAACTCACATGCCAGCACTATCCTGGAAGATGAATCTACCAGGAGAGAACCTACCCCTTAGCTTTCAAGCGTAGCTATCCAGCCTGGGTATATGACCACTGCCACTGCAAAGCCAACTGCTTACAGGGGGCAGGCAAGTGATGCTTTGCCAAAGGGCTGCATCTGGCTCTCCGCCCGCCTATGGTACCAATTGTGTGCCTGTGTTTTGCCAGTGAACTGGCCATCCCAGGCACCAGAGGCCAGATTGTTCGCAGGCCCATCACAGGGAAGGTGACCCTGTAACCAATGGTACAGCTTACCAATTTAATGGTACAGCGGTTGATACTTTTGGGGCGCCATTAAGCAGAGATTTCAGCTAATGAGAAAACCATCTTAAAACGTAAGAAGAACTAGGTATTAACTACTCCATTTTAAAGAGGGTCCGAAATTTCTAACCTCTCTGCTGTAACATTTCCAAACTGCCACATAATCGTTTATACCATTATATTTATATTGGTATTCTCATGTTTTTGAGGATAAAATTGCAGCATATTTAACCTTAAATTAAAAAAAAATTATGTGTATACAGCCCCAATGTGTTCATGTTGGCTGAAAGTCTCTACATTCAAAACTTACTGAACTATTTTTTTTTTGCAGGTGTTTTTTTGTTTGTTTAAATCAAGTACAACGAATTGTAAGTCAAATCTCAAAAACTTAAAGTTCCTTCAGTATCTCTTCAAAGAAGAAATGGAATAATTGAAAGAAGGGAATTGAGACAACAAGAAGCAACCTATCGAAGTATATTCAAGAAATGTTGCGCTTAAGTAGGTGAGAGGGTCATGGGCAAATACTACAAGTGGTTTCGACGGGAAGGAGTGCTAATGCAGTACATATCTCCCTTTACTCCTGATTTAGGCCCTTTTTGATGTTGTAGCTCCACAATATGTTGGAGGGTTAGCACTGAGACTCAAACCACCCTTACATCCCCCTTCTCTGCATGGTCCAACATGTCTCGTCTGATAAAATGATTCGTAAGGTTGAATAGAAGCTATTCAATAAATTTTTCTGAACCTACAAAACTGGTCCTGTTAGTGGACCAGTTGAATATGTTAACCTCGTATGCTCGTCAATGCTCATGAGCAGTCACTTTGAAACATAGAAGGCTGATGAAGATCCATCTTATTCTTTCCCTTATAATTGATTACATATCCAGGTGGTTTGGGGTGATTACGATTAAGCTCGAACAACATAATTGAGGCTATATGCAGAGTTGGGCAATGTCTAGAAATAGTTGGTACCATTTCAGCTGACAGTTCTGCGGCTCACCATGATTACTTGATACATTTGGTTTCTAAACTATGATTATAACCGTTGATGAGGAGTTGTATTGTGCAATAATAGTTCATTATTTCAATAATGAACCTTCGTAATCGACTAAATTCGATTCGTTAAGGTATGATGATAACTAAGATACTTGATTGGTACCTAAGTATTTAAATAAAATATGAAAAATACAAGATATTAGAACGTATGTAACATGCTTTTTCTTCGTAGAACGTAAAGTGCCATTCAGATCGATCTAATCATTGTACGAAGTGAAGTCTTCCACTGCCAATAAAGAGTGTTTCAAGATATGGCGTTTTCAAATCAACTATGTAACTCCCATGCAATAGCAGTTAGTTAATAAAGGTACGTGTTGCAAAACAACATTCGTAACATTGCAAAAATGACGTTTTAAGAAAAAAAATGAGTAAACAACAACAATCTTCAGGATCACATCCTCTCATCATATAGAAAGAGAGGAACAAGCCGAAATTTCCCCAAACATCTCTCAAGTTTGTTGGCAACACATTGGCGTACTATCGTTAAGGAAGTGAGAGGGTGGATAAAATATAAACGGGGCTCTATTTTTTTATTCTAACAACAAAAATTTGTTTATACTAAATTTATTAACATAAACTCCTGATTTGGAAATATTTTCTAATGCCTTCTGTGTAGAAAGAGCCAGGTTGTGGCTGTAGCCAATGGCTAACGCTTCTACCTATTCTGACTTCACTCCAAATATCACAGTAATAAGCAGTATTCGTTTTTTTGCGCTCATGTAAGAAATCAAGATGTAGCAACGCTGTTATTGTTGTCATTAATGCTGGTCTGCGATCATGGCTCCTACTTTCAACACACTCACAACCCCAACAAACCGTTAGTGCCATACAACCACTCTAGCTCTCCATAATGTCTCTTCCCCAAACTATGCAGTTGATCTCATTGAGATTTTGGCTGGTTTAACTCCTTCTGTAGCTAGAAACTTGGTCACAATACATTGCACAATTGAAAAGGGTACCTCCTGCTCAGTCACTGTCACAATGGATACTGAGAGGGTAAAGGAGGCTAGCTCATCTGCTTCCCCCACTCCTGACAAACCAACCCACAAAGTGGGAATGTTCTTTTCATCGCTGCTAAGCTCACAGATCCTAAAGTCTGGTTTGTATTTAATTCACCCTCGTACAACCTTTCGAAGAGATCAAAGGATACACTCAACATAGAGAAGAAGATAACCATTGCCTCAAACTCAATAGTCTTCATAGAGGGCAAGAAAAATGATTTTTTTAAAGGCTTCACAAGTCAGATATTTTGTATGGGAATAAGGATAATAATGTAAGTATGGAAGTAAGGAATAATAATGGGATGATCAATGACAACTCACTCTCGAAGCAATTGTTGGAACTAAACAACGGAATCTCTCTAGTAGCAGATATTGGGACAAAACAGATTAGTTGACCCCCATGACTTCCCGATTCACAAAACCTGAATAATTTCGTCCTATTAGACAGGATCAACAGCTTCATTCCTGTTGAAAAAGCGTAAAAGCTCGTTTTAAAAAGCAACCACTTTTGGCATGAGATTGGAAGGAAGCCTGCCTAACTTGCTCTGTTGAGTTCTTTTGAACTTCAATTCACCTACTAGTCTTTTATAAATCCAGGGATAGTTTTATAAAAAGACAATGTGCATTTTCATTCTTCCTGTAATATATATTCAAAAATTGTACAGCACTGATACAAATGACTTTCATCACTTCGAAAAGAACATATTAGGCAATACTGTAAAAGGACCAAAATAATTTCACGTATCTAATACTATTTTGACTCACTTAATACACGAAAAATACTATGACTCAAGAACAAGCTGCAACGATTAGCTTCATAAATATTTTCGCCAATAATTTGCAAATGATCGAAATTCTAAAAAGCTTAACATTTATTAAAATAATTTTTTATGTTTTCAATACTTTCTTGGTGTATACTGTACGGTCTGTAATAAAAAGTGTCTTTTCAGAACAGTCCTGTTTATGTTTAGAAAAATATAGGTTATTGTTGACTTAAAATGATGCATTTTTGAAACATTACGAAATTCAACAGTATTTTTTTAATGTTTCAAGATGGTTTTGTTGATTACAAAATTTTGGTTTTTTAAACGAACTTTGCTGAAAAAAAGTTATACTGCATTGATGAGAAACTTGACAGTTACTACAGGTAATTGGTGTGAGGTAATTCAGGTACTACAGGTTTTGTGATTTTTATGTTTGCGTTTTATGGTACGTACTATAATAGTAAATTACAGTGTATGGTCATCATTAACAACATTTTTACGTTTCTGGTGGGTTAACAAGGAAAGTTTTGAAGAGAAGAGTCAATCAGCCATTTGTGTTGTGGCTAAAAGAAGCAGAATCAGTACATAATATTCATTGTAATAAATACTAAACTAATAATTTGAACATGTAGCGATTGTAAATCCATGTGACTAAGTTTAATGAGCTATTAAATGGTGGTACGTCATAAACGAACTTCACAACGGAAAATGGAAGTAGCATGACAAACACCATGGTGCTTCCGCGTCAACAAACGGTGTAATTTACAAAAAGTATAGGTACCAAAAATTGATAACTTATAATTTCACACTCTAAAAATCTAAATTAAGCTTGAATCAGGAAAATATAATTTATTAGAGAAACTTCGAATAGCCACACACTAATAGCAACAGCTCATTTCCTTCTAACGTGGAGCAAACCACCATCAACACGTTGCACTACATAAAAAAATGAGCCAAGTAGAAATCAGTAAATTGAATATTACCCTCAATCGATCATGGAAAAGATCTGAGATAGAAAACATACATCTGGATTTACACTAGTGTGGGCCACAAAATAAAATCTGGGACAGGGACAGGGACTGATGTGATTTCGTCGATATCAACCTTGATAGGGATATCTCCGAATCCTTTCCAGTGAAATAGTTATTATTCTTAGATTAGACATAGACAATTACAATTTAAGGAGGGCTCCATCATTGCCTAATCTTCGAGCGTGACGTTCTTGAAGAGATATGACATGGATTCTTTGTTGTGGATCCTCCTTATGGCTTCGGACAAAAGGACGCTGATATCCACGGTCTTAATCTTGTGGCACTGAAGCTTTTGTATTTCGTGAGGGATGGTATTAGTTACAACTACCTGAAACGTTAAAATTGTTTTGTTATAGAGTTTGAATTTTTTCAAAATTTAAAGAGATAAGAGCTCAATACTAATATACATGTGATGGATATGGTTAGTTTGCCCTTCCCAATTCTTGAATCCTCCGCCTTGGGGATGTATCAGGTGCCTTCCAACGTCTGGGACATCCTCCGAGTGTTGCGGGCATTATCTGTATTCAGCTCTTGGAAGGGGCAGCTACACCATTCCATCACCTCCAATAATAGCGTTTGAACTTCAGCTACAGGATTCCTAATCCTAGATGTAGAGTGCGGGAAAACTCATATAGCCAGGTAGTCGAGTAGGCTAGAGAATGTAAGTACAGGGTTTAGATGGCTATGTTTTCCAGACTGTCTGGAACAATTTACGAGTTAAAATTCCTGCTACGTAATTTGTTTGCCAGTTTTTAATATCAAAGTTTAATGCTTAGAAGCTGTAATACCGCCTCGAGTCTGGCTGTCATCATCATATTCCGAGTCAAAACTTGCAGTGAGATGAGTCTCGAACGATGGAGATTCTTTTGGTTGTTCAACTCTCCATTTGGTTGAGGGAGGCTAGTAATTCACGTTTCGGAGATCAGCGAGCAAGGGATCTCGTATGATTGGAGAGATCTGACTGACTTCGGGTGCCAAGTGGTTTAGATTGCAACCGTTCCTTGAAACTTCTCCATGGAAATATCTCTACGAATTGTGTTCAGACTGTACCGTAGTCAGTGGCATGCAAAGAGCCTATTTAAAGACATGAAAACATTTCGAGTTTGAGATTCTAACTCAAGAAAAGCTCGGCAAACAAACTAACTCCTTAATGAGGAATACTCCACAAACCATTTCCAACACTGGTGAAGAGTTCTGAGCTTGGCTACCAAGGCTCATCAATCAGATAGGCACCTATGTACTTAGTGATGGAATTCACAGGAGTTACTTTTTATGTACCTACCCAGGAACTAAATCACCACAATTAGATATAAGAACCAATAATCCCTCTGACCGATATTGCACACCACACAGTGACACGTTCACAATGAAGAGGCTTTTGGTGAAGTTCACGGGGGTTGTTGTCACTCCAATAACGCTTATTCTGCTTATTTATATGTGAAAATAAGCCTCATCGCTGAAGAAAACGACGGCATCATGGGGCAGGTTGTGAAACAGTGCTTCACATGCAGTTTGGCAGGCAATAAGGTCGTGTTCTCTCAACTCGTGCAATACAGCCAATTTGTATGGGTGGAAGTTCAGGTCACTGTGGAGAATTCGTCGAACGCTGGTGTTAGAGAGCCCCTTGCGCGTTTGCAAGCAGAACGCCTGGGAGAGCGCAGCAACGATTCCCTTACCCTTACGTTTTCCAGAGTTCCGGACGTCTGTGGACGCCCACTTCTGTCCCTCGCAATACTTCCAGTCTCCCGAAACGAGGTGACCCACGTCAGAATCGAATTCCGACCAGGAACGGACCTGTGAGGAGGAATTTCAAAGCGAGTGCGGAAGGCACGCTGAGTATTGACGACTGAGCGACCATTACTGAAGAAGGTCTCTATCGACCAAAGAATTATGGCAACAAACGGAATAGGGTACAAAACTTGGACGAATACCCTTGCAGGCGCTTCCCTCCCCACTCCTCTAAGACCCTCCCTCATCCCTCGGCGATTTTTCCCAAATAAGTAAGTTTTTATGGCTCACCCGGTACTTATTCGCACTTCTCTTGATTTCATCGAATGTGCGAACCATTAAACAACTAAGCCTTCGACTATCTAATGTAACTTACTTCATCAATAGGAGAATCCTCAATCAACCTCGGAGCGTCAGAAGATAGGAGACCGTGGGTCGCCATAACGTATATCTTGTAAGCTCCTCTTTCCTTCAACACTTCAGCCGCTGCCACAAACGCCTGGACGTCGTCAATCATATCATCCTGGGGGATAATTAAATGTTTTTAATAACGCTAAGTAGTAATGTACAGAGTAGGTTAACACACATAATAATAATCATATTATAATCATATAATCGTAGCGCTCTTCCACTGGTGTAGCTTGGAGCAAGCGGTTGGAAAATCCCTAGTGATATCACTTAGGACTTACCACCATGATGGCTATTCTCCCTCCAACATCTCCCACGACGTTGATCGGTGGCTTCTCCTTCGCTTGAGGACGGGGCACTCCAGGAGCTACCATGATTCTAGTGAAGAGCGAGTCTTTCGAAGCAGGTGGCGGAGAGTTACGACCGTCCACCATATCGTTTTCCGCTTCTTTCTGCTCACCATGGATAACAGCTATGCCCAGACGGAGTCTCTCAGCATATGATGTAGCTTTGTTAGCTGATCCGGGGTTGCGGGCAACAATCACGGCGTTACGGTAGTCTGGGATGCTCTCCTAACAAAATTTGAATCCGTAATTTAAAAGTATATCCTCTCATAATGGAATCAATGTTCTAAAATAGGTGACCAACCAAGTTCTATTTGTTTATCCAGTTAAGTTTTAAACATGAATTACAAGCAAAAAAAGTGAATTAATTTCTTCTGGTTCTAGCAAAAACTCTAAAACTTAACTTCACTTTTGAGCTTAAATCAGTTTTAAACATTGCCGGGACCATTCATTTTTCATAAGCAATTACAGAAGCTTGCGGTACACATTAAAATAAGAAGATTATATTATTCAGAGGATTTCATTTTAATCTCCCAGCCATTCTAGTATCAAGTTCGCAATTGTATTGAACGGTTGATTTTAATGAAATTGATTTAAAAAAAAATTTACTTTGATCCTACATTTTATCGATCTATTGCAGGATATACTTAAAAATTTTTATTGCATTCTAGGTCAATTTAAGTACATGTATAACTCTCAGTTATGTATACATAACTCTTCTCTTGTATATGCATAACTCTCAGTACATATATACATTTCAGTTATGTATAACTCTTTCTTCCTCAATCTCCACTATTATTGTAAGGTAGGTAGTTCAGTAGAGGTCTTGTGCTTCTCTCTAGTGGACTTCTCAAGTCAAGGGCTCAGAGGATGAGAGTAGGCAGTGGTCTAACAAGGACCTAACCTTATCCTACCTATATACCTAGAAAGGAGTGGCCTATCAACCACGTAGCTGGAATAAAAGAGGACGACAAAAACCAGGTTGGGCTGCGTGAACTTCCACCTTGAGTTTAGGAGAAACGATCAAGCTTTAAGTACGTGAAATCTACTCGAACAGGGTCTTACACCAACCTGAATGTACTGCAAGAGGAATGGAGAGGCCCGCAAATTGTCGACGGGACACTCGAAAAATCCTTGGATTTCCTTCTGATGTAGGTCCATTGTGATGACGTGGGTCAGACCAGAGTTGCACATCATTTTGGCGAGAAGTTTCGTCACAATGCAACCTCTCTTACGCATTTTGCCTGCCAAAATGAAATTGAGGCGTTATTACAAAGCCAACACGTCACAAAGAAAATCAACTTCAAACCTCTTTCTTTCTGATGTAAGCGAAGATGTGTAAATATTCAAGCACAATTAAAATGCTTTGATTGACTCACATTGCTTGCTGTACGGGAGATATGGTATGACAGCCACGATGTTTCGAGCAGATGAAGTTTTGCACGCATACGCCATGATGAGTAATTCCATTATATTGTTGTTCACATCTCTGGGAATCGAGAAAAAAATGTTTCAAACACAAGAACAAGAAAACTTTTGCATTCAATAGATTACAATTACAACACTACTTCATTGAGTGGCAAGTTCAAATACCTACTTGAATTATTCAATTTCTCACAAAATCCGTTCAAATTATGATACCTGCTCATTACAATCAACGTACTATACAATGAATTTAACTTTCACTTCCAAGGCACAGATAATCATAAAAAACGTGAAGTCGAAGGAATCGTATCGACGTAGGAATGTATTGAAAGTATTGTTTATACAACAGGACGTACTTGGTCCCAGTTTGAATGATGTAGATATCCTTGCCACGGACGGAGTCAGCAATTTCGACGCAGGTTTCTCGATTTGTTTTGTGAAAAACGCTGCAACCCCCAGTTTTCACGCCGAGTCGACTACAAAAATTCATGAAACTGGTTAACTTTACACTATCTACGGCTAAAGTAGCAAAAATGCCTTTAGGAAGTAAGTATGAATGAAAGAGTTAATAAAAACTGATTGAAAATACCTGGCAATCAAGTTGGCAAGTTCTGGATGCGAATTACCATGAATGATCATGATATCGGATGACGCCTGTTTTCCATCCATGCTTCTAGCCATGAGTTTACGCTTTTTTCCAAAATAAGACCTGATGAAATAAAGGTAACAAATTAATTCACACTGAAAACCCTAATATCAACTTTGTGCATTCGTTCTTAATAATGGTTTAAGGGTGATTAAAAAAAAAAAAAAAAAAAAACAACAACTCTTTTCCAATGTTGAAATTGTACAACAGTGAAATATTCCCAAATTTCTCCAAAAATTGCATATTTCCATGGACCTCAAATCACAATTTCAAATCCAAAATTCCAAAGTTAATCAAATCAATCATCAATTCAATGATTTGGTGGTGGTAATGAGAATATGGAGTTTGTGAGCCTGCCTTTTCTTAATAAATCACAGGTTTCTCAAACAACATGGTTTATTTTCAAGAGCCATTTTAAGGTTAACCAAACACATTAATTAAAAACGTGCATACATTCCAATATTGACAATTGATAGAGTTGTGGCAATGAGACCTAAAAATGTATGCAACTTATTGATATGCTTGCTGGCAACTAACTATCTATAGGATATAGATAGAGAGGTTAGTTGGGAAGGCTACCCCACTCTTTGGCAGTGTTGCCAGCCACTTCCAACACCATTTTTTTAAACGAAATTCCCTTGTTTAGGGGAAAAAACCATTGGTCGGCGGTAATGGTGATTTTTGTTGTTATAAACTTTCAAATTAGTTTCTAGACATTACATTCACATTAGAAGACAAGTGATTTCATTTCTGTAAAGATTGAACTACGTTTCACAAGTTTTAAAAGATTTTTCAATAAAAAATACAAGTCCCAAATACTAAGAGAGGATGTAACGAATGAAAAATGAGATCATTACAGGTGGTGGTTATTATAAATTAGGCTCTTAACGTCAAATAAAAAATGGTTTATGAGTAGAAACATACCTCATTGACCATTACTATTATGCACATTGGTATTTGAAATATTTTGAAAGAAGAAATGCAACACAGTATCACATTATCTTTACAATGATCAAGAACCAAGAAATATTTATTGATACCAGCCATCCAAGTAGCAATAGAGATATTTGTTTCAAAGGCATCCTAAATAGGTACTAACACCAAGTCCTGACAGGAGATAATGTTATCCATACGATCTCTTGGCTTCCAAAGTGATTATCACCGATAATTTATACACAAGTTTTATCCGCTACACCTCGTTTCATAAATTGTTCAAAACACAACTCCCAGCTAATTTTTACCGTACTGATTTCATTCACGAGTTTTTCTTTCATCTTTATGACTACTAATTAAGCTAGATTATGTTATTCATTGATAGGTAAGTGATAAGTTATATCATGTGTAAACTCTTCCTACTCTCTTCCACTTAGACAATTTTTGTTAGGATAGGTGGATTACTCTCCACATTGATAAAATAGCTCCCTAAATCAGCTGCGTATAGTGCAGCCACACTACAGTATTGGTGAATAGTAAAAAGGGGCATTCCAGATAGAAATCATCAGTTCCGCCACTGACTTCAACAGTTACATTTTCAAAGGACATTTTCTCTAACGTCAATAATAAAGATATGACGGTAGAGTCCAATGAGGGTCTTAAAGCTTGGTTAGCAGTTTGTAAGCAAAAAAGCAGTTAGAATAAGGAAAAACCTGAGCATCGGTTGATCATGAATGTTGATTGAAGATCAACGAACCTATGAAGTGAGAAAGAAATATACGAACAATTGTTTTCTTAATTCTTACGTCTTTCACAAGGTTTTCTCAGCTAGAAGATCAGGACGAATTTAATACAAAACTCGATCTTGAAAAACTCGAGAGGTCCACTTATCTCAATTACATCAAAAATGACAATAATTTATGTAAAATTAGAAGAAAAAAATCATTTGGTGGCTCCTTGGTCAAATAGTTAAATTCCTTACAAATGGGTGTATTATGTGATAACGGCGATCTTTGTTGTTACCGCATCAAGTGGGATTGTATCATGGATGTATGGAAACTGGCTCCACCTTGAACCAACTACAGGTTTAAGCTGGCCATTCACTAGCGCTCCAAATGGCGTGGTGTTTCATTCGTTGGGCCAAATGGCACGGGGCGAGAACTTCGGAAATTTACTGAGCCATTTACCATCAGGCCATCGTTCCAGTGCTGATCTGATCTCCGAGGTGACAGTTCCGCGTTTGTACAATCTGTTTTCATGGACGAAGATTCCCTTCTATACTACGCAGCTATTTGCCTCTGCCTCAAGAGAGACCAATTCACTCATTTGAACTTATTGAACCTACTGGTAGTTGAACCTCTGCTGATTGGAGGAATTATTTGAGGATAGATGTAGAGTTGTACCTCTTCCTACTTCATTCAGTTTCTCCCCTGATTGAAAAAAAGATACTTGCATCAGGAAATGCATCAGCCCTCATGAAAGGTTCGTAACTATCCTCAGCTGTTTAGCCATGGGGATGAAATACGAAGAGGTTTGGCGCATTTGGAGCATTGGTTATGGTGAATCCCATGTGGCATCGCAGCAAGGAGATCCCATTCACATGAGTATGGCAGGCCTGCCAAACAGCAGCACCGTGGATTTTTGACAGTTTGGATATCCAATCCAATCAACCACTCTATCAAAATTGGGGTGGGATTTCCCATTCACACTACTAATTTGGCGTGTCACCATGCCTTTTGGCTGTTTGGAACAATAGTGAATGCTGATCTTAAGGACAGATCACTTTGTGTCGCCAACTGCACTTTTTTTTGGAGTAGTCATTTTGTAGAATGTTTCGTTCACCCTTAGCTTTAAACTTTATTAAAATTTGACGTTTATTGTCAATTTGTGTAATTATTATGATGTTATGCTCAAGGACTGTAATGTGGTAGGTACCTCCCTTTCCACTACACAACATAGGACTCGTGGACGATTTGATAATCCTTGAAGCCCCATGTTGAGTAAGGCATACAAATAGGGTACGAGAAAAAGAAGAATTTATGGATACTCTTGTTAGTTGAAGATCCATCTTCTGTATATTCGATTTTTCCTGATAGACGTATTATTTCTTGTTTCTTTGTATGGGTTTGGCTTTGGAGGTTGATGCTTATTTTGGTGTATTATAGTTCTTTAATAATTCCAGTTTCAAACCATAAACTGTGAATTCGGAAATCCTTTCGGATAAGTTGCGGTTTTCATTTAGGAAATCGAAGAAACAGCGAGTTTATTTGATTTTGTTAGGGGCAGGGCTTGGACGTCCTTTGCTCAGGGTGAGAAATTTTATCGACTCGTAGTTGTCCCCCTCAGTTTAGTAGTAATGCAGTTTCCCAACGTTTTCATCTCGAGATAGACTCTGTTCACGGTATTTAGAGATATTCGTCTGGCGTGATGGCCATGTCCAATTTGTATTCGAAAATCTCCCAGAAGCCAGATCGGATGAAGAGGCACCAAGACAGCATAACTCAGTCGAACCAGTGGGTGAACGGTAAGGAACTGTTATGTGTATAACTAATTACCTAATTTTATTCTCTAATTTTTCGTGGGATTTTGACTGAGTTCTGGACGTGACCTGATGAGAAAATCACTTGGTTGAGAATTAGTTGGTGAGTTTATTACTAATCAAGGGCTTCAAACCCCTTACTAAGGGGCTGAATCTCATTCATTACCCATGCAAACGCAGTTTATTGCATCTCCCATATTGGGCAATGAAATACACCGCAACACTTTAAATCTACCCTTAGAACGGATACCATAATAACCCTTGTTTTCAATAGCCTCTTCCTAAAATAATATGGATGATGAATAATATCAATTAGTTGGATAGAAAGCCCATGACTAGTAGAAACCTTTTAACGTTATGAGGGGGGGTGGGTTCTGACCCCAATCTCCACCATCCATACATCGACATTATGTATTAAACCGTAAAATATTTTTGAGGAGCATAACTTGAACAAAATGTGAATGCATCATTCTTCATAAATACCTCTAGACTAGGAGAACATCATCAAGAGTTTAGTTCTCTATCATTATCAATCAATCAATCAATACATTTATTTGTATAAAGTCAGTATATGACTGTTACGAAGAGTTCTGATATATCCAGCAACTTTGAAAGAAAAAGATATAAACATATGTAGTAGTGTTACACAGATATGTATATTGTAACTCATAAGTAATAGGTAGATAATGAAAATAAAAAGGTACACTGTATAGAAAATGGGGTAGTTACAAAAATCAATTTAAGGTTAACATCAAAATAAGGAAACATTTCAAAAAGGAGAATATAAAAGAAAGATTTCAACTACGATTTTAAATCGTAATGGGGGGAAGCACGGGGTATTGTCCACGTATTGCGGGTGGGCGGACGGGTTCACCATTCGTTTCTTGCAAATGCCCTCAGCCTCAGCGAGTGGATGGTAAATTGGTAGAGGGCCCACATCTTGCCTCTATCAGAGCCCACGTCCAGAAGGGAGCTCAGCTCAATATCATCTGACGCCGTGGAGCTTGGGAGTGGCAGATGTATATAATTCCACAGATAGTGAACTCTGTGAGGATGGTATTGAGGGCAGAAGTAGAAAGTGGGAGAGAGATTCAGGCTCAGCTCTATTACATATTGAGGAAAGCTCATTGCTTTTCCAGGTATATCTGGAGCGCTTGTGATAGAAATAAACTGTGTCACAGAGTGTGGATGATTCAGGAGCCAATCGTAGCTGAGCAATTACTCGTTTTCTGTGTATGTTGCCACCAAGTCCCAAATATCTCTGGCGGCCACCAAAGTCCACCACTGTTCGGTACAAGGAGCTAAACTCCGAGTTCAGCACTCTCTGGATATCTCGGCTCAGGCAATGGTTGCTGTATCTGGAGACTATAATGTCACGAGTACACTTGAAAATGCTTGAGTCGAGAGCCTCCCAGTCCAAAATCACTCCAAGCCCTGTAAAGGTTGAGTCCAAATGGAGACCCAGTTGTACTCAAGAGAACTGTTGCCTGAGACATGGTGCTTAATCAGTTCGTTCAAACAAAGTCTGGGCCAGCGATCATCGCCCATCTTCAATATTCTCCCAAGGTAGTCCAAGGTCCTTCCCAGGATCTTCACCTTCAGTGGAAGCCGTCCAGTCTCTAATCTTATAAAATTTCCTGGGGTTCTGTAATTGAGACAGGGAAAGTTGCTGTACCACTTCAACATCCTCCAAATACCACAAGCCCCATACCTCTGCCGCATACAGCAGAACTGAGCCCACCAGTGCATCAAACAATCTAAATTGTTCTCTATCATTAAATGACCTGAGAATTTCATTAAAATCAGATTCTATGATTTGACACAGGGGACCATCCTATCCGCACCATCCAGTTGTAGATATTGCCTGTTTCAAAGATGTAACTGTTTGGGAAGATCTTAAGCTTAAAATGCGAGTGGAAATTCGGTAACACCCTCGAAAGGGATAACAATTTTTTAGAGACACAGAAGAAGAAAAGACTCGGAGGGGAAAGTATGTGTATATTTCATATAATCATATCTTTTTTATTTTTCCGTAGGTATGTGGAAGCGTGCTGGGCCCATAACCTATTATATTGGAAGCACGGAAAATGTTTTTGATACAGAAATTATATTTAATTTTTTTACAACTTGAACTCTAGAACGTCTAATAGAGCAATGCCTTAGATACGAGATTTTCTTCTTAGAGCTTGTTTTCTTTCCAAGGCTTGATTGAAATGATAACAAATTAATAATAGTGACTTCAAACAATGTCATATATACAATTGAGGAGGCCTGTGCGAGAAGGGCCTTTGCGGCAAAAATGAACCAAATTTTCAAGTAGCTACAGTAGATACTTCTGTACGTCATTTCACATTCAATGGTATTTCGTTAAGATTTGTTTTGGACTACTGAATTGTAAGTAGTGGAATCATTCCAGAACGAAGATTCCATCATTTTCTTATTCAGAAGAATAAATTTGAAGCAACATTATTTAGGGCCGTTTTAGTCTTCCTGTGGTAGGTCGCATGAGTAGCCTTACGTTAGCAGTGGTCTGGATAAAGAGATCCTAGTTCTGGATGTAAACGATTATCGTCGAATTTCGATTCGTAGAATTTTGATTCTAGTAGTCCTATCAACTACTAATTCGAAAAGAATGTTCCCATCCATGGGGGTCTTCATCAAAATTGGCGACGCTCGCCTTTTAAAGATTTCTTCGTGAAATTTGCAGGGTCGCTAGAAGAAAGTATGGCGGATTGATTTCCGCGTTCTCTGCAAGAAAGGGCCTGTGAGCCAGGCCTCCTCAATAACATCTAGGGTGGTGCCGGCTGCCTTGTACTAAGAGAATTTTCTGGTTTTCAAATTTTACAACTACGGATTTATTTTGGTCAGTGGAGACAATCAACAACGCTGGGGTGCTGTCTCAGCATCACATGCAAGGAGAGGGGAGCAGTATATCCCAGAGGGAAGCTGTTCAAGTGACGCAGCCTGCGTCTGCTCCAACCTCTCCGCTTGCATCACCAGCTCCCACTACAACGACGAGCTTCAATCTATCTTCATTGTCTCAGGTATTTCATCAAGATATAATAGACCTTCAATTTTAAATATGGAGTTTTGCACTTCTAACACGGGGATGATTGTTGATTAATCGTCTCACGCTGGGAATTAATTTTAAATGCCCTAACACTTGTTGATTCTAACCTTTAACTGGTTAAAATAATATTTGGAGGATATCTCGTCAATCAATCAATAATTTTTATTCATGAAATATTGCAATAGGTATATCCAATTTTCATTCATATATTTGTATATATATTGCCGAACAATATTGCCCGTCAAAGGCTAAGCCCGTAACGACGGGTCAAGAGTAGTAACCCAACTCTACCTATACATAGGAGCTACTAAAAAGAGCAGACATGAAATCATAAAAATATAATAATAGTAAACAAAATGTGCATATTTATGTATATAAATACATTTGGGGATGGAAAAAAAAGATAAACTAACATACATATATACTCTTCATCATCACAAGAACTGAATCAAGCTTCAGGGAAATAAAATATTTGAGCACTTTATTCCTATATTCAAGCTTCGAACTTTCAGAAGGAAACTTCAACTCTTCAGTTAATTTATTGTGAAGCACATGGAGAATATAATGGGGGCTCTTTGATTTTGGGACTGATCGACTAAGAGGAGTTACAGTATTTCCTGCCAACTTGAAACGTTCAAAATGATCATGACTTGAGGAAGTATTACTAAGATATTCACCAACTACTAATTAATCCAAGAGTAATTCAATAGGAGGTTGTGTTAGGAGAGAGGAGGGGCAAAGAAAGATAAATGTGAAGGCAAGTAGCTAATAATATGCAATGAAATGACTCACTGTTGGAGGATGGAGCTGGTTTAAGAATGATACGTTCTGTTTGGTCGGCGTCACTTCTTTTGAACCTACTTGTAGTTTGTCCTTGGTAATAATGATCATCGATCAGACACACAACATTTAATCCACCCGAGAAGTAGGTACTGACAGGAGCTTAGGTGCATATGCACCCTCAGCCAATGCACCAAAAAATAACGTTTAAAAATCCCTCCATCCTCCGTTGGAGATTAAGTTAGCTAGTGACAGAACACTGGACAACATTAGTTGAATTCACGCACAAACAGATCTTCCTCCAGCTCTGGAGTTAGGAGGGGGAACATCACCTAATCAGAAGCGAGCTGGAAGAAATGCCCTTCCTCAGATATAATAATAACGAAATTCTGTCGCCTGGACAGAGGTATTTCATTTTGAATCGAGGTGAGCCTGTTAAATTTATGAATCAGAGAGCTTGAAAAGCAAAGAAATACCACTCTCATTCCTATGCTTCTTAAAGCTGGAGATGGAATTTTGTTCTCTGGGTTCGGGAGTTTTGCTCACCACTCAGTGCTATTTCTGTTAAAGTTTGTTTTCTGTCTGTTGTTTCGAAGTTATTCATGAGTTTTCGGTTAGTATTACAATGAATTCAGTATAATTTATCAAACTGTTCCATGGTACTTCTTAGTGGGCAGATATGCGTTTCAGCCATGGCGATAAGACACATTTCTTGGGCTTGTTCCGATCTACCGATTCAGAATTTTGGTTATTCATTAGAGAACATTTTTCAATCGTACGGACCACTTATTTAAAATGAGAAATTTCCCTAGATTCGTCCCATGTGATCATCGTCGAGATTTGTATCTATTTGGCTATTTTTATCTCCTCTGTAATCATTGCAATGGCGCATGTTGATGTCTGTGCCCCCCAAAGTTTTAGGGGAGCCACCCCTGGTTCACACATAACATGAATATATGCTTTAACGACTCTATTTGGAACTTCAGTTAATATCGATAACATTATCAACGTTGAGATGATTGCAAATCCTCTTTGTGGCAATGGGAATAACATATCTCCTTAGAACTAAGGATATTGGTTCGATCCCAGGAGGCAACACCAATTTTTTTGGGAAAGTTATTACATATTTAAAGACTAAAGGCAGTCAACGTGTTTCTGGATTGAATTATTAAGACGTTTAGGAATGATTTGGGATGGTTGAAGGAGTTCATGCTTGCAACCTACCTCAATGATCCCTAAACGTCCCTAATCACATTTTCCCAATGGCTAGACCAGTCTAAAAAGACTTGAAATTATTATGAAAAAGATGAGAGATTGGTGATAATAACAGTGACTTGCGGGTAACTTGCCCGTTTGAATTTGAATACCTAGTTAGTTAGGGTTCTGCTCAAGTAAATAGTGATCTCAAGTGTAGATTTAACTCGAGTGAGTTTTACTATGTGTTGCAGTTGCGCCTGTACTCTAAAGCAGGGTTCACATACATCCAGAAAGTGCGTACAAGCAGCTGATTGGTTAGACATCAGCTGGGGAGGGGGAATATTTTTTCCGTAGAAGGACTTTTGAAGCAAACTGTATGCATCAGATTTTTCAGATATTTTTTGCTCCGCATCTGCGCAGTTCACTACTGCGCATTTGGAATGGCGTCGGGGACCGAAACGGCTGTAGGAGGAATTGCAGGAATCAGTTGTTAGCTTGTGCTTGGGAAGCAGCTGTTCCGGAGAGCCAAAATTCTGGATGGTTATGAACACCTTCCATACGCCTTCACAATTTCTGCGATTCCCCTCCAATGTTTTCTACTAGCTTCCCCTATACGTATTTCTGGACATTCCAGATGGATGTGAACCCTGTCTAAGTCTTGAGGCATGAAATGAAAAACATTGTTTGCTTCGTCTTCGGACAAAGTGAGACAGTTTTTCCTCTTCAATATTCAAATAAACGAAAAACTTCCTAGTTTTTAGTGCCCCACTAGTCTGTATTAATTGATGCTTGAGTTTTTATGTTGATAATTTATTTCTCATATATGGATTGGAATTAATTGCCATTTTCTCGTTCATTCACTGCCTTATTACTTTAGGTGAATTTGGATAATGAGCTTAGTGGATCCAATGTGTCAACCCTTGACCCCAACTGGCAAGCATCCAAATCCTCTGTTCGTGAACGGAATGCTGCAATGTTCAACAATGAGCTTATGTCTGATATTAAGTTTGTGGTCGGTGCTACTGGTGAGTAGATATGAAATTCTTGCTCATTACATTGTAGGCCAGTCATATATTACATTAGAATCCCAATTTTTTATTTGTTATATGTTATTAAGGTTTCTAAATCTCTTCTTCTCAAGTCAATCTCTCTAAATCTTCTAATCAAGTACCCAAATTTTGTCAAGTACCCAAAAACTCGAACAACATAAAAAAATCATATTTATTATACATCAATTAGCGATCTCAGCCGCTTTGACCTCCTAATCCTCTCTAATTTAATCATCTTTGTTATATGTTCAAATCATCATAATCAAATCATGCAAATATGTTTAAAATAAAATCATCATTTCATTCAAATAATTCCTTTTTGGACGTTGTTTAGATATTAGACGTGGTTTATTTTCCATATTCAAAAAATGTCTAAATCATTTTTTTTGCGTTGTACAGGACACACTCAAATCATTCCTGCTCATAAGTATGTGCTGGCAACAGGGAGTTCTGTGTTTTACGCGATGTTCTACGGTGGTTTGGCTGAGGATAAAGAAGAAATATCAGTTCCTGACGTGGAGCCATCCGCCTTCCTCACGTTACTACGGTACGTGCCTGTAGTCTACAACAGTGTTCTTCAATCTCATCTTAAGAAAGGGCCAATTTTTGATTGTAAAAGGGCTCAGGGGCCGCATTAATCTAATCATTCATTGACACATACACATCCTTACACTCAGAAAAGTCAGGTGAATCTTGCTAGACACTATCGCATGATAGGAATTTGCCCAATTACTTCAAATGCTGAGAGCTGAGAATGAGCATCTTTATCATGAATCTATCACGTATCAACAATGTAATGAAGTGAAAATAATGAAAAACTCATTTGAAAAGCGATATCCGTCTGTAACCAAGGAATGGACCACCTTCCACATTGTGACTCACAGAAATGAGCTATCTGACAACGGGCACTCTCTGGCGTTGGGGGAACTTAAACAAAGACATTACCTCCCCTATCCCCTAAAACGCTTCCTACGGAATGTTGCTTGCTGAAGTCAAATGATTTTTCAACAAAATGTATGAGAATGACCCCTATATACGTCATTTTCGTGGAATTTGCCCAAATTTAACAAACCTATTTTCCTGAACGAATGTAAGGCTGGGGACATCATATAGTCAAATGGTATGAGAATGACAAACGTGTGCATTTTGCTAATATAAGTCAATGATGATGATCATTTGGACGTTTTTTTTTTTTTTAATTTAGGTACTTGTATTGCGATGAAATCTCACTGGAAGCGGACACTGTTCTGGCAACGCTGTACGTGGCCAAGAAGTACATCGTCCCTCACCTAGCTCGCGCCTGCGTCATGTATTTGGAAACTTCGTTGACGGCAAAAAACGCCTGCTTGCTCCTCTCCCAGTCTCGTCTGTTTGAGGAGCCTGATCTAATGGCGAGATGTTGGGAAGTGATTGATGCCCAGGTACGCCCCTTCAAAGTAGTTTAATAAATAAATTCATGTGTATAGCATTTCCAAGCCAAATTGAACCTTTTCCAGACCGAATGAAACCTATTGAGAAAATGAGTGGAATGAGGTACGTAGATAGGTGGTAGGTACCCTGCAGGTTGATGCAATTGTACCTATCGTAGAACAAAGTTGACAAATTGAAAATTCTATGAATTTTAGGCATAGGATGATAACTACATTTTGACGCAAGTCATTAGAGAGTTCCTAGGAGATTCGGACACCGTGGTATCGTATCTAGTCGGTGGTGGTATCTAGGGCGAGCACAGCTCTGTTTAGCATAAATGGTGGCGTTACCACCAACTCAGCTGAACTAGTGGTATCTCTGATCCGTATCTAAGAGTCACGTACGTTTTGCTTTTGCGTCACTATAAGAAAACGAGCATTCTTTTTGATGCTTTACAAGATCACTCGTTCTTTCGTTTTTTTTTTTTTTTAACCAAAAATGCCTGGGTGGAAGACTTTTTTGAATATTATGTTAACGGATTGACTTCAACTGAGGAGTTGCTGTTGATTTTTCGAACGTATTTGGAGCGGGAGAGTGTAAGGGAAGCACCTTGACGATTAAGCCTGCTCTATGGGAGATTTTCCCTGGATGACATGAGCGAGGATGATGTACTATTTTCGTTCCGATTTAATAGAGAACATGTACATTTACTCCAGAGGCTCCTTCAAATTCCCGCAGAAGTTACGACAGATAATTACGCTTGGAATCAAAATTGATTTGTTTGTAACTTCTTACTTAGCGACTTGGGAAGTACATACTCCAGAAAAGGAATGTACAGCAGGGATTCTGGGGTTGCAGTTAGACAGTTTTTATAATAGCGAATTCCTAAATGACGCTGTTAGGCTCTTTAAAAACTCGCACAGTTGGCGAGAGGCTCACTCAAAACAAGTTGTTAGTTCGTAGGTACTAAATACCGAAATCTTTGAGTTTTCTTAAACTGTAAAGTACCTAATAAAATGATGTTGAATCAAAATGAGAATTCTGCTCTCTCTTGGCATGAAATTTCAAATTAGCAATTTCAGAAATCAAATTTTTAGGTAGAAATGTTGATGCGAAGCGGTTTACAACTAGGTTATCCCGATGGCGGGTTACTTTGCGATAGGGACGAAAGATACGTTCGTTCGGATCGCCTCGGTGGCATTGTAACTTCCGTAAAGATACCACCGTCGTATTGCAATAAGACCAATTGTATTGGCGGCGCATGCGCAGTCGCGCGTTTGTATCGCGATACGGTTTTGTAGCGGTGTTGGCGGATCTCCTTACAACTCTCTATTGACAGATGCGTCAGTACTGTAGAAGCAACGGATTCCATCCAATTCTGTGATGGATATGATGGTTCAGTTACCTCGGGCCGTCACAAGTAGTGACTTACATTGACTGATTGAACCTCCAACACTGAATTACTAAGATTTTGTGATTATATATGTTATTTATCAGTGATTACTTTACAGAAATACATTATGTTTGGGACAAGTTTCATTTGGTTTGGGAATGGCTTCATTTGATATGGAAAAAGTGTAATTTGGTCTAGAAAAAATTTCGTTTGACTTGGAAATGCTATATTAAGTTGGTGCACAAGTGTTGAGTTAAAACGTACAATTGGAAACTGTTTCCCAAATTTAACATCGACAAATAAAATGTTTTAAGGCGGAGATGGCTCTGAAGTCTGAAGGGTTTTCTGACATAGATCAACACACGTTGGCCTCCGTTCTTTCGCGAGAGACCCTCAACTGCAAAGAGACTCACCTTTTTGAAGCGGCCCTCGCTTGGGCATCGGCTGAATGCGGGCGGCGTGACCTTATTGTGACTCCTCAAAACCAAAGAATCGTATTAGGTACATTTCTTGATAATATGTTCTCAAGTTACCTACATTATTAATGAGTAAGTGTTAAGAAATAATTCATCCAATAATGCAAATAGCTTCTGGTAGTCTAGTTGGTACAACCTAGTGTTAAACAACCAAACTCTGCATCGTCTTGGATTGCCAGAACAGGCAATTGAATTTGTTGTCTAATTTCTTTGTCGGTTTTACTTACTTGTTTGATTATACGTATTAAAATGAAAATTTTGTCCATAAGATGGAATAAAACGTGATAATAGATGCGAAAGTTACCATATTTACTTGAATTCAAAGGAAAAATTACCATATTCTGCATTTACCCAACCACAAACTTGTTCTAGACTTTTTCTGTGCCTTGTTCTTTTAAAAATTGTATGGCCCTTTTTGTCTGCACTACCTGATTTGCATTGACTGATGGGCCTGCGGTATTTCAAATCGAATTCATTAAAAGCTTGATTGAATGGTACTTGCTCAAAAAAGAATGTAATACATTTACTTAAACCTACCTTCTTCTTCAGGTCACTCCCTTTATCTTGTGAGGATACCCACGATGTCGCTGGATGAATTTGCCAATGGGCCAGCTCAAGCGGGGATACTAACTCGGGAGGAGACAATAGATATCTTCCTCCACTTCACCGCTCTGATCAAACCGACTCTCGAGTTCCCCATAAAACCTCGAGTGGGCCTCAAGGCGCAAGTACGTTGTGAACGTCATCGTTTTTGCTTTTCTGGTTTATGACAAGGAAGTGATGGAATGATGTAGTTGCCCCTTCAAGGGTTGAGGCAATTAGCCTGCAACGCTCAGAGGATATCCCTTTGAAGCTAAAAGCTCCAGGTTATGCACTGACGTAGTGGTTACAGGAAGGGAGCACTATCCATGCCCATCCAGGACAATATTTCGGTATTTACAATTATTTTTGAATACGTAGATGGAATTTTTACTTATTTGTTTCTTGTTTTAGGTTTGTCACCGGTTCCAGTCCTGTGCCTACAGATGCAACCAGTGGCGGTATCGTGGCAGATGCGATTCTATTCAGTTTTCTGTAGATAAGCGTGTCTTTATTGTCGGCTTCGGTCTTTATGGCTCGTCCAACGGTGCAGCTGACTACTCAGTTCGCATAGAGTTGAAACGCCTCGGTCGCGTCTTGGCGCTGAACGACACCAAATTCTTCTCCGACGGCTCCTCCAACACCTTCCACGTCTATTTCGAACATCCAGTTCAAGTGGAGCCGGAAACCTTCTACACAGCATCGGCTGTCCTGGACGGCGTTGAGCTCTCCTACTTCGGGCAGGAAGGCCTCTCTGAAGTCACTGTGAACTCCGTTTCGTTCCAGTTTCAATGCTCGTCGGAATCGACTAACGGAACGGGGGTGCAAGGGGGTCAGATCCCAGACTTGATTTTCTACGGACCTGCTCCGCCTCCCCCACCACCTCCAACAGCCTTGGAGGAGTCTCGGGCATAACCTAAGTGCTCTTCCTGTCTACTGCTGTCTTCATACTCACGTGGTTAAAAGACTTTTATGCTTTTTGTATCGGTTCTCTCTATTATCATCACGCATTTCTAATTATTTTTGTGACACAAAAGCTTCCATCAATTGTGCTGTCTGCCTTTTCTAGTTCTTTGTGCCTTCTGTTAATCAGCTCGCCTAGTTTTGTATTTTCAAAACTTAGCCCTACGTAACTTGAGTTGCAGCAGTAAAGCAGTCTTTCAACAAATTTTTGATATTTTATGTTGTTATTGAAAATGGCCTACGATCAGGTCATTAGTGAGTGTGGATTGGTCTCTGTATCATTATTTTGAATTTTATTGCATTATTTTAGAGGAAATGAATTTAATTTTCTTTATTGTGAATGGGGTCATAGAGATGGTACCTATAACAGAAGACTCATTTATAACTGCACACTTCACGCTTCATTTGTTGGTTTCTTTTGTAGTGATCAAATAACTGTCCTCCATGACCCCAGAACTTTTTTTTTTTAAAAAATGTAGAGAGAACCGAATTTTTACTTAATTTAGAAGCTCTGATGGCTTTAGCCTTAACTGAAAACGAATTAGTCAAAAAATAGCTGTAATAGCTAAGAGGCCATCTAAACATTTAGCTGTAGTTTTTGACGCGACTCGCGTGTTGTTTGCAATTAATTTTATAAACTGTGGCAAATCATCTTCAATTCTCGAACCCCGCCAAGGTTTTAGGATCGGGAGTTAATCAATGTAGTAAATATAGGAATATTTGTTCACTATTAAGTACACAACTTTGAAAACAATCTTGAAATGTAGATGACAAATTTATGTGGATGAATTTATCTTGGAATTCTTGATAACAACCAGTTCGTTCGTTCTAATCAGCGCTCAATCGAACCCCTTTTAAAAACTATTTTTTCCCATCTCAGTTAAGAAGTGACCTGAATTTCAACGATGGGTGAATTAAGGTATTCATTGACACTTTTTTCGTGATTTTTGGTAGACTTGCTAAATTATCGAAGTTATTCTACATTTGAATAGTGGTTTTTCTTGAAAATAAATTAGAAAATGAAATGAAAATAGAAAAGAAAGTGATTTGTACTGATGAAACTGAACGCAGGGTTTTCAGTGATCATGTAGGCGTTTTGAGGAAAACTCGTGAACTGTTTGACGTATCTATGTAGGTGCTATGTAGATTTATAGTTATTTTTCATTAATATATATTAAACCCACTCATTATTTCAAACTCAGAAAGTGGAGAAGCAAAGACAAAATAGGATATAGGGTTTTAAATATCACCATCACACCATTCCACTTACAAATGAAAATAACAAGCTTTTTTTTCCGAATTATTTTTGGAAAATCCATATTACGGTTTATTGTATGTTATTGATCCGAACCTAAATAATTGGGTTGTCGTTTATTGAGAGCTTAAATCCGCCGGCACTTTTTATGTTATCTTACCTAAATTTAAGACAAAACCTGGACATTTTGCCTGTAATTGATCCCTTGTTTGAGGCAAATCAAATACGTGAAAGTGCAATTTTGTAACGTAGGTAGATTTTCTCGGCTGGGTTTCATCATTTACTGCTTAGCCGGTAAAGGAAATGTTACGAAATGACTATTGAAGTGAAATGATTGTTTTTTGAGGTGTTGTTTAGATTGTAGAAACTAGGTTAGTTTCAAAGATACCAAATAATAGTTTTTAACGTTTTGTTTTGCATGAGTTGAATAGGTATGGCGGTTTTTCGTAATTATTGTAGGAAGTTATTGAGTTATTCAAATTGGAAGAATTCTTAACATTTACTTGAAAGTTGATATTTGAAAATGTATTTTGGACTGTTCAGTTTGCAGTATTACGTGAGACAGTCTTTTTTGGGGTGAAAACATACCAGCAATGAAATGATTAAAATTCCAACTTTTGTAATACTATTTTTTTTAGATTGAGTCATTATAAATGCATTGAAAAACAAATCTGCCAAGATATGATAGGTATGCAGCTTCTTTCACGTGAACGTCATCGACTTTTGCCATGTACCTAGTAATTTTCTTTTCAATAGACCTATTTATTTAGATATCATTGAAAATAATTTGGTAAACTATTTACTAATTAGTTTCATAGTCCTTGCTTTTTTTTCACGAACACTTAATTACAACTGTGCCGTTCAACACGAAAGCAATGAAATCGGGGGCGCAAAAGTGCCTTTGACAAATTGTCGGACCCTGAAATTAATGTGCCCACTGCTCTATGCTGCTTGGCTGTATCCATTTATGCAAAATATTCCATCGGAAGCGAAATCCTGATATTGATTTGTGACTAACTTGAGATTATAATGTTGTCCCATATTGGAACTGTGTCTTTTTTTTTTCAATCAATAATTCTTGCAGTATGTAAGGAGGGGCTTTTCACATTTTTTTAATGGATTAAATTAGTATCACAGCGTGTAATAACTCCCTCATTAATTCTTGAGTATAAATAAGATTTGTAGGAGTTAGGCTTTCTTGAGTAACACTGTTGGTTTACTATTTTCAATAAGCCTTCGTAATCTTAGAGCAAACGTTTTTAATTAGTCCCCGCCCCTCCCCATTAAACTTTATATTTTTACGTTTCAAAGTGCTTAGATTCAAAATGTGCTACGTCCGTCCTCCGCACAGACCATAAAAGGCCTTAAAATTGATGTGCAAAATCCGTTCTTTCGCACAGACTTAATGTTTATACCATTGGCTATATAGGAGCGACCCCGGGCTGCAGGGACAAAAACCTCTTCCCCGCCATCAGGTGGCAACACTGCAGCGGACCCTTTAACTCGGCCGACTATCCCTCATTAGCAGCAGTAAAGCCCTTTCAATCTCCCCCTCTTGACGCAAGACGTTTTAGTTGCTTTTGTTGAAAAATGTAATTTTTTGTGAGATTCAAAATGTTCTCGTCGTTCTGAGGAAAACAAGTCTAAATTTTAAATCATTCGGTTCAGGAACACCTTATCAAACAAGTGCGTGGCCGTATTGCAACAGTGTAATAAATTGCAAAAAACGCTGCAAATTTGATTACACATGGGTTTATTATTCTTGTGTCGAACTTTATTACACTTGAACTCATGTTTCTTTGATCCTACCCTGTCAGATGGGATGGGGCTCGAAAAAGTACGGAAATAATGTCATTTTGCCCCATGAAAATGGATTTCTTTGCTCTGGGTCAATTGCACAGGTTTGGGACCCACTCCAATCGCTTCAGCGTCCAAAATTACATGGAACACGATACCCCACCAAGGGAAAAAACGCATTTTTGTTTGAGTTTGACGAAAACCGCCATTGCGTATTTTTACATAACGTCTAGGTATGTTTTTCCAGTTCAAATTTATACTCGTTGTGTCCCTTTTTTCATGTACATCACGATTCTGGTGATGGCATGATCGAATTAACTATTAGATCACATTTGAATTGCGTAAGACGTAAGTACCGCACCGTAATTAGGGTCCGATGCGAGCCATCAGTCCACTACCTGGAGGCTCGGATTTGAGCGGCGTTGCCAGACCCAGAGGTCTTCAGAAAACCGCAGGGTCGCTCCTACGTGGGCAAGAGTATAGTTAGTCTCAACTTCTAGCCAGCCCAATCACTCTACCCTTATAGATAGATAAAAAACGTGTTTATTCGAGGTTTTTACTGACATAGGCAAGTGGGGTCTCATTCTCAAGTAATTTTGAGCGCCTAATCGATTGTCAAAAATAATGAACCTATAGAGATAGTTTTCTGCTTCTTTTTCTAATTGTTTGACTTGGGTTACAGAGGAAATTAAACATAGTTCCTTGAAGACCTTGAAGATTTTACGGAGTATAATAAATGGTTGCAAATGTTTTTATGCACGTTGCACTTTGTCTATAGAATGAATGGATGTGTGGCCAATACGTCGTTAGCAAATCCATCTCACCAGTTGTGGCAGATATTCTAGTGACAGGGAAGCTGAGATTAATTCGGAGCAATAATATTCCATCTTATTTATTTCATTTAAAGTAATTAACTAAGAATGGCTTGCAGAGAGAGGTTACTTGTTCTAGATTAAAAACTTTGAAATTAGAACTCCATTTTTGACGAAATAGACCCTCAGTATGGTTGCATCAGGAAAATCTATCAATGATAAATGTCACGCGACACTGAAATATGTAAGTTTATTATGTCACTACCAACCTAATAGCTTGGGTCGATATTAAATTGAATTGAATCAAAATTAATTGTAAACAAACCAGATAATGCCGACAGAAACTACAGTGTATGTTGTCTTTGAAAATTGCATAAAGATTATTAAATAAAATCGATCACAAGTTTTACAATCACAACCGTCCAGATTTCTCACATCTTTTTATAAACTTCCCGTTTTGAAGGGCCATTTCGTATACACTGAGGAATTATCATGTTCTGGGTGATGAGCTAGTAATAAATTAAAACATTCTGCGTAGACGCAGTTACCATGAATGTTCATACTTATAAGCAGTATAAAACCTCATGTACCTAATAAGAAAAGGGAATAGTGATAGGTCGGTATTCAAGAACCGTGGTCACGTTTCTTTAGAAATAAGTTCATCAAAAAATTAAGAAGAGAATGAGTAGTGCGCTGCCGTACCTAATGCTGATTCATTGACTGTCATACAAAATTATCAAGAAATAACTAGAAATGAGAAATAAACCCATGAGGTTTTTTTGATTAAAACTCAGGTAACACACTACATATGGCCTAAACAAACCAGGATTCCTCCTAGATTTAAGGTTTTGGGAGAATTATAGCATTTATGGGATTCTAATATATCTAACAACATCGGTCTGCATAATGTTCAGTGGCAGCTTAATTTTCCACTATAAAATTAGTAAAGAAAACGACATTTGAATAAATTATATGAGTTACTTAGAGTGGATTAGGTACTTTGAACAAAATATGCGACCTTTGTAATATCAAGAAACAATATAGTTGGAGAATTCAAAACAATAGAGAGCTTAGAGTACAGGTACAGGTGACAATGGCATAGGAATTAGAGATGGGCAGATCGAAGAAAAAGATCGATCTCTGGAGATCGATTAATCGAAAATTTTCGATTCTCAAGATCGATTAATCGGACGTAAAAGATCGATCTTTAGTCAGTTCGATTCATCTAAACTGAATTTCCCCCCTACGGATAGTACCGTAGTTTCTATTGTTGGCTATAAGTAGGTTACTAAAATATAATGCTTACTTATTTCATTAACAGTAAGAGACTCCAGCTTTACAGGCAAGTGAGGCAGGGAGGAACAAAGGTATGGAGTGGCAAGGGAAAATGCGCCTCCGACTTTCAACTGATATTTCTCCTCTAATATGGCACTAAGAAACCTAATTGATATGGCATTTTATTCCTAAAAGACCGATCTTACCATTCACGAATTTACATTTTCCAATAATTCGATAAGTTGTAATGAAAATACTAATAAGATTAGGTGATCAACGACAATACGGCATATCCGCTGGTTAGGTTAAAGCGGACACAGTGAACAGAAGCTCAGTAAAACGCCGCTAAAACAGAACAGTCGTCTTGCGCGAAACGGTATAGATTGAAATTGGAGATTGAGGAGAAAAGATCGATCTTCTACAAAAATCGACCTACATCAGATCGATTCAAAAATCGATTAATCGGAACAAAGATCGATCTTTTCTTAGGTCGATATATTTTGCCCATCTCTAATAGGAATCGTACATTTCATATTGTATATAGGTCGTATGTCATCATTTTAACAATGAAAGCCGCAAATCAACCTCAAAGGAAATGCCTAGGTGCCAACACTTTCTGTTGTCACTGTATAAATTATGGGTTTTTTTACTCAACCGAAATTGGGTGCACTAATTTGTTGTAATCACTCCAGTTCATCTCAAATATTAAGCCTCGAATGGTCAAGTTCGTTTACCAGTCTACGAATCGCACCGGGCATATCCTTAACAACATGGGTTCACGCTGACTTACGGAAGGTCTTTAGGAGAGGATGTCTTCTGTATTCAATGGATGACGCGCATAAAGTTGGAGGAAATGCTCAAAGCAAAAGGTAGAAGTGAAAGCTTTTGCTCATGAGTAAAACCTCTGAGGTAGAGCATTTGCTCCATTCCTGTATGAAAAAGAGAAACCTTTTAATTCAGAGCAAAAGCTCAGAAACTAAGCTTTTATTCATGGTTAACGACCAAAACACTACTCGTGGTTGTCGCGTCAGGACGGTTCGTAGAATCAAATTATTTTTTTCATCAATTAAATTCACACAAAATTTATGTGTTCTAAGCCATTCCTCTTCGCACTCTCCTAAATCCTCCTGTCCTTGAGGGAAGCGGATCCGTATGAGCTTGCTCTGTTATTTTCTTTCCGAACATTACCACCGTACGGGAAACAGTACTTTGATGTGCGTCATGATCTTCCCCCTTATTATACTGAGAACCTCGATCAGAGAGATACCTCAAAACATTTTTCATTTGACTTGAGTGCACCACCTCGAGTCTCGCCCCTATTCCCAAGAAAATGGTCTGCTAACCACTTCACATTACGTTCTTCTAAACGATACAACGATTGCAAATCCACAGAGCGACACTCTCACTTTCAGTTCGAACACCCACAAACGAAGCCATGTCTGGCGATTAGGTATCGTAAGCTACGTTTGCCCCCACCCTTGCTCCGATTTTTTGAGCATTTCCTCGAGTAAATTCTTTTTATGCATAGCAAATCAAGGAAATGCTCAGGATTTACTGAGCTTTACATATCTTGAAGTAAAAGGTAGAGCTCTACCTTTTATTTTCACGCATATCAATTGAGTATTCCCTCCATTTCTTCAAGTAAAAGCAAACGCAGCAAGCAGTTTCTTGTTACACCTTGTAATGCCATGAGAATTCGACAGAAGTCGCCAGGCCAAAGATGAAACGGAACTACGAACTTTGAAGATGATCAAATCACTCACAAATAATTCGGTTCATATGCTCGCTGTTAACATTTTGGTTAGTAGAAAACCCATTACAACCATCCACGAAAATAAATTTGCAATTAATCAAAATCAATAGAGTAAGTAATTAGCTTTGCTGTCTTGAAACATTTTCTAGTCGAGCGGTGGGTTTAATTAAGAATTTGTATGTATCTTTGACAAGAGATCACATCTATATAATAGCGATCATAAGGCATTCGGTTCCTATTGGCAATCACCCAAAAGATGAATTATTGAAAACAAATCTCAATAAAATAATTTCAAGCTTACAAGAATATAGTGCATTTACAATTAAAATAAATTGATATCGATGGATCTACAAGCAGAATCCAAGATCACAAGACGCATTATGGTTACCCACTTGATAAAAATATATCCGTAATTTTCTGCAATTTTCATGATGTTTCCAAAAAATATAGATAATCAACTCAGCAGAGTTTAAACTCATACCGACACTATAATTCTCTCCAATACTTTTAAACGTAGAGATCGATTCAGAGATTCATATCTCACGACTCCTCCCAGGAACTCTAGCTGGTATTAAAGTGGATTGGTGTTTGGCTCAGAAGGTGCTGCTTGTTCAGCAAACGTAATGTTTGCATCTTACTTGCCAGCATTACTTAATGTAACAAACTGGAGCAACATTCATGAAAAGCTCAGCTTTACCTGTGCACTTTTACCTTCAAAACTGATCAGTGATTTTAGACGAAATAGTTTTCTTTTTGACTCTGTTTCTTCGTTTTGCATTGACCTCACCAACTAAAAATGGCAAGAACTAGGTTCAGAGATAAAACGTCTCACGTTACATGGTCACATGGGACAGATAGACCTTCCCAGCATTCCACTTAACTGGAATGCACCTCCACACCATTTTCCAAATTCCAACTCAGTATGTCAGTATGTTTCTTGTCTGCAATTATAATCCAGGAGTACATCGAGAGAAAAATGTCGATATTAACTTTGGTAACAGTGAAGAATGATAAACACGAAAGTAGCAATTAGAGTAAACGGAAGAATCCATCAATTAAGTATGGGTAATTAGCATACATCTTGTATTATCCAATCATACCGCCATTTCCTTATTGAAAATTACTTTTCCTTTATTCATAAAACCTATTAGATCATTTATAAGAATATAATTTACAATCCGCATACACTTTTCAACTGTGGTAATAACTTTACAGTAGTTTCAATACGGGGAGGGGTTACATTTCAACGTTATTGGTTATCAAATATTGATACTATCAATCTCTAGAGCAGACAGTGAAAGATGTTCGAAGGTGAAAGCAGAAATTTGGAGCAGAATCTGGAAAAATCTATATAAAAGGGAATTCCAAGTTATTCAAAATACGTTCTAAAGTTCGAATACCACACTCTTCTTCCTCTCTTTACAATTATATTTTCAAATTGGAGGAGCGTATGATATGTTCATTTTTCTCTTTTGGAAACGTTTCGTCCCGCTATGGGGTCTTCTTCAGTTCTGTCATTATATTGTATTAAAGTATGTGTATCCAACCAACATCATAGGAGTCAACTACTACTGCTACTCACAATGAGTAGTTTCCCATTTATTTCCTCATGAATTATGTTACAAAAAAAAAAAAAAAAAAAAAACTCTCTACTCCCTTCTGGTTTTTCAATGATTTTATACAAAAGGGGAGAATCACTCCAACAATAACATATGAGAGTTAACTACTATGATGTTGGTATACTTTAATATAATATAATGACAGGACTGAAGAAGTCCCCATAGCGGGACGAAACGTTTCCAAAAGAGAAAAATAAACATATTATACGCTCCAATTTGATGTCTTGAATGAAAGTGGTCACACCACAACCAACAACCATGACTAATTATATTTTCCTCAAAGAAAGAAGTGTTAAAATCATTTCATCCAGGGCACGTAGATTTAGTAAGGGAACGAAAAATAAAAAATTCATCTCCCATACTATGGGCAAACAATGGCGAATTCTTTCACTCACATGTGTAAGCATTCAATTATACCTCACAAACAACTAAACAATTTTCTTGAGCTGCATCATAAGTCTGCTGAATAAGAGTGCTGAGCTCGCAAGCCTCGTTTTTTCCAGTGTTAGGAAACTAGTGATTCAATTTAGAACAAATAAATTGGATTTTTTGACCAGTGGCTAAAATTTCATTGTAAAGTAGAATATTTTTATTTTCAAAGTTTTTTTTGGCCAATAAATACAAGTACTCACTTCAGCTATTTTCCTATCACAAGTAGAGACCTGCTTTCTTCGTCACAATACCTCTGCATCGACCATATCGTCAGTAAACGTTAACACTTACTTAGCTGAAGTGCTGCGTTCAATAAGATCCAAATAAGGTAATATTGCGCGGTATACATTTTTAAACAAATGAAAAACTGAACTGCTAAACTGTACTTTTCTTGCAAAACAAAAAACTAAAATATTTTATTGTGATCGCTCTTCCACCCCCCCTCCCCCCCCATTTACGTAAGCAGATGTTACCAGCCATACCAATTTTTGGCTTAAATATTCGTTTTTTCGAATATAAGACCACCATTTTGCGATTTTTTGCATGAATTTGACTATTTTCTCTTCCTTTTTTCCAAATCTTTCTATAGAATTGGTGAGTGAATCGGTTCAAATCCTTTTTGTAGAATTAGTGATCACCCAATTGGAAAGCATCATATTATATCAACTGTCCACGTAGGGATTTCAAAGAGAACAAGAATTAACTATGGGGTGGACTGGAGGGAACTGGGGGACTGCATAGGAAAGAGCACATCTAGTTACTTGCTCATTGTGTCAAAGTGGTGGGCGTCTTCTAGCCTGAAGGGTTCGTGGATACCAGTCATATGGAAAATTATTAAAGGCTACCATATGAGCAAATATTTTAAACTGTTTTTTAAATTTAGAAATATTTATTTCAACACTTCGGGATATGGTAGATTCCAATTCACGCAGTTATCATTCTTACTCATTTTCAGAAATTTTGATTCCTTCGTGACATTCTACACCATCATGCAATGTCATTACATAATTAGATTCTCTATATCTTACTCGAGATTAATCCTGAAGGGTACGGTAGTGAATTTTAGACCTACTCGGGCGAGTGCTACAGTAACCAACGATTGTCTATGTCGCCTCCAAAAATAGATAACATCTACGGCAAAGCTACAAAGCACCTAACCTGCCGACTCATATTTTGTTGGAATGGGGCGAAAACGGTATATTTGAAGAAGCTAGGTGGGTGACTTTATTCGACTTGAAGGAGCGAGGCAAGTTCGGCGGCAGTAGTTACGGGAAGTGTGCACGTTCTCCCACGGCAGAAATACGCCGCCTGCCGCTCACCGACGGCTTTCATCTTCGCCAAAGCAGCATTTTTAGAGCATAGAAAGCTTCCAGGATCGTCCGTTGTAATGACGATTATTCCGGGTAGGCTCGACTTCCTGGCAACAGCTACCAGCTCAGCAGTCTCGGAGTTAGAGATTTTTCCAGTAACTGCCACCTGTTAATCAACAGTGTTAAAGGTGAACCCAGGGAAGATATAAACGGTTGTGCAATTAACTGATGGAGGCTATATTTCAAATCAATGCGTACATGCTCAATGAACGAGTATGGAAATATATCATTCAATTCGTATTCGTCGATATGGTGAATCAATCTTAGCCAACAATATACAAGCGGGTAGTCAACAATATCACAAAATATGCTGCTTTGCCACTACTTAGTCATGAAAATGAAGTCACTTTGATAACTATGATATGAAGTCAGTCGAGTTGACAAGGGTGTAAGAGCAAGCTAAAAACGAAGGAGAGAACTGACTCTGGATTCTGTTAACCGAAAAACGGGAAAGTTTTGTTTGGAGGGGAAGTGAAGAAAATCTAGAGTGGGGAATCGTAGGGAGCAGAGAGGGGGATACTGGAAACCAATCAGGGACGGGGTTACAACTACCCCGGGGAAACCCCAGGTGCTAGGGGGGAGAGTAGTTTTCCAGAAAACGGGTGGCTTGGGAAAAACCTATGGCACAAAGCAGCTTGGGGAATTTTGAGTCCATTAAAGGCTTTAAATACTTTAACATAAGAACGGAATTCATGACAATGAGGTAAAGGCGGCAAGTACGGTCACCGTTACCTGCAGGTCTTGAATGGAAGTCAAATCTGGTTTTCAAGAGGTAATGGCCCCAACACTGAAAACTCTTCGCGATCCAAAAATATTTCAGATACATCTGAACAAACAGTATAGGTAAATACTTAATTTTTTGAACTCTGCTTGCTTTCAATATTACACCATTCGCAATTGTTGTTTATAAGTAGCGAGAGTGACTTTATAGAACACGTCAATGAAAGACGATTCAGTCCTCTTTTAGAAAAACTCCTTCTTCCCCACCTCCAAATCGTAAAAATGAGCCAACAACTACGGATTGTGTAACTCTCTCTCCCTAGCATACGTGTATATCTCAAAAGAACACAAATTTCACCACAATCCTTTTTTGAGGAATACTTAAAAGCGGCTTACAAAACTATGACTTCTGAACCCCCAAATATGCATTTAAAGAGTTGATTTTTTCATGATGTCTTACTCGTGGGTATAGAATTATATTAGGGCGCCTAATGCCAGTAATGACAGGACTGCGACAAACCTGGAACGCAAGCAGAAATCGTTCCACGATTTTCAAATTCAACCCTCAGAACTAAGAATAGATAGATTGGCTCTGCAAATGAGAGGTAAGTAATAAGCAGGATTGAGTCGTTTGTTTCACAATTTAAAGCTGAGAAAGTGGATGAGATTGATTTTCTTTGCATATTGGTAATTGAAATTTGTATTTGGCTGAGTTAAGGATATTTTTGTCTCACATTCCTTCGTGGTTGCCCCTTACAGTCTCGGTCCATCCCCGGGGTTTCACAGCAGGAGCCGCCACTGGTTAGTATACTTAATAGGGATTTTCCAACCGACCTGCTACGAGCAGGTTCGGGGCATGGCAGTGTAGGTTACTTTCTGCTCGGGACCACTGCGGTGTACACACGGAATTACACTGGGTTGGAAAATGAAATGAAAGTCCCAGAGCAACCTTACGGGAGGATAACCCTCGAACGTGAAACCTTCCTCATCTCACATGGTTTTTTTTCACATTTTTATCTCGGGAGTATTACTAATTAGTAATCACAGTATTAATACTGTATTTTCCAGTTTCCTTTTTTCCCACTATAATAATATAAAATAATTAGCTCCTCGGCTGAAATATCTAGGACCTCTGAGTCTGACAAAGAACTTTCGCTCGAGGATGAGGATGGAACATCACCAATGAGTTCCAAGAACTCCATCACACTGAAATATAAGTACGAACAAACCGCACCAACAACAAAAATGGAATGAGGAAGGTTAGACTTTTGAAGAGGTTACCCTAGGTTTCCTGCTCAGAGCAAGTTACTCCGACCTCAGGATGGAGTACCCTGGGGGAGTCCCGAGCAAGTTCCCTGGCCAGTTGGAATTCAGTGCAAGTTGCCCCGAAGTTACACTGGCGGCGGTTGGAAAACGCCTCATCCTGCTCCCTCATTAGTGCGCCTGCGCTCTTCCACTGGTGTAGCTCGGAGCAAGCGGTTGGAAAATCCCTAATGTCAAGATGCCAATATCAATTCGTCTAGAGAAATTGTATACCACTAACCTGTGAAGGGGAATCATGGAACAGCATCAGCGCTGAAACCATTTCAGGCAAGACGATGGGAACACGCGACAGTCTCCCAGTGAAGGATGACAACAATTTTCCTGCTTTCTCTTTTAGTTCGCCGCAGTCAAATAGAACCGACAATCGTATGAGGTTATGCGCCGCTACAGAATTCCCGCTAGGCTCTGCGCCATCCATGTCTGCAACAACAATCATTTCATTAGCCACAGCTCAATACTTTTACTGACTAAACTGAAATAGTTAGAGAAGTTCATGAAAATTATGTTCAGTTTATACTATTTTTCAATGATTATTCATCCAGACTGGTTGATCATATCTTATCAACCAACTTGATTTGCGTTTTTAGTCATCACATCTCCCCGACATATTGGAGCCAAGTACTTATTTAAATTCATAAGTACCCACAGAAAAAATTACAAAGGGATAGAACCATATTTTTATTAAGGAAGTAGCATGTATTGGTTTATTATCATAAACCATTGTAATCGCTCTTGAAAAACAAAATTTTAACCTCCCCTGAAAATTTCATGGTTTACGTTTCAAAGGGTGTAGAATCCAAACCTGCAATAAAAATTTTTCCGTCCGTCCGCCGTACGCACGATTTCTCCCAAACGGCTGGAGCAAAAAATTTGAAATTTTCAGGAAAAATCGATGTTGGTCCGACAACGCCCCAATTCTCGAGCCAGCTCTCTCACTTAATTTAAAGTGCCCTTTAAGGTTGTCAAAATTTTGTAAAATCCCTAAAAACCTCAAAAAAAGTCAAAGCGGCCTAAATTTGGACTCTTTTTGAAGAAATTTCCATGAGGAATCGAATGAGCCCTTTTCCAGGTCCGTAGCTCAAACCATTCCCGATATATGGCCCGATTTATGGTGCCAACATTTGCGTTATTTTGGTTTATTATTGTTTTTGTTTTGATTGCAGTAACCTAGTGATGTAGTGAACGTGGATACTGGAGTGAACTCCTAAAAGGGTTTATAGCCGATACACGGGTTGAAAGTATTCTGATAACCATGAAAAAAAAAAAAAAAAAAAAAGAAAAAAAAACGCTGCAAATTCTTTCACTGGGGCTTATTCTTTCGCCGCAAATTATTCAATTGGCTTGCGTTCATGATTTAAATTTCTACTAAGCTTAGGAGTGTGCGTGTTTCACAGGTGATAGAGGGATTATTGAATTTCAGGAGGCACACAAATATGATCAACTGATCAATCCAAATTGGTATTTTGGTTGAGAACAGATTTACGTGCTCTATGCATATCTCCTGAAATTCAATAATCGCTCTATCACCTGTGAAACAGGGACACCCCAAAGCTTAGTAGAAATTCAAATCATGAACGCAATCCAATTGAATAATAAACCCCAGTGAAAGAATTTGCAGCGTTTTTTCTTATTCTGATCACAAAATACAGCTCATCTGGAGCTCGGATTTCACGATTAAACTAAACTTGGGGTCATCACAACACGGTTCAACTGAGATACCGAAAGATCATTATTTATTTCAATTCATTAGAGTCAAAATTAAATCAATAAATCTCACATTTCTCTGCAATTACGTAATGATTCATCACCGTTGCTCGAATACAATCTAACCTCTGATAACCTTAAAATCTGAAATTAATCACAACAACTAGCTCGAGACTTTAAAAGAAAATAAAGAATGAATTATGGTTCATACGAGTCTGTCCTTTCTACTTGCATGATTCGAATTGGCCGCAATAAGGTTGGGGCAGGTAGCAGGAAGAGTCAGAAAGCCATCAAGTTTTCAATGATTTGGACTCGTGATCATTCTAACAATAAAATTGTTATTTGATGTTATTAGAGGAATCCATTATAGAGTTCAGATAAGCTAAAGAGCGATTTTTCTCCAATCGTGAACAAATGTTAGGAATAGCCGAAATCGTAGTAGGTATTACAAATTACTAAGTGCAAAACCGAGTTTACGGTTTTGGAAACAGTATCTTGAATGTTCATAAGCTTCCAAGAATGCAAAACACTTCCTGCAACCATAAAAGCTTGACATGTGACTCTTTTATTCTAAAACCTCAATCCAGCTTAAAGTTATATTTCTATTATTATTATTTATATTTACTTATTAGAGATGGGACTGGAACACCAGATTTTCGGCCAGCTTCTGGGACCAACATGACATTTACGGCCTAGCGTTCGATTTTAAATTTTCAGAGTATGCAGTGCAGGAAATGCTTCAGCAAGTAAAAAAATGCGATAACATCTAATTCTGATCTGATTTGAGTTATTTCATTTTGATTCTGTACGCCTCAGCAATGGTAGGAACCCTCTTAAATGATTAAGATCTGCGTGATCCTAGGTACCAACCTAATATCTACCCAATTTCTCTCTTCTATCGTGCTTAAAGCACGGCTAAGCACATAAAACACCAAAATAGGTTTTAGTTTAGGGATATGAAGTTAGGAAACACAATATAAAAATCATACAACCGCCCAAGAAACTGTACTTATAGGATACGGTAAGATACGGGATTTATTGTACACACTACAATAAATGACACTTAGTTTAATCCTCAACGCACTCCGGGCAGTGTGCCGAAATTCCACTGCTGAATAAAGTTCTGATTGAACAAGATGAGCCTAAAGGTCCTCGAGGTTAGATTTTCGTTCAATTTGCCAATACAAGTGTTTAATACATTGAAAAATTTCGAGCCAACATGGTGGGGATAGCGATGAAGAGAGCAGTAGAGACTCTATTGAGTGACATTTTTTCTCGGCCTTGTTTTGCACTCCTGGGTTTTTTTTTTATTATACATTTTTTATTGCACCAAGTAATAACTTATGAACAATATTATTCTGACTAAAATTCTCTACATAATTATTGGGACTCAAGATCCATTACTCCAGTCCATGTTCTTCTGAGGTTCGACACATTCACTTCCTACACAAGCTCATGTGGTTTTCTGCGCTTAAGGCGCCTAGTTAGGTCTTGCACATCAAGTAGCTTCACAGCTTCTTCATTGACATGACCCCGTAGTCTGACTAGATGAGCGGTAGCCCTCTGTTTGATTATTTAGTCTATGCTGTCCACTTCCAGTTCGCGATGAAGAGCATCGTTTTGAAAGTACCAATGCGCGTCTGTGATGCACCGCAGTATGGTATTCTGAAAACGCTGGATAATCAGTCTACTGGTTGGAGCTGTACAGCCCCACAGCTGTGCTCCATACGTCCAAACCGGCTTAAGTACTTGATTATACAGAAGCAGCTTGTTACCAATGGTCATGGAGGATTGCCTGCCAATAAGCCAGTACATTTTTTCTAAGTTTTATCACCAGTTCGGCCTTCTTCTTTTTCACATGTTCTTCCCACCTGAGCTTGGCGTCAAGCGTCATGCCCAGGTATTTGGCTTTATTCGCGTAGGGAATGGCCATGTTGTTGAGGTAAAGTGGGATGTAGTTGATTTTCTGGTTGGTGAAATCAACATGCACCGACTTCGCCTCATTTAACCTTATCCTCCATGTGGACGTCCAAGGACTGATTTTGGAGATAGATTTGTTGAGTTTGATGATTGATTTGTCATAGCTGTCTCCAACTGCCTGGATAGCAGTGTCGTCAGCGAACGTTGCTGTGACGTTTCCTGGGAACTCTGGTAAATTGCATGTGTACAGGAGGTATAGGACACTCCTGGGTGAGGTGAATATTATTTCAGCTGATTAAAGACATTGCGTCAAGTAGGAATGGTATACTTGCCAGAAAGAGTTAGAATGTGTAATTGAGCAAAAGAACCTCTGCATGTTTCGTGCAAATCAAGGTCAGCTGGGACTCTGGCCAGTTCCTGGAAGATTCCACCGAACGACAAGATTTTCCCTACAACTGTAGGACAGCCTAATAGCAAAACAAGCATACTAACATCAAGAATACATCTTTGAGATTATTCCCTATCAATCATGAGCGCTCTTGAATTGAGCTTCGGATCAAATGTCTCCCCGTGGGACTGCTATGAAAGACGGATGTCCAACAACAAACCTAAAACATTTCCAGATTGGTCGAGACAAATCCATCGAAATAAAAACCCAGGACTTAGGTTCTATCTTCATTCAGCAGCAGGGCTCTAGCTAAACACCACTTTTCAATGTCAAGCACTTCTCCCAGTCGTACTTAACTCTATAAAGCTAACCATAAACACTTAACATTATAAAGAAGTATCGCCAGCAAACAGGAATACACTGCTTTTCACCTAACAGATGGGCTAGGACATCAATATAAATGCGGTAACACTCCCAATGTACCTAGCTTTAATCCTTATATTCAGGCTTCATATTGCATTGACTCAGGATTCATTTCACAATGTCTAAACCATTAAAATAGATTTTTGACATCAAAAGCAGGGGAAGTATTAAGTGTGAGTTTCTTTTCTTGAAAAGTGAAAATGTAATTGAATTGCAGCAAAATCAGTGTACGTGTATTGGTCCTAGACTTCTTACCTTCTTTCATGCGGATAAGTATGCTGGAATCAGTGTTGGTCGTTGTGAAATATCCAGCAAGGCCATTGTCCCAGAAGAGTTCGTCTTGAGTTTTCTGCAGATCTTCAGCCCACTTGAGCCACTCCTGGTTGAAAGTGGCTTCGTATAAATCTATTAGACCTCGGATAACGCATGCGTAGTCATCAAGAAATCCTTCGATTGGTTTTTCTCTGAAATCAATGGATGTAATACATTTTATTTAAGGATGTAATACATACAGGCTAGTAACAATACATACCTCGTTAGATATAATCATCAGGTAAATTATAATTAATTGTTCAAAGAGCTCTTCGACTAAGAGGGAAGGACAGACTATAGGTTTCAGTTTGTTTAACTCAAAATGCAGTCTACTCAGTCCACTGGTAGTACTAACACAGCGCCGCAAAGTACTCAATAAATGTAGACCGAGATGTCCAACAATCGAGCTCACTCACTTATGAAACCAAACACTCCATGGTTCCTGCCATTGCAATCGGTAGATGTAGATGAAGATGATAACTAAAACTCTCAGTGTGGGGGTTAGGGAGCCCCCAGCACAGAAGCCTGTTGGCTTATTGTACTTTCCTGAGAGTTTTGCTTTTAATCAAGGAGATTCAGCCCCTTGGTGAGGGGTTTGAGGCCCTTGATTAGTTGTTCGCTCTGAATGGACCTCATTGGGGTTTGTTTCGTCAGTCTCCTCACATAGCCTGCACAGGGTTGTACTTCGTGTGACCCCAATGCGGCGGTGGAACCTTAGGGGTACAAAGCCGGTTATGAGGCCAACCATTGTTTTTAGTTCCCTACGGCTTTTACCTAGTAGCCAATCAGTAATTTTGGTGTTGGGTTCCGCCACCATGAGTTTACTGTGGACATGTCCTTCGATATTGAGCCATCTACTTGTGGTTTGTTGCTTGACCCACATGTTGATGGTCCCTCTGAAGGCGGTTTTTGGTATACCGACTGCCGGCTCAGGGCCTACAAATGGGGTTCGGGAGCCCCTTCTTGCAAGCTCGTCAGCCTTCTCGTTACCAGGTATTCCTTTATGCCCGGGCACCCATTCCAGGCGAACCCGGTTGTGTTTGGCCAGGCTTTTAAGGGATTTCAATCGGTGGTCTGGAACCAACTTTAGAGCACTGCAAATCTATTAGTATCAAAGCCAATGGCTCGACTGTGAATAATCCTACTTTCAGGAAGCTGCTATGATTTACACACTGTTAAATATGAATATTTTTTGTAAATGGTGACAGTTCGAAGGAATAAACCAGCATTAGATCACTCCTGCCCAACCACAACGGGCATTAGATGACAGGCGGAACTTTTATGCATTGAGTTTGGAGTTTCCTCATTCATTTCCAGCCATGAGATTCGCTCGGGATGCTTATGCTGCGACTTCTGGTCCACAACATTCCACAACTTTGGTAATAAGGACCCACTATTCTCAATATAGTAATATTGAACGAATGCAACACCGCACTTGAGGAGGCCAAGTGCAGTGAACCTTCGTTCAGCCTATATACTAACAAACAATAGTCTATTCTTTTCCAACAAATCTCGGATATCAATCTCCTCATCTTTTATTGCATTTGTACTTTCAGCAAAAACCAATGTTAAACAAATTAAAATAATCAAAAAGTTCAACGTAAACAAAGAGATGGGCTGCAGGGGAACTGGGTGCCGAGATTCCCTAGCGCCTAGACTTGTTAGTTCGGAGCGCCATCCAATAGAACCTCTAAAATAATTGTCGAACAGAAATTAAGAATACAAGATATCCACATAAACGCATTTCTGAAGACTTACATTTGTTTTACACTCGATCCTTGTGTGTAGCAGCTCCTCAGAAGTTTCTTTTCTGGAGTATACAGGTGTTCTTTGATAAAATTGGCTGCCTTCACAGCTCGATCGCTATAACTCGAGTCACCCAAGACGCATGCCGCTTTCGCGTAACCAGAAATCATCATACCTAAACAAATTTGAAGGACACATGAACGAATCGATCATTTAATGTTCGTCAGGAAACGAAATTCCACCTAATTGATTTCCACCAGTGCCAGGATTGATTGCCAAACATAAGATGAAGTAGCTGTCAGTGATATCTCTATGAACAACTGAGAAGCTACGATCTGAGGGAATTTTTAATCTTTCAAAGAATTATATTTGTGATAACGCACCATTCCAAGCTGTTATGATCTTGTCATCAAGGTGTGGTTTTGGTCGCTTTGCCCTTTCATCATACAGTAGTTTCCTTCCGAATTCCAACTCCTTCGTCAATTCCTCTTCACTCAAATCAAACTTGTCTGCAGTTTTCTTGAGCGAACCGAACACAGCTAGAACGTTTTGCCCTTTGAGCTCATTATGGGGGTCAAGATCAGGATTCACATTTCCATGCGGGAGAACGTGATAATAATCACAAAAAACCTGTAATTCGAAGAAAATAAACAATATTCTCAAGAAAATAATGAAATTCAATCTTCGCTGCAAAAAAATTGGAACAGAGTTTATATTCAAGCAAGTGTTTTATGGATGTATGGTACAAGAATCCTAAGGCAAATAGATTCAACAATGCACCTTGAAACAATGAATGTAACCAAGTTAATAATATGAATTTAAGTATCGAAAAAACATTAACTAAACAAGATAATTAAGATTGTTGGAAATAGGATTCATGTAAGAATCAATTCTTACTTCAAACAATTTGAGGTCAGGCTTGGATGCCAATGGCCTGTCCAGTAATGATACGATTTCTTGGTGAGTCCAAACGTAAAAAGCACCTTCCTTTTTAGCGCTTGAACCTTCTTCAGGGTATGAGTCTGCGTCTTCAGCACTAAAAAATCCACCTTCCTGCAGAAGTAATTTTGAGATGTGATAAATCGATTCGAAAACTGTGATTTCACGAGACAGAAGAAAAATTTGATGCTTTTTCGTTACATACCGGATGACTAAGATCACGGGACACGTAAGTGAGTATGTCTCTCACAACGTCGGCGTACTTTTCGTTTTTGGTAATCAGGTAGGCTGTGGAGTAGGTTACAGCGAGCTGAGCTTGGTCGTATAGCATCTTTTCGAAGTGGGGTACGTGCCATTTTCGATCTGTTGAATATCTAGCGAATCCCTGCAAATGATATATTCCTCTTTGAGCAATACACAACAATATTAGGCACACTGAAGCAAGACAGCAACCACCTTAATAGATCACCTGAGCAATGTGGTCATGGATTCCACCATCAGCCATTTTGTCGAGAGTGTGAAGAGCCATGCGTTTAGCTGTTTTGCCGGCTTCACTATCACCTTCTTTCATGATAACGTGAAAAAGAAAAGTGAAATTGGATGCTTGTGGAAATTTAACGGAAGGTGCAAATCCACCAAATGCAGGTTCGTATCTGAAACCGAAACTTGGATTTCATGATTTGTTAGTCTTAGGACAATACACCTTATTCAATGAACCAAACATTAAGGGCAAGATCATGCAGATTGTTACAGTTTTCAAGTGACGATGGTTTTGGCACATTTTATTTACAGCACTTCAATATAAATAAGTTTAACCTGTCCTGAAATTGCGAGACACACAACTTCCAAACATTTTCGTCTGGAATTTCGCCTCCTATAAGAGCACCAGCAATATTTACATCGAATGTCGTCGTTTGTTTGAGGAGCTCCGTTATTTTCGTACCAGTCGCAGATACTTTCTGCCTTTGATCTGACCACTAAAAACAAGGAACATGACGTTATCACAAAAAGATACAAAATGAGCAAAATCCATTCATGATTGAGACTGAACGAACTACTGACTTGTTTAGCCATGTTTAGTAGGATACTCTTGAAACCAGGTCTTCCGTACATGTCCTTGGGAGGGAAATACGTTCCACCTGAGACAGGCTTAAGATCTGGCGTCATGAACACTGACATGGGCCATCCTCCACTTCCAGAGCTGGCCTGCAAAGAACGGAATAAATAAAAACAGTTTCCTAGGAATAGTACACTTAAATCTTTAAAGAAAACCAGTCATGCATTGTGCATTGCCACTATCTAATCATCCAGTACATCTTGGCAACTTGAGTACTGTTTGACACTGAGACACATTTAAATGTCCCACCAGCTCCCGCTGTACAGAAGTATCTGTTTCACTCAGAAGTGAGCCTGTAGTTGGCTGGCTCTCTCTATACCACGATCCTCCTATTTTTCTGCACTATTTTCAGCAGAGGTGCGGGGATAATGATCAATAATTTATTCTGAATTCAAGAAATACCAAAAATGAAATCCTTGAAAGAACATCAAGGGAGCAGCGCAAATACCGCAACTAGCACTGAGACAGTCCTGTCTATATAACAAGTCAATTGAAATCGTCTCCCTGTAAAACAATATGTTGATCCCTTAGAAAACCCGATTTGATTATGAGTATTCTCCATTAATGTTCTCAACAAATATATTATCCACTAGTTAAGGAACGTGTTCATATGTACACAATGACTGGTAGTACATAGGTACTAATTAATTTTGACAGTACTTTGCATGATGGAACTGAACATCATGCTACCAAAGCTCACAGAATATGTACAAGGGCTGAAGAAGAAAAGAGTACAAAAGAGACGTATTGGATCAAGGCTTCTCAGGTTATCTTCATCAATTTTAACCCTCGATATCAATGTTGTAAGTTGTAGGCTGATTGAGAAGAGTTTCAACAGGCAAAAATCACATTTCTAGCTCTGCTTGCTGAACCATTTTGTCAATCTAACTTAATAAGAGCTACTGATATCCCCTATGAGTGATGAAGTGTACAAATCTTTTAAACTCTATCCAGGTCCAGAGTAACTCTCGACTGTCCCTCAAAGCTATTAAAATGAAACGGTAGGTCTTAAGAACACTAAGTTATGTAAGAACTTACGAGAAATTAAATTATCTACCTGTACGAAAGACATGTAAATTTTGTCTACATCTGGTCTTTCCTCCCTGTCTACTTTGATGTTCACGAAATATTCGTTCATTATGGATGCAATGTTCCCGTCTTCAAAAGATTCTCGTTCCATAACATGGCACCAATGACAGGTGGAATAACCGACGGAAAGGAAGATGAGCTTGTCCTCACGTCGTGCTTTTTCAAACGCCTCCTCACCCCATGGGTACCTGGTGTAAAAGGATTTTATTAGCCGCAAAGATATTAGATATACACATGAGCTAATGATAATTAAAGCAAAATTGTGGCTTTTATTGGTCCATACTTACCAAGAGATACATTAGGGTGATTCTCAAAAAAAGAGCAAACGTTGTGTCACTCGCTTGTTTCTTGCCATGCACACTTCCTGCAGTACTTCTAAAAATTGCCTGCACTCTATAACACTAACTCTATTGTTTAGTAAAAAAAAAATATTTTTTCACCCCACTAACTTTCTTTTTGGCATTTAAACTTTAAGATTCTCATTACCACCACCTGTAACAATCTCAATTATGGCCCAAAAGCCTAGTTTCCTGAAAGGAAGATGTTCCTCAACTTCTTTGCCACAGCTCAACATGCCCAGATATGTCATCATAATATTTTTAAATTTAAGTGGTAATCTAAAAGCATATTGGAAAGTTAGTCACTCAAAAAATCTTCGTTACCACACTCCTATCGAGAAAATTTGCAGGACCTGCAAGATGGAATCTTGTTGTGGCAACACTGATGACGTTTTTCGGACAAACCCCGCCATCTTGCCTCCAGTTAGAGCCCAGTAGCTGTCTCGAACGGTTGGACACCATATGAGTCATGTTCATTGTCCTCATTACCACAACATGGTAGTTTTTCCCAAATTGTGGCAGTAATTGTTTTGCTTGATTTTGGCACTAAAGAGGTGACATAAGACAGATTGCTTTGGTTTATGAAGATCATCCAACTCTACTAGCATTTACAAGCTCTCAAACTTCGAATTCTCATTAACACCTACCTATCACTTTCATTACCGCCAACATATGATAGCCACAGAAGAAAATTTTCAGCTTCAGGAAAGTTCCTATTGAATAAAAAGTCGACAAATAGTTATCCAACACTGATCCAGGAAGAACACTCAAAAGAAGGCGATTGAAGGTGAAATTGTTAAACTTCTGCTCAGAGGAAGTTACAATACAATGACTTTGAAGAACAAAAAATCGTATGTGAAAGCTATTGGACTCATCTTAAATGGTTTGGACAACTGACAAAAGCTAAAGAGATTTTCCCGAACCACAGGTACCGAACAAATGTACACCAGAATGTCTTGAACTTGAAAAGTGTCTTGAAAAATCAAAGTAGATTGTTACAAGTTGACATTGTCAAGTCATTGAATGAAGAGGAAAACATTCGCTGTGCTCCTGAAGTGAGAGAATGCGTTACATTTATAAAAAAGAACGTCAAAAAACTATCTAAATGACACCCTTAGAAATTTGTGCAGGAAGGGCATTGGAAATGGAAATTACCAACCCAGTTACTCAACTTTCTGCAAGATGAAACCTATTTACATCGTGTGCCCATCAAACTCACCACTTGACAACTGTCTGTGTGTAAAGCACGATAATTTCAGGCAAATCCTAGCAAAGTTTGTCACTCCAGAAAATCGTGATTTACGGAAACGTAACCAAGTTCATAAACACCATCTACTGCGATCATCCCATTGAGAAATGTTACAGAAGAGGATGTAAAAAAACCCTTTTTATCCTTACCACCACACTTCGAAATTTCAAATTGAAATTTTGGACCCAAAACCATGATTTGAGCTCTGCACTGAATCCCATTTTCTTCGCCATACCCTAGGAAGTCCAATTCAAATTTTGGGATTATTTGGAGATCATTCAATTTTTAGCACTATCAGCTTCTCAAATTGAGCTTTTTTTCGAGAATCACCCATTGAATCTCACAAGAGAAGTAAATTAGCTACGTTTATTTAAGCTGCATAACATAAACTTACATAATTTGAACCTAATCTTTTACTGTGCCAAGTACTTATATAACTTCATACAGCCAATTATTACAGAGGTATGTTTTAGATCATTTGAGCACGTTAAGAGCAGCAAATGGCTAGAGCATAGATATTCATATTTTATAAACAATTTCATACCAATCGACCGGATTGTTAGCATGTTGAAGGAGGTAAGGAGAGCGTTCTTTCCCCAAACGGTTCCTGTAGGTGGTTTCTTGATCTTGTTTAACTCCAGAAGCCATTGATAGTGTTCTACAAAAAACATCCAAATTAATGGAATTGTACTCTTAATATAAAATCGACCATATAATTATTATTACATCACAGAACTTGCGGTGGAAATGTCCTTAGCTACAATAATGTTTCTCAGGATTGGAGTAAAATATTTTACCGTCTCCCTTCCAGCTTCTGTCCTTCACTACCAAATCGGAGCTTCTAGCCAAGCGATTTATAAAAAGCAGTATATTTTTATAACAAAACGCACATTTATGTTATAAAAACTAGGTTTGCATACACATATTTATGCTGAAGGTATGGTTTCACAATATACTGGGCCAAACTCAAGGAGTCAATTCTACAGGTCATTTCCAACAAAAAATGCATCCTGGAGATTTTTTCTTAGTCAACTAGGAATCCTTTTTTCAATTTTTCTTCTCGACCTTACCGTAGTAAAACGTACTCAACTCCCTTAATTGTTATAGTGATAGTCGGCTTTTGATGAAAAACATTGATTTCCACTTAAAAACCCACGTTTTTTAGAACTCAAACGTGATTTTCTCAACCAAATTCCACTGTGAAAATGTTTTTTCTTATACCGTTTGAAAGCTGAGATTCTGAGAAAGTTTTTCCCGAGGAGTACCCGACGATTGAACTCCGTTATAAGAAATATAATGGCAGAAGAAAAAAACGGCGATTTCAACAAAATCTACGAATTTCAATGTTCCTTCATTTTTTTGACCGGTAAGACCAGGCTAAAAAAGTTGAATTTTGTATCAAATTGATAGGAAATTTGACGCTCTCTCCAACGGTATTTTCAGATTTTATTTTGCATGAAAATTAAGGGAGTTAAGTACGTTTTACTACGGTAAGGTCGAGAAGACGAAAAACAATTTGAAAGTGAAAAAAAGAAGGATTTTTAGTTGAGTAAGAAAAAATCTCTAGGAGGCATTTTTTGTTGGAAATGACCAGTAGAATTAACTCCTTGAGTTTGGTCCATAGTTAGTGCATATAAAGCAATATAAATGACATTATTTCAACAAAGATTGCTGATGGTTTCGAAACCGTTCAAACCCGATTCAGAATAGTATCGTGCAATTTTCTTCATATATTGTAATTGTACGGGGTAATTACAGCATGTATCTGATTACGATGTCACCATTATCCGATTAGTGAAAGGCACCATTGCGTTCCTCAAGGGTGTTAGTTGACCATGACCCAATAAATTCAAACTAGACATACGTAGCGATTCACCTGGTTTCTAAACTATGACAACCGAAACTGTTCAGAAATTTGACGTCTTTGAAGATATAGGCAATAATATGTACTGTCACGGTTTGTGTTTAACGAGGAATATGCGGAAAGGGTCACATATAAAACTGGGGAGCTTGAGAACATCCCAGATCACTAGTAAAGAAAGTACAATTCACTGCCTGCTGTCTGAAGAAGCTTGAACTGAATATCAGCCTCATTAATGTTATGTAACACGATCCCATTCGAGGCAAATCATACGAACCTGTACGAATTAAACGAAGGTCGGCGCCGAAGTTTATTTTGAATGCTGCATCTCAAATTGTGAGCGCGGGGAGCACTGTATGTCAGATTCTCGATAGCTGGAACGTTTAGCAAGGCCGCTCTTCTGATGAACATACCACCAGCATGAGGCACCCCGATCTCAAGATGTCTGTATAATATAAAATATGTTGAACTTTTAGAAATAATAAACTTTGGAGAAGAGTAAAAATTATGCACAACGGAACGGAAAACGGCGCGACGATCTTTCCGATGGAAATAAATTCCCTGTTGCACTGATAACAGCTGATAATGACGGAGGGGGAAAAGAGTCAGCTGTTTGTGGTTCAAGGTTTGTTGTATTCGCTCAAATGGCGCGACGGTTGTAGCCACAAAGTTTGCAGTTCAGTGGTTGAATGCAAATTCTAGCGTCCACTCAAGCAAAGCTCATTGATTATTAGGAATACCGATGCAAGGTTTCGTCAATAGAGAAATTTATTAGGATTTGATAAAGTTGGCATGAAATATGTTACATTTAATAACTTGTAAGCAGGGACTATTCCAAAATATCATATATATTCCAATATTTCTCCCGTCATTTGAAATCTGCGAGGGAAGGTACCAGTGAACCAAAAATCAACTTTCCATCTTGTTCCTCGATTTTTGTCCCGAGACGTTGTTCTTTGGAAATATTCGGATGCTGATTCAATTACAGTTAATCCCATTGGAGAATAAGATCCGAGAAACACCCAAGTAATTCTTGGGGTAATATTATTATAACCGTGAGGACTGTACAGGGTGTCCCAGGAGTTATGCACAATCCGACTCCAACGTGTTCTACAACTCATTTCCGACCGAAAATGCCTCTAAGCAATTTTTCGCCAGAGGCCTCGTTTCCGAGCTATTCGCGATTTAAGATTTTTTTCGTGTTTTCGATTTTAAGTCATTAAAACTGTCATAACTCCCTCAATTTTGGAGATAGCTCAAATTTCATTTTTATTTCTTTTTTTTTTAATTTTAATTAACGAAAACTTTTGTAACAAGTGTTACTTTACAGTTGTTAGAATACTAGAATATTTTTTTAGTAAGTACATACAGTATAAATACAAACAATGGCACGTGTGTCAAGCCATCTACCTATCGGTAGTCCTTGGAAGTTATATAGTTTGTATAGTGTAGTGTCAAATTTGATGACACCGTTGGAAAGATCGTTAAATTTTCTATCTATTTGATGTCAGACAAGATGTCATTTCTTGGATTGCATTGAAGATGTGCGATTGCTGCGCGAAATGGCAGTTTTGTCAAAATCTTGAAATCGCCTGTTTTTCATCTCGCCTAAAAACCCCATGAATGCTTGACGCAGAACTGTGCAGGCCTGGTAAAACGTGCGCCGAAATGTCAGCTTTCCAACGGTGTAGTCGTTTTGGTTTTTAAAAATAATTTTAGTTAAGGTAATGGTGTTTAACTGCGAAAAAACGTGTGTTTTCTGTTGAAATTGAGGTTTTTCCAAAAGTCTCGACGAAAAAAGGTTGGAGGCGGGATATACGTAATTTTTCTCGCTGAATCGAATGGTGACAACGCCAGACCTCTCAAGTGACGATTTAAGTTAGTTTTGTCGGATGCATAAACCCGTTCGTTTGTGAACAGCGTCTACGGCATTTCTGAGCTGTCCGCCCAAAGTCAGGATAATCGAAGAGCCGAGAGACGGCTATTGTTTGTGTTCATTTACGATTGATTGTGATGAGTTGTATTCATCTTTTTGGTGACACTATGGACCCTTATCAAACCAGGCTTCCGTATCAATACCAACTCTTCCCTTCCGTCTCTTTCCTCGCTGTATTTCCTTCAGCGAGGTTTTCCCATTCATCATGGTGCGCTATAGCTATTGAACATAGATGGTAGTAATAACCAAAACCTTAGTGACAAAAAACAATCGGGTAGTAGATAAAAAACACAAAGTTTACTAGGTAGATAAAGAAAGATCAGTGACATGAACAATATTATCTACCAATATTGTTTCCTCATACTATCCGACGTGTTCGCTAGGGTACGAGTTGTACACATAAGGAGTGGGACTCCCTTGCTGCTTCAGAAGCATTACCATTGGCAAAACCGTACACAAAAATCATGTGAACTTACTAACTTGTGGTATAGCTACTCAACTGAAAGCAAATCATCGCAATCAATCGTAAATGAACACAAACAATAGCTGTCTCTCGGATCCTTGATTATCCTGACTTTGGCTGGACAGCTTGGAAATGCCGTAGACGCTGATCAAAAACGAACGTTTTCAACCATTAAATTCATTTTCATTTTTCATTTTTAAAAATTTATTTTTTAATTTATATCCTAACAATCTTGTTTAAACACTAACTCTTTGTATGAACTCGATTTAAACAACAATATCTTACCATTGTTCAACAACTGGATAACATGTTCGAGTCAATAAACATTTTACTAAAACTGAAATTGGTCAGAAACAACAAAATTTCAACATTGCAACACCCAATGCTACGGCCAAAGCAGATTGGGGTTGATAATACACGGCGCACAAAGCAACCCCTCCCTCAAGACCGGGGAGTCGTGCGGGTCATTGCATATCCAAGCCCCTGACCAACACAATGCCTCCTCCGTAGCTTTCCCAAGTTTCACACATTAGGTATTTTTTAGTGTTACAGGGTGTCCCAGAACTTATGTACAATCCGACTCCTACGTGTTCTACAACTCATTTCCGACTGCGATGAATCGCATTCATCTTCGAGACTTTTGGAAAAACCTAAATTTTAACAGGAAACACACGTTTTTTTGCATTTAAACTCCATTTCCTTAACTAAAAATATTTTTTAAAACCAAAACAACTAAACCGTTAGAAAGCTGACATTTCGGCGCATGTTTCACCAGGCCCGCACAGTTCTCCGTCAAGCATTCATGGGGTTTCTAGGCGCGATGAAAAACAGGCGATTTCAAGATTTTGACAAAACTGCCATTTCGCGCAGCAGTCGCACATCTTCAGTGTAGTAAAAAAAAAGTTTTCTGACATCGAATAGATTTAAAATTTAACGCTCTTTCCAACGTTGTCATGAAATTTGAGCTATCTCCAAAATTGGGGGAGTTACGACGGTTTTAATGACATAAGATCGAAAACACGAAACAAAATCTTAAATCGCGAATAGCTCGGAAACGAGGCCTCTGGCAAAAAATTGCTAGATGGCATTTTTGGTCGGAAATGAGTTGTAGAACAAGTAGGAGTCGGATTGTGCATAACTCCTGGGACACCCTGTATATACAAACTACTAACAAAGGAGGATGATCACAGGTGAACAAAGATGCATATCAATTTTTGGTAGATTATTTTCAATAACTTCGAAATCGACCAAGCACAAACATCGTCTGCCAAAATTTGGACCCTATTTAATAGGGTGTAGCACATAGCTTCCTTGTATCGGTAACATAAGTGTACAAATCATTGAAATGTTTTAAACAATCTTATATGATGTAGAATGCAAGTTTGTTACATTTGACAGGCGAAAGGTCATGGGCGATATTACCAGACATCAACGCCTACAAATGGATGAGTCGACATGCATTGCAGGTCTATCGCGCTTAGTCTATCACAGACCCTTTCGCTTTATTGTGTTGATGTTTTATTTATTAGTTCACGCAGATCTGGTTTTATATAGTTTTATTTTACGTAAATAAAAGCGGAAGCAGAAAGCAAGAGTTTTGAAGCTTTGTTATTGGCTGTTGGAACAATTTGGAGGACCAATAGAAAAAAATGTTACATGGGCTCAGGAGGTACTCATTCTAGTTTGAAGTCAAATTTACCCTCCAAAGTGTCTTTTCTGCGGATCAACTTTGTCGTTTGAGTTGGTGGGGCATGGATTGACCATTTTTCTTATCGAACAGGTTGTTGGAGCTCTTCAAAAAATCTTTATTGTCATGGATATCGATATTTGTACGTTTCACCCATGCAACGTGGGCTTCTTCAGCATGTATTTTCTTAGTTTTATCACTTTATTATTTGACATTCCTCGGATTCATTAGAATCGTCGTCTACATCATCAAGATCATCTTTTTCTGCTTGCTGAAGGCTTTGCATATCATATTTTCGTTAACTGCACTGTCCACCAGGTGTATTAGTTGATATGTTAATTGGTTGGGTTTGTTCAGCTTTATGATGATTTGTCTTGAATGTCAATTTTGAAAAAAATCAATGGGAGGTGAACAACGTTTTTCGGGAGGAAAACAACCCAACCAATTAACATATCAACTAATACACCTGGTGGACAAGTTAACGAAAATATGATATGCAAAGCCTTCAGCAAGCAGAAAAAGATGTCTTGATGATGTAGACGACGATTCTAATGAATCCGAGGAATGTCAAATAATAAAGTGATAAAACTAAGAAAATACATGCTGAAGAAGCCCGTACAAACGTACAAATATCGATATCCATGACAACTTTGTCGAGAGGTCCCTTTTCGCGATCCGCCTCTTATATTACGGTAGAAGGGACTTTTAAGGTAAATATTTGAGGATGTCGGGAACTAAGACTCCAAGTAGGTCAAGGACGAGCAAGAAAAGAATGTTTATGTAATAAAGAAAATGCGTTCCTCTTCTCCAGTCCACCACACCAAAAACACTTGCACGCACTTTCTACCTCGACCCAGACAGTCGAAAAATAATGACGAAAATGATCGTTAATAATTACTTTTCTCAGAGCCGCTCAAGAAAAAAAGGAGGGAAAATAAAAGGTCGCCTGGTATTGAAAATAACGTTGCGGGTTAACTGCAATATGCACCAATTTTTACGACGAGGGGTCCCTGGTGAGCGGGAACTTTTTTTTTCGACGGCGCATGTCGGGAGAAAAGAGAGCAAATAGGTTTTTTGTCGTACTTCCAATGTTCTCGTTGAAGTTGAAAAGTCGAACGCAGTTAAGAAAAAAAAATCCCATCACCTGCTGACCTGGTGATTCGTCGTGGACGCCGACTTGTGCCTACTTCTCGAGAAGCTTCCGACGTACAGTGGCACAGGATAGCCAAAAAGCGCTTAAAACTCGGATTTTTCATCTATTTTATCCAAAGTCCCTGGCTGCAAATATGCTACTGTTACCTTCTGAGGATAGCATATCTTGAGTTTCAGAGTGCTAACTTCCCTGAAGTGGAATTGCTCCCTGTAGTTTGGTCAATGGAATCGCTCGGTGTGATTTCCACACCTCCCATAAAAGCTCCAGTTATAATGATACTTACCTTTTTTTCCAATCTATCGATGTTCTTCAAGTGAAAAACATGACTACTTCTCTATTTGAAAAGCCAAAAAGGTCTTTGTTTGATAATTAATCCCTGACAGGTACGAAATTGTGAATTTTAATCAACATTTCTTTTAAAAAACGCTGCAAATTCTTTCACTTGAATTCTCTACTAAGCTTTGGAGTGTCCCTGTTTCACAAGTGATAGAGCGATTATTGAGTTTCAGGAGATATGCATAGAGCACGTAAATCGGTTCTCAACCAAAAGTACCTATCTGGATTGATCAGTTGATCATATTTGTGTGCCTCCTGAAATTCAATAATCGCTCCATCACCTGTGAAACACGCACACTCCAAATCTTGGTAGAAATTAAAATCATGAACGCAAGCCAATTGAATAATAAACCCCAGTGAAAGAATTTGCAGCGTTTTTTTATGGTTATCAGAATACTTTAACCCGTGTGTCGGCTATAAACCCTTTTAGGAGTTCACTCCAGTATCCATGTTCACTACATCACTAGGTTACTGCAATCAAAACAAAAGCAATAATAAACCAGAATAACGCAAATGTTGACACCATAAACCGGTCCATACATCGGGAATGGTTTGAGCTACGGACCTGGGGAAGGGCTCATTCGATTCCTCATGGAAAGTTCTTTAAAAAAAGTCCAAATTTAGGCCGCCTTGACTTTTTTTTGAGGTTTTTAGGGATTTTACAAAACTTTGACAACCCTTAAAGGGCACTTTAAATTAAGTGAGAGAGCTGCTGGCTAAGAATCGGGGTGTCGTCGAACCAACGTGGATTTTTCCTGAAAATTTTAGATTTTTTGCTCCAGCCGTTTGGGAGAAATTGTGCGTACGGCGTTCGGCGGACGGACGGAAAATTTTTTATTGCAGGTTTGGATTCTACACCCTTTGAAACGTAAACCATGAAATTTTCATGGGGGGGGGGGGGGGGTTAAATTGTTTTTCAAGAGCGATTTCAATGGTTTAATATTGAATAATAAACCAAAACCTATACCTGCTACCAACTGGTAATTAGTTGGTAAACGAACAACAAAATCACAATAAATCACTTTATTAGCATTCATGGCATTGTCTGTTATCTGCTATAGCTGGTAACAAATTTCTTCGTGATGAAAACTTGTTTTGAAGACTTACGCTCCAGTTTGTTCCTGAAATATAAAAGTATAAAACATCGGTATATTCTTCGGAGAAAATAAGGGGTTTTGTGAATAAAATAAACTGAGTAGAAAACAAAATCATTGGATGGAAGGGCTGTTCAATGGAAGTGGTGTGGAAGTGGTGTAAAGTGTACTACTCTAATGCACTACTACTGTACTGTAATGTACTACTCTACCTACTGCTCTGGAATCGGTGTGAAATTCGCATGTAGGCATTTCATTACTTACCACCTGCCAAGATCCTGCTTGAACCACCTTCACTCAAAACTGAGGTAACATGATGGATGGCACAACTGGACGAACGCTACCATTTCATCAACGGCCTCTCCTCCACTTCACTTTGAATGACCATGCGGTGTGAAATTCTCTATTCCTATTTCTATTCCTCTCGAGGTTTAAAGGCCCGTAAGCAATCGCTGGGATATGAAGAATCGCGAATTTTCGATGGCGAGTTTTCGCTGACAAAAAATGAAGGAACTCTCTTGCAGAGTTTCTTCTTTTGACTCAAAAATCACAAACATGTATCAAAAAACAGACAAAAATACATACTAAAAAAAGTTCAAAAAAGTAAATTTTGGAGAAAAGAATACCTAGGTAGTAAAACAATTAGTGAACATGCACAAAGCTTATAGTAGCTTCACATCCCGGTTCCTCATTTGGTTTATATTCCAATAATAATAATAAACCATTGTAATCGCTCTTGAAAAAAAATTCTAACCCACCCTGAAAATTTCATGGTTTGCGTTTCAAAGGGTGTAGAATCCGAATCTGCAATAAAAAATTTGCCGTCCGTCCGCCGTACGTCGTACTCACGATTTCTCCCAAACGGCTGGAGCAAAAAAGCTGAAATTTTCAGGAAACATCCATGTTGGTCCGGCGACGCCCCAGTTCTTGAGCCAGCTCTCTTAATTTAATTTAAAGTTTAGCCCTTTAAGGGTTGTCAAAGTTTTGTAAAATCCCTAAAAACCTCAAAAAAATGTCAAGGCGGCCTAAATTTGTACTCTTTTTGAAGAACACTTCACGAGGAATCGAATGAGCCCCTCCCCAGGTCCGTAGGTCAAACCATTCCCGATCTATGGCCCGATTTATGGTGCCAACATTCGCGTTATTTTGGTTTATTATTGTTTTTGTGTTGATATCAGTAACCTAGTGAGGTAGTGATGTAGTAATGTGGATACTGGAGTGAACTCCTAAAAGGCTTTGTAGCCGATACACGGGTTGAAGCATTCCGATGACCATAAAAAACGCTAAAAAATGCTTTCACTGGGGTTTATTTTGTTGCCAATTGAATTTCAGGAGATACGCATAGAGCACGTAAATCTGTTCTCAACCAAAATACGTATTTGGATTGATCAGTTGATCATATTTGTGTGCCTTCTGAAATTCAATAATCGCTCTATCACCTGTGAAACTTGCACACTCCAAAGCTTAGTATAGATTCAAATCATGAACGCAAGCCAATTGAATAATAAACCCCCGTGAAAGAATTTGCAGCGTTTTTTTATAATCCAGGTAAATATTTGTTTATCGACCTTTATGGCCTTTATTGGGTATATATACCATTCACATATATGTGAATAGTATTAAAAATTTGGGAATTTAAGATAGGAAATGCTGAAAATGCATGCAATAGCTTGATTTTCCTCAAAAATTCGTTAAAATCTAAATTTTGTGTGCGGTATTATTATTTTTGAATATTACAAAAAATTGTGAAATATTACGGTGGATTTTTGTCCTCTTACGCCTACTACGCAATTTGTGAAAATAAGTGGTGGGGGCTTGTTAGCTGGGCACCCTATGCCATTGAACCTGGAGCTCCCTGTACAAAGGTGCTATTTAATGAAACGTCCCTTCAGCGAAATGATATTGCTATTAATGTCTCCACTAACTTGAAGAGATTTTCAGTTCGTTGTAGCGTCTCCCGGTATTCAAATCGGACAACGCCCCACCTGCCTTTCGTTCGTTGCCTCTCCTCCTTTTTTTTTTTTCCGGAGACCCTCAAATTCTCTGTAATGACCGGGTCGTCGAAAGTCTCACAAGCGATTAAAACGTACGGGGAATTAGCGACCACAAAAGAACCTTGTTTGCATGAGAAGACCCCCAGAATGCCGATTACCGTTCCCTCGTCCCGATGCATGTTTCCGAACCAAGTGATGCTAAAATGCGTTTAAACATTATTTAGAGTCCCCTTAATAAGGGGTGATCGAGGACACGGGACGCCACAATGTGTTTAATAGGAGATCCTTTTTTTAATTATTTTTATTTCCATTAATTGGAGTCGTGGGTGCGCTCAGAAGAGGCCGACGCACTTTTGAGCTGCTTAAACAAACATGTGATTAAATGTTAATTTCCATGGAAACGAAGGTTTTTTCGGCACGAGGTTGGACGCTGGAGGAAAAAAAGGATCTTGAATGTGTTTCGTTTTTTCAGTTTTTGAATTAGGAGAAATGAAGAGAGCCGCCTGTGGAGCAGCGATTTCTGGCGTTTTTTTCCGTTTTGTTGCGAAAAATGCTTTTGAATATCGGCCGACAGGTTACTGTAATAAGGAATATTTATGAAATAATTAGAACTGTGGTATAAATAGGATTGATGAAAAAGGGTGGATGAATATAAAAAAGAAAATCTTTATATACTGACACTTCCGCGCCTTCGTGTTGGACTCTCATTTTCACTAGATATGCCCATTAAATGTATCTATATTTATATATATTAGTATATATAGCTTTTCCAAGTCAGATTCAGAAATTTCCAAACCAATTTCAGAAATTTCCAAATCAATTTCAGAATTTTCCATTCAATTTCAGACTTTTCCATTTCAATTTCAGAATTTTCCATTTCAATTTCAGAAACCGCTCCCACCCGGATATTGATCACATTCTGAAATTGAAATGGAAAAGTCTGAAATTGAAATGGAAAATTCTGAAATTGAAATGGAAAAGTCTGAAATTGAAATGGAAAATTCTGAAATTGGTTTGGAAATTTCTGAATCTGACTTGGAAAAGCTATATACCAACTAAAACAGCAACCCCCCTACTTCGTATAGGTCCGCCCTGAAACTGCTTTGGGGTTATTATTTTCAATAATGAAACTTTGTCATAGATCAAGTTTTTTAAAACTTCCTTTAACTTTAACTTTTCAAATCGATTGGTTTCCGTTTCAAGATTGAAAAAATCCGCAACTCGTAAACCGAAGTTAATGGAACTTGTATCAAATTCGCTGTCAATTCTAACACAGGATTTATTATTTTTTGAACAACTACTGATTGTTTGTGTAATGTTGAGGTTTGTGAACATTTATACGCTGAATTACCTGTTATTACCTCGTTGTAATGTGGTAAAAAATGTTATGGACTTAAAATTCTTATATAAAGATTAATCTTTTATTAGAATAGGTCTACTGAATGATCATTTCAAGATGGAAATTCACCAATAATAGAACAATTAATTCATTGTCACTATTAGGTTCATTAGGTTGGGTCATTATTAGGTTCAAAATAGCGATTATTTGCTGTGGGTGTTTTCTAGGGAATCTATCCCAGTGGAATTCTCGTCATCTTTACTGGAAAATGACACTCCGCTTGCCTATGTTTATGAGCTGATTGTCATGATCTACGGATTTTTTACATTTATTCTAAGGCCTTTTGTGCGGGTACCGCGTACGACGGACGTTGCATATTTTGAATCTACGCACCTTGAAACATAAAGAGAGAACATCTTTGGGAAGACTGATCGGAAGTGATTTATAAACCACTAGCGTCATATTTTTTTTTTTTTAATCTAAGTTTCATTATAATTTGATCCTATAGTTAGGAAGAAAATAGATTTTCTTAACTTCGTGTAGATAATGTTAAATTCGATTTTTGGAACCTACGAGTCTGGAAACGTAAACCAACGTGGAAAAAATGTTTTTTCTTTTGGGTCAATAAACACTGGTGGAAACTAGCCCTGATGTCACCGGTACAATAGAATGTTGTAATACATTTGAAATAATATGCCGCCTTTGATCCTTTAGTGATTGGTTACACTGAAATATTTAGTTTTAAATTTCCGTTCGGATCATCATAGTGATTCAATCGATTCCCTCCTCTACATTTCTAAATGAGACCTCACTAAAATACTGGGACCTGTAAATCTCCGAGTTTATAGCCCCGTTTCGATAAGATAAACGTGTAAGACGAGAATTCTGGCGGTAGCAACTTTGTTAGCTTGATAAGACACATTCAGCCACCGTCAAACAGAACTCTGATTTTCACCTTTCATTCAAAAATTTAACTGCCGCCTTTTATATCCAGGTCTCGCTAGTTCCAATATCTAAAGCAAGTTAGTTTCGTGATTTCTATCGAAAGAGTCGGTTCGATGAGACAAGATAAGCGTTACGAAATAACGGCAGGAGTTCACAGATAAGATGAGGTGAACACGGAATCGTAAAGAAGTTATCACCTACTACGGAATATAAAAATCTGCCGTTTATTGCTGTGCTAAGCTGTCCTTCTACACGTATCGATTGGAGTAAACTCGTATACTAAGTATATCCTCTTACCAAGTGATATGTGTAGAAAGACTATTACTATGTACATACATAATATGTATTGTATACATATTACATGCAAAAACTAATATTTCGTATTTAAATAACTAATACATCACATACATAAACATAGTGAAGCGGATAAAACCGAAACATGGAGCTTATTCTAGCATACCGAAGGCAATTCACAGTAAAGTTGACAATTTTTCTTCTTTATATTCCTTAGCTCTGGTAGGTTTCCTGCGAAAGAACGGTTTTTCGCAGATTTTGAAAATTTGCCCCTTGAAACGTTATGTCAAAAGTGTGAGGGGATTTGTAAAAAATGTTTGCTAAACGATTGGGGGCTGCTGCAGACAGGAGCAGAGGTGCAACTGCACCCCCTGGGCAAAATGATACCTGATAATAATAATAATGATATCAAAAGTGTGGCATAATCACTCTGTTTTCCAACTTTTCCCCATGATTCCTCATTGAGGAGCGGAAGAGTTTCAAATTCACGCGTTAAACGGCGTTTCATTCTGTTAGATTCGATCCGGCTCTGTAACTGCAATATGATTGTAATATTGAAACGTTTTTAGTTACGTAACATAACATTTTATAGCAGGTTCGTATGGTCGGAGGATGAAACACATTAAGATGAAACAGCAAATGTCAAAATTGGTACAAATGAGAAAATATTGATATGTACGTTTGCTCATGCTCAGTCAAACCTTAAGATGAAATTGAATGCAAACCATCTGCAGTCACTAATCCACACATTTTCCGAACATTTCATCTAAATTGTAAGATACAAATTTATTTATTGGCACAAAATATAATTTACGAAGGAATGTGAGCAATAATCTTTTTCAACCAAACATAGCAAACACATAATAGAAAACGCTGCAAATTCTTTCACTGGGGTTTATATTCAATTTCATTCATTTGGCTTGCATTCATAATTTGAATTTCTACGAAGCATTGGAGTGTGCGTGTTTCACAGGCAATAGAGCGATTATTGAATTTCAGGAGGCACACAAATATGATTAACTGATCAGTCCAAATAGTTATTTTAGTTGAGAACCGATTTACGAGCTCTATGCATATCTCCTGAAATTCAATAATCGCTCTATCACCTGTGAAACATGCAAACTCCAAAGCTTAGTAGAAACTCAAATTATGAAATCAAGCCAAATGAATGAAATTGAATAATAAACCATAACGAAAGAATTTGCAGCATAAGATCATGCCATACATCGGGAATGGTTTGAGCTACAGACCTGGAGAGGGGCTCATTCGATCCCTCATGGAAAGTTCTTCAAAAAAAGTCCATATTTAGCCGCCTTGGTTTTTTGAGGTTTTTAGGGATTTTACAAAAACTTTGACAAACCTCAAGTGGCACTTTAAATTAATTGAGAGGCTAAAGAATTGGGGCGTGGTCGGACCAATATGGATTTTTCCTGAAAATTTCAGATTTTTTGCTCCAGCCGTTTGGGAGAAAACGTGCGTACGGCTTACGGCGGACGGACGGAAAACTTTTTATTGCAGATTTGGATTCAACACCCTTTGAAACGTTAACCAAGAAATTTTCAGGGGGGGGGTTAGAAATTACAATAGTTTATTACTTATTCAATATTAAACCAATAACTTCAACAAGGCTGACTACTTGTGCCCATGGAGGATTAAATATAATAATAATTGTGTCCCTCCATGGAGTTGTTATATCCACACATTATTATATTCTACATTTCGGAGTGATTGGAAACACAAGTTTTGAAATATACGTACTATAAACCTGCCTTACGAGCTCCCTCTTCGATTCTTACAGATAAGTATTTTAATTTGAGGAAGATCGGTTGCTTGATAGATTTTACTTACGCGCATGCGCATAGATTTGTGATTACACAACGTTTTGATTCCTCTTGGACATGCCATTACGGCGTTAGGCTTAATAATATTTTTAATTATGATCCATAGACTAGTGCTCTATCCAATTCAGAAATAGACCACCATTGTGCAATAAACGTAACGAAAATCAACAGATTTTGAACGGGAGTGTGGGATACCATTTTCTTAATTGATTACGAAGGTATATATACGAATTTGTAAGCCAAAACCGGTTTTCCTCGCATTTTCGCTTCTCTGTGAGACGCTTTGAAGAAGGAGGTAGTTTAGCTTGACGATTACGCAAGAGAGATGCCTATCTTTACTTAGTAGGTAGGTTGTAATATCGACGCTATTCTCCTAGGAAAAAAGCCGTTGACCAACCTACCGTAGCCAATTTTTGATAACGTGCAATCAATTTTAACGCCGGGAGCGGTAGAGTAAATAAGCTAGATCTTTCTTAATGACTTCATCAAGGAGTGATTCCGCAATAGGTCGTACGTTTCCTGGTCTGATGAGTTTTCTGTAAAGGGGCAACATTAACTTAATCTTGCAATCAACCCAAAATTAACAGATACCCGAATGCGGTTCTTAGCTTTCTAAATAAAAAAGAAGTTAGGTGGGAAAGTTAAATTGAACGGATAATTGTAGAAAAGGGGTCATGACGATCTCCCAAAATTATCGTTTTCCTCCTTCGATTTTCTACGAGTAAAACCTCATCGAGTTGTAACAGATGGGTCATGTCAGAACGGTGTTAGGCGAGGACGAGCGGAAAACAGGTCGTGTCATTGGCAAAACAACACTGTTCATCTAGAGCAGTCAACCTCGCAACCCACGACTTCGAATACTTTTACATTTCATTCATTCATCTACTTTTTCATCCCAACCACCGCTTAATTTGGAATTGAATCGAATTTTTTATCAAAACGCGTGTCAGAAATGCGTGGTTTATTGCTATTAACAGTTGTTACTTTAGAAATTAGTTAAAAATCGTACAAATAACTGTGGAAACGTCTGCCAACGTGTGACGTACCTTCCTTGCGTCCATAACATGAATAACATCACTGAAATGCTTTAAATACCTTTATGAGATTCTTGTGGGTTTAAATGGTTCAGGAAAGCGTACAATGTCAAAATTAGTCATTAGGCAGAGAAAAATGGGTTTGATAGATGTTACGCTGATGAATGTTCATTTGGGGAACTCAGCCTAAATTCTATACCTCATCCCTAAAAAATCTCATTTAAATCGAATGGAAACTGTAAAAGTTGTGATTACAAAGATTGGAGATTTGCCCCTGCATAGCAAATACTAAAGTTGGAGCCTACAATGTTAAAATCGGTCATTGGGCAGTGAGAAAAATGGATTTGATAGATGTTGATGAATGCGTAAAAGTTACCAGTGAGTTCGGCTGATGAAGTTTATTGGAGAACCCAATCTAAATTGTATAATTCCTAAAAAATCTCATTAAAATTTAGCGAAAACTGTAAAAGTCGTGATTTCAAGGATTGGGTGTTTGCGGTTGCGTAGCAGATACTAAAGATGAGATATGGTGCACTCAAAAACTACTTAAATAATCGAATAGGCCATGAGGGAATGACGCTTACCATACTTCACGTTTGAACGAGAGCAGAGAGAAAAACGCTGCAAATTCTTTCACTGGGGTTTATTATTTAATGATTCATGATTTGGTTTTCCACTAAGCTTTGGAGTATGCGTTTCACAGGTGATAGAGCGATTATTGAATTTCAGGAGATATGCATAGAGCACGTGAATCTGTTCTCAACCAAAATACCTATTTGGATTGTTCAGTTGATCATATTTGTTCGCCTCCTGAAATTCAATAATCACTTTATCACCTGTGAAACACGCACACTCCAAAGCTTAGTAGAAATTCAAATCATGAACTCAAGCCAATTGAATAATAAACCCAAGTGAAAGAATTTGTAGCGTTTCATGCGAATCAGAATGCTTCAACCCGTGTATTGGCTACAAAGCCTTTTAGGAGTTCACTCCAGTATCCACATTACTACATCACTACATCACTAGGTTACTGAGATGAAAACATAAACAATAATAAACAAAAAAAAAACGCAAATGTTGGCACCATAAATCGGGCCGTATATCGGGAATCGTTTGAGCTGCGGACCTGGGGAAGGGCTCATTCGATTCCTCATGGAAAGTTCTTCAAAAAGAGTACACATTTAGGCTGCTTCGACTTTTTTTGAGGTTTTAGGGATTTTACAAAACTTCGACAACCCTTAAAGTGCACTTTAAATTAAGTGAGAGTGCTGGGTAAAGAATTGGGGCGTTGTCGGACCAATATTGATTTTTCCTGAAAACTTCAGATATTCGTTTGGGAGAAATCGTGCGTACGGAGTACGACGTAGTTCCATTAATCTATTAGTAGTTCTGACCCGACTTTTAGAAGGTGCCGCTGCCCAAATCTGCATCAATCATCGTAGTTTGTTTGAACGTAATAACAAAAATTAATTGGCGCAGTTGGTGCATTTTCCGTCAACGAATTGAACCCCCAGTACCCACTCGAGCTGTCGCTCCCCACCGGTCTCCTGCCCGCTGGTTCCCAGTCGGCAAAGTAGGCAGTAATCAATTGCAATAAGTAATTAATTACATTTTCAATTACAAATGGGAAAAACGATTGGGATGTCAACGATATACTACAGAAATTCAGCAGAATACGTAAACAGGTGAATTACACCATCAATAATTTCCCAAACCATTATAATCACTTTAACTATTACCAATTACAATTACTAATCCGTAATTTTAATTGATAATTACATCGACAATTATCAATTACTAGGTGAAAAACTGCAATTTTATCAAATTTATTCAGGATAACTTCATCATCAAGAACGTCATCTCAGCAGGGATTTAAGTGCACAGAACGAAGATGACGAGCATGGAAAAGCAGCGAATTAAGCGAAAGTGATAATAGAGCTGGGCAAACCCATTTAGCAACATTTTTTTGTATTTCCCATAGTATGAGGGGGTCGGGCTGGCGAGATGTTAGGACCAACTAGACCCCAAATGGAGCCTATATGCTGAATTGGTGATTTGTTTTCGTTCAATTTAGATAAGACCTGGAGAGACATCGCAGATTCGTAATCAACACACTTTGAAACGTGAGGTGGCAACGTTAGGGGAGGGAGGTCTTCATTTTTTTTCTCGATATGCTCACAAAAGCTCATTTAAACAGCTACAAACTGAGATTTTAGCATGAGTAATTGTGCCCAAAATTACAATTACAATTGATAATTTTAATTGGTCTACAGCAAATAATTTTTCCAAAGGCCAATTACATGACAGTTATTGTAATTGGAATTGAAATTCCATTTTTTGCCAACACTGCCTGTCGGGCATCGCCCTCAGGAACACGGTATTCTCAGTTGGAGATCCACATTATTTGTATCGTAATGCGCCGCTGCTTCCGAATTATCTTTTTCAAATCCCCGAACTTTCAGCCAGGTGATAACTTGCAGATTAGCCGGTGAGGTTTCAGCCTGTTCTCATAAAATGCGGACGTGAAATATTCAGAGCGCGACAATCCGATTAGGTAAATAGGACGACTATAATGTTATTCGCATAATGAAACTATTGGAACGATGGTCTTCTTCGGTCGGGGCTGCCGTCGCAGAGGTGGGATTGAACTGTCAGCCTAAGGGACATTCTTTGCGGGGTACACATATGCTGAGAAATATCATACAAGCTTTTATTTATTACATTTTATTTAATGTAAGAACTGTCAGTTCAAAAATATAAGCTACACCAAGTTTTCTCTTATTCTTGCTCTTATAAACGAGCAATTCGCCAAGGTTAGCCTACTGTTAACTAAGAGATCGATTTGCTATTCCCATTTGTGTTGCTGATTCCTTTTTTATTTCAACAGTTTAACGCTTGTAGAGGGCTGGTAACTTACCGCCCTGATTGTCTTCATTCAATTCCTTTTGGTTTATTATTCAATAATAAACCATTGTAATCGCTATTGAAAAAAAAAGGCTGGAGCAGAATAGCTGAAATTTTCAGGAAAAATCAATATTGGTCCGACAACGCCCCCATTCTTTAGCCATTACTCTCACTTAATTTAAAGTGCCCTTTAAGGGTTGTCGAAGTTTTGTAAAATCCCTAAAACCTCAACAATAGTCGAAGCGGCCTAAATTTGGACTCTTTTTGAAGAACTTTCCATGAGGAATCGAATGAGCCCTTCCCCAGGTTCGTAGCTCAAACCATTCCCGATATATGGAACGATTTATAGTGCCAACATTTGCGTTATTTTGGTTATATTATTGTTTTTGTTTTGATAGCAGTAACCTAGTGATGTAGTGATGTGGATACTGGAGTGAACTCCTAAGAGGCTTTGTAGCCAATACACGGGTTGAAGCATTCTGATATGCATGAAACGCTGCAAATTCTTTCACTGGGGTTTATTATTCGATTGGCTTGCGTTCATGATTTGAATTTCTACTAAGCTTTGGAGTGTGCGTGTTTCACAGGTGATAGAGCGATTATTGAATTTCAGGAGGCACACAAATATGATCAAATGATCAATCCAAATAGGTATTTTGGTTGAGAACCGATTTACGTGCTCTATGCATATCTCCTGAAATTCAATAATCGCTCTATCACCTGTGAAACACGCACACTCCAAAGCTTAGTAGAAATTCAAATAATGAATCATTGAATAATAAACCCCAGTGAAAGAATTTGCAGCGTTTTTATACCAATGGCTTCCATTTGCGCAACTACAAACATATTTCATGAACGCAAGCCAATTGAATAATAAACCCCAGTGAAAGAATTTGCAGAGTTTTTAATTTTAAAATGAAAACTTTCAAAAACATAGAATACAACACCTTTTTATTTTTACAATATTCGGGGTGCTTTTTAAAAATTCTGAACCTTAAATTTGACTTACGGTAAGCTGTTGAGGAAATCTTTAAGATTCGAAGGTGGAAATTGGATCTCGTAAGATACACAGAAGAGACCGCTACTCGGGTTTTGTGGGATTCAAACCCGCCAAAACCTCACCTTCCTTTCCCACGTTGGAACTCGTCCTGGAACTGTTTAACACATAACTTCAGGCCAAGTCCTTGGGATGTATTTAGTCCTCTAGGTTAATTGATAGCCTCCTCTGTCTTTCCCGTTCTTGGGTGATCTTTCTCTGCAGGATGCCTTCGACATAGACAACTACAGAGGACCAATGCTCTACACTTTCAAGCATTTTGGCAACTATATTCTTCGGTGTCATGTCCTCAGAGGGTATTTCCAGGTCATTCTGTTGATATCTTCTTTGAGACTCTCACTGCTTAAACACATAGAATGTGTGAAACACATCATCAACTCCTTCATCACAGTTCGGACGAGTAAGATCGTGAAAATAGTTGGAACATGTTACTTAATGGCTTGATAGAAACTGGAGCCGTGATTTTGGGCACATCCTTCGTTAATAATTATGGAGTCAAATGTGGCCTAGTACTGTGGAGAAAAGCGAATAGAAAGCTCGATTAAACATTATTTTGATCTATTATTGTAAACCGTTATGATTTTAAACGATTAGTCAATCAGCTATATTTATTACAACAGCTGCAGGCATATGTGGAATCACCTCCAAAGTTAAGTAATGTATTTTGGCAAAGTTGTTATACCAAGGAAATCTTCGTACATTCCAACTACATCAGAGAAGACACACTTCAAATCCTTCACCTTCTAGTCCTAAACTTCTAAATTTGTTTGACTAACGTTTTCATTGAAATCGCATGAAAATTGTAGTTTTATGTTGATTCGAGTGAGGGCGGGGTGTAAGAAATTTCGGTCAACAGGTTTATGAGGTGACTGTTTTGGACTCATAAAAGAAGATGAGTGAAAAGTGGATGCAGGGCTTGAAGTTGTGTTTAGTACATTGTGTACAATGTTTGGGCTACGTAATACATTGTTGAGACGGGGAAGTAAGATAACTCTCATGCACTCATAGAACTGTATGAAGGTATGCGTCCTTAGCAATGGCAGGTAGGAAAACGATAATCATAGCCACAAGAACAAAGGAGTTTGGTGCTTTTCCAAAGTTGAGCAGCAGGAGATCGCAAAATCTTCAAAAACTTCTGTCCACAACGGCATGCTCGACTTACCATAATAATCAAAGACTACTTGTTATGACTTTCGTAGATAGATAATACGAAGTGTCTTGAGAACTGAACGATTGAGATTGACGTTCATCTAAATACTGAGGAACAGTGGGAACCTGTTCTTTTGGTGATCGATTCTTCAATGGTCCTTCTTGGTTTCCTACATAACATAGTAGTCCAATGGAGACCACACAGTATCCAGTCCGTTGAGCAGACCAGTAGCCTTCTTCGTCAAGCCATTTGTTGAAAGGTTTGCGATGCAACGATATGACAGAAAGAACGGGAGATGTCTGCAACTATTGCGTCCTGCACAAGGCACAGCTTAGGGTTCCACACAAGCTTACACATCTTAGAGGCTCTTCGATTCTCCTCTTTCTTTGCAAGGGGGCTTTTGCCAATTTTGCTTTTTTTGCTAATTCATGTCTCATAATGCTGGCTACCAAAATGCGAGGTAGTGTGAAGGAAATTTTGAGCAATACGCTGGTTTATTACAAGAAGCTCTTGTCTCCCGAATTTCCTTCGCCGGTAGTTTTCCATTATTGACGGAAGAAGGAGAATAAGACAACAGCGGACTAGGAATGTGTGAAGGAACCCCGCAAAGAGGGCCTCACTGCCAACTGAGATAAAACAGAAGTGGTTTTGTGTCCAACCGAACAAGCCTTCCGAATTGCTAGGTATAAAACAGCAGTACAGCAGACGATAAAACGAGTAAGGGAGGAAACAAGTGGTCTCAAATCCAACTATAAGGACGCCAAAGAAGTAAGCCATCTAAGAGTTTGCAACTGTGATGCTTAGTCTTTGAAGAGGGGTTTAGGTGTCTTGGTGTGAAGGGAAGATTGAAACTGGATTGAACTATAAACCATCGCAAAAAAATTGTTCCTCGTTGTTTTTCTGGTTATCAACTTATCAGTTGCATAATTACATGGTCTTTCCAAATATTTGGTCAACCGTATGGGGCAACCGTCGCGCGGTTGTGGGTTTTCGATCATTTTGATACCTTTTGTTCAGTAGGTTGGTATGTTATTTAATTATTGTAGTCCAGAGTTATATCAGTATTAATGTGGGTGCTTGACGCTTTGCTCTTCTTGCATAATGCCTTGAAATTCGCCCAAATTCGAATTAACATGGTGGCAAAGAGCGGCACCTTCCGTGAATCGGTCCAACACGAACGGTCTGAGCAAGGCGCGTGCCTGGTACTCCTTATTAAAACTAATTAATCGTTTCGAGTGGAAAGGGAACGTAAAGGAGGGGAAGGGTTAGGTAGCAGGGCGGGCAAGAAACCGGGAACACACGAGAAAGACGTGGAAGGCAGGTGAAGGCGGGCCACACGACATCTGCCTTTACAATGCACCTGCCGGGGCGGTAGGAAAGTAATTCCGTATTCCGAACTGGACGACGAGCTGAAGAAGGTGATTTGCATCGTCGATTATCCGCGGTAATTATCACTCGTCAACTCTTGGACATACCTAACGCTGGAAGGCGGCCACTCGTCAAATCAGTGGCATCAGGTCTGCAATCAAAATAATAGACAATTTCATTTATTACACTAGCAAATAGATGTGGTTGTGAGCTTTTCAAAAAAGATGCAATATGAAGGGTATCGTATGATTGGCGACGGAAGAAACACTCGCGTAAAGACAGCTGTATTACGTCATGGGGGAACAATCTCACTCCAGCCAACATCTGTATGTGTAAGGGTGGAAGTGAGAGGGAGCAGCAACTGTGAATTAACTTTTTTTTCTCACAAATGTTGTGTTCATAACCGTTGAAGTTCGGAGCTGGATTCGCAGATTAGGCTAAATCCGATTCCTTGATGAAAATGAATATTTTAGTCAATTTCCATTATAATTTACTCTATCAGGTTACAGTTCCCACAATTGATCTTTCTAAAAACGCTGCGAATCCTTTCACTGGGGTTTATTATTCAATTGGCTTGCGTTCATGATTTGAATTTCTACTAAGCTTTGGAGTGTGCGTGTTTCACAGGTGATAGAGCGATTATTGAATTTCAGGAGATATGCATAGAGCACGTAAATCGGTTCTCAACCAAAATACCTATTTGGATTGATCAGTTGATCATATTTGTGTGCCTCCTGAAATTCAATAATCGCTCTATCACCTGTGAAACATGCACACTCCAAAGCTTAGTATAAATTCAAATCATGAACGCAAGCCAATTGAATAAAAAACCCCAGTGGAAGAATTTGCAGCGTTTTTTATGGTTATCAGAATGCTTCAACCCGTGTATCGGCTACAAACTCTCTTAGGAGTTCACTCCAGTATCCACATTCACTACGTCACTAGGTTACTGCAATCAAAACAAAAACAATAATAAACCAAAATAACGAAAATGTTGGCACCATAAATCGGGCCATACAGTGGGAATGGTTTGAGCTACAGACCTGGGGAAGGGCTCATTCGATTCCTCATGGAAAGTTCTCCAAAAAGAGTCCAAATTTAGGCCGCCTTGGCTTGTTTAGAGGTTTTTAGGGATTTTACAAAACTTTTACAGCCCTTAAAGGGCTCTTTAAATTGAGTGGGAGAGCTGGCTCAAGAATTGGGGCGACCAAGATGGATTTTTCCTGAAAATTTTAGATTTTTTGCTCCAGCCGTTTCGGAGATATCGTGCGTAAGGCGGACGGACGGAAAATTTGTTTTTGCAGATTCGGATTCTATACCCTTTGAAACGTTAACCATGAAATTTTCAGGGGGGGTTAGAATTTTTTTTTTTTTAAAGAGCGATTACAATGGTTTATTATTGAATAATAAAACAAAACGAATGATATAGAGCGTATTGTGTTATTAGAAGTGTCCTAAACATCCGTTTAAAGACAGATATATGACGTCGTAGGGAATTAGCTCCAATCCTGCCACTCCTTGGATGTGTACCTAAGCGCACATATGTCGCGAAGGCAGCCCACTCCGGATTTTGGTTGGTGTTTACTTCTACTTACTTTTACTTCTACTTCTACCTACAGGCGGAAATAAGTACTGAAGAGGTTGCAGTATTCAGATTTCTCTTTTCCATTCAACTAAGCAATGTTCAGAGGCACAGACAGAATACATTCTAACAGAATGCGGCGTGCAGGCTGAGCAATTTTATGAAACCTGGATCCCATTGACCTTCGGTGTTCGTCGCTGACGGGTGCTGGGAACGATATTATGATTATGGGCTCGTGTTTTGATTTTGCCCTAAAACGAAATCTCCACATGTAATTGTCATGATGTCTCCATGCCATGTAGTTGTGCATGGCAGTGAGTTTCCTGATGATCCTGCTTCAAAAGCTATCTTTGTTAACTTCCTTCTGATGTTGCCTTCAAGATCAGGTCATTCTCAAACAAATCAGGCACGAGTAGGGTGTGGGTCGCCTATCAGAAAACCACTGGGATCTTCTTCGACTGTGATCTGTGTACATACTTACAAGTAAAGATACATGTATCTATGATATATCTATTTGGACAAAGCTAGCTTTACTTTGGCGTATCATAGGTACCCAGTATATTAACATCAGATTTATAAATAGGTGGTAAGAAAAGTATGCACAATCTAGCCCTACTTACAGTTTTATTTTTTGAGTATCTTGTCCGCTGGAGGGTTTTTTATTGCTGTATCCCTTGTTGCGGGATATTTTATAATTTTTACTTCTCCGACCTGACAGTAATAGTCTTTGTCTCTGAAATGGAAAAAATCAAAACATTACCATTTTTCGGGTGCCATGGATACAACAAGTAATTTTTTATGTAGAAAATAGGGCGTGATTATGCCTAACCCCATCTACCTGTGTACGCTTTTTATTTATTTTTAGTTTTTATCAATTCACGGATTTTAATGAGGAAAACATTTAATACCCTCTTTTTCTGTATCTACCACTTTCATCTTTACTTGTAAAGTACAACAAGATTGAAATAAACACAAAATAATTGTGATGATCGTATTTGATCGGTTCATAATTCAAACCTATTAACCTTAATGATAATAAATATAGGTTCAGAAGAGGACAATGTTAATATCGATACGGTTTATTGAGCTTTCTGAAGTAATAGAGATGTCAGAGAAGTCCCAGACAGCAGGTCGTAACTCCAACGCCTGCGTAATGCAACACGCTAAACAGTAAAGTTATGCGGGTAGGCCTACCTCAATGAAAGAAGGAGCTGGTAGGGTTGATTGTAATTCTCTCTCGTCTTCAGCTTTCATTGTAAAAGTACCGCTTTGAAATATTTTCTTTATTCCCTGGTGATGCGATTCAGCAGATAAATGGCTGATATAATGGGAAAAGTAAATTTGGAGATTAAAACTTTATTATATTCAAACACGTAATAGAATCATAAAATCTGCCTTTATTTTAAGAATAAAATCTAGTTTGCTAGTAAATTCTAAAGTTTGCTGAGTTTACATGTGTTACATTACATACATATGTTAACAAAAATTTTCATGTTGCAAAAAAGTCCTTGCTAAATCATTTCTGCCATCCCTGAAATCAAAATATCTACTGCTACAAATTGTCTTTTGCGTTTAACAACTTTCTGAAGAATTGCGGCACTCTGTCTGTAGCTCAGTTTTCAGTGTTGGGAAAAATAAGTTATGCTTAAAAATTTCGATGAAATTTTCAGTAATTGAATGAATCTGTTTCTAGAAAGGAATCTTCTATCGTTTTCAACACCAAAGGAACAATAACAGCGTGGATGCGTGAGCTAATAGGAATTGATTGATTAATTTATCGCTGATATTCAATGGCATTTAGAGAGGAGCTGAAGAAGGGGCACAGACCGAGTTCTATCAGGCCTTGAATTTAATTATGATTGCCTCAATTGTTGCCAAGGGGGGGGGGGGGCACTTTGTACAGATGTAGATGTAAATGATAACTAAAACTCTCAGGGTGGGGGTTTGGGAGTCCAGCACGGAAGCCTTTGGCTACAGTTTGGCACTTTGTACGGGATGGTGTAAAATTTTTGGACAAAGCTACTGTTAAAAGTTGTGGGCCAATTTTGAATAATTACCGTTTTCTGTTGCATTGTGGTCGGATCATAAATAGCAAATACGCATGTGCGTTTGAGTGAAGCAGTAAATGCATGTCTTTTATACGTTGAATTTACTATAATTCGGAGAGGTGGTATGAAAAACCCTCTAGAGACAACTGCTACTTGTGGTTTTCATGATGTTGGATCAATAATAGCCACTTCGCCTGCACAAATTTGCGATATGCCGAAGGAATTCGCTAATGAGAATTACTGCGACACAAGGAATGGCACGCCGAATAATCACTCCTCCTTTGGTGGAGCAGTCCTGGAAACAGATGTTGGAAGAATGTCGTCCGATTTCAACGATGGCAAGAGAGCGAGCGATCTGAGATCGGTAGAAGTCTTTCAAATGTCATACTCCACGTCTCGAGTCGAATTCTCATCTAAATTAAAAAAAAAATTAAGGTTAATTAAACATTTAATTTAGATCCCAGACTTTAGATCCCAGAGCAAGCTGAGATGGCTGTTAAACTGCTTTCTGAAGTGTTGAACCTGAACTTAAGGCCATATATTGGTGGATTTCACTTTGGGCGATTCTTCATTGTGCAATCGAACGAAACAAGAAATCATCGTTAATTTTTTTTACGAATGCCCTTTGTTGACCGAGTTTATTCGCATCGTAAACGAGCGTGGACATGGTGATGCAGTTTCGGGCACTTTTAATACACGATTTGGGTAGGATGGACCCATTGCCTCCTCACCGCCCGAAAGAACCATGCCCTACCCTAAATAGTACCTATTCGCCCTTCGAAATCAAAAATGTCACAAGATTTTGGTGTATTGTTTTCAATAAGGAGCCTGGAAACCAACGGAGAAAAAACCCATTTTACCACCGTTCCTCAAAAATTGGTCCGTCAGTTTAGCGTTCTAATTTTTTTTTCTTTAAATAAATCCCTTCTCAAAGGCGGAGGGGGCACACCATTAAACAAAAATTGAAAAACTAAACAAAATAAAAGTGGGGGGGGGGGGGGACGCTCAGGTTAAGCCGATGCCGGCTCTGGAGATTTGGGGAGTTGAGGATGATGGAGGAGGGAGAGAGGAACGGAAGGAAGTGACCCTATAGAATGACCACCAATTTAAGTGAAAAACGCGGATGACGCGGGTGGTGATCCACGAAGTATTCCTGACGAGATGCCCAGCTCGAGTAACTCCGTGGCACTTTTCCCGCACCACACTCCGCGCTATGACACGGTTTCAACCACAACATTGATGATATTAGGCCTCTCGTTTTAGCTCAGATACCGCTTGTCGCATGTCGTTTCAATCATATTCGCTTTTCTCAGCCATCCAGGTCTGCTCTATGTCCACGCTGCCACTGATAAGTTGGACATCCAGGATTATGGCAGACCATTGGCCTTAATGGCAACAATATCCTTCTTCTTATTGCCTCGGTCAGTCGGCATATGATACAGTCCCTCTTTCTCCCCACAAACCAGCCACTGGATGACAATGCACCTGCTATTTGCTTAGCCACCGCATCATGACGGAGTATGCTGCCACCATCAGTTTATGGACACTACTGCACAACATGAAACCCCGACAGCACGGCAGAGGGTATCTACAGCCACCTAATGCCCTCTGAATTCCATTCCACCCATTGAGAGGAAATGGGGGATTCAGAGCATTGCTGGAGTTCTTTGTCATCCACTGAATCATGTGGAGCAGCAGCAAACTCAGCACCTACATAAATAAAAACTAACTGAATTGTATATACATTTTTTTTACCACCAATAATTTTTATTTTATTGTAGGCATGGCTGAGGTCCAGCAACTCACCACAACCATCACAGCGGTTCGGCATTCCTTTGGGTTCCCTTCCATATCTTATTGCCAGTGCGTCCCTAAACTGCATCGGTGAGAGATCCAAGTCATTTTAAAAGCGGTACTATGGTCAGCCATTGGGACGAATTACTCTCTGTGATTCGTTTGATCGTCCGTTTCTGTTTTGGGGGGAGGGAATCGAGGAGTCTTTCTTGTCTTGTTTTGTTGAGCACTCGTTCATCCCTCTGTACTTCCCTCATCCGTTGTTCGTGCTCGTTCGTATTTATCCCTATCCCTGATCTAAGAGCGTCTGCCAAGATCTGAGTGGCTTTCTCAGAGGCCCTGTAATTCAGATTGGCCGTTTTGGTAGGGTCTTCTATTGCCAGCTTTACTGGAAGCTCTAGGATTTCGGACTCACTTTCAGTGACTGGGAAGTCAACTATGGACGGAATAAAGGACCCTTTAATGCACTCTTGGAGAGGTGCGTATTCAGTTCCCTGATCTCTGATCGCTCTTTGAGTAAAGGCCCACTCCTTGGAAAGGGACTTGGTAAAAACAGCATAGCATGCCTGAGGGCTTTTCTGCGCTGGTTACCTAACATTGAACTTTTTTCTTTACAAAGTCCTTCTTGAAATCTTCACTGCCTATGATTGTTGAGAGTACACAATTTTCAAGTTAGTGTCTCCAAACAGAGCATGAGCATCTGACTCCAGTCCTGGTTTAATCACTAGATAGCTCTATATAAAATCATTTTCAGATTATGAGTCATTGTTATTCAGGTGCCATCCAATTTTCGGTTTACTCTCCGACGCGTTCAAATACTATTTGACAAACCTCTCTGATTTCAACCGGAGAAAACCCCACCTCGGAAACGGAGATTTTCGAAGGAACGGAAATTACTGCCGCTTTTTGATAAATTACGTCGCCGTACCTACGACGAGCGGTGGAGCTTGGGTATATGATTAGACGATTTTCAGGGAGGACGAGCACCTGCCGAGTCGAAAACTGCTCCCGGCCGATCGAGACGAAAAAAATTCATTGAAGCCGCCTCTTCCGCATTCACCGTTGATGTAATGTGTGTAATGCTCGGGCTCAGGAGCTTAATTTAAACTGTTTTATTCTAAACATTTGACGTTGTAGGTAATGCGCAAGGGGCGAGGGTATAATTGTAAGCTTTGCTCTAAATATTCATGGACGTTGTTGTTGTCTGGAAGCTATTTTTAGGGGTTTTGAGTGATAAGAAAAAAACAGAAAAGTTCTCAAGAGATGGGAGTCGCGTGGCAAGTTCCAAGCACGCGGAGAAAAGTCTTTTAGACCGTCAATGTGTTTCAGACAGGTCAGTAACCTGATCTCAAGAGACTGGACTACATAAATACAAGTGATACCTATGTAATAATTAGGATCAATGCCCCAACTTTTGCGCATTTTGGAAGTAAATGAAGCTATAATGACGTTCAAAAATTTATAAAATTGAATAGGTCAAACTTGTTTTTACGGAAATCTGTATTGAGGTATTTAGTATAATCTATCCTTACATTTCAGTGCAGATTACAAATTCGTATTAAGTTTCAGGGGGAAATGACCCATATTTCAAATTTTAGAAAGCCAATAATGTGAACATCTGTTGCGCTACTATTTTGTGGAATGTTTTCTCGCTGCTACATGAAGTGATGTTAGTTTATTGATGATATTTGCGATGTTAACTTAGGGGAAATACCGAGTCTACGAATTTTTAGAAGATAAGTTTTCCGTTGAGAGGAAACTTGTGGGGAAATTGTGGTTCAGGTCAGTTTTTTATTATATTTTGTTTCTATCATTCCGAATGTATTGGATTTATATTTCGTACGAGTGTCCCCTCCGATGTTCGAGTCGAGCCCACGATGGCATTCGAACTTATGAAGGTCTACTTTCAACTTAATTCAATTTATTGGAACCATAGTTGACAAACAACATTATAATTAGGTAATAAACGGGAAAATGTGACACAATTATGATTCAATATAATTCATTGTCACTTCCAGAAGTGTAATTATCTGTAAAAATTTATGATTTGAAACAATTAGCTTCTTACGATGGGTGAACGAAAAAACCGGTTTTCATGATAATTTTTTGTTCGATCCCAATTTTATTCTTGTTGTCCAATGAACACCGGAAATGTTGATTTTCCATCTAACAGGAAATTGAACGCTGAACAAAAATGTTCCATGAACATGATGTCCAAAATGCACTTCTGCATGAAAAACATGTATTCACATCCACAGAGGTGAATACGAATACATTCGTATTTACACTCGATTCTGCGAATACGAACGTATTTATATTCATACGTGTAAATACGAATGTATTCGTATTTATATTCACACATAATGTATTCTGTGAATATATTCGTATTTGTATTCATGAATATAAATATGCCCTACACTGTATGAAAACAGGTCTTTATGCAGCTTTCCAGATTCAAAATTTCCCGTCGAATGGTGAAGTTAATTTTTCGATGGACAAAAGGAACGCTAAAATTATTAATGTCAACCTGACACAACTAGAAACATTAGCTTTATTGTTAAGTACTCTTCTGTGTAAGAAAATAGGTTACGGTGGTGAGCTTCTCTCTCTCTCTCTCTCTCTCTCTCTCTCTCTCTCTCTCTCTCTCTCTCTCGCATTTTTTCATTATTTTATGGTTGTTTTGAAAACCTAATCCTTCACTTGCATTGGTAAACCTAGATGAATAAACGTCCAACTTCTATAGTAGGAAGTGATGGCATACAAAAATAAATTCATTGAAATTAATGTTGAACATTATTATGCCATGATGTTTTTAGAATAAACTTGATGAGAGCTGAAATGTGATATGATTTTTTATTATCATTCCTTCTGTGCGTTAATAATCTGGATACATCGGTGACATATCGTTAAATATACAAGAGCAAAATGAAATCATCACAACATAATCAAGTTATTTTATCGGAAAATGGAGCACATGTTAAGAAAGACAAAGTAAAGATTGAAAGATGAATAATTGTTTTTTCTATTTGAGAAAATGAGGAACATGAATGGTCACTAACTATTTGTAATCAATATTTTCCCTGATAAACGCTGCAAATTCTTCCACTGGGGTTTATTATTCAATTGGCTTGCGTTCATGATTTGAATTTCTACTAAGCTTTGGAGTGGGCGTGTTTCACAGGTAGATAGAGTGATTATTGAATTTCAGGAGGCACACAAATATGATCAACTGAACAATCCAAATAGGTATTTTGGTTGAGAACAGATTTACGTGCTCTATGCATATCTCCTGAAATTCAATAATCGCTCTATCACCTGTGAAACACGCACACTCCAAAGCTTAGTAGAAATTCAAATCATGAACGCAAGCCAATTGAATAATAAACCCCAGTGGAAGAATTTGCAGCGTTTTTTATGGTTATCAGAATGCTTCAACCCGTGTATCGGCTACAGAGCCTTTTAGGAGTTCACTCCAGTATCCACATTACTACATCACTACGTCACTAGGTTACTGATAGCAACACAAAAACAATAATAAACCAAAATAACGCAAATGTTCGCACCATAAATCGGGCCATACATCGGGAATGGTTTGATCTACGGACCTGGAAAGGGGCTCATTCGATTCCTCGTGGAAAGTTCTTTAAAAAGAGTTCAAATTTAGGCCGCCTTGACTTTTTTTGAGGTTTTTAGGGATTTTACAAAACTTTGAAAACCCTTAAAAGGCACTTGAGAGCTGGCTCAAGAATTGGGGCGTCGCCGGACCAACACGTTTTTTTCCTGAAAATTTCAGCTTTTTTGCTTCAGTAGTTTGGGAGAAATCGTGCGTACGGCGTACGACGGAAGGACGGAAAAATTTTCATTGCAGATTCGGATTCTACACCCTTTGAAACGTAAACCATGAAATTTTCAGGGGGGTTAGGATTTTTTTTTTCAAGAGCGATTACAATGGTTTTATTGAATAATAAACCAGAACAGTGGCAGCTGTGTTATGTCATGATGGATGTTAAACGACGAAATGTTATGTTTCAGTTTCCGATTGGATGGGGAGTAATTTTGAAACGCTAAGTGATGTTCAAGTCTATGTTGGTAGGTAGCCGAAAGTTTGACAATGAGTTAGACCTGCAGGTCAACTTACACCCTTGATAGCGCCTGCAACGGTTAACTAATTTCGTCAAGTACTATAATCAATAGATTTTCGCACCGTTCATCCGTGCGAACGTATAGTTAACCGTTTAGCGATCAAACGGCAGCTAGTGTGAAACGGAAATTACGAAGGGCAAAGACCCAAAACCCCCAGAAAGTTCTCGAGTCAGAACCAGGATACGGCAGTGATTATATGCATCTAACTGTTTTGGGGGCTGACGATCAGGGGTGGCTACAGGTGGTTGCGGGCACCTGCCTTCCTAAAAGTCTCAAAGTGAAACTGGGCCACGATCGTTTTATTACGAACCGGCGCTGCATAACGAATACGTTGCTACTCGTATTTATTGCTGAGTAAATGTATGCGTCGAGAAAAGTATCTATAGAGTGCGTGTGTCTGATGAGTTACCTTTTAATTGACATAGGTACTTATGCAGCGGTATTCGTGCATGTACAGAAGGTGTCTGTAAAGTAAACGCTGTTCCTCTCGTTTCATCCCTATCGGAGGTAGCAGGTGGTTAAAACATTTTTTCGTCTTCCGTAATCAAAATGTCCAGCCACTTTTCGTGTTTCTCAGCTTTTGATCAATTATGGTATTTTCTGTCACTCGAAGCTCAGTCAACATGGTCGTAAAAGAGCGGATATCCTGAAAATAGCCTGTCGAACCAAGTTTCCTTTCATTAGAGGAAAAAATAAAAAATTATTACACAAAGGTTTATTATTTTCAAAAATGCTAAAATCAACCAAAAAAATTTATTTAATAAGGTTGTTTTCAAAATGAATAGAATCCAAAAATCGAAATAAAAAAAAAATCCGTCCGTCCGGTGCTTTTCTCTGAAACTACCATCAAGTGGGCCAAGAATTTACCGGTTTATTATTCAATAATAAACCATTGTAATCGCTCTTGAAAAAAAAATTCTAACCCACCCTGAAAATTTCATGGTTTACGTTTCAAAGGGTGTAGAATCCGAATCTGCGATTTCTCCCAACGCACGATTTCTCCCAAACGGCTGAAGCAAAAAAGCTTACATTTTCAGGAAAAATCCATGTTGGTCCGTCGACGCCCCAATTCTTGAGCCAGCTCTCTCACTTAATTTAAAGTGCCCTTTAAGGGTTGTCAAAGTTTTGTAAAATCCCTAAAAACCTCAAAAAAAGTCAAGGCGGCCTAAATTTGTACTCTTTTTGAAGAACACTCCACGAGGAATCGAATGAGCCCCTCCTCAGATCCGTAGGTCAAACCATTCCCGATCTATGGCCCGATTTAAGGTGCCAACATTCGCGATATTTTGGTTTATTATTGTTTTTGTGTTGATATCAGTAGCCTAGTGACGTAGTGATGTAGTGATGTTGTAATGTGGATACTGGAGTGAACTCCTAAAAGGCTTCGTAGCCGATACACGGGTTGAAGCGTTCTCACAATTTTCAGGAAAAATCATAAAATCTGAAATTTTCAGGAAAACGCTGCAAATTCTTTCTCTGGGGTTTATTGTTCAAGTGGCTTGCGTTCATGATTTGAATTTCTACTAAGCTTTGGAGTGTGCGTGTTTCACAGGTGATAGAGTGATTATTGCAGTAAATAAGAGCTGTCCACCAACTGGAAATAAATTAGATGAATCGGAAAAGTTGGAGAACGTTTTCTGCAGTACAGTTCAAAAATTGTTTCTCGTGGTGTGTTAAAAAATGTTTACAACAGCAAGGGGATTCGAACACTAGCCTCCCGAGTGACAGACGGGAATGATTATGTTGCGTGGTGGTCCTTCAGGCCATATTCAGATCCCCTTACGTACAATAGACTAATGCATTCACAACAACATGGATGGTTGAATGAATTTCATATAGGTACTAACTATTAAAACATAACAGTGACATTAGACAAGAAGGTCTAGATGGAAAATGAGAGAAAAAAATTAAAATTTGGTGAACATAACGTTGCTTTTGCTGCCTTAGTAGGCTTGGAGGGCGGTATAGTTCGCATGCGCAGAGACTACTATTGATCCGGGGGTCGTGAAACCTATAGGGAACCATCTACACCCCAACCCGAACAATTAAAATCTTGCCACCTATAACAATGAAGTAATATTTAAAGAATTAAATTGCGTTCATTGTAATCCCATACAATAAGTAATTTAATGTGGATTTATTTTTATTAGTTGGTAGTTTTTCGAGTTTTTAAACGCGGTTCAAGTTTTGGAGTATTTAGTATGTAAATGGGTGGAACAAACGAATTTGGCTAATCATCGTCTTAATTCAAATTAAGACATTAATTTTTGGGATTTTTTTGATCTTCCAAAATCATTCTCGACCAGGTTTTCCTAACGAAGAAATGCTAATGCATTATTAGAAAATGAGAGACTTCGGCCTCATTTTATAGCCAATCATTTCAACTCATATTAGGCGCCGTGTTAATATTTTAATCGGTCGCTAACGTTTAATAATCACGAACTACGCCATTAGTCTAATTGGTTAGCATGAGGAGAGCGTCCTAGAAACAAGATCCCAACAGTTTAGAAAAAAGTTAGTTTTCAAGAAAAAGTTGTGTTTTCGTCGAGGAATTAACTAAAAATCACAAAAAATAAAACGAAATGAGACTCATAACATCCGTATTAGTACTTAATGAGGTTAATCTAAAAATCTATTTCAAGTTAAATGAGTCGGATCGATGATTAAGTCATTACAATAAATCAGACACAGTCCAAACGCACCCGGAGGCGAGCGGTTCGACAGTTTCAAATTGATCAACTTCGGAAGAATAACAAAAACAGTATAAAAGTCGGTTGATATCACTTATTATGAAAGGTGATTTTAATTCGATTAAGCTGAACGCTCATCTTGCATAAATAGTTTATTTTTAACGGTCCAGACCACGAAGTTTGCAATTTTCGCCGAGTTCAAAACCCTCTCAAGAAGATTGGTGATGTTTTAATTTGAAGCGGGGAGGGAGCAATTTTATAATGGGAAATGACGAAACAAGAAACCTAAGAAAAAAAAGGAGATTTCGGAGTTTCAATAAAATTGTCCACGGTCGAGGAGAGAGTTGTTGATGTGATGGGTTTGGGGAAGAAGGCCGCGGTGAAGCACCTGCCGGCGGCGTTCATTTTTTGGCGGCTGGACCGGGCAAGTTTGGTCATTCCCGGATATTTGGAGGTGGAACGGCGGTCAAGTTGAACGAGTGTGAAGTAGGAGGTACTCAATCTAAGTGATTGCTACCTTCGTGTGCAGTTCTGTATATTATGAGCGAACCATCATACAAAATATAGCAGTTTATAATTGATGCATTTTGGACTCCTCTTCTCCATACTCACGTGTGGATAATGTGCTCAATGCAAAATCAACTTTGTTTTGGTTTATTATTCAATAATAAACCATTGTAATCGCTCTTGGAAAAAAAATGCTAACCCCCCTGAAAATTTCATGGTTCACGTTTCAAAGGGTGTAGAATCCAAATCTGCAATAAAAATTTTCCGTCCGTCCGCCGTACTCACGATTTCTCCCAAACGGCTAGAGCAAAAAATCTAAAATTTCCAGGAAAAATCAATGTTGGTCCGACAACGCCACAATTCTTTAGCTAGCACTCTCACTTAATTTAAAGTGCCCTTTAAGGGTTCTCAAAGTTTTGTAAAATCCCTAAAAACTTCAAAAAAAGTCAAGGCGGCCTAAATTTGTACTTTTTTTTAAGAACTTTCCATGAGGAACCGAATGAGCCCTTCCCCAGGTCCGTAGCTCAAACCATTCCCGATGTATGGTGCCAACATTTGCGTTATTTTGGTTTATTATTGTTTTTGTTTTGATAGCAGTAACCTAGTGATGTAGTGATGTAGTAATGTGGATACTGGAGTGAACTCCCAAGAGGCTTTGTAGCCGATACACGGGTTGAAGCATTCTGATATTCATGAAACGCTGCAAATTCTTTCAGTTCGATTTATCATTCAATTGGCTTGCGTTCATGATTTGAATTTCTACTAAGCTTTGGAGTGTGCGTGTTTCACAGGTGATAGAGCGATTATTGAATTTCAGGAGGCACACAAATATGATCAAATGAACAATCCAAATAGGTACTTTGTTTGAAAACCGATTTACGTGCTCTATGCTCTATCTCCTGAAATTCAATAATCGCTCTATCACCTGTGAAACACGCACACTCCAAAGCTCAGTAGAAATTCAAATCATGAACGCAAGCCATTAAATAATGAACCCCAGTGAAAGAATTTGCTTCGTTTTTTCGAATGAGAGCCTCAATTTTTTATTGCAGATTCGGAGTTTACGCTCAATTACATGAAATGTTGTCTTCTCAACCGATTGATTTTCTAAACTATGAGAAAAAAGTTTACGCATTGCCTATGTATCAACCACCGAATTCTCGGTATCCCCATTTCTATTGCAGATTCGGATTCCACGCTCGATTTCTTGAAAATTTGACCCCTCAAATAATCTTTTTAATTGGGTGAAACACGCTCTGTGAGCACTCAAAGATACGAAATGCGTTAAAGCAAATTACGAAGCACATCTGGCAAGAAGTACAACTCCTGTAGCTCCGAGGCGTTTTTACCGCACCACACGCCATGATACTCGCAACTATTTTTAGCTCAAATATCGCTTGCCGATGGTAGTTTCTATGAAATTTACTAATTTTGGACCTCCATGTGCACTGACAACTCGAACATTCAGAATTAAGGTAGATTCATCGGGGTTGCCGGCAATGATATCTCCCTTCTTGACCTTTCAAGAGTCTCTCTCTTTCAAAATCCCAGTTGCTGGATGACACTACAACTTCCACATGATGTAGAACACTGCCATTGTGGGTCCTCGGATCTTGCTGAACCGCATGATGCAAGTTTTAATTTCTATCCCAACAGGCACGGCTCACAGGTGTATGTACTGTCCCACCTCTAGCACTCCTCACTGTGATGGCTAGTGTAGCCACCCAAAAGGCATGCAAATGTGGTCAGAGGGATTATCGAATGCCCTCTGATGCTCATTTCATCCACTTGGACGAAATTGGGAATTCAGAGCACTGTCAGAGTTCTTTACCATCCACCAAATCATGCAGAGCAGCAGCAAACTCAGCAGGTTTTTGAAGCCGTTGGAATTCCTTGGTCGTATCACTATAGCTGCTGCCTCGTAAGATCAAGGTTCTAAACAATACAAATGCACACAAACACACTCAGCTACACAATGAATAATGATGAAAACACTAAATGAACTGAAAGCGGGGAGGACGCCCATGTTCAACCAATGCCAGCCCAGGGGATTCGGGAAGTTGAAGAAGATGGAGGATCAGAGAGGGCTGAAAAGAAGTGCCCCTATAAAATGACCATCCGTTGAGGTAAGAGCCTCGAAGGGGTCGTGGAACTACAGAGCATCCCTGCCGATATGTTCATTCCGAGCAGCTGCGTGGCATTTTCCCCGCTCAATGATGGGGTCGCGGGCATGACCTTCATGTTATTTGGACACTACTTCTTTTAGCTCAGATATTGATTGCTGCAGGTCATTCCTACAACATTTACATATTCAAGCCTTTCAAGTCTGTTCCATGTCCTTGCTGTTTGTCCATGTCTGTCTGTTTCTGTCAGACCCAACGGACTTATCGGCAACTATCCTGCTTCTAGCGCCAGTCCCCCGGCATAATGTACAAAGACTCTAGCTTTGCACATCCCAGCCACTGGATGACAAAGCATCTGCTTGGCAACTGCATTATATCGCACAATGCAGCCACCGTTAGTTCATTGACACTTCTGCACCGCATGATACACTTTCTCATTTTTACCTTGACATGCACGGCAAATGGTGTACACTGTTCCACTCTGGAACACGTCACCGTGATGGCTAGCATCGCTCCCCTGTCGACTTGAAATGACTGTAGTCGCACAATTGACCTGAAGCCCATTAAGACCATCCAGACACTAAGACAGACTCGATACAAAAGATGTTCAGAATGGTCTAATTCGTGAAATGCTTCTATCAATTTTGACTTCGTGGAAAAAATCTATTGCATCCATAGGTACCTACCTGAACTCGGAAGCAAAAACAAACAAACAAATATTTTGAAAAATTTTAGAATTCTGTAATAAATATTGTACTTATTATTGTGACCTTCTAGACCCTTTAATTATACCTAAAGTGTGTCGGTAGATTTTTTTTTCCATTGGTCCGTAGAAGTGTGGCTACTATTCATCTTTTAATTGCGGCGGCTTCAGCTGCCCCGCGTTAATTAATAGCAACAACACTGTTTGTTCAGATGAAAACGAAAAAACCATCCGGGTAGTCGACGGTCATACAAATTGAGAACACGGGGCTCCGAAACTCCGAGTTTAATTGGAAAGGATGGGTTTTTCAATTCTTGGGGGCAACGCTCACAAAAAAAGGCACAAGTGAGTCGTTTTTCCAGAGTATTCCGGCTTTGAAGGATTTATACTGATCGCGAAGGGTTTTTGGAAGGTTGTTCGAACGTTTTTTGGTTAAATGAAGGGATAGAGAAAAAAGTTGGAGAAAAAAATAGAAGAATCAACTACGCCGTCGAGAGGGGTGAGTTGAATTTCACACCCTGGGAAAGGGCTTCAGGTACCTTCTAGGGGTTTTGAGGGTAAATTTATTCTGGAACGTTGCAATGAAGGGCAGTTTTGTGAGTAGTGTTAAGATAATGTAAGGGAGGAAGGAGATGGCGTGCTACAGGTAAACGAATGGCATAAATCAGCCTCGGGGGACTAAATTAGTCTATAATCCCGTCATTGGCTATCGTGTGCAATTGGAACACGATGCGCGGTTGTCGTTTTCTATATTGGTAGAAAAAGTGTAGATTATCCTCTTTAAAAATTATTAAATTACGATTTTTCGCTGCTGCAAGGCGAAATCGCCAATCCCAGACGATTAGGACGAAATGATTGACAGGATGTACTTGTGTGAGGGAATGCGGTTTAAGGAAGAAGGGCACACAAGACGTTTAAGATCCACTCGTATTTTTAGTATATTTTTCCTAAATATATGGATGAGCATGCAAGATTAAGGATATGGATAGTTCACTCTTCCCGTTTCGTGAAACTACTGAGCCTGAGCATAACCCTTTGGGTGTACAGCATCAGCGGTATCCTGTGGGTGTTGCGGGCTAACGTCGGAACCATTTAAAGGGGCACAAGTCTATTCCACCATCTCCTTGTTATATGGTAGCAGTACATGGCTACAAACCATTCCCCACTAAAATTCACTGTTCAGACGCACCTTTCCCTCGCGCCAACCCCACTGGCAAGATAGAGGATACGTTTTAAGTATTATCCCTTGAAAATTACTATTTACCTCAACTCTGACTATTGCAAGCTTCTCTTCCCTAATGCTTTTGGAAAGCCTAGGGAGTCTGATGGACACGGATAGTTCCCCCTTCCCGTTTGTTCTAGGAAACTGATGCTCCTGAGCATAAACATGAAGCTTCTTAGCCAAAAAACCTAGTGTGACTCGATAATAATAGTTTATGTATATACTTCAGTTCCTCAGATTAGCACCCTGTATACGCCTGTATACAGGCGTATACAGGGTGCTAATCTGAGGAACTCGCCACAGGCTAAGAATAGATTTTATAACTCATTCCTGACAAAAACTGCCTGTTAAAAAATTTTCTTTTAAAAGGCTTCGTTTTCGAGTTACTTCAATTTTAAGATTTTTTTGTGTGAACGTTTTGAAGTGAAGTTTGTCAAATCTTAAGAATGACAACTTTTTTCACACTCAGTAGGTCTAATAAAATTCTACTGTTCAAATTTAGCCTGTAGTCTTAAAATATGTGCCGAAATCCCAGTTCTTCAAAGGTTTACTCGAAATTGCTCGTACAGTAGAATTTAGTCAACATTTCGTGTGAATGCGGGAAAACGTGGATTTTCCTTTGAACATCGACGTTTTTTTTTTAAACGAAAATTGGACTTTTTATGTTATAATTACAACATAAGAGCTTGGTGCCCCCATCAATCCTTTGAACTCAGATTACTTGACCTCTTCGATGGGAAGAAAGTAAATAGATTCAGGTTCGTAAAAAACTTTAGAGTCCACGGCTTTGTTGCATCTTCAACGTGCCCATTACCTGCTTCGAACGCGGATCATCATGCCGAATACATTCATCAATGTAGAGTAGACCTAGGAGAATGAGGCTTGATTAATTTTGTAAACAGGCTTGCTACACAGATTTGCGGATCACAGGCAGACGCATTAACAGAAAGATAGACACGAAATGAAAGCTGTTCAGAATGGTCTAAAACGCAAAATGCGAATGGAAACTTTGATTTTGGACAACAAATTTTCAAATTCAAATATCCATTTATTGGCAACAATCAATTACATACATGATTCTTACAAGAATCATGTTTTGTGTGGCATCGTGTTCTGTTTGTTTTGTAGACAAAGTAATTTTACAATTTGGTTAGTAAGTTTAAAATACTCAGAGTAAATAACGTTGCCTGAAGGAGAATATGTTCAAAAACTTGTGCTATTCGGGGAAGTTCAAATAACAATGAACAAAGTGACAATTTTTATTTAAAAAAAAAATTGATATAATTATAAATTGAACCAAAACTTCTTAGTGTACGTATAAAATAATGGAAATAAATGAAGAAATGTTTTACTTGTGTCATATAGGTCGGAATTAGTGTCTAACTCTTTTTTAAATGGCAATAAATTGCAAAAAAATAAAAATGATGTTTTTTTCATAGAAGAATTGTAAAGCTTGAACACGAGTATTTCTTTCGAAAAATTCAGTCTTGACAGTTGGTAAGGTTTATCCGTGAGGAACCATATTCAACTGCAAGCCGAAGAGGATTGAGATAAAAAAAAAATTTGAGATATATTTTACATTAAATTGAACATGGAGAAGGGATGTTGGGTACCTAATTTGTTCATTCAAAATTATTTTCAAAATACGGTTCTGGAGTACTCGTACCTTTTCAATCAGCGATTTATTTGCACTACCCCAAAGAATGATGCTATATTTGATAATGGAGAATATTTAACAAAAATAAACTGTTCTAATATGACGAATTTTCATCTCCCGGAATTGAAAACACAGCTTCAGCTACATTCTGCTTCCGACGGACTCGGAAGAAACACTGACCTCCGTACAAACAGTGGTCTCCTTATAGTCGAGAGATTCCTGATTTCGGTGACAGGAACTTAGGAAAGGTGATATTTGCTTGAAGGACTGTTACTTTATTCTGTTAAAGTGGCTCACGCTTTTAAATCAAAATGCTAGCATTTAGCCACGCTTTTAAACACGAATAATGCAACATTCAAACGCGTTCCAAGAGGTTGGCGCTTATGCCCCTCCAAAAAATTCGCTAAAAAGGCAATTCGGAAAAAAACAAACGAGGAACTCGTTTGTTTTTTGATCCCGCGTAGTCGGTTTAAAATCGCTTATTAGATTAACCCGGGCCTCAACCTGGAACCGTTCTAGAAATCCGATCGCTAATGGCCACCTCATGTTTATTCACCGAAGAAATGGGTAAGCGAAACAGTAAAAGTTGCCCTTCTTCCAGTCCAAACGTTTTATATACTCGAAAAACGGGATGGTAGAATTTATTGTCCTCATTCGAGCTTTTAGTTGGAAAAATTAATTTCGATAACTTTGAAAGATGAAGTAATGAGACGGTATAACAGAGCTTCCGCCTTTACTGGTGGGGCTGGGTTGTTGAAGGCATCTCCCAAGATGTAACCGGCTCAATCGTAGGTAATTTGATCAAAATGGGTCTGTAAATTTGGGAGTTTTGCCTTGAAATGAAATGAAAAAGGGTCATTCCCGACCGATCGCGGTAAAATTTGATGTGCCCAGCTTGTGTGGCCACTGACGTTAGTATTGTTCCGATGCCTATATAATAAATAGGAAACCATCTAGGATCTAATCCGTATAATCCAAAATTTCATCAAACTTGTTCTTTTGACTCGTTATTTCGTTAGCACCAAAAAAGAAGCTATTTGTGGTGTGGTGGGTGATGTTTGTGTTAATGGTGGTTATGGATACGGTCTTGAAACTGCTAGACTGGGTATACACCTCTGGGCTGATCCTCTAGGTACTGCAGGCTCACCGCCTCGGCCCTTGAAAGGGGCCACTAGCGTATTGCATGAGCTCCTCGTTAAAGCATGAGCGTTATTTTATAACTAGACTAATTGCGATAAATTCATAGGACTTCATCCTTAACCATCGAAGTAAGAATCCATTTGGACCAACAGATAGTGAGGAGTAGTTATAAGAAATTAGCGTTTGCTCATGCAAACACACCACTATTGATACGAGCATTGGAATTTAAATGGGATCCTTGGAACCATCCCGTGCAATCTCTCATGTTTGGATTAAGATCGAACGAAAACTGCAGTCCTGTGCTTGACAAGGGATTACCTCAGACACACAGACATCAGACAGACAGACAGCAGTCAAAATGGGCCAGCAACCTCTGAAACGCAAAAATCCAGTGGATACTTTGATTTTGTAGTACAAAATTTGAACGAACAGAATGCTCCCCGGCCTTCTGTAATGAACAAGCAAAATAAATAAATTAGCAAGTGAATCAAATAATGATAAATACATAAAGCAGCATTCCGTATGTTTTTTTGGTTTATTATTCAATAATAAACCATTGTAATCGTTCTGGAAAAAAAAGTCTAACCCCCCCCTGAAAATTTCATGGTTTACGTTTCAAAGGGTGTAGAATCCAAATCTGCAATAAAATTTTTCCGTCCGTCCGCCGTACGCCGTACGCACGATTTCTCCCAAACGGCTGGAGCAAAAGATCTGAAATTTTCAGGAAAAATCCATCTTGGTCCGACGACGCCCCAATTCTTGAGCCAGCTCTCTCACTCAATTTAAAGTGCCCTTTAAGGGATGTCAAAGTTTTGTAAAATCCCTAAAAATCTCAAAACAAGTCGAATCTTTACCTATTTGAAGAACATACCATGAGGAATCGAATGAGACCCTCCCCACGTCCGTAGGTCAAACCATTCCCGATGTATGGCCCGATTTATGGTGCAAACATTTCCGTTTTTTGGTTTATTATTGTTTGTTTGTAACCTAGTGATGCCGATAGCGTCGAGTTGTAGTGACTGTGGATACTGGAGTGATAGCCGATGTTGATACTTGTAGTTTATAGCCGATACACGGGTTGAACCATTCTGATATGCATGAAACGCTGATGATATATAGGTAAATATTATTCAATATTATTAGCGGGGTAAATAAGTGTTCTTTCTCTGGGGTTTATTATTCAATTGGCTTGCGTTCATGATTTGAATCTGTACTAAGCTTCGGAGTGTGCGTGTTTCACAGGTGATACAGCGATTATTGAATTTCAGGAGGTATGCATAAAGCACGTAAATCTGTTCTCAACCAAAAAAACGCTGCAAATTCTTTCACTGGGGTTTATTATTCAATTGGCTTGCGTTCATTATTTGAATTTCTACTAAGCTTTGGAGTGTGCGTGTTTCACAGGGTAGAGCGATTATTGAATTTCAGGAGATATGCATGGAGCACGTAAATCTGTTCTCAACCAAAATACCTATTTGGATTAATCAGTTGATCATATTTCTGTGCCTCCTGAAATTCAATAACCGCTCTACCCTGTGAAACACGCACACTCCAAAGCTTAGTAGAAATTCAAATAATGAACGCAAGCCAATAGAATAATAAACCCCAGTGAAAGAATTCGCAGCGTTTTTTATCTTGACTGTCGAATTTTTGTTCTCATATTAAAATATGAATTGTCTGTGGAAGTCTTTTCAAGGAAGTGGCCTCTGTAAATCTATAAATAAAAACAGCGATGGGCTCAGATTAGTGATGAAATATTAAAATAATAAACCTTAGAGTTTGATAATTTAAAGTGTTATTTTTTCATCACTTACATTTGAATGATAATCAAATAAGCAACGAGCGCGCCTTGTTCCGATTAAACAAACGGGACCAGACATCGGATTTCTAAACAAATAAATATCGTCTTATATTAAATATTTATGATGGAGAAAGTAAGTTAGAAATATGATTAATAAATTCACTAACTGATATCAGGTCTCTCCGAATTATGATTCAATCTTCCCTCTGTCCGTTCTTCACTATTGAATATTAAAGTCCAATTTGTTAGTGAGAAAAAGACACCCGGCGATTAATAGCACGAATTAAAAGGGTTCGATCAAATTTAGTCGATCGGACGGATATATTTACATTTTTCATGGATGAAGTCCCGGGCGAATCAATAAATTTTATACGCTCAAGGTTTATAATAAATTAAAATTTATATTGATCAAATGTTGAAATATTGAAATCATTGTTTACAGGTGCATGCACCAAATAGCTTTGATTGTGACATGATATCAATTTCTATATTTTATGCGAAAATAACCAAAACTGTCTCAAGTGTATTTGGTAAATGGGAATTATTCTTATGTGATGCCGTCGATTGTTGCATCAATTGTGACTTTTGAGAGAAAAAATCGATCGGTTTATCGATCATTATTATATGGGGTGGAATGTTGGATTAGTTGGGGTTGTGAAAAGTATAAATTGATATGCCAAAAGCTCGAATTGGTATGCCGAAAGTTGAAATTGAGTCACCAAAAGTTTAAATTGACATGCCAAAAATATTGTCAAAGGTTCAAATTACTTTGCCAACATTTTCAATTTGATAATTTGCCAAAAATTCTAATTGATTCTGCCGAACTAATCTGATTTTCTTTTTTCCTGACTCTGTGTGTGTGTATGTGTGTGATTTCATTCTTCTGGTAGCCAAATTGCTGCTTCGTCCTCCAGTCCAAGTCCTCGTGCTTTTAAACTTCGCTGAACCATTCGGATTATTTTCTAGAGATGAAATGAAAACATACGAGTAATTTTTTTCATTTAGAATTACTATTTGCCGTTTCTCAGGCGTTTCGGTTGTCCTCAACAATTTGTTTCTTGTCTATCGGTCTATTTGAAACTGTTTCGTGACGGGTGAAAGAAGAATTATAGCCCGATTCCATCTAAATTCTTGGATATAATGTCGGTTGCACTGGATTAATATCATTGCTATAGATGCTCGCCGCTGTGCAAATGATAAATTTTCAATTACTTAGAAGGCTTGATCGGCAACATATTCAATTAGGCATTCATTTACCATTTTCACCAGTTTTTAAAGAGTTTGAATATTACAACTCGCCAAAATCTGGGATCCCCTCAAGAAATACTTTCAGGGATAGGTTGCTTTCCAACGGAGATGAAGATTTTATGGGAGAAAATTTGAACTTGAATGTTAAAACCTTACTCCGACAAAAATTAAACTAAGAGAGCTGAGAGATTAAATACTTATTTTGTTGGATTTTTCATATGATTTTTGATATGTGTATCGTTCAGATTGCGTTAAGAGTTCTACATCTCACAAGATCACACAATTTTTATAAATTCTGATAAGTACTGCACTCGACAATGTCACCATTAGATTCATCAAAGAAACCCATTGAAAGGTTAAAACCAGAAATCGTTTCAGAATGCGCTAGAACAGATTTCAATCAGATACACTAGAATTTCATTGAGATTTGCCAACAATACTCCAGTCATAAAAATATATTTTTTTCATTTTTTTTTTTGCGCGAATTTTTAAATTATATTCGCTTTAAATGGTTAGAACATTTGAATTTTTACGAACAAAGTTTCGATCGATCTAAATATTGTTCTTCTATTCACACAAAGATGTTGCATTTTTCTAATTGTTGTTGTTGCTTTTTTATTGGAAACAGGCCACTTACATTTTTAGCATCAGTTAGAGCTTACATTTTTTATTGGTTTATTATTCAATAATAAACCATTGTAATCGCTCTGGAAAAAAAAATTCTAAAATTTCATGGTTTACGTTTCAAAGGGTGTAGAATCCGAATCTGCAATAAAAAATTTTCCGTCCGTCGTGTTCACCTGCGTTTTCTAGACTTCTTGTTTCAGAAATACCGTACGCCGTACGCACGATATCTCCGAAACGGCTGGAGCAAAAAATCTGAAATTTTCAGGAAAAATCCATCTTGGTCCGACGACGCCCCAATTCTTGAGCCAGCTCCCTCACTCAATTTAAAGTGCCCTTTAAGGGCTGTAAAAGTTTTGTAAAATCCCTGAAAACCTCAAAACTAGTCGAATCGACCTAAATATTTTCCTATTTGGAGAACATACCATTAGGAATCGAATGAGCCCTTCCCCACGTCCGTAGGTCAAACCATTCCCGATGTATGGCCCGATTTATGGTGCCAACATTTGCGTTTTTTCGTTTATTATTGTTTGTTTGTAACCTAGTGATGTCCGGCCGATAGCGTCGAGTTGTAGTGAATGTGGATACTGGAGTGATAGCCGATGTGAATACTTGTAGTGTAGTTAGTAGCCGATACACGGGTTGAAGCATTCTGATAATATATAGGTAAATATTATTCAATGTTATTACTGGGGTTTATTATTCAATATTATTACTGGGGTAAATAAGTATTCTTTCACTGTGGTTTATTATTCAATTGGCTTGCGTTCATGATTTGAATCTTACTAAGCTTCGGAGTGTGCGTGTTTTACAGGTGATAGAGCGATTATTGAATTTCAGGAGATATGCATAGACCACGTTAAAAGTAATCCTTTTTCAAGTGGCCCTTTGAAGCCAATTGCGTTTTTTCCGAAGCAAGAGTTTATTTTTAGCTATTAACGACAATTAACGGCTATGTTATTTTGAATAGTAAAGAATTTTTTATGAAAAATATGTTTTTTGAATTGCATTATAGTTCTTTTGTTTTTACTGCAATGGAAAGTAGAGAAATCAGCAAGATAACCATTGAAAAAGCAAGGGCGGTCAATAGACAGCTACGCGAGCGTGAGTCATGTTGGCGCGAACGCATGAAAGTTAATGCCCATATTGTAGAAATGCATTGAAAATAACTGAACATGTAGCACGACGTGATCGAAACTGAAGCTGGAACCGGGGTTCTCGGGCGCTGGGCCAGGGGCGAGGCAAGCGGCGCGGGTCGCTTGCCTCACCGCGCTTCTTGGGAGAAAACTCTTCCACAGGGCGGCGCGGGTCGCTTGCCTCTTCCACAGGGCGGCGCGGCTCGCGCCTGTTTAGGTACATGAAGGAATCGCGCGCCGAAGGCGCAGGCGTCGGGGAAACCACACGCCGCGTCTTGGCTTACGTGGAAAACGAACGCGAGCGAGCTGGCCCATCGCGATCTGTGGGCGCCGTCAAACAATGCGATTCTATGGATGTGGCAGACGTAACAGCGCGGCACCATGCGGCAAACGCTCACGCCGCGTGGTCTGATTTTCGTCGCAATCGCGTAATCGCGTTAATGTTTGTTCACACTTTGTAGGTTAACCTGCTTTTGTTGAGATTATATCGTTCAACAATGATATTGCCTTTTAGGTGATTCCTTTGCGATTTATTTTCAATGATGATTTCAATGATTTTCAAGAGAGCTTCAACAAAATGAATAATAGATCAATTTTGCTAAAAAATAAATACATTTTTACTGTATATCAGATATAGATTCTGAGAACACATTGTGAGCGCGACTTCTTTCAGTTTTACTAGTCTGATTTATTTAAACTTTACTGGTCTGAATATTATAACTGATTTTCGAAAATAGTTATATGAAATTTTAGTACGAAAGGACCAAATTTTAGGAATCATTTTTTTAAATTTGGTTATTTTAAATACTATTTTGGCAGAAAAAATGTAACAAATTTAGAATTTATTTATGTAATTTATACTACAAATAGTAATTTTTATTGTTAATTTTTTAATTTTATTGATTTTTATTTTAATTTCTGTTGCTTTTGTAACTTTATTAGAGCGTAAAGTGTTAAGTTATATTCAATTGCGCAAAGGTAATAATAAGGTAGGATTATTAGGTTAACTTCAACCATTTTCTGATGGTATTAAATTATTTTTTAAAGAGCAATGTGTCTTTTATCCCTGGGATTCCTCGAATGCAGTTTAAAAAAACGCTGCAAATTCTTTCACTGGGGTTTATTATTCAATTGGCTTGCGTTCATGATTTGAATTTCTACTAAGCTTTGGAGTGTGCATGTGTTTCACAGGATAGAGCGATTATTGAATTTCAGGAGATATGCATAGAGCACGTAAATCTGTTCTCAACCAGGAATACCTATTTGGATTGATCAGTTGAACATTCAGTGCCTCCTGAAATTCAACAATCGGTCTATCCTATGAAACACGCACACTAAAGCTTGCGTTCATGATTTGAATTTCTACTAAGCTTTGGAGTCTGCGTGTTTCACAGGATAGGGCGATATTTCATATATATATGGAGCACGTGAATCTGTCCTCGACCAAAATACCTATTTGGATTGATCAGTTGATCATATTTGTGTGCCTCCTGAAATTCAATAATCGCCCTATCCTGTGAAACACGCAGACTCCAAAGCTTAGTAGAAATTCAAATCATGAACGCAACCGATTGAATAATAAACCCCAGTGAAAGAATTTGCAGCGTTTTACTCTGATCAAATAGCTGTAATATACTTATTTTTAGCCGTTTTTGCCATTTTTAGTGGTTTTTCAAGTAGATTTTACCGAAAGTAAAAGATTTCATCTTTTCCATGAAGAAATGCTTGTAAGATTTAAACTTAAAAATTTGTATATAGCCCTCCAATAGACATTTTTTTTATATTCGCTAAAAGTAAATTCATACAAAATTTGTGATTTGTTTATTACAACTGAATCTCCTGATAACTTAGTTACTACCTTAGAATTGAAAATAAAAGCAGCGCAACACATGATTTTCAGATAGGTAATCCTTTCGTCGTTATGTTTCAGCCCTCACCTGGACAATCACTGATAAACTTGCTAGGAAAAAAACTCTTCCATCCACGTGGATATGATTTAAGAGGTAGACCGCGGCACGCTCCGTAATCAGCCTCTCAAAAAACCCATAGCGCACGAAGAAGTTTCCTCGTTATTATAATGAGATTGGACACCCACTACCTGTCAGAAAAGAACCGGGAATATTGTTTTACGTCTATTTATGCGTCTGGGGGGCGAGTTTTTATCCCTTTCCGAGAGCTGGCCTATTGTTTTTGGGCAAAAGGCAGGAATGTTCGACAATATGTTTTATGGAATTATTCATATGATTGCGACCCCTGCGGGCAAGAGGGGTTTCCAAGTTTTCGATGTATACCGAAAAGCGCGGCTACGGCTGCCCGAAAGAAAGAAATAACCCGGCGCTATCCCATGTCATTTCATCAAAACCGGTTTATTATTGTTGGTTTGACAATCAATTTCAGTTTTGCGCATGTGCAGCTGATCCAACTCAACGAATCGCTGCAAAATTCGTTCGGCATCATCCTAAAACCAGAACCAAGCAACCCTGCAAAAGCAGGGGAGGGGGAATGCCTTTTCGTCTAGGCCGAAAAGGCTAGCAATATACAAGGTTGGGGTTAATAATTGCATTTTAGGCAAATGATAAGATTTTAAATAAATACCCATATTGCCTACGGGAAGCAGTACAATGGGAGTTAAGGCGCGTCCACGCCAGTAACAAAACATGTTATAAACGGTTATATAGCAAAAGTTATGTAACTTGTTAGAGAATTCAAATTGAAAATGTTATATAACTTGATGTTGTGTAACTTTTTTCGTGTTATATAGCAGGTTACATGTTACCCGGAAGTTGTCGGTAAAGATCAAAGGAAGTTAGATAACTTGGTTGTACAACAAGTTGCAAGCTCGTCCACACACACAACTCCCACTTTGTAACAACTCATGCCCTACCTTCAGGGACAATCTTCGAAATACTCTGCTTTGATATCTTGAATAAGTAGCTCAAGCTTTGATACGAATCACCACTCGCCAAAAATCTCAGAGTCACAGCTAGTCTTCCTCTTGCAGGTATAGCCCATCGGTAATTGGTGTCCTGCTTTGCAATATTTTGGGCAACGTTGTTCAAGAGATGCTCAAAGTCGGAACTGCTCATACGAACAAAGTTTTTAAGACTTCCATCATCCCTGATTTCCCCACTTAGTGGATCTCTCCCATCTTCCATCAGGTCCTCCATCAGGTGAGTTCCACTGTACCGATGTCGTGCTTCCAGCGAAGGTCGCACCCAGTATCTGCGCGTAGTAGGTTTCTCGCGAGATGCCAAAATCACGCAGGCCGCTGCGGCCAGCACAACTTCTTCCTCCGAAGCCATGATTACTACTGAATCCTCAAATGATTGAAATGTTGTATTAACAAAAGTTTTAAAACTAGCTATATAGCATGTTTTATAACAAATGTTATGCAACTTTGCTATTTGTTACTGGTGTGGACGCGCCTTAAGGACACTAAATATTAGAACGTTCGTTTCCAGGCTCTGCTACCATGTGACAAGAAGGTGATGGTATTCAATATCCTTTTCCCTGCAAATTTATTCTGCAACTCCCGTAGGATACTTTTGAAGCTAAGTGGTTCCAGGTTGTGAGGTCATGGAATATCATAGTTGCCCCTTCCAATGAGCTGAATGCGGTTATAATGCTCCGCCACGCTTAGAGGATGACCAAGACGCTTGAAAACGTTTGATTCATCTCCCAAGGCGACGGATTCTAAAATCGGGAAGGGCCAACTAACCATATCCATCACAAGGTTCAACCACGAGGGCAGATGTTGCAACACCATATAAATGAGTTATGAGGTAATTTTAATCAGTTCGGGAGGGTAACTCAATCTTTTTGTTTTATTATCCTTCCATACTCTTTTCGCAAACGTTAGAGGAAAATTTTAAATTAAATTTTTTTTCCTTAAAATATATATAAATGTAAAAGAAAGCTTTAGACGTGCAATAGGTCTAGTGTCCCTCTATTCACAGGCGTAAATAATTAGATGGTTTGTCTGAGTTAAACGCTCAGATCGCATCAGAAATCGGATTTCAAGAGACAGATGTGTAGCATTTATTGCAATATGTACAGAAATGCATTTAAAACTTGATTATTTTGGAAATCTGTTGGACGGTAAAAGTAAGAAACGGGAGGAGGATCCACAACTAGATAGATCCTGTTTTTTATTTTATTATGAAGCATCTCTCCAACACGAGTATCAACAAAAAACCATGTTTCGATAAATAGGAAATAGTTTCCAGCCCTGATTGGGAGCTACCAGAAAAGAAAGCTGAAGAACTACGATCCGCGACCGGTCACGACCCAACATCGTTATGAGTACAATTAGTTATCCCGTTCGCCCAACGGAATCTTTTTGATTGATTCTGTAAGTCGGTTCATTCCACAAAACCCCTGCGTATAGTTAACATGGGTGTAGTTAGTTGATTTTCTTCCATTAACTATTATTTTTACTTCTGAATTCCGGCCTTCTGTGAGGCTATCGGGTGGTCGAGTCCATTACGCGAGCATTCGAGGTGCCTTCATCAGATTGATTGGTTCTCCAACGTCGCATTTTTCCACGTTCGGTTGATGTCTTTTCGGGGGGAAAAGATCGTCGTTGATCTTTTGACCTCTTTAAAAGGGCAGGAGCCTCTTTGTTATTAGTACGATTAACTGTTTCGATCAAGATTCGAAAAAATTCGGGCGAATTGGATAATGATCTAGCAGAACGGGGCAACAAACAATAAGCCACGACCAGTAGATATTCCCCAGACAACCAAACATTCTTGGAAACCACCGCTCTTTGATAAAACGTTCGACATTGTGACAGCATGAATCTTAAGCTATTTTCGCTGCAACTGTCACAATTCAATTTCATTCCATTTAAGGATGCAAAACAATTCATAGCTCACCAATAAGCGGTGAACGATTTTATAGTGGCAAATGACGTCATTACGTATTTTCTACAAAGAATTAGCTAAAAAGTATATTCACACAAGTTTGCACCCCCCAATTGAGAATTAATCAGATAAAACGATTAGCTTTGCTTTGCCAATCCGTGATGATGCCGCGTGTGGCGTTACATCAAGGGTTGCAGGACCAATTCCTTCGGATATGAGCCAATCATACCTATACAAGAGAGAGAACGGAGAACATACCTAAGGACACACAACTTGAAGCTTCGAGACAATAAAACAGAGACAACAGGAACAATTTTTCCTTCAGAGTGTACCCCTAGGTTATGATGGGTTGTTCCCCCTTTCCGATTCTCAAATCTGCCGCACCTGAGCATAACCCTTATGTCTTCTACTGTCAGGGTTATCCTCTGTGTGTTGCAGGCATTAATCGTCTCATCCCTTGGAAGGCACAGCAGTTGTTTAGTTACTAATCCATTTCACCACTCCCAGAATACAAGGTAGCGAAACCATTGTTTCTGTCTGCACAGTGCAGTGATCAATTTAGAAGGGGTATCTAAATACAAAAATAATGAATTTTGTTATAATCAACATTTTTGGGTAAACCAACAAATTTTGAGTTGTGGGGGTCAATTTTTGGTTCATTATTCAATAATAAACCGTTCTAATCGCTCTTAAAAAAAAAAAAAAAATTCCAACCCCCCTGAAAATTTCATGGTTTACGTTTCAAAGGGTGTAGAATCCGTCCGTCCTCCGTACGCACGATTTCTCCCAAACGGCTGAAGCAAAAAATCTGAAATTTCCAGGAAAAATCAATATTGGTCCGACAACGCCCCAATTCCTTAGCCAGCACTCTCAATTAATTTAAAGTGCCCTTTAAAGGTTGTAAAAGTTTTGTAAAATCCCTAAAAACCTCAAAAAAAGTCAAGGCGGCCTAAATTTGGACTTTTTTTTTAAGAACTTTCCACGAGGAATCGAATGAGCCCTTCTCCAGGTCCGTAGTCGAAATCAAGTCCTCAAAACAAGTCGAATCGGCCTAAATATTTCCCTATTTGAAGAACATACCATGAGGAATCGAATGAGACCCTCCCCACGTCCGTAGGTCAAACCATTCCCGATGGATGATCACCCTTATTTTTAATCTTCAGTGATTTCGTTGAACCGCCATTAATGAGTCACCAGTTGGAGAACAGCAACTTTGCTGTTTATGATTTATGCATTTCAGATAATCTCGTATCATTATCATTTGTTTCCGCCTAAACGAGGTCGATTCAACTGAGTCTGGGGTCCAGAGATTCTGAGTAAATTTTTCAATGGGCAGTGGTGGTTACAAAATCTGATTATTACGAGGTGAATGTAACATGGGAAAATCCATTTTTTCATAAATTCTCAGAGCCTACTAATTCTGAACCTTATGCATTTTGTTGAATTTTCTTCATTTTGCCCCGAAGAGATACACAATTTGACGTTCTTTCCAATGGTGTACTTAACTTTGATTTTGGAGAGGGGAGGGCCATTTTAGTTATATAAGATCGATAATTTGAAGAAAAAAACTTGAATCGTCCAAAAAACAAGCGAGTAGAGAAAGATTTCCATGGACCATGTTTTAAAAACGCTGCAAATCCTTTCACTGGGGTTTATTATTCAATTGGCTTGCGTTCATGATTTGAATCTGTACTAAGCTTCGGAGTGTGCGTGTTTCACAGGTGAAAGAGCGCTTATTGAATTTCAGGAGATATGCATAGAGCACGTAAATCTGTTCTCAACCAAAATACCTATTTGGATTGATCAGTTGATCATATTTGTGTGCCTCCTGAAATTCAATAATCACGCCAATTGAATAATAAACCGCAGTGAAAAGATTTGCAGCGTTTTTTTATGGTAATCAGAATGCTTCAACCCGTGTATCGGCTACAAAGCCTTTTAGGAGTTCACTCTAGTATCCACATTACTACATCACTACACCACTAGGTTACTGATATCAAAACAAAATCAATAATAAACCAAAATAACGCGAATGTTGGCACCATAAATCGGGCCATAGATCGGGAATGGTTTGGCCTACTGACCTGGGGAAGGGCTCATTCGATTCCTCGTGGAGTGTTCTTCAAAAAGAGAACACATTTAGGCCGCCTTGAACTTTTTTGAGGTTTCTAGGGATTTTACAAAACTTTGACAACCCTTAAAGGGCACTTTAAATTAAGTGAGAGAGCTGGCTCAAGAATTGATAGAAATTGAGAGAACCGTCAAATTTTACCCGTTCTGCTTATACAAAAGAGATATTTTCGTGGTTAATATCAGAAGGTATGGATAATTGAAAGAACTGACTAGTGTATATGTAAGATAGGCTAAACTTTATTAATTATAATCTTTTGTATAACCTGTTAGGTATATAATATTGATCTCTGCAAGCAATCTTTGTAAGAATCACAACCAACTCCCCCTCGCCGCACAGGGTCCGCCCTATGGCTGAGGGGTATATTCCAAATATTGCAAAACTTGTACTAATTTTAATACCTTTTTCTGGAATAAACGCACTATTCATTCATTCATTCCTATGATTGTCGTCATCTTGTGTGTCCGCACAATGGTCGCAATTCGGGCTGTCGGCACCTCTCACAAGATACAGGCTTCTATTTATTTTACCATGCCCTGTCCTCATTCTACCGTGGTTCCCTAACTAAACGATGAATAGAAAGACTTCGTTCAGATTGAAGTGTTAATTTCAACCAATCAATAAGCAGGTAGTTACGCAGGTTTCTCAGTACGTAACCAACGTAAGAAAAACGACGCCTGAAATTCACGGAGCTTGAAAGTATTTTACGACCCATGTTCTTCCATTAGCGACCTCTCCGAACGACATCCCTTATTTACGAACTGCAGTCAAAATGCCAAAACAAGATTTTCATTAATTTTTTTTTTTTTTTTTTTACTATCGCTAAACGAGTTGGGATAACTTCATAAAAGTATTTCGGTAGGTTGGTTAGTGAAAGGCTGCATTATAAGTGCAGCGTTGGCAGAAATATCTAAATTGGGTTAACCGAAGGGGGCAAAAACTGATGCACCTCGTCAGGCGAGTCGTAATGCCGGGTGACCTCTTCATCGAGGATTGCGACCACAGTTTATTACCTTGTTGAGGAGTCATTTCGCGAATTATTCATTTTAAACCGAGCCGAATGAAGAAGCTTGTTTTCAGGAGTATATCCAATGCCTCTATAGTGAATCATGTAAATTAAACTTATCTCCCTATGTATTTTGGTGTACTACTTGCACCATTGAAATTTTCTAATCGTCCAAGTAAAGAAATTGTAATTCAAGTATTTGTACAATGAACACCTACTGTTACATCAGGTTACACAATCCCTAGTTCCGTATCATCGACTAAGCAAAATTTCGTGACCCGATACCGTTCCCGAAAAACTTGACATTTGTTGACAGTTAAGTCAAGGCTAAAGCGTGTTCCATGTTAAAAAGTGTAAAAACGGAATCTATTTTGACATCAACGTTTACTCGATTTCGGTCAAATAGTTAGAAATGTCTATAGACTGTCAACAGTGAATGACATACAGATATACGGTCAAGTGCGTTTACTTCTTTTACGCTTTTAAATACTTATGACGTATAAATCACAAAATAAGCCGAAACAAAGGCAGGTGATAGGTAGCACATCGAGGAGTGTAGACAGTTTTATTCTCGAAAACGACCAATTTGAATAATTAATACGATATAAACCTTGTAGTTTACCAAAGGAATTCGACCTCATCCACCTCCATTATAATGGGACTTCAAAAACGCGTCCGGCATAGTTTATGGTGCAAATGCTAGAGCCACGCTCCTAGGTCTCCCGACCCTACGTTACCCTAGGCGTAAACAGGTGGGCTCTCCAGTACTTTACATATGTTCCGACCTCATCTCCCAATATTAATATTTACATACATTTCCATATGTAATTAACTACGTACCCCCACTCCGGATCGGTTCATCGAGGAAAAATCGACCGGGTATTTTTTGGTTCCTACCCTATAAAAAAGGTTTTGAGGGTTTGTGGAAGACTCGTAAGGAAGACTTGTGCCCCGGAGGAATATCATTTCTCTTTGGCCGAAGTTTGTTTTGTCAGTTCGGGGCGGTAACTGGGTATAACGCATGACCCACGGAGTCGCACGACCTACGGTTTTTTTTCACGAGGCCTCAGGGCCTCCTTTGATATTGATATCACTTTGAAAGGGTTCGAAAAATTAAATCGACGCGGACAAGGGGGGAGGGGGGGTGTAGTGGCTACGATTTGACGGCCCAAGTAAACTCTTGATATCTTCATCGTTTGGAATTTAGCCGTTGAGTTTAGTTGGACTCCAACTTGTAATTATGTTGTGTGCCGATCAAGATCGGTTTCAAAATGGTTTCACTTTCGATCCAAGATAGAGACATTAAGTGAGGGATGTTTGTGTTGCTGCCATAATAGTTATAAACACATTGTGAAGTTGCGTGGGCCACTAGAAAAAAAAATCTTGTTAGTTGAGTTTACTTTCAGGTTGTAAACCTTTTTTTTTCACTCCCCCAATGTTCTAAAGAAATAAGGGAAGTAAAAAATATTGTCTAGTACGCTTCGCAAAAATACCTAAGCTCTCAAAATGATCATTTTCAAAATCCTTTTGGAAAAAAAAAAAATTGATTTCACTGGTATGTTTTTTCTTCCACGATTTTATTAATTGCAACTGATTGTAGGATACATCATCTAGCAATATTTTATCTCATAAATGGACACGATATACAGGGTGAGATTTCAACAAACCCTTCAACCCTTCAGAATATCGCACTGTTAACTGAACACACTCCTCTACAGGGTGTCCCAATGAGTTTCGCTTGAGCACAATCCGACTCCTACGTTTCTACAACGTCATTTCCGAACAAAAATGCCTATTAGCGATTTTTTTGCCAGAGGCTTCGTTTCCGAGTTATTTGCGATTTAAGATTTATTCGTGTTTTCAATCTTATGTCATTGAAACTGTTACAACTCCCTCAATTTCGGAGATAGCTCAAATTTGATCACACCGTTGGAAAGAGCGTTAAATTTTCTATCTATTTTTGATGTCAGAAAACATTTTTTAAATTGCATTGAAGATGTGCGATTGCTGCACGAAATGGCAGTTTTGTCAAAATCTTGAAATCGTCTGTTTTTCATCTCGCCTTTTCCTTGCCCAAAACGTTGAGCTCTCAAACTGGTATGTGAATTCAGAAAAGGGAATCATTTGGTTCATTTTTCATAACTGTAAAAAAAAAATTCATATAGATTGAAAATGAGTTAATAAATACCCAGTAACCTCCCCCCCCCTTTCTTCCAAATCGGTTTCCGTTTTTTTTTTTACAAAGATTTCAAATATTATATTTGAACACCCATTGCAACTGCGCAACCATTGCGCAAAATCGTAACTTTCTGATTTTAAATGGGAACCCGAATTTTTTATAGCGGATTCGGATTCTACCCAAAATTGTATGAACATTTGATCTCTCAACCATTTTTTTATTGCGCGCAACCGGTTCAGCGAGCACGCAAAGTTGCGCAACCCCAAAATTGTCAAATAGTGGATGATGGTGAACTCTAAAGTGTGGCACATGAATTTTCATTGTTTTTTTAACGCTGATTAACGTGATGTTATCCGTTTCTTGATTCGATAATTTTTGCGGAATAATGGTAGAAATTTGTTCATTTCGCATCCGCGGGTTGTATTGGTGCACCCCCGGGGTTTCAGGGCAGGAACCGCCACTAATTTCCCATACTATTACATGCACCCACTGAATGATTATTGAACAAATGGAGGCATTTTCAACGAGTAGTGATACATTTCTTGGGTTGAAAAATGAGGAAGTTTTACTCTCACTGTAAATCGTTGTGAGTGAAAAGCATTGTAAAAGAAGTTCGTCAACCTGAAAAGCGTCGTGGCGTTTTTTACGGTAAATCGCATGAAATAAAAATTAACCGAACACTTGGTGGACCGATTGTTATTCCCGTCTTTCTCAATCCGCCACGCGTGGTGAGGCACACGACCCGAAGCAGTCCAGAGCGATTTCGTACGGAGCTGTCCGCAGGTATCAAGTCCCTTACTTCGAGAATCATCTTACCATATAAACGTTTAATGGCGTAATAATGATAATCAAAACCCGCCCATCCCTCCTCCCCTAGCAGGCAGCCCGGTGTAATTTGTTTGATAAACGCTTGCCTCTGCTCTCACGTCACGCGGCGGCCCACCCGACACTTTCCCCGCTATTTTTAATGGCGACTTCTGCAAAGCGATTTTAAGAGGTTTCGAGAGAGGAGAAAAAAAAAATCCGAGCTCTGCTATAATGTATAAACGGAAGTATCACGAAACCCTCCAATTTCGTAGACTGAGCAACGATTTTCCTTTCCAGAAATATCCGAAATGGCGATTTCGTTCGGCGTGGTTGGACCACCTACTCACGAAGAATGCAGCACCTATATTAAAAGTGAGTTTTGAAAAATTTACTTTCAACTTCACAAAGCAGCGGGAGTAACTCAATCTCATTGATATCCCATGTATGAAACCAAATAATATTTGTTTCATATTTTGTAACAGCAGGAAATGTCACTGCACCCAGATTTGTATGAACTTTAACAAATAACGGCCCTCATCCATCGGTTTACCAAGTACTTCTTAAATGTTTCCCGTCTTGTGGTGCATCTAAAAGCGAAAACCCTGTATTGGTTTATTATTCAATAATAAACCATTGTAATCGCTCTTGAAAAAAAATTCTAACCCCCCCCTGAAAATTTCATGGTTTACTTTTCAAAGGGTGTAGAATCCGAATCTGCAATAAAAAATTTTCCGTCCGTCCGACGTACGCACGATTTCTCCCAAACGGCTGGAACAAAAAAGCTGAAATTTTCAGGAAAAATCCATGTTGGTCCGATGACGCCCCGATTCTTGAGCCAGCTCTCTCACTTAATTTAAAGTGCCCTTTAAGGGGGTTGTCAAAGTTTTGTAAAATCCCTAAATACCTCAAAAAAAAGTCAAGGTGGCCTAAATTTGGACTCTTTTTGAAGAACATTCCACGAGGAATCGAATGAGCCCCTTCCCAGGTCCGTAGGTCAAACCATTCCCGATGTATGGCCCGATTTATGGTGGCAACATTTGCGTTATTTTGGTTTATTATTATTTTTGTTTTGATATCAGTAACCTAGTGACGTAGTGATGTAGTAATGAGGATACTGGAGTGACCTACTAAAAGGCTTTGTAGCCGATACACGGGTTTGAGCATTCTGATATGCATGAAACGCTGGAAATTCTTTCACTGGGGTTTATTATTCAATTGGCTTGCGTTCATGATTTGAATTTCTACTAAGCTTTGGAGTGTGCGTGTTTCACAAGTGATAGAGCGATTATTGGATTTCAGGAGGCACACAAATATGATCAACTGATCAATCCAAATACTGATTTTGGTTGAGAACAGATTCACGTGTTCTATGCATAGCTCCCTGAAATTCAATAATCGCTCTATCACTTGTGAAACATGGACACTCACAATAGCTTAGTAGAAATTCAAATCATGAACGCAAGCCAATTGAATAATAAGTTTATTGTGAAAGAATTTGACCAGTTTATTGTGCCCAGTGAAAGAATTTGCAGCGTTTTTTTGTTTTGATCGCAGTAACGCAGTGATGCAGTGAATGTGGATACTGGAGTGAACTCCTGAAAAGGGTTTATAGCCGATACACGGGTTGAAGCATTCTAATATGCATGCTCCGTCGAAATTTACAATTTTTTAATTGAAAATTTTTCCATTGTAATCGCTCTTGAAAAAAAAAAAACGCTGCAAATTCTTTCACTGGAGTTCATTATTTAATGAATCATGATTTGAATTTCTACTAAGCTATGGAGTGTACGTGTTTCACAGGTGATAGAGCGATTACAATTTCAGGAGGCACACAAATATGATCACCTGATCTATCCAAGTAGGTATTTTGGTTGAGAACCGATTTAAGTGCTCTACGCATATATCTTGAAATTCAATAATCGCTCTATCACCTGTGAAACACGCACACTCCAAAGCTTAGTAGAAATTCAAATCATGAATCATTGAATAATAAACTCCAGTGAAATAATTTGCAGCGTATTTCAGTTGAAACAAGGGGTTAATGTGGGTGGATTGATATTTGTTTCTCTTGTTTAGGTAACAAGATTCATTGTTGAAAGCAGTAACCCATGAATATTCATCATTATGCAATAAAGTCCAAATGTTGGTGGCGGTCATTGTCCTTTCGACTGTCATTGACGAAACCTTCACATCTGGCGATCAACAAACTGAGAAGAAAAATGACTCCGCTTAGCGAAACCATTTTTCGACGCAGCTTCTGGAGTTTTTAAAAAAATATCAGAACCAAACCTACAAATCGAAAGAACTCATACTAAACGATGATCGGAGATGTGTTTCTTTAGATGAGCGAGACGTCCTTGGAGGGATGTCTAGCCGTAAATCATTTCTCATCAAACATGATCCAGAAAAAGCGCCTAGAGCTGTGCCAGCAGTGACAAACTATCATCGGCTAGAACCCACAATTAGCACTTAAGTGATGAGCCTAAGGCGGACTCCTGGAGTTTTTTCTGTTCAGGGGGTGCGTTCGTCTCGAGCTATAATAGCTCCAGAACTATCATAATTGTCGGTTACTAGGAAGCCGAAGACTCTGACAACGTTTTGCGAATTCGTCCAACTTTTTTTTAAAGGACCTCCGCAAATTTTCCGGGATCAAGGGGCAGATGAATTCAACATCGAGATGTAAAGAGCGATTTTGGATCTCTGATTAATGCTTTCGCTCGTCGAGTTTTTCGATGTGTTAACACCACCTGGATGGTAAGCGGAAATATTTATGAGATGATAATTTGCCAAATACTAGGTGGGTGGCCGCTTACTAATTCAAATGTAAAAAACGTGGATTCGAACAGCTTTCCCAACATTTATTAAACTTTCGATGTAACCGCAATATTTCCGTCGTTAATGACATTTTATTGTGGTATTTCAATTAATGATGTATTTACAGATATTTCCAGCGAAAATCCGGACTCACTAGTTATGTTACTTTATCATAACATTTTTGTCGTCAAAGCAAAATGTGTGGTGATGTCGTGGAAAAATGCATTTTTCTGCAATGTTTATATATGTTTGCAAGTTTCTATATCCTTTGGAACACCATATTCTGCTTTACTGACGAATGATCTCCATGAAGCCAAGTCAAAGAGCTTGTAATGCGAGTAAATGTATAGTTTTGACAGCTTGATGTGTTGCCTGATAATCTTGTTTCTTTGGATGAATACGTTTTAAAACTTGACATAGAATGAAACTAGAAACTTGACTGCAGCGAAGATTGGCTCCTGGGTTCAAGAAGTGATTTCGGTATCAAAATCAAAATGGTGACCTGCGTGACCGTCGCCCAATTCAACAACAAATGGGTTCAAGAGAAGGGTCGAGGACTAGACGGAATCTATCATTTCCATTAGGGAATGTTTCTTCAGGAATGAAGGTAATAGATGCCTCTTGTAAGAGATGAATAAATTGGGGAATCATATGATCTGTTTAGGAATGTACCAATATTCAGCAGGTACGTTCGGAATCTTGCTGATGAAGCGTAACCCCTGGTTTGCAATTAGGTGTTAAGCAAGCGATTATCGGGAGCTCTCTTGTTTGCAGTAGCAAAGCTGTGCTATGTGATTAAATAAATCTATAATTGGATGGCTCTCCATAACGTTTTATCAACCTGTTTTGCTAATTTCAGCCGAATCCAGCTCAGAGAATTCGACTTTTTCCGTAGGTGCTGTTTTGTGTCATCTTTTACAGTTTGTTCCTTTCACGAGACTCAAGAAGCTTGTCAGATGAGCTTTGAATCTAAGAAATTAATCAAATTAAGCTGGCTTTGAGATGCTTCAATTTTCAGCATAAAACCCAATTATTAGATGTTTCTTACAACTTTTCTGATGGTTGACAGATTAGAGGAGTGAAACGAAACTGCTTACTAAAAATTCCATGTAAGTACCGAGTTTGGGGACTCACTAAAGGAGTACCAACTTACCAAATGAAAATATCCGAGTGAATCCGTGAATGGTAAGGTTCCAAACTACCGTGTTGCATCGAAAACTCATTATCTGTAAAATTGGGTAGTAAGGCCCTTTTTGTTGAGTCCCATTCAACTGAATGCTATTGCCTGCAATAAATTTCCAAAATATTCCTACACCAAACAATAATGTTATTATTCATATTAAAAGAAAATGTAGGTATTATCAACTCCAAACTATAAGGTGTTATTCCGCGTTACGAGGTATTATTGAAGTTCTATAGATGATAAACAATTTTCACATCATGGGCCAATCAAAACTCCAGCAATAAACAAGAACGATTACCCTTTGTGTGAGAATTTGCAGTGTTTTTTCACGCTCTGCAGTCACGCCAGCCTGAACACCATTGAATGGATTCTGGGACTAAACAGGTCCCTTCACCACTAATCTCAAATTATCTTCAGCACATCGTAACTCTCAGAATTTTCTCTCCCGGCTCCATTCCATGCATCCAATACCATTTAACAAAATATATATTAAAGGAATTAAGCTACGTCCGCATTTCTCATTCTCTTTATGGCCGTGTTCTCCGTCGAAATAAAACGGAAGTTTCGGAACGGATCGCCTTATCGTGAGTTAGGTTGCGTGTGAATTAGTCTGATTCCTTTTCGGTTAGAAGGTTCACAAGGGGTTTTCAGCTAACCAAAGTTAATTAATTTTTTTTGCACGGAGCTACTAGAACATTGAGGTGATATGCGATCTTATTTGTTACTATCGTCAAAAACGTGAAGAAATTCTTTGTTACTTACAACTTTTCCCTTCGCAAATTTCATCCTTCATGCATGCTCTAGTTCACTAATGCATCCGTGGATCTTAAATAAAATTTTTCGACATTTTCTGCGCAGAATACAGTTGAGATCATAGTGTTTTCTTTAACAACGATGGATTCCTGGGCCGCGAATCTAGGTAAACCCACTGGTAAAGGCCTCTGGACCCCCGCACCCTTTTTGGTTGGAGTCTTTGGCAAAATTGCAAGAAACGTGGAAGATGCTATATCCAAGTTTTTTTAGTGTTAATTTGCTGTTTCCCCTTTTGCTAATATCTACTGTCTTAAATTTCCTTTTTTTGTTGGTGATATTTTTTTACTTTACTGTTTTGACGTTTTTAAATTAATTTGACCAGTGACAACAAAACAAGGCTTACAAGCTACGCAATATTACTGTTTACTAGTAATTAATAACATCGCATTATTGGATTAATATTTTGCAAGTAAATATAAAACTATGATATAAAATGCGGAAAAATTGGGGAGCTTTTTAAAGACTGGTGAACGATTTCTGTGCGATGAACTCTGCGCAAAAACCATTGCCCTACGAACAGCATGGTTTTGCGCGAACAGTTTTAGAAAAAAGAAAAGACTTGCGTGAAAAAGAAAACTCATGTCGGAGAAGCTTTGAAGGTGTTATCCACTTTTCAATGCTCAATAACAAAGGAAATGGGAATTTTGTCTCAAATAGACAGAAATGGAGGAGTTCAGGGAGCGTCCCAATGATGACCTGTTTGGTATTTTACTCGACATGTTGTAATGGAACCAGATAAAAATTTTTACACGTTAAAAGGAAAAAACATGGCATGGATATGTCTTTTAGATTTCTAATTTTTATTTCAAATTTCTAATGCAAAATGCAGCACGCCCTCAACATCGTCCAAAAATGGTGCTCTGAAGAAGGGCTTCATCTGAACCCCGAGAAAACCATTGTGGTTCCCTTTACCAATAAAAGGAAACTCACACTCACACCCCTACAACTTCGGGATCAGAAGATTCCTTTCTCAAACGAAGTTAAGTATCTAGGGGTGGTGCTCGACTCCAAATTAACATGGAACAAGCACTTGAAATACATAGCTTCAAAAGGAACTAGAGCACTATGGTCATGCCATAGAATGCTAAGTAAAACATGGGGGTTGACTCCCAAAATGACACTATGGGCTTATAAAGCAATTGTCAGACCCATGGTCACCTACGCTTCGTTAGTATGATGGCCAAAAACTTGCCAAACAACTGCTTATCTTGAACTCAATAAACTTCAGAGGCAGGCCTGTATTGGCATTACTGGGGCCATGAACACCACTCCCACAGCAGCATTAGAGGTTCTCCTAGACCTCACCCCTCTGCACATTTATGTGCAGAGAACAGCCTACCTGGGGGCCATTAGAATGCAGCAATTGGGAAGAATAAGGCCCTCCCTACGAAAAGATAGTCACTTGGAGATACTGGACAAAATAGACACAGACCCACTGACTTGACGTCATGTTAGAAAAGATGAACTTCGATCTACCCTTCAAAGTAATTATAAATGATCGTGAGTTTTGGAAAAGAGGCATGCCTCAATTTAAACCAGGCTCACTTGTGTGGTACACGGATGGGTCCGTGATGAAAGGGGCGGCCGGATTGGGGATCAAAGGCCCCAATTTCAATCTGGCCAAGTCTCTAGGTTCGACTGCAACCATATATCAAGCGGAAACCCATGCTATAGAAATATGCGCACAAGAGATCGCCAGGAAACGACTCAAAGGTGCAACAATCTATATACTATCTGATAGCCAAGCAGCACTAAAGGCTATTTCTGCCTTCTCGATAACTTCAAAGCTGACTTGGAGTTGCCTAAACTCCCTCAAGGCTGCGGCCTGGGGTAACAAGCTGACGCTGCTATGGGTACCGGGTCATGAGGGAATAGAGGGCAACGAGGAAGCTGATCGCCTTGCCAAAAAGGGATCAGAGTCCAACCCAATTGGACCCGAACCCCAACTAGGGGTTACCAAAAGTTATATAACTCAACAGGTTCAGAAATGGGAGGACAAAGCACGCACAGAATACTGGCACAACACTCCCAAGCAGAGGCAAGCCAAGCGGTTCCTTTCTATTTCAGGAAAACGCGCAAAAGCCCTCCTATCAATGAGGCGCAAAGACCTTCGCAAACTAGTGGGTCTTCTTACTGGCCACTGCCCCCTAAGGTATCACCTAAACAAAATGGGTAAGGCCAGAACAGTAGAATGCCGCCTCTGCTGCGAAGAGGCGGAAACAGCAGAACACATCCTTTGTAATTGTCCTGCTGTTGCATCAACCAGATTCCGGCTTTTCGGGAAGGATGCCTTAACACCCTCCGATATTGGCTTGGAAACGCCTGAAAACCTCCTACACTTCGTGAATGAAGAGGTTATTAACAGGATTTTAAATTAAATGGGGACAGCGTCACAATAGATCCAAGCGGTCTCAGTGACCAGGGGCTCCTCCCATCCCCTTAAAAAAAAAAAAAAAAAAAAAAAAAAAAAAAAAAAAAAAAAAGCAAAATGACCTATGACAGTTGACAAGATACAAACCACTCGCTATGCCGTTGATGATTAATTTTCCAATCCCGATTATAAGGAAGTACCTGAACAGTTATTATGATAATTTCACGCGTATGTATTATGAAATGTGAGCTTTCGACAGAATGGGAAATGTTTTCGTACGACGAAAAACAACTAAGATATCGTTCCTTATCAACAAGAAATTCATTGGTTTTAAGCGGAATTCATTGTAAAATGAGGTGAAACCGTTGCATTTGATACTAGACATTTTCGAACCCTGCGTATACCAGACAAAAAACATATCTAAGTCGATTTGAGTGACCGTTTTTCGTGACAAAAACTGTGACATAAAACCATGACACTTTTGGCCAATTAGGTCATGTTCCATGCTAGCAACGTAGCAATGATTCCATAATACTTATCACTGTGAGCAAGACTCCAAACCTTTATATAAAGAATGTTGTAAGTTGAAACGGAAATTATGTTACAAAACTATTTGGTGGATTGGACTACACTCTAATACAGCAGACCAAAATCGAAAACTGTTGCCCCATCATTCCCTAGTCATTATAGAACTCATTTGGCTTTATAATTTACCATAATCGCCCGTTTAAACCCCTTAATGAGGTAGGTAAGTAAAGAAGTTGTAATTTGGTATCTGCAGAATGATACAAACCGAAACCGACAGCTTAATTGTAGGGATCATCTTCTTGTAAATAAATATGGTTGCCGCGTTTCGCAAATAGGAACTCGACTGGCGGCTGATAATATAGTTTTTGAAAGGTTAATTAGAAGGTTAGAAGTAGATAGTTAGTATTTGCTGTGGCTAGATGAACGAACGCCGAGTTTAATGGGAAACATCCCTCAGGCTAATTGAATCCAAAAGGTATGCCTTCTTTCTTTTTAGGAATTGAGTATCTGGAATTGAAAATTACAAAATACAGTTGAAATGATTGTTGTAACAATTAATTCGCATGACAAGGAGGTGATGGAATGGACTAGTTGCTCCTTCCAAGAGTTGATGCGATATGCTTGCAACACACTGAGGAAGGAAGGAGGGCAAGGGAGGCTCGGCATGGGTAGGGCAGGGGTGAATACGAATTTCTAAAGGTTAACATTTTTATAGTTTTGCCCGTTTTGCTTATGCGGACGTATTGCATTGAATATTAAAATTAAATTAAATGTAATAAATGTTATCGCAAAGTTCTGAAGATGCCGATTGATCGTCTCTCTAACCATGTGGCCAATAAATGTTCAGACTTATGTTTATTCTTACGGTGTACTGGACAAAAGAGTGGGATGGCATAAATGAAAAATAAGGCACACAACAGCTAATTCCATTTGAGAATTTGACAGTTGGAAAGAACCTATTGAGGGAAATCCTAAAATAACAAGTAGTCAGATGTAAGATCATTATGAAACCCAAGTACTCAACTCAAAAAGAACTCCAATATCTTCGATCTCCAATCTTCGATTTCTTTAACATTTGTTTATTTAACATAAAACGCTGCAAATTCTTTCACTGGGGTTTATTATTCAATTGGCTTGCGTTCATGATTTCAATTTCTATTAAGCTTTGGAGTGTGCGTGTTTCACAGGTGATGGAGTGATTATTGAATTTCAGGAGGCACAAAAATATGATCAACTGAACAATCCAAATAGGTATTTTGGTTGAGAACAGATTTACGTGTCCTATTCATATCTCCCGAAATTCAATAATCGCTCTATCACCTGTGAAACACGCACACTCCGAAGCTTAGTACAGATTCAAATCATGAACGCAAGCCAATTGAAGAGAGAGAGAAAAAACATTTATTGATCATTATATGGGGTGGAATGTTGGGTTAGTTGCGATCCGTGAATTGAATAATAAACACCAGTGAAAGAATTTGCAGCGTTTTCCTGAAAATTTCAGATTTTCTGATTTTTCCTGAAAATTATCAGAATGCTTCAACCCGTGTATCGGCTACAAAGCCTTTTAGGAGTTCACTCCAGTATCCACATTACTACATCACTACATCCCTACGTCACTAGGTTACTAATATCAACACAAAAACAATAATAAACCAAAATAACGCGAATGTTGGCACCATAAATCGGGCCATAGATCGGAATGGTTTGACCTACGGACCTGGGGAGGGGCTCATTCGATTCCTCGTGGAGTGTTCTTCAAAAAGAGTACAAATTTAGGCCGCCTTGACTTTTTTTTGAGGTTTTTAGGGATTTTACAAAACTTTGACAACCCTTAAAGGGCACTTTAAATTAAATGAGAGAGCGGGCTCAAGAATTGGGGCGTCGTCGGACCAACATGGATTTTTCCTTGAAAATTTCAGCTTTTTTGCTTCAGCCGTTTAGGAGAAATCGTGCTTACGGCGGACGGACGGAAAAATTGTTATTACAGATTCGAATTCTACACCCTTTGAAACGTAAGCCATGAAATTTTCAGGGGGGGTTCGAATTTTTTTTTTCAAGAGCGATTACAATGGTTTATTATTGAGTAATAAACCAAAATGGGCGAGCCCAATCACAAAGATCAATATAGATAAATATAATGTTCACACAGCATTTATGTACAGTTTAATCTATTAGGTACAGTACAACAGGAGGAGGGGGGGGGGGGAGAGCGAAACAAATTTATTATAATTGAAATGAAAGAAAATTGAAACTAGTGTACAGAAAATAATTATAAAAACATCCTTTACTGAAGATGAAGGAGATGAGAAACTGTCAATATCGGTGGTTTGAAGTTGGCACTGCGTAACACTTTTGAGGGTGGTCGGTGGTGCATATAATTAGTAGGTGAAAAGTCAATTAAGAAAAGAGTTTCTGTGGAACTAGGAAGTTGATCCTGGAAAGAAGGCAGGGGGCAATCCAGCTGGTCACGAATCAATTTGCATAGAAAAGATAGGTCACTCATAGAACACCAGAAATATATATAATGCACTGGTAATTGGGGTATTAGATACAAGAGGTTTCTAGTAATGGTAAGTCTCCAGTCGCACCAATTTCCAAAATAATGACCGTTGACGACGTTTTTATTTTTCATTTTGAAACCCAAGTTAGGTAACGGAACTCTTTCCGTCTCCGACTTAGCTCCCTCGCCGATTAGTATCATTCGGTTTACGGCCGACTCCGCGTGGATAATTGATAATCGCGAACTCAATGAAAAACGAAAATAATGATTGAGGGAGAAATATCTTAAATGGCCGCGAAACCGTTTTTGACGAAAGAGAAAATGAGGAAGACCGGTAGTTGAAAGTGAACGGGCGGTCGCGTGCCGAGCTTTTTCGTAGCGGGTTTATTGAGGCGGAGGCGAAATTTTCAGATTTCAGCCTCGAAAGGATTCAAAACGAAGAGTTTTTTCTTAATTGAAATTAGAATGTAGAATCAAGTAATGTAGGTTCATTATTTGTGTCATTATCTAATCTGCTTATTGTTCCTTTGTGAAGCAATAAATGAGCAGTATTAAGTTTGTTAAGGTGCGCGTGAAAATCTGTATTAGGGGTTGTTGGAAAAGAGGGTTTGATACAAAATTATCATGTTTTGCTATTCTTAATTTGGGTTGGTGGGATGACTGATTAATATTGTGTGCCGTGAATAATTTGAATTTTACCGCTCTTTATGTGGGCCTCTCCTTTTCCTCCTCTACCCCCAGATATCACTACGGTGCATCTGATGATTTCGGTCTATCCATCAAGTGATCCATCATTGATTGATCAACTCGTAGGTAAAACCTTACTCTTCCCCTTCACGAAATGAAAAAAAAGGCACTACCTCATGAGATCGCCGTGTAGTCGAATGTCAGCTTCCGTTATCCCGTCTTATTTATCGATTTCAATTTAAAATTTCATCACGTATTTACGTTTCCACATTTCATCGAGTGCTGTCGACTCCGACAGATCATCTTGACGCTGGATTTCCGATTATACTCGTTCTACGTTGTCTCGGATTCATCGCTCGAGAAAAGGAATCAGCTCAACTGGAACAAAATTCGTAGAAAATCCTGCGAGCACCTCATTCTCATCCCTTCATCTACCTTACCGGTATGTGAATTCACCATACCTCGTTCAACCCCTCCTACTTTCTAGTCTTAGCAAGGAACTAAATATTTCCACCTGTTCGTTGCAGTTTCAACTACCGGCCCGAAGTTTCGTCAAGTTCGTCAAATTGAATCCTAGGACCCACGAATTATCGGATCCTCCTCACCACGTGGACTCGACAAACCAACAGATGAGATTTACCATATTTTCCCAGCAAACCACCAGTCACCTAAGTTATACCTACCAAATTACTTTTACTCCACTTCCAATTGAAATGCGAGGCAAAATTTCATCATTATTAAATGGGCTGCATCGGCATTCCTTAGTACAGCTACGTGCAAGTAACATACTTTAGCACTAAGTACACCTTAATACAGGGTGCTTCAAAAAAATGTATACACACTTTAAACTATTGTAGTTTTCCCGCTCTACAAGGCTATTATTTATTTTTTTATAATTTATATTATTTATATTTATGTTTCATTTACATTGGACTTTCAGCTTTCTATTTTCCTGAAATTTAACTTTGTAGAACGGTAAATACATTTTCTATGGAAGTTCAAAGTGTGTATACATTTTTTTGAAGCACCCAATATATCCAAAGAAAGTTTCGTTTATGATCATCATCTTGGTATTTGTATTAATTGTCGAACAGGACAATACAGGGCAATTTAATTTAATTAATTTTGTTGTTTGTGATCAATCTCGCGAATTTAATTTAGTTTGTGAGTTCACCCCCACCAATCACGGAGGATTTCGTTCAACGTAAGGTAAACTTGATTTCTTTTCAATTTCCTTTTCTTTTCTTTCATGGTTTGTATAAGTTTACAAATCATAATTGATTGGGTAGGTAAATGAGCTTAAGAGGTATCTATGTTGTTACCATCACAATGTATGTGTTTCATGTAAAACCTTCAGCAATGATTTTCTATTCTTTCATCTTCTAAATTGATTATAAACATTATAAAAAATAATAACCTAATCTCTGAAAATTAATTACGAGTAATCGGATTATGTGGGGGGGGGGGGGGGGGATCTCTGGGAAATAAAGGTTTCTGAGAAACTGAAATGCTAGTTTGACCTTTGCTTTCGGAGTTATTTTTTGGTATAGTGTTGCCTGCTCAAGTCTAATCAAAACTGCTTCATCCGCAAACCCAATAAGCTCATATGCAGACCTCCATTCCCTGGGAATCCCCAGATTTTCGTAATGTTGTAGAAACTCAGTAGAATTCTCGAATTCTGTGCCTTCAGCTTTCCCGAAATTTCCACCTAGTATTCCTACCAACAGTTAGCTAATTGGAGAGCTCATAAATCACGAACAGGTATCTGCTCCTCAGAGTTACTTGGGAGTTTCTTCGAGATTGTCACCGCTTGTCTTTGCTCAGAACTACTGTGCCGGTACATTGTCCTCCCATCACTGACCTTTCCAGTTATAAAACTCTTGCTGACTCCTGGTTGAGACCCTGGTTTAAATTGGATTAGACCCTGAACCCTTTTTGAAAAGGCAAACAGCATCTTCGTTGTCCTCTATTTCCCCATCTACAAAAAGAGAAAAATTGTATTTTTTAGCAATTTTACTTTTCCAACAACTTGTGGTATCAAAGAAATACCTCAACAATTTTCAAGAAATGTACCTATGAGTTTAATGCCGCTGGAGGGCAATCTATAATAGATTCTTTGGTTCGCAGTGGAGAGCTCGTGGGAACCCAGGAAATCTACTATTTAGAAAAAAAGTTATCCAATTAAAAACCGTCCGAAATTGAAACTCAGCCCATAAATTAATGCAGAGCCGCTACTCAACTTGGACTTTATTAACACCTTTTCCCTGTGGAATCAAGATTATTTGAATCGGCAATGAGCAGCTAATTTCGGGAACCAGAAATGGCGTGGCCCCTTGACGATGACCGAGGAACAGATATTAGCACAAAGTATCTAACGAGATACTCTGCCCCTCTAACTTAAAACCGCCAAAATAAGTGATTCTTTCCCTAAGTCGAGAGAATCGCCCGGAGCAATCGCGCTCACCTAAAGTGTCAGAACGATTAATTTTCCTAAGAATCCGCGTTTATACTACTTACTTACGCCGTTGGGCCATCCAGCGGGAAATTATCATATACCGCTCTAGCAGATGTCCGAAATGAGGGATTCGTCCGGCGATAATTAATTCTTTGGGAGGCAACAAAATAAATCAAGAACTACTCCCAGTTTCTGTCATGGTGATGTTATTAGTACAATCACTTCTCTCGCTTGACACCATTCGTCAAAATTCAGCGTTTTATAGATAATTGCGGTAGCTGTAATTAGTGCTTCCACAAGAGAATGTGCCAATTATCGGTGTAATTGTACGATTTACATATAGGCACAATGAATTTGAATTTTGAATTGACTGTTTCAAACTAGTTGGAAGAAAAGGTGGTTATCAGCATTGTTTTGAATTTATCAATCGGCTTGCAACGGGTTACGAGGTAACGACTAACGAGACGGGGTTGGTTAACGGTGGTAGGGGCTGGTCAGGGACGGTTAGGGAGGAATAATAAAATTTAGGTATGGTTCATTAGAGTCACGGATGGTTTTGTATGGTTAGGGGTGGTCAGGTATGGCTAGAGAATTTTAATAAGGGTTAGTTATGGTTAATGAGTGTTAGGGATCTTTCGGCCTGGTAAGGTATTGTTAGGGATGGTTAGGGGTGGCCGTTATGGTTGGAGAAGTTTAATAAGAGTTGGTATGGTTATGAGTGTTGAGGATGGTTTTGTATGGTTAAGGATGGTTAGGCATAGTCAGGTATGGTTAGAGTCGGTTAATGATAGTTATGGATTTGAATTTTATGGCATATTATCAAATTGAAAATTTTGGCAAATTAATTTGAACCTTTGGCACAAATCAATTTTAATATTTTTGGCATCTCAATTTAAACTTTCGGCGACTCAATTTCAACTTCTGGCATACCACTTCGAGCTTTTGGCATATCAATTTATACTTTTCACAAATCCCAACTAACCCAACATTCCACCCCATATAATGATCAATAAATGTTTTTTCTCTCATCATGATATTTATGGATGGTTAGGAAGGTCAGGTATGGTTAGGGGTTAAGGATGGTTTATCAAGATTAGGAACGGTTGGGGTGGTTAGAGGTGTTAAGGATTGAGCGTGGCAAGCTCAATTTCTTCAGTTTTTATCCGAATTAGATACGATTTTTAGGAAAGGTTTTACTAGATCGTAGATAATGCTCTACCACTTAATTGAACATCTATTAATGCTCTTGGATATAGATTATTTTTTCTTAGTACGCAGTACTGAACGATTCGAAATATACAAATATTCGAGCCATCTTTCTTGAAAGGATGGTTAGGGATGGTTAAGGATGGTTTATTAACGTTAGGCATGCTTGGGGATGGTTAGAGGCGTTAAGGATTGTGCCTGACAAGCAATTAACTATTAATGCTCTAGAATATAGATTATTGTTTCTTTGTACACAGTAGTGAACTGTTGAAAATGCATCAATATTCGTGACCGAGCTACTGCAATACTCGTATATTAACAAGGTGGCGCCTACCTGCCATACGGAACCAATTTCCTCCATATGGTTGTTTTTTGATCTCTCAAAATGTCCCCTCCCCCTCTTCCCAAACAAAAACGAACCTAATACCAAAATGTATTAGATATCGTCCCTAAAAACTCGGAAGGCAGTAAAAAAAGAGCCGTTTCCTGAAAAAATAACTCATAAATCCAGTCGAAATACCTTATGCCTTTTTCGAAGTTGGGTGGATTCCTTTGAAGTTGAACGGGAATCATCCGTCCACTTTCGATAATCATTATTGCGTTTTAATTAAATCTGGAAAAAAAGGCGGCGGTTTGCGAATCTCTCGGGTCGATCGACTTTGATTTCGAACGAGAAAGGGGGGAAAATAGCGCTTCTAGATTTAATGAGGAGCCGGAGAGCCACTTAAGGTAAAAGGAGATACCCTGACGAAGAATTTTTCGAGCGCCGGTTTGCGGTTTTTGAATCAACATTTATTTTTTCTTCGTAGTACTTCCAGAGGACCCATTTGTTATCTTATCGGACTTGATGCATGTTTAAATGGAATTCTACATGTGTTCAGATAGTAGCAAGTTCAATAATAACAATTTCGGTTTAATCACGTCAACGAAGAATGTGTGTAATCGATCAATAAAAAAACTTTTTAAATCCCCCCTCTCCTATTAATTTGTTGAGTTACATTTCATGGTAGGGTAACCTGTTGTACCCAGGGCCACTTTTTCTTCAAATCGTAATTTTAGTATCAAAGTACTCTTATTTCGTGGTACTTTTAAATTTTATCGTTGAAGCAACTCTTTAGTAACAGTTCCCACTGACTTAATCATTTATCAAGTCACAATTTTCTTGTAGAACAGCATGTTTTAGGTTTCGCGCTCAAATTTACTGGGTAGTTGGGCAAGGAGACTTAATGATTTCGTATAAATTTAAACGAGATACTATCATTAATAGCTATTGCGCTCGAGCCAATGTGAGGAACAAGCCTAATTTCTATAGTTTTTATCCCATTTGAAGAGATTCCCAGGGAGTTTGCTGGTTAAAATGTAGGTCCCCTGTGAGTTTCATTCCTCACAATAAACTCTTCAGCACCACTCTGCGCGTGAGCGTACTTTCAATACATCATAATAATTTTCTCAAGTTTATGTAGTCCTATCACGTTCACAACTTTATGAACGGACTAAATATCCCATATAAATTTCAACACAATCCTATCATAATTGTATCCGATATAGAATTGACATGAAATTCCCGCAATACATGTCGATTAACCTTTTGAAGGCGTTGGTTGTCCCTCGAACAAGACCCGAGAATATGTCCCACACAAACATACATACATCCATATGGTTTTTTCATGGATTCGGTCTTGGAATGATCTGAAACGGAATTATTGAGATGTTTTTTCTCATTTTGTGTTGCCCCGCACCGTTCTGGACAGATTCTAATAGGCGCCCTCAATTGACGAAGTCTTGCTGCAGGGGGACGTCCCAAAAATGGAAACTTCCAACCTTGAGCTCAGTATACGGAAGCTTAAATATTTCAGTACCATGGGCACATGAAATTAGGCATCAGGGTAAAACCATGGCACATGGTTTTAGATTAATTAGGCGTTAAGCAATATTAGATAGATAAACATGTATGTATACGTGTTCTGAAATTGTGTTGTGAAATAGAGTTTAATGCACTTCTCCAATCGATGTCCCTTGACGACGACTCGAGTTGCTTTTGTCAAATCATTCTCGGTTCATCTCACGTTACAATCCATTAGCCGTAATTCGTGTCAAATTAGAGCCAGGTCCTCTTTTAATTCCGATCTTGAACACGAAAAAAAAGGAGGAAACTCCGGGCTATCCAACCTCCGAAAGTTAATATTACACCTTTTCGCAATCATTAAATCAATCCCTAATAGGGAGCCTCCCCGCCTCATAATTTGGGAAGTGATGCTGCCGATTAATAAGGAATAAAAACGCAAAAAAACTCTCAATAACGTATCAGGCAGTCCCGAAATGCAGCCTCATTGAGCCCAGCCCGTTCATTTAGTAATTTTATTAACGTTTTTATTTTTTATTTTCGCGCGTGGATTTCAGGTGCAGGTTTCGTGTTTTCATGTTTTCCTGAACGTCGCCACTAATGACAGGCGCTGATCCGCCAATTACTCGATGTCTCGGGGTGGGGCTAAAAGGTTCATTGACGTTCATTTCATCTAAGGATGGTCGATTTTCGATTCGTCCTGGTAGAATGGGATGTTCGAGGCTCGCACAACATTTTTCTAATCAAGAACACATTTGAGGAGGTGAAATTCAAACTAGGGATGGGACAACGACATCGATATTATAGAAATATCGACGTTTTGCTTCGATATTACGATGTTTTGCCATCGATGCCACACATTCGATAATATTGTATATCGATGTTTTGGCTTCAATAACACCGGTTCGGTTTACTCTCCACTCACAGAAAAATTCCATCTAGTTTGCTTCCTACCTAACGTGGAAAAAAAAAGAAATATTAAAAATTCTTTCAACTGGTGAAGTATTAGCGAATTTCGAAGAAAAAGAAACTATTGTTCTCCGTCGAAAATATTTAAAACGAGAATTTACAAAAATGTTTGCATCATAATTGTTGCAAAGCATTCTAAATCCACGGTCAAAAGACACTAAAAATACATCTCAGACGATAACTCTCGATAGAATTAAATGAAAAGGTCAAATTTGCATAAACATCTATCTATCTGGTGGTTGGTTGGGGATGGAAAGTTCAATCATGTTTTACCGTTCTTAAATTAAACATTTTCTTAAGGCCCAGGATTCCGATCTCGCTGAAGTTTAACCGGACACCCTGGGATAGAAAATGTCAAGATCCGTAAAGTAGATTAGGGTATTCCTATGTATTTTTCGATGCTGAATTCGAATCCAAGATCCCGAAAATCCCCTGACCCACAAAATTTTGAGCTACGGCCAAAAAACTACCCTTAAATTGGTGTCAGAACCTTCTTTTTGAGTCATGAGATTGGGATGAACTACGACATCCATTTCTACATTTTTTCATCTTCAGACAAGGAGAGTACTTGGGGAAACTACCTCCTCCTCAATCACCCCACGCCACCCCCTCCTAGGGGTTGAAATTTGAGTTCTAACGCCAAGTCGAGTGGGGTATGGATTTCTTTGTTTTTGGGGTCCCTGAGATCGAATTTGAACTTCCAAGAGCCTGTAGGCACCCCTTAACCCCTCAATCACCCCCTCCTAGGGGTTGAAATTTGATTTTTCGCGCCTAGTCGAATAAGGTAAGGATTTCTGTGTTCCCAGGTTCGCTGAAACTGAATATGATTCTTGAACTTTGTTGGGGTCTCCTCCAATGACTTTTAATTCTTTTGGATTTCATTCTCTTTTCTTATGATATCTCTGTGATATTCGAAAGAATTAAAAGATCATTGGAAAACATAGAAATCCATACTCCACTCGACTTGGCGTGAGAACTCAAATTTCAACCCCTAGGAGGGCGCGGCGGAGGGTGATTGAGGAGGAGGCAGTTTCCTCAAGTACTCTCCTTGTCTGAAGATTAAAAGAAAAAAAAGTAGAAATACACTTAAAAAGATGTAGTTTATCCCAATCTCATGATTCAAAAAGAAGGTTCTGACACCAATTTAAGGGTGGTTTTTTTGGACATAGCTCAACATTTTGGGGGTCAGGAGATTTTTTGGACCTTGGGTTCAACCTTGGAAAAATACATAGTGATACCCCAGTCTACTTTACGGATCTTGACATTTTTATTTTTTGTGGGCTGTGTAATTCAATCATAACATATCATTTATAACTAACATTGTAAATCTAATGAGAATTATAATAACATTGTAAATCGAAATATCACCCAATTGTGGTGAAATTTTCAGAGATTGTATGGGTTAAGCGTAAATGTTCCTCCATGCACTTCATCCCTCCCAACACACAGCTAACTATTCCCTGATTTCGAACTGCCTGATTCATCTTAGAATGTTAAACTTAATAGGGAGCACTAAAACCATTAGCCAGAAAACATTCATTAAAAGACAAAAACAAAATGCAACAAAAGGCGTGAATCCCAAATTTTTCTTCAGTTCCTTCATCCGACTACGTCATAACACTCTTTCCAACACTCTTACTTTGACATTCAGAAAAATTCCAGGGATGTAGCTATTAATTTTGTGTAGTAGTTGTAGTAGAATTGTATTCTATCTATTGATAGTAAATGCATATTATGGATCCAAAATGGTAAAAGCACTTCTTGCATAACGATGATGACTCATTATTCAACAAAATAACCCCATAGAATACTGAAGATGTGGTGTGTGGGAGCATGCAGCAAGTATCGTTCCCGGAGTTAATCATTGTGATCGAAATTCCAACCCGACGTAAATCACGCCGGCGTTTGATCCGTTTTCATAAATTTTCACTCGAGAAAGAGATATTACTTCGATTTACAACATCTCGGAAACTACCGGACGAGTAGCTCACGGGTGGAATTATTACCCCCTGAAGAGGACTCGGGATCATCTACCGTGCGATCTGCTTCCAAGATACAGATCATAAACATCATCCGCATTAACATACTGGGACTTGCACTGGGGTTAGAAGTTTCCTTCCTTTTTTTTTTTTAGTTTTGTTTTTGATAAGTACTTATAAAATCACTCTGGAAATCGTAATTTAAAACGGGCGGCGCGAGAGGCTAATAGCGAGGACCATTCAATGATGGGTTACCGAACTCTTACACCCGACCTAATCTCGGAATATGTTAACTTCCCTGTCCATCAGTGCGGCAGCTCACCTCGGGCGGAACTCCGCGGGCTATGGTCCTCCCGGTTTTTACTACTTATTGTTGAAGTTGGAATTATTTTCTTTCGCTTTGCTCTTGTTTTTGAACCGTCTTTATTTTGTTTCTGGAGTAAGGAGGACGAGATCCATGAATAAATAGACGCGATCATTACCGAGTACGCGGCCGGCTATTATCGTCTACCTAAACAGCCATTATGGTTTTTAAATCTGTGAGGCGTTTTAAACGGGTGCAGGCTCCCGCTGCCGGCCACTTCCTAATTCCTTCCCATGTCGTGTATGGTTTACAAATTAACATATTCAGTTTCATTCAAAAATAGATTTTCTTAATGTCTACGGCGGAACGTTAGTCTTCGAAATGCGGTTACAGAATGTTCATATCCCTATTATTTCATTGTATTTCTGTTTAATAAACTTGACTGCTGTTCATTCACTTCAGCAGGGCAAGGGATAAAGTGGTAGTTGCAGGGTCACCTTCCCTGTGACGGGCCTGCGACCAATCTGGCCTCTGGTGCCTGGGATGGCCAGTTCACTGGAATATCACAGACAAAAAATTGGTACTACGGGCTATATGCTTCTCTTCGGCAAAGCGTCACTTGCCTGCCCCCTGTAAGCGGTTGTCTTCGAGGTGACAGTGGTTGTATACCCAGGATAGCTACGCTTAAAAGCTAAGGGGTATATTCTCTCCTGGTAGATTCATCTTCCAGGATAGGTGGCTTGCCAATAATTCGGGTACCAACCCGCTTAGTTGGTAGGGCAAGCTAGAATGCCCAGGTCTGCCTGTGGTGCCCTGTGCAAACAGGTATGTACATCCCCTGATGTGGGGCTTCTGACTGTGGGTAACATACAGTCTCCCTGGTTTACCAGGGAGTTTACCAGGAGGGGGGAGGATGTATTCACAGTGTGCTGGGACACTCCGTTAGGATCAATCCTGGAATTCATGAACTCCAGAGGAAACATATTCTTTATTGTTTATTCACTGAGTGAATGAACAACCGATTCAACGTAAGGTTCTGTAATGCATCAGCAATGTACGACCACCATCCTTGATTCTGCAATTTTTATTGCCATATGATTGATATTATTGTTCATTCCTTAACCTTAACCTTATTGTTAGCTCTCAATTTCGCCTAAAAACACGTTTTTAGACGGGGAATCTGGATTTTCTCCCATACTGGCCTAAGTAAATTCAAATTTGAGGATACCGTTGGAAAGCTGACCTTTTTGGCCAAATTTTTAAGTAACGTTACAAAATGTTTATGTAGGAGAATCAGGTTTTATAGGTGATTGAAAAAACCAGTAATTTCCCGGATCGGACACATTTTTCACTTTATGCCAATTTTTTATCCAATGAACCTAAAAAAAAAACAATTCAAGGAAGAACTCAATGCTCTTTCCAACAGAATCCTCAGATTTGGAAAATGAAGAAGTTAAGTATGACTGTTTTTGTGATGGAAAGTCGAAAACACAAAAACAATTTAAACCGTGAATAACTCGGAAACGAAGCCTCTACAAAAATATTTGTAAGAGGCATTTTTTGTCAAAAATTAGATGTTGAATTCATCCCTAGCTGGATGTCTACCCTTAAGTCAATATTGTATGACAAAAATGGATACAAAACTAAGTTTGTGAATGGACCCTAAAGATCTTGATCAGACGAATTGTAGAGGGCCTAGTGCCAATATTCCCTCCCGCACTTTATTGTGACATATTAAATAACCTGAAGCGCATTGTTGTTTTGATTCTGAATAACTTTCGGTTGGTGGATGCTTACTATTTGTTCCGTTTACGTGAAACTTTCCTGATCCACCAAAGCGTTCCGTATCAACCAAAACGTATACAGGCACACTGATCAGTTGAGAGGTCCTTGTGGATAATCATCCCTGATCAGTATGTGGTCTGAGATATAAAGTGGAGCTCCTTTGATACTTCTAGAAGCCAATTACAAGGTATGGAGGTATGAGGTCACACTGATCAGCACAGGGCCCTTGTGGCTAATTTCTTCTTAATCGATCTAGGGTTCAGATATTTGAACGGAGCTCTGTCTGTCATTTAGAATACGACAACATAGTATAAAGGTGTTAGAGTCCAAGCTTGGATAATGTACTGCAGAGTTCGTCTAATAAACATGGGCAGCGGATCTGAATATTTAATGCCAAGATAATACACCTTCATATAATAATGAGTAGGGTTTTTTCTCGATCGCTCCTATAACTTCCACAGTGGGGAAGTAATAGTCTAATCCAAATCCCTGATGACTCTCTTTCTCTTCTTCTTAGAGGAAGTGTGAGAAAATGATTTTAATGAATTAGAGGGAAGGAGAGAATTAGAGAGAATTCAAAAAATAATTTTAAAACAATCTCTGAGAATCAAGTTAACCATGAGTTCTTTGTTATCACATGTGACAAACGTTACATAAATTCTTTGAGCAATCGAGCAAGTTTTTGAGTGATTTCACAATTAAAATAGGTAGTTTAAGTAATTTGGAGTCGGTGATACACGCTGATAAAGATATTGGACGCAAAATGATTTTAACGTTTCAGACGAGTATCGCTAATCGATTTAAATTTATGCAGGAAGTTTGTGTAACGGGCGGAGGCCGTAGTTTCGAACTGATTTCATCTGTCGTGCAGAAGCCACTTTCGATCCATAAATAATCCACTAATGCCGATAAATAATCCAAAATGATAAGGGATCTTGACAAATATTAGAGCGCATACCGAATGCAGTCAGATTCCATCATTAAAATTTAGATCATAATTATGAGATACACGAAACGTTACAAAAAATAGGAAAACTGAAGTTATATGGGTAATTTTAAAATGTCGGTCACATTCATGTCACTGATCAGTATTGCCGTCAAATCTCCACTAAATACAGTTTTGTAAGTGTTTTAAAATTTTCTCCTATGTGGATGTACATGTTCCATGGAAAAGTATGTAAAAGTTGTGCCTACAGGACCAGGAGAAAATACCAAAGTCCGTATTTCACACTCCCTACAGCTGTCACTAACCAGAGGTATACAACTTCCATCGTCACTACTCAGCGAAAAATTCATTGGTGCTGTTATATCCACTTACACTATGAAAGAACATACCATCTATTCCTTTCCTCACTCCCTACAATGTTTTGAAAAGTAGCCCCCTACTGACAGGAAAGGGTGTTTATGAAGTTGCTTCTGTTTTGTTGACATCCCTTATACAAGATGGTCCCAACGATGGTGGTTGGATTTTGCCTAGACCTTCCCAGTCAGTTCTACCGGGAAAACCATCCCTGGAGGCAGCAGTGTGGGTTTTTTTGACTCCCACTGCCTACTCCAATAACATTCTGACTGTGGGAAGTGAAACTAGATCGCACTTGTTGACAATTAGTGTAGTTGTTGGAATTTCGTTGACAACATTTTGGTTCAACCAGTTTCAATTGATTTGTGGCCTGTAAAGGCGGTGAAATTCTATACCTACATATGAAAGGCTACCTCACTCCCTACAATATCCAGCCAATAGTCCCTTAAATTGTAGGGACTGAGATCTGCTTGTAATAAGTGAGATTTTGGCAAGAAAACCTTAGTATTTACTATAGCTAAAATTAAGCTAATTTGTGCTGTTCCACTTACCTAAATCTAAAGACTTGAGCGGTGATTCTGATCAAGTTTCAAATTTTTTTGTTTTTAGAAAAGTCGATACCCAAATGTGATCGAAATTTTGAAATAACCCACTGGTAAATTGGAAAATACTTGTAATAATAATAATTTTGTGAAAATGGACAAATGTATGTTTTTCGGGTACCTTGAGGCACTCCACCAAGAGAGCAAGGAGAAATAATGATAAACTCTTTTTGCAAACACAAGAATTTAATCGTTCAATTATCCAAGAATGGAAGTTTTTAAAAATATTCCACCTTTTTGATAATTAATTACCATTTTGATTACACCGTTGCTTCTTCTCCGAGCTCGTTTAGAGTCATCTCGTTGCCCCATCGTAGGAAAAAGGTTTCGGGTCAAACTAATCGTACAAAACCCCTTTAATAACAGGACGGAATCAAACCTCGGGCCTGGGAGGTTTGAAAAGTTGATAATAATAACTTCACACTTCTTTCAAGCTCCTGAACCGTATTTTTCCTCACTTTCTAGAATCAGTCGGACCTGTAAATTAAGCCAAACACCCACATAAGAAACGGGTTCCACGCCTCGGACGAAATGATAGAAATCTATTAACTGGCGATGAAAGATGCGTTCGAGATGGTTCGTAATCTGTAGCAGGAAACGAATCACGTATAACAAAGTTCAGGCGATTACCTTCATAAAAACTAGTTTTATATATTTATTTTCAGTGAGCACGGGCCCCATTTTTTTCTCGTTTTTCGTTGGGAGTGAAAACTGAAGTGCCCCGATTAGCGTTGAAAAATTTCGAAAGGGCATTTAATTGAGTTGTTGAGGCGGCGTAGTAGAAATCGTTCTGTTGGAAACTGAATGTGGTCACACATTCGGACATAATAACCTAAGAACTAATCGAAAACCAACGAAACTATAAACTATTTGTTGACATATTTCTAATTTTCGAATGATATGAACTTAATGGCAACGAAGTTGTGGAAACCCATTTCAAAGATGAAAACGGAACTTGAAAATGATCGATTTAAGTGATCATCAGTAACAAACGATGATTAAACTCGTTTGAAAGGACTTTGTGTACAATCATAGTTAAAAGGGAGCTTGAATCCCATTGGTCAAGAATGAAGAAGGACTGTTCAACCAATCAAGTGGAAACAACGTGAAGTGGGCAAGACAAACTAGTTTCAACTTTAAGAACGGATAAATAAGGTTAAAAACAAATAACTATGAACTACGCTTGTTACAAGGGTCCACGGGTCGAAATGACACTGGTCATGTCCTTCCAATGGATACAGTAGGTCAGTCACTAATGCTATAGGACGTACAATATAGAATCGATTGACTCGAAATTGGTGTGTGATGATTAAACCAACGTTCCCACTTCAAATTAGGGGAAGACCGCGATAGGTAGAATACAGAACTTGTGGCTGATTTTTAGAAAATATCTTTTCGAATACTGCGGAACAATATTTCAGTTGTGGAATTTTATCATTTGCAGCCGCTGTATCTAGCTGCTTTTGCAATTTTTTAACCTCCTGTTTCAGTCTATTAATTTCCGCTGTAAAAAACGCTGCAAATTCATTCACTGGGGTTTATTATTCAATTGGCTTGCGTTCATGATTTGAATTTCTACTAAGCTTTGGAGTGTGCGTGTTTCACAGGTGATAGAGCGATTATTGAATTTCAGGAGATATGCATAGAGCACGTAAATCTGTTCTCAACCAAAATACCTATTTGAATTGATCAGTTGATCATATTTGTGTGCCTCCTGAAATTCAATAATAGCTCTATCACTTGTGAAACAAGTCCAAACAACTCAAAAGCTTAGAAGAAATTCAAATCATGAACGCAAGCCAATTGAATAATAAACCCCAGTGAAAGAATTTGCAGCGTTCATGCATATCAGAATGCTTCAACCCGTGTATCGGCTACAAAGCCTTTTAGGAGTTCACTCCAGTATCCACATTACTACATCACTACATCACTATATCACTAGGTTACTCATATCAAAACAAAAACAATAATAAACCAAAATTACGCAAATGTTGGCACAATAAATCGGGCAATACATCGGGAATGGTTTGACCTACGGACCTGGGGGAGGGGCTCATTCGATTCCTCATGGAAAGTTCTTCAAAAAGAGTCCAAATTTAGGCCGCCTTGACTTTTTTGAAGTTTTTAGGGATTGTACAAAACTTTGACAACCCTTAAAGGGCACTTTAAATTAAGTGAGAGAGCTGGAATCAAGAATTGGGGCGTCGTCGGACCAACATGGATTTTTCCTGAAAATTTCATTTTTTTTTTTTGCTTCAGCCGTTTGGGAGAAATCGTGGTACGGCGTACGGCGGAAGGACGGAAAATTTTTTATTGCAGATTCGGATTCTACACCCTTTGAAACGTAAACCATGAAATTTTCAGGGGGGGTTAGCATTTTTTTTTTCAAGAGCGATTACAATGGTTCATTATTGAATAATAGACCAAAATTACATCACATGGTCGAGTTATTCCATCCTCATATAAAGAAATATGAATTTCACTGTCTTCTAAATTTTCAAGTACTCTCCGTCCGGTGGTATCGGTTGATTGAGCCTATTCCACTACATCCTCAACATACCTCGTTAAATGTAGTTTTTCAGCACGTTTGGTCCATTGCAGGATATAACTTGATGTACTCACCAATATTTTCTGATCAGGCAATAACAGATTAGGAACTGCATCCGCTTCCAACGCGCGTCTTATGGGAAACCCCCATAATTCACCTTTTAAATCGTTTGCGAAATCCAATTCATTGAAATGTGCTCGCGAGCAACGTCAGCTGAAAATGAGTCAGCCCGCCTGGAAGCGTGAATCCACTTCAACCTGGGAGAAAAAACATTTTTTTTTGTTAGGTGAATATTTTAGGGAATATTGAGCGGTGGGATCCTGGTCTGCGGGCCCACTAGTACTACAAAAATACGATAAGCTTAGTACATGAACATAAATCAAGCATGTAGCACTTCATAACAATAATAATAATCAAAGTATGTTAAAAAGTACAGACTCTATATTGCATGACTTCAAATCCTGAATATTATCTAATTTCCTTTTCCTTGGGAAATCTGAGCATCCTGAAATCCATATTTTTCTGACTCCTGTCATGGTTTGTGCGGCATTTTACTATCTCCTGCGTGAGCTGAGGTAATACAAATATTCAAATTAACTGATTTCAACAATAAAAAACGTGAATTTCATACGTCAAAAACACCTTAGGTTGTTAATAATTTCCAAAATTTACAGGCCCCGGACCCCCTTTCTTTGCTGGAGGGAGTGCCCCCCAGAAAACCCCTCCCCCCACCCACTTGTTTACTATTTGACGCCACTGGAGATGATCAAGAAAAAATGTCACGCCTCGCCTCTGAATAAATTATGTATTATAATATAATATATTATATTATAATATCGCCTCGCCTCTGTATTATAATTATATTATAATATCTTGCGTGTCCCATCCCGCGTGACATTTTTCCACTATTTGGTTCAAGGCTAAAGCATGTTCCATGCTAAAATGTTGCATATGTTAACAAACTCAGACAAAATAAGCAAAAAAAAGTACACAAGTTGAACTAATTTCGAAAAATAATTTATCACATGTTTTCGCGTCTTCGGGGTCCATTTTAACATGAACGGTGAAAGTAAAAATTACATTCGTGAACGGGTCGGGACGATGATTCATAGCTAATAATCCCGTCTGCATTAGGGTATTGGTATCATTTGCTCAACGGGGACCCGCAACATGCCATTTAGGGGGGCCAAAGGCCCAAATTTACTGCACCTTCCAGGAGCGTGCGCCCGATAAATTACTACAGATGAAGTTGAAAGATAAGATGATAATTTAGCAAAAGGGGGGCTTCAAATGGAAGGAGGGATTCCGTACAAGTCGGAAGGCGTACATTAGACTGGTTCTCGAAATTCGGTGGTCGTCGACAATTAAAGAGAAATCGAATTTCGCGAGATTGAGTTCTTCATTTGCGAGGCGGCTCGGTTTTTCAGCGCGAAGACGTATGGTGAAGATCATGTCAAATGAAAATGGGCAAATTATCTGGAAACGTTGAGGGGGTATCCATGATTTATGAAGTAATCTGCCGAAGGTGTACCTCGCCAAATAGGGAATCATGGTCGAATCAGTCGTGATTCGGCCCGGAAATGAAGCAAAATGATCAAACCGTCTCTTCACATTTAATTCGTGAGATTTCATCGCGAATGGCTTTATCTGATTGGATCAGAATATCTCACCCCATCTGTGAAGCTATTTCTGGTAAGATGCTGTCTAGTTGTTATTAATAGGTGCCACAAAGAACGTAGCATGTTGATAGGGCTACTTTTCAAGAACGCGAAAAACTAACAAAATTGTCTAAATTTTCAGTTCGAATCCTTTTTGTAGGTTTACGAATGACGATACACCTCAGGAGAAGGTGTTGCTCGTTATAGGAATGTTTATTGAACTGAGTGCAGAGAGAGAATAGTTGTTAAATTCAGAGACACCCAGATTTTCGACTCCTTTCAACTCGTTTTGAACTACAGTATTCTCAGCTAGCAATTCTGTTCAGCATGGAACATGTTTAGCCTTTTGCCAACTACCATAAAAACCATTGAAACATTGTCACGTTTGGGCAGCAATCACTCTCCCAACAGCAAGAAGGGGAGTGTACAAAGGCTGCCAAGGGGGTGGACAGTAATCTCACATGAGAGCTATGTAAAATAAGAATAATATTCCCTTATAAGGTAGTAGTGAGCGTTGCTAAAGCACGTTCCATTTTTCTTGAATTCTAGCTATAGGCTCTAAGGAAGCCCCGAATTTTGAGCGTCTTTTCCTACCAGCAGCTAACGATGAGTGTTCACCTCCGATTATTGACTGGATCTTAAGTTCCTTACAGTAAATTTTGTTGGAAATTTTCTAAGAACACACTTTCACTCAAAGCACTGGAGACCATATCCAGTGAAAATCGGTGGAATCGGTCAGAAGGAACGATTACAACAGATAACATCGAGAGGTACTTCTTCACTGATAAAGAGTACTTTCATTTGCTTACTTTCAAATCCAACGTTATTCCATCAAGAGGGTTTTTGCTGATCACTGAGAGCTAGCGCAGTTCATTGGTCTTCACCCCTAACACCCATCAAGATCGCCATTTTAATCATTGCCTCGGCAAAATTTAGTTTCTGTCTGTAGAGAATCGTCAAAATCGATAACTGGCTCTCTTTAATGGAAATAATTGATACCTTTTTCATTAGCTTGAAAAAGGAGTTGTAAGAAAGCTTGGTTAGAAGTCTAGCTCTTAAAATCGTTATAAGACGAAGGTCAGTTCTCTACATGTAATGGGGCGGCACTGAATGTAGAGGTACACGAAGAGCGTCTAATCCTACCAGTAGCTAACGTTAAGTGTTCGCTTCCAATTATTGACAGGGTCTTAATGATCTCAAGTTCCTTACAGTAAATTTTGTTAGAAACTTCTTAAGAATTCACTTTCACTAAAAGAATCGGAATTATCTCCAGTAAAACTCGGTGGCATCAGAAGGAACAATTGTAATAAAACATCGCGAGAAAATCTTCATTGATAAAGAATACCTTAATGTGCCTACAAATCCATCTTTACCCGGCCAAAAGGGTTTTCGGTGCTCACTGAAAGGTAGTGCATCGCTTTGAGTCAAAATCGAACCAAAAATCGTAGATATTACAACGTTATTCAATTCAGAAAAAATCGTGGTCGGCACCATACAACTTCCGCTACAAATTATTAATGCTGCACATCCATTATGTCATCTTTCTCCTCCCCTAACACCGTAGAAGATCGCCATTTTAATCTTTGCCAGAGCAAAATTTAATGTCTGTCTACAGAGAGTCGTCAAAACCGATAACTGCTCCTCTGTAATGGAAATAACAATTCCGTAATAATTAATACCTTTTTCATTAGCTTGAAAAAAGAGTTGGAAGAAAGCTTAGTTAGAAGTCTAGCTTTTAAAATCGTTATAAAACGGAGGTCAGTTTGGGATGTAATTGGGCGGCACTGAATGTAGAGGCACATAATGATCGGTGTTAAATACATGAGTGACAGGTTCGAAATCTTGCGGAATCACTCTTCCACTTTTTTTTTCTCTCCCAAGTCTGAGCAAGGCACGAGCTGATGCTTGTAGTTCTACTTTCCCTCATATCCCCTTCAAGTTCAACTCGCAAGAGCATATTCAGCTTGAAACACCAAACTCGTTCCATAGCTTTAGACTTCTTCCTTCTTTTAGCGGACGCCAACATATATTTGGAAGCCTTTACACGTATGATGATGTCAAGAGGAGATGAAATGGTGTTGAGATGGACTAAACTTTTGGATTTGATGGTCTTGTTACTGTTGTGATTCTAACAGTTAGGGAAGATAGACCTCAGAGAATCACTGTTCGGAAACATGGAAAATATCTAACATGGATATGCTGGAACTTCCTCCAATCTCTTTACAATTGAGAATTCATTAGTCTCTTCCTAGACTAATACCTAGTACTCGGTGACTCGCAGAGCGCTAACTAGTATTGGTTATCATCATAACGTTCTAAGTTTTTCAATATTTTGTTTCTGCACTCTACAGCATTCATGGCTGTGAAATGAAAATGGGCAATATCTTGAATAAAGTCTCGAGAATCGATCTTTCCAAATTGGCAAAATCAAATTTGGGTACTCAGTAGTTCTTGTGTACGTGAAAGCGATTTACCTGATGCACGTGTGGTGGCTTCGATCATGCCCGAAACGGTTGAGCTACCCAAATTTGGATGTTCAGCGTAAAGGGAAGACGATATTTTTACTACTACGAAAATGGATAGTGTTGAAGGTTCTTTGGTTTCAGATGACCAAACGACACAATGTGAACTGGTGCCTTAAGATGTAAGGAGCGAATGCCTGAATGTCTGACTGTTCCAATTGACATAACAATAGTAATTTTCTGCCCACCATCTAGGCATTTAGAATTCTGGGATAAAACTGTATTGAAACCCTTACCATGTAACATTTAAGGTGTTTGGAAGGCAATGTTTCAAGACGTGATCTATGGATGGAGATTAGTCAAGCAAACATAAGACAATCTGGACAATATGTCAAGATTGAAGATCTCACACAACAAACTTTTGCTTCATGTGTCGGAAAGTGACTTGACCGAACTATTGCTGTGCTTTATAAATCAGAGGAGATTCGTATAAATAACACAATATAAATAATTATTTTATAGAAGTGGGTGGTTGTAAATTTTATGTTTGTCTCTATGTTTATTATTATTAAGTGCATGGTAACAGTCAGTTTAACTAAGACTTACCTAATACAAGTAAATTTAAAAGCCTTGTTGAGGAAGAAGGAGGAGGGAAAGAGAGGGCGGATGGTGATACCACAAAGCACTCCTGCCGAGATGCCCGACTCAAATATAACCTTGTCACTCTTCCAGAACCTTGTTAATATTAGCCGTCACTTCTTCTAGTTCACATATCGTTTGCGGAACTTGATTCCTGTTATAATTATTTGTCTAGACCTGCCAGGTCTGCCCCATAACCCCACTGCAATTGACAACAAAAATGAACCACTTTTCCATGTTGGCATTTTTCATTTTGGACTTATGAATTAATTTTATTGCACTTGGAATGCTGCAAATATTTCAACTTGAAATTTCGTCATCGAAACCTGCCGGTGAATTTTTGCCATCTCGTTAAATTTGAATAATTGCTCCTTCTCTCGACGATGTACCCTACAAATGCCACATCTTTTATCGAGAATGTAACTTCTGGCAAAAAGAGTAGCGAATTTCATGAAAGACATGAGAACAGTCCCTAAAGGCCATAACACAAATAATCAAACTTTGTTCAAGAATGAGTTTTGAAACCTATGAATCCACATGAATATGAAGGATGTAAATACACATGAACTGCGATGAAAACTTGAGCTCCAGGACCTTTCATCTCTTGACTCCCAGGTGATCCGTCTAAATCATTTTCGTAACACCAACTACTATTTCAAAACTTCAATACTTGATTCAAACTAATGGATCCTCATTCGTGTTTTACGAACCCATCCAGTCTTCTATTTATTCCCGATAGGTGATAATGGTCCTGCGATGATGCTACGTTAGCTGCTCTGTCGTGACCTTGGAAAAAAATACCGTAGCGAACGCCTTAACCAGCTTTAATTACCTTCCCGGTTCTTCACGCTTTCTTGTAATCGAAAAATATCGATCGCGGCGCTTAGCCGAAAGAGCTACTACAATTTCGAAAACCCAAACGGAGCAACCGGTTTTCACTTTTCACTGAAAAACAACAACTAACTGAATGAAAATAAAACACACGATACCGCAGATAAATCTAATCCAAGTTCGATCTTTTGGTGATTGGAGCTCAACGAAAGCTGCAGCGGGTGTAAATAACAATGATGAGATTTTCATATCTTGGTACATCAATCTCATCTTGGAGATCAGGAAGGCATAGGAATTTGGAGATCTGATATCTACTTGCGTAATATGGGTCGTCGAGATGAACCTAGCTCCTGTGACGTAATCATCAAAATTTCCTTATAAAAGTAGATTTAATGTTGACTTTTTCATGATTTCAATGCATGCACATAGAATCGAAAAAGAGTTACCGACATCAAAACCGCTGCACATCATTGCACATAATGCAATGAACTAAGACTTCACACCTTGCACATAAACCCGTCATCTCGTGCCTCCATATCATGTATGCACGCACCAAAAGTGCGCCATTTGTTATTTCAACACTGTAGATCGGTTACGAACGAAATTAGAAGCAAGGCTATTCAGCTGATCATTGTATTCACACCTTGTGATCGACTTGTAGATGTCCCAAACACAGTTGTACGACTTCATCTTAAACATAACTCCATTAACACCTCTCACTAGCCACTTTGTACAAAACAAAAGCCGATATCAAAAAACAAAAAATGTCAACTTGAGAAATAATGAATTTGACTTGAACAAAAACAAACATTTTCCAGCTTGCATGCATAGATATGTTGTTTGGCAATAATTTACTTACAATATAATACAATGTAGCTAAAATTCGATAGTTTTAGACAATAACAAGCGATGAGTACTGAAATATGAAAAGTAATCACACATTTTGAGATTCACAAGCCGGCTAAATACTGCATTGATGCATGTGTTATTCCCAGTGGTTGAGGTTTGCGATATTATTGTTTAATTTGTTGTTGTTTGTTGTTGAAAAATTGCTAAGAAACAGATATTTTTTCATTTTCTGGACAAGAGTAGTGCAATTGGTAACTGAGTACGAATAGTGGTAACTAATAAATAGGATAGTTTAGTATCCAAGAATCAACCACTTAGTTACCTATTTTTGGTTTATTATTCAATAATGAACCATTGTAATCACTCTTGAAAAAAAATCTAACCCCCCCCCCCCCCCCCTGAAAATTTCATAGTTTACGTTTCGAAGGGTGTAGAATCCGAATCTGCAATAAACAAATTTCCGTCCGTTCCGCCGTACGCACGATTTCTCTCAAACGGCTGAAGCAAAACAGCTGAAATTTTCAGGAAAAATCCATGTTGGCCCGACGACGCCCCAATTCTTGAGCCAGCTCTCTCACTTAATTTAAAGTGCCCTTTAAGGGTTGTCAAAGTTTTGTAAAATCCCTAAAAACCTCAAAAAAAGTCAAGGCGGCCTAAATTTTGACTTTTTTTTAAGAACTTTCCATGAGGAATTGAATGAGCCCCTCCCGAGGTCCGTAGGTCAAACCATTCCCGATGTATGGCCCGATTTATGGTGCCAACATTCTCGTTATTTTGGTTTATTATTGTTTTTGTTTTGATTACAGTAACCTAGTTATGTAGTGAACGTGGATACAGGAGTGAACTCCTAAAAGGGTTTATAGCGCCGATACACGGGTTGAAGTATTCTGATAACCATAAAAAACGCTGCAAATTCTTTCACTGGGGTTTATTATTCAATTGGCTTGCGTTCATGATTTGAATTTCTACTAAGCTTTGGGGTGTGTGTTTCACAGGTGATAGAGCGATTATTGAATTTCAGGAGGCACACGAATATGATCAACCGATCAATCCAAAAGGTATTTTGGTTGAGAACAGATTTACGTGCTCTATGCATATCTCCTGAAATTCAATAATCGCTCTATCACCTGTGAAACACGCTCACTCCAAAGCTTAGTAGAAATTCAAATCATGAACGCAAGCCAATTGAATAATAAACCCCAGTGAAAGAATTTGCAGCGTTTTTTAATCACAATCACGCTTATTTTTCCATGACCCCGAGCCAAATACCATATCTATATCGATAATTACAAATATTCTAATACTAAGTAGAAATCTACAAACGTAACTACTGAAATGTAACGACATAAAACAGACCACCTACAATTGCAATTATATAAGCTGATTCGATTGTCACACTTTGCTTGGAAATCAGTACTACCTTTAGACACTTTCACATTCATACTCGTGTTGGGGTTCTTTTGTTCTGTCAAAGTTTTCCTTCATGTTTTCCTCATTCTCTTCATTGAAGGTACGTCTCCCGAAAACAATCTAGAGCAAATTTGCGTTATTTCGTAAGTTCTCGATATTTTGATTTTTGAATATTTCTGCCCTTTGATTTCACGAGCTCAAAGATTCATTATTGAAAATGATAAATAAAAATCAAGCGACCAGCTTTCCATTAGAACTGATTCTCATAGCGTGACCGTCTTGACTACTTGTTTCATAATGTAGAATGAACCAGCAAGATCGATCTCATTGATGTGGACTTTTACGGAGTCATTTTCAATATCAAAATAATACCTGTTGTGGTTAACAATTCAAATGTCACTGTGAATATAGTTGGAGGTGAATCACCACACACACCTTGTTCCTGTGACTTCATAAAAATTGTTTGATGGTTTCTGTTCTCACAACTGTTCCCATCTACGACAAATTTTGAGGGTAAATACACTTCTCGTTTAAATTCGTTTGAATGAACATGCCAAAATGGCGATCAATCGATGAAATCCTCGAAATGATCAAGGTTTCTTTAATAAAAAGCCATTTTGCTATATTTAGAACTGATTATGTTACACTCAACTAGTCTGTGAGGTGTTGCCTCTTCATTGCTTGTAACTCCCAGTTCCTATTTTCTCTTGACTAATGGAATTTAAGAGTTTAATTCAATCAATCAATGAAATCTTCTCAATTCCCAAGTTGGTACGGAGTAAGTCACTCGCGACGAAGTTGTGGAAACCCATTTCAATGAAAACGGAGTAAAATAGAACGTTGTCTATATTTCCACGAAAATAATGAGCACACAGTTGAATCGATTTCGACGGCTAGGTCATAATCAGTAATAAACATGAACTGAAAGTACATCACAGATAGCACACCTTATATAGGCCCAGGTGAAAGGAGATTGAATCCTATTGGCTCAGGGAAGTGAAAGGGACTGGGAGGACCAACCAATGCCGCTTAAGGATTACTTAGTGAAAGGGGCACAAACGGTAACAGAAGGGGAGCTAAACGTATTGCAAAAACGAACCCATTAATGGTGAAATATTTTGAGGAATAACTTCATTTAAACATTTTTCTGCTATCACTCTTAAAAATTTCGAATTTTTCTAGCATATCCAACATACCTCCCTTTGCATACCCTCGACAAAATCTAATTTTGTTACAATCCATTTGTAATGTTAATGATTGTGTTGGACCCCTTGGTTGTTGTCACTGGATTGGATGTATGTCTTGATCCTTCTTTTCTAAGCATGTATGGGACATAAGGGATTTGATTTATACATTCCAAAAATCCTGACATTCTTCAAATCGTGAAGGTCTGTTTAGTAAACTATTATCCGCCATTACTAGATTTAATAATACACGTAGAAGGCAACGTGTCGCGCTGGTTGCCTCAATCAACTCGTGGATCATACTTCAAGGATAGATAAAAACGTTCATAATTGAAAAAGGCAAACCAAAACCAAAATATTTCCATCATCAACACTAAAGACGTGATGAAAATCTATCGGCGAGTTTCAATTAACTGGCTTCTGATTGATGGTTGTGAATCTATTAAAGTCCCTTAATCTACCTCAAAATCCAAAATTAATAGTCGGGCGAAGGCGCCCTCGCTTAAAGATAGCGGCACCTACCTATTTTGAACTAGGACAGGATCTCCAGATAATCTAAGATACGAGCGGTTTTAAACAATCGTAAGACTTCTCCAGAGAGTGGCAGACCGCACGATTTCCGAATATCGTTCGACACGAAGTTGCCACCGCGATATCTTCATGCCTTCATTTCGCCTTTCTCTTGTACGGATGCTGATCGTATCTTATTGATCGTATAATCGTCGATGATCGTAGGAAATAACTAGTTTCAAAACCTAATGGCCGACAAAACGAGAAAAAGACGGAAACGAAGTATTTCTCCTAATGTTCGAACGACCCCCTACGGAGATTAAGCGAAGTAGGCCCGACTAATATTCACTATTAGGTGAATATATTAACCAGTTGAAACCTCATAGACGTCTGGATTTTCGAGTTTGGGAAACGAAATGTCCGGTTGGCGGTCTGACAGACTCATTCGGCCCTATCAAACGTCGTTTTCCGTATTTTATTTTCGATATTACGGACTTCTTCTGCGAGATAAGTTATGCGGAAAGAAACTAATTTGACTGCAAGCTATTCAAGTGCACTGCCCGGAGGTTTATTTTATTCGAATGGAGGAACGAATTTGAACGAGGTTGCTGAGTCAAAACGAACTGTTTGGGTGAAACGGATGAATCGTGAATGTCAAACAATAACGAGCGAGACGGACCACCCGATGTTTCCAGGGTTGGGAGGTTTTCAAGATTTCCAACGTCTCGGCTGGAAGAGAGAGAAAAAGTTCAAATCTTCGTAAGTATAGGATTTCGTACGAATTTTGTATTTTTCACGATTATTACACAATGGTTATCATTTCTGTATTACGGACAAATCGAAGTTTATAACGGGTATCCCTTATCCGATTGATCACCATCCTAAAGCCGTTAAATACGCAGTGTAAAAAATTGGGACCAACGATGAAATAGTTTTATAGGAAGAATTCAACTTAGCCCTTTTCAATTCTTTGGACATGAGCAAACTGGCCCACCCATCACCAACCTTGTTTGTTTGAAATAGGAAGCTAATTTTTTATCGCAGACCCGATGTTTCCAGGGTTGGGTTGGTTTTCAAGATTTCCAACATCTCGACTCAAAGCGAGAGGAAAAGTTCATATCTTCCACAGTATAAGATTTTGTATGAATTTTAGTATTTTTCACGATTATTACACACAGGTTATTAGTTCTACTTTATTAGGAGTACATAATCCTTTTGTAGAGATCGTTGGTCTACATACTAGTGTATTCTTGGTGTCCTTTATCCAGCGGAATATCGTCCTAAAGTCGTTAAATTCGCAACGTAAAAAATAGTACTAACTGTAAAATAGTTGTTTGGGAAGAATTCAACTACGGCATTTAAAATTTTTTTGGATATGAGAAAATTGGCAAACCCATCGCCAGCCTTCTTTTGGTTTATTATTCAATAATAAACGATTGTAATCGCTCTTGAAAAACAAAAATGTTAACCACCCCTGAAATTTTCATGGTTTACGTTTCAAAGGGTGTAGAATCCGAATCTGCAATAACAAATTTTCCGCCGTCTGCCGTACGACTGGAGCAAAAAACCTGAAATTTTCAGGAAAAATCAATATTTGTCCGACAACGCCCCAATTCTTTAGCCAGCACTCTCACTTAATTTAAAGAGCCCTTTAAGGGTTGTCAAAGTTTTGTAAAATCCCTAAAAACCTCAAAAAAAAGTCAAGGCGGCCTAAATTTGGACTTTTTCTGAAGAACTTTCCATGAGGAATTGAATGAGCCCTTCCCCAGGTCCGTAGCTCAAACCATTCCCGATGTATGGCCCGACATTTGCGTTATTTTGGTTTATTATTGTTTTTGTTCTGATTGCGGTAACCTAGTGATGTAGTAAACGTGGATACTGGGGTGAACTCCTAAAAGGGTTTATAGCCGATACACGGGTTGAAGCATTCTGATATGCATGAAACGCTGCAAATTCTTTCACTGGGGTTTATTATTCAATTGGTTTGCGTTCATGATTTGAATTTGTACTAAGTTTTGGAGTGTGCATGTTTCACAGGTCATAGAGCGATTATTGAATTTCATTAGGCACACAAATATGATCATCTGATCATTCCAAATAGGTATTTTGGTTGAGAACAGATTTACGTGCTCTATGCGTATCTCCTGAAATTCAATAATCGCTCCATCACCTGTGAAACAGGGGCACTCCTAACTTAGAAGAAATTCAAATCGTGAACGCAAGCCAATTTAATAATAAACCCCAGTGAAAGAATTTGCAGCGTTTTTCAAATTGGAACTCAATTTTTAATCGCAGATTCGGATTCTACGAAAAGTTCCCCAAAAAAATTGGATGCTGGTGAATTCCGACAGAGGCACATACATTTTCATTGATTTTCAACCCCGATCCACGTGGTGGCGGAATCCAATACCAAAATTACTGAATGGCTACTTGACAAAAACCGTTCAGATTTTTTTCAGTTTTTCTAGCCATCATGGCCATAGTCTACAGTTATCGGTGAAATATCACAGTTTCTCCGAAAGACTAACTTTGGCAGTGATGACGTGTTTCCATGAACTCTGGACCGACATGCTGTAACTATTGATTCCTATGGTCTGGGCGGAAAAAAAAAAATGAAAAAACCCCTGCCGTTCTTTGAGATAGTAACAATGTCTGATTCATCGGAACCACCTCCTACAAGCTCAACTTCATACAGACCAAAATCATTCAAATTCGGTGAAAAATCAGATAAAAAGTTTAAATCCGTTGGCCGATAATGTGACAAGCGGATATCGCGATCTCATCGCGTCAACACGTGTTCATCATTATGACACCCGATACCCTTTATTTTCCGTTTTGAGGCAAACACAAAGCGAGAAAATGTTTATCGCTGAAGAGAAAATCTAAACCCGAATGCTCGAATTCCGAACGAACAAAGAATCGTTTTTCGATCCGTGACAGATAACGCCCGTTTCGAGTAAAGAAAAACTGCATAAAATGACCGGAGAGAAACGACCGACGGGCAAAATAGTCCTTTATTACTATGTTGGCACAACAACCGTCATTTTTACCTTTATCCGAACACCTCATTCGAGACTTTATTTTTATCAGCGCAATCAAGTTAAACGAGAGCCTTTTGCCCGAAAAAAGCCGAATGCACCAGAAAAGCAATTGAGGGAATTTTCGAGGTTCCTTTTGTGGTCGGATAAGTTCGTCACCTGTCGGGGTCTAATCTCTTCTGACCGGTGGCTTTTGAACGAGTTTTATCTGTGATCTCGCTCAAACCGAAATACTTTGAAACGACGGTCTTGCACCTAATTCTTCCCTTTAGGAATGAAGAGATTTGAGGTTTGCGGTTATCGATTACCGCAAAGTAGCTTCGACTGAAATGTGAAGTTGTCCCTCGAGTTTTTTTTTGCGGCCTGTCAATCCCTTACAAAGTGCTTACACAATGTTGGAGCATCTGCAGAAAGAAATCAACTGCCCCAGGCAAGCAGGACAACCTGGATTCTGTCCATTGAAACCCTGAAGGCTTACATGAAAAAACATGGAACATGCTATAGCCTCAAAGGTCATTCAGCTGACCAGGGTTGATTCGAATTATATTACCCCAGGGTCAGAGACATCACTGATTTCATTATTTTGTGTCGAATGTATAAAACCAAAGTATCCCATCAACTGAGCGAATAAATTCTTGTCTGCCATGTCAAATCCACTGGAATACAAAATGGCGGCCTTGTTAAATACAATCAATTTGAAGAAATCTGACTGATTTCGATATTCATGAAACTTGGTTCTTGGGAAGCGGGAATGAGTATACAGAGCTTTGAAGGTTGTTTGCCACCACATAATTTATGGGAACTTAGCGACAGACAGGACTTAACTTCTGGTTCATCATGATAATAAAATAGTTCACACAAGTAACTACCTGAACACTTGGCTGCTGGTGAGTCCCCAGTGGTTGTATAACTGCAGACAACTCCACTATATTCATTACCGTTTCAGAAAAATCAAGTTTCTTAAGACTTAAGAAACTTAGTATTCAATACTTAGTATTGCAATCAGTCATTTTCCAAGTTCTTTAAGCCTAGAAGTTAAGTCCTGTCTGTCGCTATGTTCCTGTCTGTCGATAAATGGAAGTTATTGGTATAAAAACAAGTCCAAAGCATCAACATAGGCACTCCTGAAAAGTTCCTAATTAATATTCGGTAATCTTGTATTAGAAGCTATTCTTGTGCTGCACTCGCTATCACTAATATGGTACCCATCTAGTAAACGAAATTAAACGTTCTTCTCTGATAAATGTAGCTTTTACGAGTGATTCTCAAACTACGGGCAAGTTCGTGTAAATGGCACGCTGTGCCGTTCAAACTCGTCTGACTTCAAATTTTTTCCCTAATCTGCAAACATTTATTGAGTACTGCATTGACCAATAGAAAACCCTTGGAAGCTAATATAATTTCCATGTTGAGAAAAACTGAAAACCGGCCTGCAACTGTATCGAAATTCCCAATTTCGAGATGGGTTTTTCAATATTCTAACTAGATTTAAAATTACATGAAAATTCTCTCGTCTTCAGTTACATCTAAAGAGCAGCTGTCAATGGTTTTCCAACCCCTGCTTCAAATTTTTAATGTCCTAACACTGCACTTTATTCAGGTCGCTCAAGTCTGGGGTCATTGTCTTGGCCCAAAAAGAATGTGTTCCTGTTGGAAAAAAGGGGATTTTCGAGGAATTTCTTGTTTTAGTGGTAGCAGTGACTCTGAGGCAAGCGGGCACATCTTTGAGTTGCCTTAAACGGTAGGTGGTGTGTTTTCTTATCGGGCGAGAACATCTGAAAACAGGTTAGTATGTTTACTCAATATCATTTTAATTTTTAATAGAGCGTTTATTTGTTAATATATCCACTAGTTACAACTGATGTAATATACAGGCAACTATCTAGAAATTTACTTCACATAAATTCCGCAATATTTATATGAGTGTTAGTCCATTGACAATACACCACATTTCAGCTTCACATCAGCATCCAAGGTCCAATGGCTTGGTCCTTTTCAAGCGTCGGTTTACTTGGGAGTTGTCGAGAAGCCTAATGGCTTCTGGATTGGTATGAGCAAGAAGCTTCTTTTCGTAGTTCCTTGCGTATCTTTTAATGACATCGGTGACTCTTTCGATTTTGAGGTCCTTGTGGAAGTCATCATTACGAATGTACCATGGAGCATTCACAATACTCCTTAGTACCTTATTTTGGAATGTTTGAACCATTTTCAAGTTACTTTTAGCTGTGCATCCCCATAGCTGAATACCGTAGGTCCAGATAGATAAGTACTGTTTTGTATAACAGCAATTTATTGTGCAAACTGAGTTGTGAATGTCAGCCCAACAACCAATAAAGCTTTCTATACCTGATTGATAGCTCTTCCTTCTTTTTCTTGACATGTTCTTTCCACTTCAGCTTTGCATCTAAGGTCATTCCTAGGTACTTAGCTGAGTTGGAATACGGGACTGTGCACTGATTCAGATACAAAGGAGGGCTTGTAATTTTTTTGTTCGTGAAGTTCACATGAATATCATTTTGATGGCCCTAGTTGCTCACCTATTATGTTTGATCCCAAAATTTCCTTTCCACCCACTTATTCCCTTGGAAGGCCGTATGATGTTGAATTTTTAAAACCCACAAAAAGTTCTGTAGTATTGGACGAATCTCTATTGAAAATCCGCATTCTCATTGTCATGTAGGTGAAAACATACCAAAATTGTCATTCTCAAGACCGAAACCGCCACGCTATTGTTATGACTTCTATAAAATTTGAATTTCGAGGAGAATAATGGGATGTCTTGAATGGCTGGGCATCAGAAAGACATCCAGGGAGGCCAATGAAGTGATAAACATCCAAAAACCTAACAAAAGAAACTCTTAAATTTTTAAAATATCAGGACCTGAAAATTGCCCTTAGTTTGAGAACCACCTTTACATTAAGCACATCAAAATGAACTACTCGAATAAGTTTTAAAACCTCCGCCTTCACGAAAGAACAAAACGTGACGACCTAGCGGCAACATCCAAATCCCAATGTTGATTGGGCCCAATACTTCCCGCGAAGTCCTCCACTTCTATCGAAAATAAAAAAGAAATGAACTGAATTGAAACAGAAATCCGCAAGGTGCTTTGACCTGTTCGCACGATGCGTACACGATCGACGCCTGACCTCCTCAATAGTTCCCAGAGAACTAACCCTGAAGGCATCCGAACAACCTGTTATTTCTCGACGTTCTTCTACGGATCAAATGATTTATATTAAGCCCTCCGTCCTCGCTAAATGTCCGACTGTTTTGTTTTTGTTTTCGCATTAAAACTTCAAGGGGGGATCCAAAAAAAATTAAAAATTCTTTCCTGTGTCATTCATTGAGCACCACAGAAAGAAATTGGCGCCTCCATCAGATCCGCAGAAGCCGAAGGAAGCAAAAAAGAAGCTTATTAGGGGATTTATGAGGAGGTAGGTCGACGACAAGGATTATACTACAGATAAACACCACTCACCTTCCAGCTCTTCTTAGTTTTGGCGGTCTGAAAAGTGTTCTTATACAGTTGTCGTTGTCAGGATCCAGATCTCGTTTTTTGATGGTCATTATAAGGCTCTCAGTCAGGATAATTCTTCCGATCTGAAATCTTTATTCTGTGAGCCGCTCGGATCTCTTGAATTGTATTTCATTAGCAAAATACTGCAGTTTAGCTATATTTTCTGACGCCCTTAATGCCGCTAGGCGTTTAAAATCCGAGCAGAAGCCATTGGGTGGAAGAGTCTGAACAATGCTCAATATGCAACCTTCACGGACGGCAGTATGCACACCTATTTCTTCGCAGATTCAGAGTTCTCGCCGAATTTAGAACTATTGCATTTAACTGCAGCTTATTGTCACCAGAACAAGCAATTGAACTCAGTTATAGGTTGGCTGGAAGGTGTGGGAAATTGCTAGCCGTAGAATTTAATTTTTAATTAATAAATGGACTCTGGAGACTTTTATATGATACTGTGCTAAGGGAATGTGATTTAAAAAATTCGATTTATGAGTTATATTGTCAGTAATTGGGGGAAGCAAATAGCTCCGAACAGTATGGTACTTCCAGCATACAAATTACTGTATCCCTATTGTGTTTTGGTTTATTATTCAATAATAAAACATTGTGATCGCTCTTGAAAAAAAAAAAAAAAAAATTCTAACCCCCCCCTGAAAATTTCATGGTTTACGTTTCAATGGGTGTAGAATCCGAATCTGCAATAAACATTTTTCCGTCCGTCCGCAGTACGCACGTTTTCTCCCAAACGGCTGAGCAAAAAAGCTGAAATTTTTAGGAAAAATCAATATTGGTCCGACAACGCCCCAATTCTTGAGCCAGCTCTCTCACTTAATTCAAAGTGCCCTTTAAGGGTTGTTAAAGTTCTGTAAAATCCCTAAAAACCTCAAAAAAAGTCCAGGCGGCCTAAATTTGGACTCTTTTTGAAGAACTTTCCACGAGGAATCGAATGAGCCCCTCCCCAGGTCCGTAGGTCAAACCATTCCCGATGTATGGCCCGATTTATGGTGCCAACATTTGCGTTATTTTGGTTTATTATTGTTTTTGTTTTGATAGCAGTAACCTAGTGATGTAGTGATGTAGTAATTTGGATACTGGAGTGAACTCCTAAGATGTTTTCTGGCCGTTACACGGGTTGAAGCATTCTTATATGCATGAAATGCTGCAAATTCTTCACTGGGGTTTATTATTCAATTGACTTGCGTTCATGATTTGAAGTTCTACTAAGCTTTGGAGCGTGGGCGTTTTACAGGTGATAGAGCGATTATTGAATTTCAGGAGATATGCATAGAGCACGTAAATCTGTTCTCAACCAAAATACCTGGATTGATCAGTTGACCATATTCGTGTGCCTCCTGAAATTCAATAATCGCTCTACCACCTGTGAAACACCCACACTCCAAAGCTTAGTAGAAATTCAAATCATGAACGCAAGCCAATTGAATAATAAACTCCAGTGAAAGAATTTGCAGCGTTTTTTTCAAGTGAACAAACCTTTTTCTGCTTCATCTATATTTTGGAATTGCTGAATCATACTGAAATTGATTTCAGTGGTGTTGCCCCTCAACTGCACATCATGTAATACTTAAACTGCCTGCAGACTTCATTATATAAGATTAATTCCGTTGAATCGACACCACGAACTGTCAGCTAATAACCCTTCCCAACGACATTTTTCGTTAATCGGTGACAATTATTTGTTACCCCACACGCTGCTTTCTGTACAACTTACAGTCACCAAAATTACAGTAGGTTTTCGGTAATTGCCGTACTGTTGGCTACCCTTTCACACTCTTTGAATGTGCCTCACTCAATTTAATTGTGTCTCTTTTCAGATCGTCAGAGATAACATCAAATTCAACACGTCGCTGAATGCTGGAGTTATCTGTAAGATCTGCGCCCAAATTATGTGTTGCCAACGGCCCTCTTAGCGCATCCTAAAGTAATATGTTACCTCACGAGTTACCATCACGCACGAATTATCCCCGAAAAAAACTTCCTCCTCTCCCCTCCCTATCTTTCTTAAAAAAAAGGTTGTCTTTTGACTTTCACTTGACTTCTTCCCCTTGCATCTTTTTAAGGTGTCATCGACTGGGGTCTTCTTTAATGACTATAATTCCAGTGTGAATGCCCAGTCTTAAGCGCTCTTTCAAAATCACACAAGAACCATCCTGTTCGTCCGGTTGACTGCAAAAGCGTTTAGTCCTCAAAATCGCAGCAATTATTGACAATTCGAGACCCGTTTTCGTTTAAAAAGGATATCATTTCGAAGGTTTAAACTCTGGGTTATTTATGTCTTGATCTAATCTTTCTTAATTTTTCTATAATAGTCCAATCACGGGGAGCCTAGTTTCGGAAGGATTGACTCACATTAACGCATCTAATGACTTTTCGGGTTCTAATGATCTAGGTAAAGTGACACCTTTTTACGGGCAGTAATAATCGAATTACTCATAGTTTAGGAGAAGATTAACTTACAAAGGGTTATCTTTTATTCAAAAGACAGCGGCTGGTTGTTCTAAACAAAGTCCTAGTCAAAGTTGAGAAAAAAAAAGTTCTGGCAGGTAGGTGATTAATCGTTTCGTAAGTAGACCAATACTAACTAGTTTTCATAAGCAGTGGTACAGATAAATATCCCTTAAAGTTCGATACAACCCCTCATTGAATAACCCATAACTGCATAGACCCTAAGTTTGAATGATATAATAGTGACAATCACATCGCATTAGTAGAATAATAAATCTCCAAACAAGCAATAATTCAATAATAATGTAAGCTAATTTTTGAGACAATATTCGTAGAAATACAACCGTCACAATGCCTTCAAAGTTGTGGAGAATTTTATTTGAAAAACGCTGCAAATTCTTGGCTTGCGTTCATGATTTGAATTTCTACTAAGCTTTGGAGTGTGCGTGTTTCACAGGTGATAGAGCGATTATTGAATTTCAGGAGATATGCATAGAGCACGTAAATCTGTTCTCAAACAAAAAACGCTGCAAATTCTTTCACTGGGGTTTATTATTCAATGATTCATAATTTGAATTTCTACTGAGGTTTGAAATGTGCGTGTTTCACAGGTGATAGAGCGATTATTGAATTTCAGGAGGCACACAAATATGATCAACTGATCAATCCAAATAGGTATTTTTGTTGAGAACCGATTTAAGTGCTCTAAGCATATCTCCTGAAACTGAATAATCCTCTATCACCTGTGAAACACGCACATTCCAAAGCTTAGTAGAAATTCAAATTATGAATGCAAGCCAAATGACTGAAATTGAATAATAAACCCCTTTTAATGAATTTTGTAGCGTTTATTCTAGGTGATCTACCTATGTAGAACCGTAACTGCGTTATAAAGAATGCAAAGTGAATAAGAAATGATACAAAGAACCGTGTTTTTGATTCAGCATAAAGGAATAGTTGATGTTTAAAACTGTAACTCGATGGAATTTTTACTCATCATTCTGCTCAGCTGATCCCAGAGCACACATTTGTATAAACTGATTTGAATAGATCATATTAGGCCACAAAGTAAAGCTGGGCGATCGATATATTCAAGAGTATCGATATTGCACGGCGTTACTATTGCATCATTGTACGTCGTGATAAGTTCCTAATGGAACTATCACACAAACTAAATTTTACTAAACGCAGGTTGGTATTTATAAGAAAAAAATTCGGAAACCAACTTGAAATAGGAAAATATTCAAGAAGAAATAAACGGAAAAATAGGTTCTAACAAACAAACTTTGATTTTACCAAACGTTGGTAAGTGTAAGTATTCAATATTTAAAAAAAAAAAAATTCAAAAACCAACTAGACATTGCAAAATATTTAAGAAGAAATAAACAGCAAAATAGGTTCAAACGCAAAACTGTGGTAAACGTAGGTATTCAATATAAAAATAATTTCAAAAAACCAACTCGGAAAATAGGATTTCAAATCCCTCTCTCCAACAGAAACGAATAATGGTATGGGTACGGCATGATAGGAATTTTGAAAGTAGGTACTGGGTAGAGAGCAAAATATCGGAAATATCGATATTTCAGTAAAAATATACACCGCCGATATTCAAAATGTATCGATATAGGTATCGATACGGATATCAAATATCGCCCCGCCCTAACACAAAGTGATTTGAGATCAAATCAGGATCACACTATGTGGTATTGGCACATCACGTGTAGGTATATCATCAAAATTTGTATATATGGAATAGACTGATTATCCCTCAATCATTTATATAATGGTGAAACAATAATTTTAACAGAAATTTAAACTCGAAATGCCACAACACAGTTAACACAGTTAATACAGTTAGTCCATTGATCTGTACATAATTTATCACGAAATACACCAGATATTTCTCGAAGTTCTCACGTTTTTCAGAATCCTAATTCAGTTTTTCCGTCAGAGAAAATAAGGGAAAGTTGAAAAGCTGAACTTTTGGCGACGTTTTTACCGTTTTTGCATCTAGAAAAAATATTGTTCCTCATAGTTCAATTTCCGATCAAAAGCCCACAGGTTTCAAAATTAATTCAACTTCGCTAATTAAAGGTCTTTTTCATGTTTTAAAGGTCATGCATATACCCGATGGAAAATTCAATGCTCTTTCCAACAAATGTGAACTATTAAGGAAGTTATGACCAATTTAATCACGGAAACAATTTAAACTTGTTTTTAAAGCGAATTCGTTGTGAAAACGACTTCCCGCAGTTTGTCAAACCTGTTTTGTGTACACTGGAAATGATTAGGGAGGAATGTTGAATCTCTGTAAACTCAAAGGACTATAAATCGTCTCTCTCTCAAAAAAATGCAAATACATATCAGCAAATTTCAGGTTACTGCAACTAACGACTGTCCGTATATGGGAAGTGATACCGGGCGATCAGCATACCAGGTATCTGACCATGACTCTCCAAGTTTGAGCGAGGAAACGAGCACCATCCCCTCACGACGCTATGATGAATCTACCTGTTCCTTCAAAATGGATCACGAAGTCGTTGATTGATACTATCTTTTTTACCATTCCTTCAAATAGAGGCGTTAACCATCTCGTTGAACATTCTTCGTACTATTGTTACAAATCATTTTGAGTAACAAGTTTATTTGGCGTTAACTGTAAGAAACTAAAATCGAAGACGTAGTGAGCTGTCACCACCGAACTAAAACTTCCTTAGTCTTTGGTTTTCGTTTGATTTGCTGATACTTAGGGTTGTGAAACTCAGCGGTCGTTGCCCTTGCGTATGAAAAATTTAATATTTATGTTTTGTATAAATGCTTTACTTTATATAACTTTGTGCCTGTTTATCGAAGGAGAAGCTAGAGATAACCCAGCTGCACTGATATTTCAGAATTTTCTTATCCGACCCCGATTTAAATCTCAGTTGACCAATCACACTGCAGATGCATGCATCACACGGACTTCATATTTTTTCGCGATTTAGGTAAAATGTACCACTGATTGACAGTAAGAACCAAGTAGGTACCTACTTGAAATCGGTATCTTCTTATTTAAAGGGCTCCCAGGCCTATACTTTCTTTTCAATTATTCCAACATTTGCACTTGGTCTATCCCTGTTTTCTATGTTATGTATTTACTAGATCCTTCACTCCCCTTTTTTCTAAAATTCTTTCAGTCTATAATTTTTTATCAAGAAATCCATTGTATTACAACTTTTTTGATATACAGGGTGGTCCACCCAACATGAACACCCCTTTTATTTTCAATACAAACAGTATATTTGAAAATCCAAAAAATACGTGTCCAATGATTTTTGACAAGGATTCAACGAATCCTTCAATGTGTGCGCACTTTTGCACACATGCGAATTGTGCGCAGTCTACACTAACTTCCTTATTTCAAATGAGAACCCCTATTTTTTATTTCAGATTCGGATTCTACGCCGAATTTCATGAAAAAATAACGCAATGCACGATTTTTTAGGTTGGCGAAAACGTGCACAACCTTGATTTTCGCGCGATAAAAACAATTTCTCTGAACCCTTACATACCGCACATGATTCTCCAATATTTTTTAATGCGTAATTACGTGGTTAAGTCCATTTTTCAATCAGGGTAGAAATATAAAATGAAAACTACGTTCAACTTTCCAAATTTCATTCGTTCCAGATCAACCAGATATCCTCCATAATAACGGTTCAAAGTGGCCACCATCCTGATGCACACACAGTCCCATATTCCAACTCAGCTAAGTACCTAGGAATATCCTTAGATGCAAAGCTGAAGTGGAAAGAACATGTCAAGAAAAAAATGAAGAGCTATCAATACTATGAAGAGCTAATAGAAAACTTTATTGGCTGTTGGGCCGAAATTCACAACTCAGTTTGCACAATAAATTGCTGTTATACGAAACAGTAGTTATGCCCATCTGGACCTTCGGTATCCAGCTATGGGGATGTACAGCTAAAAGTAACTTGAAAATAATTCAAACATTCCAAAATAAGGTACTGAGGAGTATTGTGAATGCTCCATGGTACATTCGTAATGATGACCTCCACAAGAACCTCCAAATCGAAAAAGTCAACGATGTCATTAAAAGATACGCAAGGAACTACGAAAAGAGGCTTTTTGCTCATAACAACCCAGAAGCGATTAGGCTTCTCGTTAACTCCCAAGTAAACCGACGCCTGAAAAGGACCAAGCCATTGGACCTTGGATGCTGATGTGAAGCTGAAATGTGGTGTATTGTCAATGGACTAACACTCGTACAATATTGCGGAATTTATGTGAAGTAAATATCTAGATAGTTGCCTGTATATTACCTCAGTTGTAACTAGTTGATATATTAACAAATAAACGCTCTATTAAAAAAAAAAAAAAAATCCTGATGCACACATAGAGCCGCTATTTGTATCCATTGATGAGTTGCTTGGCTGTTTTATCCATTGGGGATGTTTGAAGGAAAAAATTTACAATGATTTGCGACCAATTGTAAACATTAATGAATTTCGTGAGAGGATCATTTCGAGCAATTTGATCAAAAGGGAATCCATCCAAGCTACAGATCATCAATGGATAAAAAGAGCGGCGCTATGTGTGGATCAGGATGGTGGCCACTTTGAACCGTTATGATGATGGATATCTGGTTGATCTGGAAATGGATGATTCTATCTATGACTGATCTGACTCTATCTATGACTGATCTTGACCTATGGTGAGGATTTGGAGAGAAGCCTTGTGTTGAAATGTATAATGGAGCTTCTGCGGCACATTGTGGGTAAAATTACCGGAGATTGGTGACGCATTGTATGCAATAATAGGAACTTACAGAAATTACTTTTCTTTACTGTTTCAAATCAATAGCAATAATTCACTTGTATTGTAAAATACGGTGGAATGAGACCATTAGCATCCATGTTAGAGAACAGAACGAACTAACAGAAGCGCCTGTGTGGACAAACGATACTAAAACGTCAAGCTGAAAAACAACTTCAGTGAACCACCCAAAATGCTATCGCCCTCATGATGACCACCATATAAACGTTGTTTGTAGATAGCGTCTTGTAATCATTGTCATCTCGACTCGAACGGAGAACATTAAACTCATTTCGACTGTTGAAAGAGCTTGCCAACAACAGAAATCAAGATAAGAACCCGACTATGGGGCACACCTTGCTCCTGCTGAAATTTCTGAAGTCCGATACGCCATTATTGAAATGAGGTCCCTCCCAAAGAGACATCTAGTCAGGTGGTCCGGTTTTAATTCGACGACAACTTATGTAGTGTACATTTCTTTATTTCTTTCTGCGAAAGAATGAAACACGAAAAGGAAACAACGCGGTTTATTCAGTACGTTTCGAGAACACGGCGAAAAAAAAGCAGGTGAAACCGAAAGTCATTCACCTGTAAATGAGGCGGATTTAATTTTTTCGTATTTTGTTTTTTGTGCTCGGTAAATTGGATGAAGGGGAAATAAAAACGGTCCACCACACACAAACCACAGCCATTCATTACGTTTCAAATGGCCGAATTTAGGGCCCGACGCGCGTTATTGCTGGGAGGAGGACGATCCGTTTGGTCTCTTCATCGCCGCTTGTTGAGTAACATCTTGAGAAAAAGGGGAGGGAGAGGGCCCGCGACCACTAAATTAGGGTTCAGGAGAAATGATCATTTTTCGTGAGAGTTTCGGGGAAGAGACGTCGGATCTGTTGATGTTAAACAGGGACATTTCTATTCGGGTGAACCCCGTGCCGACGTTTTCAGGGCCAATTAAAGAGCTCACAATATTCGCAGATGTCCCCGCTTCGTTTTCGGGGGTCTTGGACATGACGAGGCATTATGATCTTAGCTCTTGTAAGAGTTGATTTCAAACCTATGGAATGTTAATGGTTATGGTCGAGACCATAACGATGAAGCTACCATGATTATCCCGTATTGAAAAGGAATCTGATGCCATGGCAATGGCTGTGTTGGAGCAGCTTGTCGTCATCGATTAATGAAAACGTTCAGCAGCTCAAATAAAATGGTCCAGTGAGGGTAATGAAAATAACATCGTTTTGTTCGGCACTTTACGTGATCGGTTTCAAAAGTGCAGTTTTCAATCTTACGTCACCAGACAGCACTTAACGTAACAGCTAACTTCTGTCCAAACGCAGTTCAAGTCAAGTTGAACTCTACTTGAACTGCTCTTCAAGGGGGGCACAGAGTGTCAACGTAATATGACACACATTATGTCGTCAGAAACCAGACGGAACGAAAATAAGATGGTCAAAAGGTAAAAAAGTTCCCATCCACCCAAACTTCTCGTCGTCTGTGGAACATTTTGAATCGGGTGAACCGAGTGCCTACTTTCGAACCCCAATTAAAGAGTTCAAAATATCAGTAGATGTCCACATATCGTTTTTGAGGTCTATGACATGATGGGACATGATGATTTTAAGGTTGTACGAGCAAATTTCGGAGCAGGGGAACGTTAGGTTATAGGCACGACTACAACGAAGTTGTCAAAATGGTCATGCATACCGGAATGAGATGGAATCCGTTAATTTTGCAATGGCAGCGTTCGAACAGCTTGCCGTCAACAATTTTCATAAATTACTTTGCACTGCAAAAACCAACGACAAACAAAATGACTTAAAGTCTTGCGAGGGTTATGAAAATAACATTGTTTTGTTGACCAAGTTTTGTGATAGGTTTAAAAACACTGAGGGTTTTCAATCTTACTGCACCAGACCGCAGTTCACATAACGGTTAACTTCTGACCGACCGCAGTTTACTGCATGTGGCGTCTTTTCATGTGGGGCATATGTCGATGTTGACGTGTTGTCTGTAACCACTACGCATGCGCCAGTTGGTTGATTTCGACGGTTTATTTCCTGTAGAACGAACCTAACTTGGTCAAATGGAGATACAGTTCACATCCATCAGAACGTTCCGTGGTATATGGGACATTTCGAATCGAGTGAACCGTGTAATTGTTATGATCCAATTCTAGATACCATAAAAGAGCTGTATGTAAGTGCAATTCAATTTGTGGAAAGTTTAATTCATTTTGCGGAAAGTTTAAATCAATTCACGAACAGGTTTAATTCGAAGTGGAACACAGTGCTAATAAGGGTGTTAACAATTACCTATGCACTTGGTCCGAATTAAAACTATTGAACTTAACTTCTACGTTAAACCTAAACATAAATACTGGTACATAAGTTTCCGCATTCTTCATGTCCCTTTGAAATTAGGTTTAATTCGAAAATGAGGTTATTGGGCAAATATCTGAGAATGCTGAATCAGTCATTTTTTACAAACACGAGGCCCTCAAGAACCCCATGAGTGACGACCCACAGGAACCACCGAAAAAAGCTAAAGTCGAAGGACATATTTATGCTTATTTAAATCGAGAAAGGTTTAATTAGTGCGAATGTTATATACGGGGTGTCCAATGAGTCCCCTTAACCCCCCCCTTCTAAAGTCGTTATTTATGGATTAAACAGAAATTAGTATCTGAATCAGCCATTTTTTTTACAAAGGGCCTCAAGCAAGTACTTATTGCACATTATGCACGAGCGCGAAAGTACAAAACGCAGAAGAACAAGAGCTGGGGCTCTTTTTGGCATCTAGCGTAGGGTTGTAGGCTTGAAGCGCCGAGTTCAGATAATGTGCCACTAACTACGTTTGGTATACATACATCAGTGCTTTACTTAGATGGGTTGGTCTAATAAAGAATTATAAACCTCCTTGGGTTTTTATACACCTCCCTTGGATCCATCTTAGTAGGGAATAACCCTTACAACGAACGAATCACCCTTGTCTATATGAACCAAGCTTCAAAGGAAAGTCCCAATATAATCAACTCCTCCCAACAAACACTATAACCTGGAGCTCGATAAAAGCACATCAACCGTGATCCACAATAAAAACGAAGACGGACGATCTACTTAATAACAGTGATCAACTTCTATAACAATCCAACTCCTACGGAGTCCTTAGGAGGTCCTGTCTTGACACCTGATGCAACCGGCATGGAATGGACGGGAATCTCTTAATCAAAAACGTATCGTTTCAGTGTCTCGGCGGATCACAGCATTTAACCCCAAACCTGTTTGATATTTTTCGACTTCTCAAATCAAGATGTAATCTCCTTCCTGAACGCGGGGAATCTTGTTTTCCTTTCGGTTTTGATTCTTCCGTTTGTTTCTTTGTGAGATGCCGACTGATTATAATCGTTCGGGCGAAACCGTTCAAAGTTGGTATTGGTTGGTTATTTTCAATAATAGGCCAGATAGTCGACCAAGAAAAAACAAATTTAACCGTTTAGCTTACATCCCTGAAAAGTACCGACCACCATGATCCCGATTAATAGTCCAAACTTTGTATTGATTTAGTATTTTCTGTACACGATTTGTGCTTACAATCATACATTTTGTTGAAACTGATTTTTGGTTTATAATTCAATGATAAACCATTGTAATCGCTCTGGAAAAAAAAAATTTTAACCCCCCCTGAAAATTTCATGGTTTAGGTACGTTTCAAAGGGTGTAGAATCCAAATCGGCAATAAAAAATTTCCCGTCCGTCCACCGTACGCCGTACGCACGATTTCTCCCAAATGGCTGGAGCAAAAAGTCTGAAATTTTCAGGAAAAATCAATATTGGTCCGACAACGCCCCAATTATTTAACCAGCACTCTCACTTAATTTAGAGTGCCCTTTAAGGGTTGTCAAAGTTTTGTGAAATCCCTAAAAACCTCAAAAAAAAGTCAAGGCGGCCTAAATTTGGACTTTTTTTTTAGAGAAATTTCCATGAGGAATCGAAGGAGCCCATCACCAGGTCCGTAGCTCAAACCATTCCCGATGTACGGCCCGATTTATGGTGCCAACATTCGCTTCCACAATCACTACATCGCTAGGTTACTGCGATCAAAACAAACGCAAGAGTTTTTGTTTTTTGTTCTGATTGCAGTAACCTAGTGGTTACTATTATTCAATGATTCATGATTTGAATTTCTACTAAGCTTTGGAGTGTGCGTGTTTCACAGGTGATAGAGCGATTATTGAATTTCAGGAGATATGCATAGAGCACTTAAATCGGTTCTCAACCAAAATACCTATTTGGATTGATCAGTTGATCATATTTGTGTGCCTCCTGAAATTCAATAATCGCTCTATCACCTGTGAAACACGCACACTCCAAAGCTCAGTAGAAATTCAAATCATGAATCATTGAATAATAAACAGCATTTATGCGGCGTTTTTTCTTTAGTAAAGATTTGCCTAAGGTTGATGAATAAAGCCTATTTTAAAGGTGTTCCTTTGATCTTTCTGTTACAAATTTATATCCGGAATTCATCATTGCGTAACTAAGAATGAACGCGGTAATTAAGGACTTAGAAAACAGCTGGAGTCAAGTTCATCATATCATTCACCCCTCTCTTAGAACTAAACAAAGTCTTTAAGATAGAAGGGGGCACGAAGATATGTTGAGCTCCTTTGGAGTTGGGGACTAGCGGATACTTCATTTGGTGTGGTCGGTGCCGGTGATCTCGTAGGCGGTTGGTGAGGGCTCGATTTGATCTGAGGAGATCTTGAGGAAAGTTGAGGGAAATCTTGGTTGAGCTTGGGAGCACTTGGTCTGCTAGTCTGTGCAGAGGGTGGTTCTGCAAGGTGGTCCTGATTCACAGAAGTATTAGCTCCTTGTGACTATCCATCTCATTATCACTTGGTGGAGATAGTTTGCCTGTCGCCTGCTGAGGCCAGATGTCGTGTAGACATAGTTGTTTCACGACTATTTGAAGAGCGAATGAGTGCATTCTCATGGTTTCCATCGAGGAGAGTCACTTCTTCCTCGATGGGATCGTACTTATGGGCTCATGAATGAAAATCCCCTGTCTGAATGGATGTATGCGGGTGCACCGAAGATGCTGAAAAGTTGAAGTAGGCAGGAACTGACAGTGGATGCACTAGTGCCTCTGCAGGGAAACTCGAATGGAAACCTGGAAAACTCATCATTCACCATAAGGATACATTTGTTGATTGTTGTTGGCTTGAGATTGTATTGGTCCCTTAAAATCCACATCTAGACCTTCTAAAGGCATAGCAGCTTTTATGAGAGTTGAATAAAATTTTGCGAGAAGTTAAATTCATTTTGAAAAAAGTCTAATTCGATTCGCGACAGGTTTAACTCAACGTGCGAATCCTATTTATAACTTTACCACAATTTGATTTTTGTAATAGATGAATATTTATTGTTGAATCTTGGTGGAAGTGGAGTACCACAATAGCTGCATTAAATGTCATGGATGATTTGCTAAAAAGAAATAATGGGCTTCATTTGCTGAAATGATTTTCCCCCATTTATCTCATAATGACTGATTTTTTTTCGGTTTGATTAGCGTATAGAAGTTACCGTTTAACGTACCTATGGCATTCACGAGCCATTATTTTTAAAGCAATACTTAATTTTTATTGAAAGCCACTTAATTCTTACCAGTTACCAATCACATGATCACGTGATTGTTACCAAATTGTTTTGTTATGCAATCAAATATTGAAAGATCTTCAATATTAACCATGTGGGTTAACCAAGTTTGATCTACGGAAATTCGTTTGGTTGAACTAACAGAATCATACCGCTGAAATAGGTGAGTCACAGAATTCGAAGGGTTTTCATGTAAGAGCTTGCATTACATGGACGTGTTTGTGTCCAGTTTTTGTTAGATTTTAGTGAGAAAAGCGAATAGATCGTGATTGAGATGGGTGCTCCTTTTTATAGTAGAACACAAACGGGTAGAATCACAGAATAGGTAACGCACCTCTTATCAGACCGTCGAAATATTGAAAAACCAGATGTCTCCTATCGATGTAGGTCCACGCTTTCAATGTGTGTTCGAATATGTTCTGTCTAGTTTCCTGGTCTGGATGCTCGCTACGCTCGCATCTCAAAAATTAAAAAAAATATCCTATATCAATCCTTCTAGTAAACTATAGATCAGTTGGAAAAATAGATCAGAATGTGTTAGCACTGTGGACTACGTCGTGAAAATCATTCCGACATGGCACTGGTATCGATATATTGATATCATATATATATCGATGGAAGTACTCATCGATAGATATTCAAATGATCCTGATACGAGGTGTGCGTTACCTATTCTGTGATTCAGCCCACAAACAATATGTTACCTCTACCATCATGAAATAATATGGACTGTTTACGTTGTAAAATCGAAAAAAGAATTATTTCCGGGTTACTGAGAATAGTGACGAACAGAGAAACGCTGCTAAAACTAAAATTATTACGCAGAGGTTTAGTGTATCAGTGAATTGGACAGCACAGTAGTGTTGGGAAAAGTTGTTCCTTTGAAGGACCGATTCCAGATTCGTTCATTCCGTTGGAGGACTCAGATCCTCGGACTCGTTCCAGGGACGAATCCAGAATCAAGCTTTCGAATTGCCAAGTAAGGAATGAGTCTGCATCAGCCAATGGAATATGGTTAATTCGGACCCAGACCTCGCTTTCGAATCCGAAGGACTATTTCCTTCAGGCGATTCTGGCATATGGATAGATAATTTGGATTTGAGTTGTATACCACTTCCTCTTGTTCTGTAAGAAACAACTGTTATGCAGAAAAGGTTCACTGGAAAAAAAATTAATTTTTTTTATTGTTACAATTGTAAAGAATATAATACATAATATTAACATGACATGATACATTGTATCATGTTAATTCACCTGTTTAACTTGTGGTGGTTCATAGATCACTATCTACCTCCACGAAAGAGTTCACTACTGCTAGCGATTCGTAACTAGGTTCAAGGGTTTGGCCCTCTTCAGTCGTCGCATCTCATCGCTGTTATCCAGGAATCCAGGAGTGAAATGGCTTTGACGTTGATGTGATAGTGGAGCCGATTTTCGTGATCCAACCCCATCGATCATCTCAACCTTGAGATCGCGATCCAGTTCATTTGTTCGAATATACCATTGGGCATTTACTATGCTTCTCAGATTTTTGTTATGGACCGTCTGGATGATTTTGACGTTGCTCATTTTGGGACAGCCCCTTAAGGGACAGCCGTTAGCCCATGTTGGTTTAATCACTCGCAGTTTATTGTGGGCTGGGAGCTGCAAATTCCTTCCCAGAACCTAACACATTTTCTTGAATTTCAGGTTGATTTCTGTCATCTTCTTCAAGTGCTCTTTCCATTTGAGCTTGGCGTCTAATTTCATACCCAGATATTTGGCTGCATTACAGTACGGTACCATTTGAGAGTTAATTTCAATTGGGGTAGGGTTCTCTTTTTGGTAGGTAAATTTCATGTATTTCAAATCAATAAACCAGATGAAAGTAATGAACAAATAACGAGTTATCAATGTTGGCCCCTTCCCTCACCCTCCTTCATAACGAAGTTTGGAACTTAAATTTGTACCGAAACTAGAACGAGTTGGAAAAGAAAATTCTAGCATGAGCAGATGGATTATTTCAATTACCCTCTCCGTAACCCGTCTCTCTACCGAATTAAAAAAATTCGTGATTTGATGCGCAGCAAGACTAAAATTGGGGTGGAAAACAAAAAGCAAAAATTAAAACCAGATTAATCTACTAAACGTATAAAGATTTATAATTATCACCTTTTCTGCATCTGTTGCAGATCTAGACTTCTGGTAGAACAAAGGAAAAAAAAAAGATGAACAGAATCGGTTAAGAAATTTTTGATATTTAAGCAAAGTCTTAAACTGTGATACAGATCTAGACTAAGGATCGGAAAGTTAGAAGTAACAAATGAGGGATGCTCCAGTAACTCCGTGTCACTTTTCCCGCACCACACTCCGCCCCATGACACGCTTGCAGCCATAACCTTAATGTTGTTAGGCGTCACTCCTTTTAGCTTAGATATCGCTTGCCGCCGGTCATTTACTTTTCTTAGCCCTCCAGGTCTGCTACATGTCCACGCCGCCCCGGACAACTTGGACAAATAGGGTCCAATGTAGGTACATTGGTCAATGATTTACGTAGAAAGGTTATTTCAATACAGAAATAATAAACACTGTGTAATAATTTGCTGCGGTTCTTAATGGATTCAATTCTAGAATGGTCCGAATCGGATTTCTATTCAGTTATCAATCTTGTGATGTCTCACGTCCAAAGATCAATTCCAATGAGCGTATCTTTAGTCACGAAGCCTTGTATTCAATTATTATAAAAATTAATGGCATGAAATTGAAGGAAAGCTAGGAAATGAATAATAGGATTGTTTTTCTAGAATGAAACATTGCGAATCATCAATCTCCAGTGTTTTTTAAAAATTTCGTTTGGATTTAGACGTTTAGATTTCTGTGCTTAAATGACTTTCCTTCCTGCTTTCTTCCTCTTACTGTTACTGAATCTGTGGTTCGTATGTACTGCCGGCCACTAAACCGGCCTTGTCTGGGATAGTTCGAGTCAGAAGAGGGATTTATGGGGTACCTTTGAGAAAAGTTTTTGTTTGTTTTGCATGCCTCAACGTTATTTTTCAAACTACATTCGTTGGTATACTAGTTTCGCTGAAATACGAGCCAAACTTCGCTAACTGTTAAGCTTAGTTTTCTGGGTTATTAAAAGGAAGTGATAGAAAGGAATATCAAACATTGTTGTGTTTAGATGTTTCGAAAGTATCACTTCCCAAGAACCCTCTTATATCTAGAAGCGTGTTTATTGTTAATGTCTGTTCACAATGCTTTATGCTTGGTTAAAATTGATATTGATGGGTAGGAGTAGAGGGTATGAATAGCTTATTATAACCCTCTAAGTGTTCAACCATTAATGTTTTGTGTTTTTAATACAAATTTTCAGCTATCACCAGTCATAATCTTGACAGGATGTACAGCATTCACGGAATGAATTACTGCAGTCTGCGATTGGTGGTTTTCACACTGGCCATTCTAATCTTCGGGGAATTGATAAGCGGCCAAGCAGAAGATAAGGATGAGGATTATGGAACGGGGGATACTGCTTGCCATTTGACGAGCCAGTCCTTTTACAGCTATGTGGTTCGGATCTGGAATAATCAATGGAAGAACACATCGTCCCATGGAACTATGTTGACCTACAAATCCATCCTCACCACCTGCTCCCCTTACGTCATAGTTGACGATCTTGGTTTCACAAGTATAGTACCACTCGACAACCTCGAGGTAAGCACTGATAACTTAGTTCGGTAATATTACATAATGATGTTATTGTTGAGAGATGTTGCAATAATATCAAATGCAGCCCTCAATCGCTGACGAAGTGGCTGGGCCCCAATTTTCAAAGTTAGTGATAGTCATTGTTACTGCTACTGTACATTTTTTTCTTCTCTACCCCTGACTTATTTTGACTCGTTTAGTAGAATTAAGAGGAATTTGGCGTCCAGGTTCAGCATCTGGGTCCAGAAAGTTGGGGTGCAGAGCTTCCACGTCTCGACTGCTCTTGGGGCTAGTCCAGACGAGTCTATATGCGTAGGGTAGGCAAACCCTCAATTAGTTTTCCCCAACAGTTATCAGAGAGAAAAATTCTCACCCTAAATTTTCAAAATTTGACCCTTAATATCATCCTTGCTTTTGGTATTACTGACATTTAAGTAATTCATCTGAAGTCAGGAATCAATTCATAATGGTCCAAAACAAGTGTTAAGGGATTTCATTGTTTAAAATTTGCATACCTACCAAACATTTCGGACATTAAATTTATTATGTAGACAACTAAAATTACGCTTGACAATTTCCAAACTTTAAGTATTTCTCCACGTTAAGTATTTGCCTTCCCACAAGGATAGTAGCAGATATGAACACCAAAAACGGCAAATAGGAAGAAATATGGAAGCTTTTCTTGATCGATTACAAAAGCATGAGCAACCTTAACGAAGTGTAGTGTGTGGTACGTTATTCAAACCCCTCCCCCTACATTGTGATTGTATTCTAGATGCTTGAAACACAGTTCCAATTATTGTAATGCACAGTACATCGATCAGAAACAAAAATTAGCCATAAGAGTGACTCAGCTAAACAGCGTGTCTCCATACCTTGAAATTGTCTTCTCGATGTCGCGCCATTTGGATTTTACATCGCATACCTATTGCAATTACAGTTAGCTCGAGAGTTAGGAAAATGAATCTTATTTGCAAAGATGTCGTTGTGAAACAGTCAATTTCTAATTTTATCAGGTAGATGTACAGGGTGTATCAGAAAAGGTGCGCAGTACTTCACCCACGTATTTCACAACCAATTTCGAACAAAAAGGGCCTCCTAGCAATTTTTTTTATCTCGTTTAATTTTGGAGTTATTTCACTTTCAAGATTTTTATCGTGTTTTCGACCTTGTCTCAGCAAAACGGCTATAACTCACTTAAAGTATTATGTAAAGTAAAATTTGAAGATTCCGTTGGAAAGTGCGTTAAATTTCCTATCTTTCAAGCGGAAAACCAAATGTTTTTGCTCACATCTACTTGGCAAAAAATTACTCTACAAAGCAAACTTCAAGAAAATTTAAAAAAAACGCTGCAAATTCCTTCACTGGGGTTTATTATTCAATTGGCTCGCGTTCATGATTTGAATCTTACTAAGCTTCGGAGTGTGTGTTTTTACAGGTGATAGAGCGATTATTGAATTTCAGGAGATATGCATGGAGCACGTAAATCTGTTTTCGACCAAAATACATATTTGGATTGATCAGTTGATCATATTTGTGTGCCTCCTGAAATTCAATAATCGCCCTATCCTGTGAAACACGCAGACTCCAATGCTTAGTAGAAATTCAAATCATGAACGCAAGCCGATTGAATAATAAACCCCAGTGAAAGAATTTGCAGCGTTTTTTTTATTGAACCTCAATACCCCCCACAATAAAAACATCGATAATTTATCAAGTCCTTTGGCACTCGTATCGCATTAAAACTTCCCCAAATCCAAATTTAAACGATGTAGCCAAAGGTAGACAGATGTAGAGGGGGCACACAAATATCATCAACTGATCAATCCAAATAGGTGTTTTGGATGAGAACCGATTTACGTCGTCTATGCATATCTCCTGAAATTCAATAATCGCTCTATCACCTGTAAAACACGCTCACTCCGAAGCTTAGTAAGATTCAAAACATGAACGCAAGTCAATTGAATAATAAACCCCAGTGAAAGAATACTTATTTACCCCAGTAATAATATTGAATAATAAACCCCAGTAATAATATTGAATAATATTTACCTATATATTATCAGAATGCACATGCTTCAATGCAGGAGCTGGCTCAAGAATTGGGGCGTCGTCGGACAAAGATGGATTTTTCCTGAAAATTTCAGATTTTTTGCTCCAGCCGTTTCGGAGATATCGTGCGTACGGCGTACGGCGGACGGACGGAAAATTTGTTATTGCAGATTCGGATTCTACACCCTTTGAAACGTAAACCATGAAAATTTCAGGGGGGGTTAGAATTTTTTTTTCCAGAGTGATTACAATGGTTTATTATTGAATAATAAACCAAAAGAAGATTTTTCAAACTCAGTACTTCACACTAATCTGCATTTTATCAGATACCTGTAGCTTAAAAAATGTGCCAAAAAGTTAGCTTGCGAATGGTATATCAAAAACAATTGTTACTATTTATTCGGTCGAGAAAATCTCGTTTGAGAGCAAAAAACACCGAAGCAAATCAGGATTTTGACGTTCGGTAATGGGTTTCGAATAATTAGGCATTTTTACTAACAAAATTAGTGTGTTTTATCTTCTAAGGTGCAGTTTTGAATTTGAGAAAGGATTTTATAATACGTAATTACAGTTAATTTTCGAATTGGCTTCCATTTTGTTGAATGCACAAATGTGTCCTTTTGCGCATTGCATTAACAGCACTTCGAAGCTCTCGTCTCTTTTGTTTCGTTTGATCTCCGCAATCCATTATTCTTTGAATGAGATGATCTCTCGACTCAATCCTGGTGTCCTACTTTTGCTTTGAGATTCCCCCAGAGGTGATAGTCCTTCGGAGTAAGGTCAGGACTGCGCGGGGGCCATTGGTAGGGTCCATACTGATCAATCCACCTACGAGAAATTTGAAAGGTAAATGAATGCTTAAAAAAATCGTCCAACATATTTTGCTTCATGTTGAGTGGAAAATACTTTTTCTCTTAATGTGGATTATGACGAACAGGGGGTTTCAGTTGCTAATCTGTTTTCAAAGTTGGTGTTCATCCATTCCCTTACTGCTTGAGTTCTCTGGGGCGGACATTAGAAACCAAAGATTCATTCTCTCCACCAGAGGCATATCATCAGGATTGAGACAGCAGGTCATCTCATTCAAAGAATAAGGGATTGCGGAGATCAAATGGAACAAAACCGAAAAGAGTTTCGAAGTACTGTTGATGCAGTGCAGAAAAGGACACATTTGTGCATTCAACGGAATGTGGAGGCCATTTTGAAAATTTACCATGATTACGTATTGGAAAATGCTTGCACAAATTCAAAACTGGACCTAAGAAGATAAAATCTTTAATTTTGTTCGTAAAAATGCCTACTTACTTGAAACCCCATTACCAAGCGTCAAAAACAGCTGTTCATGTTCAGCTTCGCTGTTTTTTGCACTCAAACGAGATTTTCTGAAATGAATAAAATAGTAACAATTGCTTTTGATATACCATTTGAAAGATAACTTTTTGGCGCATTTTTTAAGCTACAGGCTTATCAAATGCTTAGTGTGTAGTACTGAACGTACAGAATGAATTTCTTTTCTCAAATTTTCTTGAAGTTTGCTTTGTAGAGTAATTTTTCGCCAAGTAGATGTGAGCAAAAACATTTGGTTTTCCGCTTGAAAGATAGGAAATTTAACTCACTTTCCAACGGTATCTTCAAATTTTACTTTACATAATAATGTATGTGATTTATAGCCGTTTGGCTGGGACAAGGTCGTAAACGCGGAAAAAATCTTGAAAGTGAAATAGGTAACTCAAAAACTAAGTGAGATAAAAAAAATTTCCATGAGGCACTTTTTTATGGAAATTGGTTGTAAAATACGTGGGTGAAGTACTGCGCTCCTTATCTGATACACCTTGTATATCGATTTTGAAAAACTGTGTATGGTACCTCTCCTTTGGGATTGCCTTTCACACAGATCGGTTATCTACTACTTGGGAGCTGACTAACGGTAAAAAAAAAATCCAATCAATAGTAATAGCTAACTTGTCCGAGCTCTCGCCACATTTTTTCCTTTGAATGTGGTAGAATAGTTGGGATATGAGGGTTCGACAATATTTTGATTGTTCTGTGATATCATTCTTGTAAAATGCTTCGTAGGGTGGTTTAACTGGAATTTATTTCATTTCAGGTATACGGGTTTAAGTTGCGTAGTAAAACCGGAAAGTGGGATTTGGACGGGAGTGATACATGCGACCAAATGCGACAAGTTCAAGCAATCGCTATTCACCCTAAATGTGATCTGTTGGGCGATTGGGATTTATATTTTAATTTCGCTGTGATGGAATTGCATCAAGCGTTTTTGGTTTTCCGTCTACACTCTCATCCAGCGGTTAATATTCCGAACACTCCTGACTTCGCAATATACAACATTGTCGTTGTCAATGTATTGAAAGAGAGCGGATGTGAAATCCCACTTTTTTATTACCACGCTCATACGAAACCTGTCCTGGCGACTAACCTGGGAGTGCACAGCATGAGATGGTACACAGAATGCGTTCCCAGATTATGCGAGTTGCCGCCCCATACTGCCGACACAATATTCAGATATCCGGGGAAATGGCCGGGAGGGCACAACTCCCCGGAACATGAGCTACGAGAAAGAGCTAGAATCGCGAAAGAGTGCGCGGAGACTTTGGATAAACAAATGAATTTCACAAACTTGTGTGTATATTTTCATCATTCGGATACTATCAAGATCGGAGTTCAGTACATGGATATAAGAAGAACTTTGTGGACGGGGGGAGCGCCCTTGGTTTGCAACGGAACTGCAATCGGTATCACTTCTTCGGCCTATGACAGGTTAGTAACGGTGAAAAAGTAAGAACTGAAGTAGATACTGTTAAAAACTAGTTGAATACAGTAAATCGTAGAAACTTGCAAACTTAATTATTTTGGTTAGCGTTTTCAATAATAATAGTAAATGATGATGATGATGAAGCTCGAATTGATAAATTTATTTTTGTCCTATAATGCTTTGGTTACGTACACTGACAGTAAGTTACAAATTTAAGTTTTTCAGGGTTTCCAAGTTTTGATTGGGGTTGGCATTCATTCAAATTGGAGTATATTCAAAATTGATGATGAATATTGAGAATTCAGTTTGATGTTAAAACTTTTTTATCGAGACGGACATGCTTCCTAGAACTATGTATCCTTCTGTATCCTGTATTTTGTTTGGAATAAACTTTTTCATTCATTCATTCATTCAATGAACTTTTTCGAAATCAAATTCAACTTTTTCCAATTACTATGTTTTCAACTGCAATGCAATTTTCAACCAATTGCAGCAAAAACCATCCTGGTACATTAACTCTCGGTAGAGCAGAAAGGTAATTCCAACAATAATATTCTGAACGACCTGCAAGGATGACAGCAGCAACTTGCCAGCACTACCCCACTCAATAATGCCATATTTTAATAAACAGAAACAACAAACCAAAGTAAATAGATTGCAGCTAATTAAATGGCAAAAAAATTTCTTTAAAGACATCAGGTTTGGTCCAGCCGACTAGGAGAAAAGCTCTGGATTGTTGTATTCTTCATAAGTTGAAACGTACAATAACAAATTTTGAAGAGGGGTTAAACATTTTTTCTTTCTTGGTCGATAGAAAGGTTCATGATTGAAAATAAAGTTCTGTGATATAATCAGCAAAATGAAAACTAAAAACTAACAAAAAAGTTCGGGTAAAGCATATTCCATGTTTTTAAAATTTTAGCCATAAGTTTTAAGCAAAAAGCATCGGGGGTAGATGGATTCTCCTTAATTATTTTTTCGCAAGTCTTGCTTTGTGAAGGGCATCTTTCAGCGGTACCAGTAGTGTTGTTTGGAAGGTATGGAGAAAGAGTTTCAAAAGGTTTGTGAAACCATCACAAGCTATTACAATAATGTCATGTTCCCTCCACAAGCACTTTCGGGTATGCCCTATGCGGTTCGTCAATGGGCAGGGTTAATCACGCAGTTAACGATTCCTCATTGATTTATTCCAGGAAGAAAATGTCCACTTTTCGCCAGGACTACTACCTTGTCAACACGTTCATACGCGTATGGACGTGGTTGCAGAGTATGAGGAATTTGTATCGCCCGGAGTGGCTGCCTCAACTTTTCCTCGAAGTTGAAATGGCCAAAAGAAAAGAAGGTCGTGAGGATCCAGGGCCCGTGCCCGACGTTGACCCATCGTACATTTGAAGTTGATCTGATGACGACAATCACAATCCAGACGAGAATCAAGAATTTTGACGACGATTTTCATGGAACCTATCGTTCCTGAGCATACCTGTGCTACACAAATGATTTCAACTTATAGAGACGGACATCTGAGCGTTGCCTAAACTTAAGCCTTCACCAGTTTTCGTTGTGTTCAATAGTCCTTCAATAAATTCATTTTCTTGAACGGTTTTGAACTTGGTTGTTCTTTGTCGCTCTTGCAAATAAAAATTTGAAAAAGCCAATTGAAGAAAAATTATGATAATAATAATAATGAAACAACGTTTCACATCCTCGTCCTTGAAAGTCGATGAAAAGAGAGAGAAAAAACTGAATTCTGTTGTGTATTTGGAGGGCGCGCCTCTTTTTAGGCCGTTCAATATCGAAAAAACACAAGAAAAAGAAACCAAAAAGTTCGTTCGTTCTTTTTTTCGTTCAAGCCTTACCAAGTTTCTAAGTGATCCGCTTTTCCGTGCATCAATCGCATTGGAGCTATCATCAAAAGCTTCCTTCTTCAATTGGCACATATAGTTTTGACATTGAGCATTTTTTCACAAGAATTCATCCAGTTCGACAGATGGCACAAAAATGTCTAGGCTACACCGGTAGAATAAGGGATAACAGAATTCCGTACCCTGCAAAATCCCCTTCCTACACAAAACGATCTGGAAAAATTACTGAGAGCGACTGACTCCATCAGAAATACTGATAGGTATTTGTCTTGTTCGTTGGACTGTCATATCATACTGACCATTGCATACAACTGCCATGGGAAAATTCCCATGATGTTCAGACTTCCACATGAGAAACCATGTTTGGTTTTACACGAAGTAATACAATACGATGTTCTGTCTGATACAATACAATATCATGTTTTTGTCGATCCATTGCTTATTGCACCCTACATGTTGAGGCACTGAAACTTAGAGAAAAAAAATGTAAAATGGTTGGCATACTTGAAAACTTATTTCAGGCTGGTCCCATAGATTTGGAAAATTGTGGATACAATCAAATTTGGGTTTCCCTATCGTTATAGGAACTGAATTGTTATGAACGGCTATCAGCAGCATAGTATTATACTCGTACACCACGAAATATGTTTCGAATGTTTTCTTTCAATAGTTGACAGAACATTTCCTACTCTCGTATATTGTGGCTACCAATTACTATTGGTCGCGAAAGGGGAAAAAAATGGAATAAAATAAAATCAATTTTCAAGTCGAGTGAAACTACAGCCTTTGATGGTACCCACAACGCCCACTAATCATAGTGAGACAGCTACTGACAAATATAAGGTAAATCAACGGAATCTAATGAATATTCATATGGTAACCTAATCAAACGTAACACTCAGTTAAGAGCTGAAAGCGCTGATTTACTAATTCTCAACTAGAAAATGTTTTCTCCTTCCTTGAAGATCTTCAATTCCGATAACTTGAACAAAAATTGTGTTTTTTTGTTAGCCTTGATTGATTTTTTTTTGAGGAGCTCCATCAGGTCGGTCCGGCTTTCATACTTGGCGGAGGGCGAATTAAAATTCTCGTCAGGCGTTTCTAAAAGACACATCCGCATAGACCTTTCCCCGGTGATGCCCGCTAGCTCGTTGACGATTGATTAAAACGACAGGGCTGGTCTTTTAAGTTCCCGATCCGGGTTGATTGTGGTACGGAAGTAACAAATTGGAAAATCAATCAATCGCTGAAGATGTCATCGGTTGTATCAGAAGAATTACCATACCTCTACTAGGAAAAAGAGTTGGACAGGATATAGTCATGATTGCACTGGTCTACTAAAAAATGACCTCCGAATCGTCAAAGAATATTACAGTTATTTGTACCTAAGGATACGGTAAGGGTAGGCCTTAATTCACAATAGTTACGATTCACTAATCATCCTACAACCAGAATTCAACAACAGAAGTACAATAATAGTAAAACATAGATAAAGGCATGATTATAGTAATAAATTTGATAGCATAGATATATAGATAGCAAAGACAAATAGTTAATAAAGAATATTACAGCAATCAAATCTTTCACTTTTTACAGATTGGGGCTTGGTGTGGTTAGACATCTTGAGGTCGACTTTTCTTGATCCTCCGTTCGGGTGGTAATGGCGGTGGTCGTTCGGTGATTTCGTGGATAAAAGCATTTGGGTGGTTGGTCATCGAAGTTTGTAAGCGTTGGTATTTCCTTTAAAACTTCGGAAATTACGGCGAGATTCAGATCATAGTGAAGAACTGTGTTTCTAACAAACCACGGGGCCCCGGTAATTAGTCGCATTGCCCCATTACGGATTGTTAGCACTCCTTCCACGTGCGTTTTTGCTGCTGAACCCAATAGCTCACAGGCATGCTGCCATACGAGGGGGATTAGTATAATATACAGCAATCTCTTCGTGTGCGATGCCAGAGGAGATTGTTGTCCCATGAGGAACCTTAGTTGCTCTAGTTTGTTTCGGCTTCTATTAACCAGGCCTTGGTATCTAATGCGCCCAATTGAGTTTAGAATTCAGTATGAGGCCTAGGTACCTCGCTTGGTCAGAATGCCATTCAGTTTTAAGACAGGTTCTCTGAAATTTCTGAGGTATGTGAACATGACTAGTGCAGACTTAGCTGAATTCATCGACACTCGCCATTTGTCTCAATAACGGCCAACCTCGTCCAGTGACATATTACGTTCCGCCTCTTTACACGAATAAGAACTACAAAGCGCCACACATCATCATCATCTGCAAATTGGGATATGGGCTTCTGTCTGTATGCTGATGTCGGCTTCTGTTGATCTATTCTAAGGGTTTTTGAGAGTACTGAATGTGAAAACGTTAGCAGTTTTTGCTTCCGAGTCCGCGAAGCAGCGGCAGCATTGTGTTCACTTTCGGGAGCCAGAAATTTTTGTTGTCCGAATTCAAAATTTCCACTCGCACTTTGCGAGCCTACTGACAAATATGGCTACGTGTCTATCGGTCTGTCTATATGTCCGCGTTAACGGAGTAGTATTTTAAAATGTAGAGTTTTCAAAAATCAAAATGATAAATGAATGCACGAACAAGTAGGGGGTGAGAGCGCCCGAGTAGTGATATCAAATCAGCTCTTATTGACCTATACCACGAGAAGGGCTTTGCCCACTTTCGTGCAAAAAGATACACTTGCCTTTAGTATTGTCGTGTACCCTCTTTGCGTAGTAGCAGGACCTAACTAATGGTTTGAAAGTACACCTCCTCGGAGTGTTTTTTTCGCAGCATAATCGGCAACAGAATTTCAGTCTCTGGCCCAAAGACAAACCAACTGTCCCAGACAAAGCGCTGTCCATTAAGGCTAAACTTTCGTAAAGCAATATCACCTTTTCCAGGAAGAGGGGTAATAGAATAATGTCCCAGACCCTTTGGAATCATAAAAGCACGAGCCGGTGGTGCAGGTTTCTGCAAGCATGAGCACATGCACTTTTACAATAGTGATCTCTATTCTTGTCGCGTCTTCTTTTGAGGAGTCCACCTCCTTTGCAGTTCAAACCGTGTTTTTATTTGGGGAAATGTTGATTCATACAAAAGAACAAAATTAGGTTTTCATTGATCGGAAATCTGGAAATCTGTGAAAAGTAAAAGGATCGGTTAAAGTAAACTCCTTTTTTTGGGGAGGGTGATGAATCATTTTCCAACAAAACGACGAAATCCTTCAAAACCGAAGAGAATCGAGGAAAATGATGTGGGTTTTTCAATTATGTTACTATCGGCTTCACGGTGAAACTCTGGAAATGGCAACTTCACACCAGAAAACGCTTAACGAGGCGTGAACTATTACGGGGACTTGGAACACGGCCTACCGCAAGAACAGCTACCTTGTACCTCCCATGCCTTCTATTTGTTGAGGAGATTTACTACGGGTGTCCAACATCAGAAATCCAAAATCCACCTCCATTCCCACTCCCCGGTTCGAATAAATCAACTTAATTTTTTTCGGCCTTCCAGAATACACATCCGTCATTTTAATAGACTTTCAGATTTCACGGCTTTTCTCCCTGAAAGCGTTTGATCCCAGTGTTTTTTTTTTAAACTTATTTCTTCTCAGAATGTGAGTTTTACAAAATGCATTCATTTTGTTCCTGATTAAATAAACGCGAGACGGAGTGTGAACGCGATTTCAGTGATGAATGGTCGCAGCGAGAATGGGAAGGTTCTTATAGGGGCAGGTTGATCTTGGTCCATTCTAAAGAAAGAGTGACGACAGGTAGCGAAGGATCTTAAATTAAGGTGACGAGGATAACAAGGTGTTGAAATTTACGGCGTCCCTGAAGTAGTCCTACGGTGGGAAATCTACCTCCTTTCTGTTTAATTTGTTAATGTAATACAATAAATAATTTTCTTTACCTACATATAAATAAAACTTTTCTGAACAAATCTTTATTAAAAAAGGCAGTTTGAAAAAAATCTTTCATCTTGTAGCATCTCGCCTGTTTCCTTATGATGCTTTTGGACCTCAGTGATGATGCCATGTGGTACAGTAAACCTCGTAAATTATTAGAATTTTGCCTTCAACTTGCAAAATTAAAAAGAAAACTCTTGATTTATGATTTTTAACCTGTCTTATTATCCCCAACCTGAAATGAAATGGCAGTGGAGTTCTGACAATTCCATGGTTCTGAATGAAGACAAGGCCCAATCATTAGACATCCGAGGGATAGGAAAATCAGGGTGTTCCCTCTTTGAGCGTAACAATTGAGAAAAGATTGTCGTGGAACACTCACTTCAAATATATCGTCCTATTGCTGCTTCCTTGCAGTTTATGGCTATCATCTTCGGTGCCTCCTACAACTCGTCTTTTTTAGCATACTTTTATTGCGTTAGCAGTGAAGCTGCATATTGCAGTTTGTTCTGAGGAACTGTATAAAAGAGCAGTTTTGGAATTACAAAGAGACTGGATAAAAGTGAGAGCAGCAGGAGATACTTTTGGAGCCTTGACACCCAGCCCAATCCAGGTTACTATGTTTCGAATTATCTCCTTCACATTCGGGAGCGCATTGACTCAATCATAGAAGGCTGTGTTGTTCATCATATCTAATCATAGTTTACGTCCGCCAACTCATAGAATTACGAACTGCTTGAATGAATAACGGTACAGGCGCTGACACCTCTTCAATTACCTCCCGCACCGTATCCAGACTCCTTCAATTAAGGAATGGGCTTAATGATTATTGAAATGCCTAATTGATTCTAGTTTAGCTGTTCCTAAGTAATTTATGATTTTTAAAATCTGTTATGACTTAGTTTATCATGTACCTGACTTATGCATTACCTAGTTTAGGAGATGACAAGAAAAAATATACATCTACGGCAGATATATTGTCATTAATCTTTATCACCAGTTTTCATCTCTCCTCGTAGAAACTTTTGAATAGAATGTAAAAACTGTGCCATAATGTCAATTTTCCAACGGTGTAGTCGTTTTCCTAGTTTTAGCAGAACTGTAGCACCCTGGCTTAACATGCAGAAAAACGTGTAGTCGTTTTTTTAAAATTATTTTTAGTTCCAAATAAAAAAACTTTTCGAAAAAAAGGTTGGAGTCGGGATATACGTGACTTTTCTCCCTGAATCGAATGGTGACAACGCCAGACCTCTCAAGTGACGATTTAAGATAGTTTTGTCGGATGCATTTCTAGGCTGTCCGTCCGGCCAAAGTCAGAATAATATAAGATCCGAGAGACGGCTATTGTTTGTGTTCATTTACGATTGATTGCGATGAGTTGCATTCGTCTTTTTGCTGACACCATGGACCCTTATCAAACCAGGCTTCCGTATCATCACCTACTCTTCCCTTTCGTTTTTCCCTATTGCATATTCCCATTCATCCTGGTGCGCTATAGCTATTGAACGTAGCTGGTAGTAATAACCAAAACCTTAGTTACAAAAAACAATTAGTAGATAAAAACGCTGCAAATTCTTTCACTGGGGTTTATTATTCAATTGGCTTGCGTTCATGATTTGAATTTCTACTAAGCTTTGGAGTGCGCGTGTTTCACAGGATGGAGCGATTATTGAATTTCAGGAGGCACACAAATATGATCAACTGATCAATCCAAATAAGTATTTTGGTTGATAACAGATTTACGTGCTCCATTCATATCTCCTGAGATATTCTTGATTCGACTCAGTTTTGCGGAATAATGACCGAAATTTGTTTATTTCGCGTGAAAAATCATCATTTATGCCGACTTTTGACTCTCAGATTAAGATGATTTTTCCTTGATCACTGAAAAAGGTTTGAATATCCTTTTTTCACATTTTTCAACCAGATCTCGAAAATTAATCCCCGTAACAATCTGAAAACAGGCGCCTAAAATAAAAAAACGGACGCAAAATAAACAAATTCAGGGCTGAAACTCCATTTCGGTGATTCATGAAAGTATTTAAAATCTTTTACTTATCATTTTAATAAAATATTCCTATTTTTCATCTTTTAAAATTCTGACTAAAGCTGTTTGTACCTTTCAATTATCATGCATTGCAACTTCTCTTTTCTTAACGACCGTCAAGAAAGTATAGGCCACACGTGTCCACACGTTCGTAAATATGCACCAGGCAGATCCCTCTATTTGGGACTGAGAGACCCCCAATTTTGATGTAATCACTTACAAAAAAAGAGACCTGCGAGAAGGTATCCCCCGTCATCCATTCAGGAGCTTAAAATTGAATATAAATTGAAAGATTATGGGTTTCCCCGAGAAAGGAGGAAATTCTTCTATTAGTTTTGTGGACAGAAGGGTTTAAAATGTCGGGAGAGCATCGAAGATTCATTGATGCCCCTGAGGAGATGGCTGATCGTTGTTGCGACAGAAACTTTCATTGGCTCCGGTTCGGATGAGCTTCGCTTCGTCTCTAGATTAGTGCTGTGGCGCCCGTGTAGAACACTTATACAGAGACTAAGAATAATAATGAAATTTGATTAACCGATATCTTAGGTCAGGTTGTTAGACATGGTGCAATTGCTAATGGCCAGATGCCTGGCAAGTGGCCAGATGTGTCCAAATCCCTTCCCTGCAAAAACCACATTACGAGGCTTGTGATCACCTGGACAATTTTCTCGAGTTCAAAACCCGTACCTTTCCTTACCTGGGGCAACAAATCAAATTTCAACCCCAAGGAGGGGGTGATTAAGGGAAGAAGAGGTGTCTACGGACTCTTGGAAGTTCAAATTCGATCTCAGGAACCCCAAAAACATAGAAATCCATACCCCAATCGAGGCGTGAGAACTCAAATTTCAATCCGTATGCGGGGGAGGGGGTGATTGAAGGGTTAATGGGTGCCTACAGGCTCTTGGAAGTTCATAGTCGATCTCAGGGACCCCCAAAACATATAAATCCCTAACCCCACTCGACTTGGCGTGAGAACTCAAATTTCAACCCCTAGGAAGGGGTGGGCAGGGGTGATTGAGGGGGAGGTAGTTTCCTCAAGTATTCTCCTTGTCTGAAGTTAGAAAAAATGTAGAAATTCTGTTAAAAAGATGCCGTAGCTCATCCCAATCTCATGATTCAAAAAGAAGGTTCTGACACCAATTTAAGGGTAGTTTTTTGGCCATAGCTCAAAATTTTGGGGATTATTGGATTTTTTGGACCTTGGATTGGAATTTAGCATTGAAAATTACATAGGGATATCCTAGTCTACTTTACGGATCTTGACACTTCTAATTGGCAAATTAAATTAATGTGTAATTAGATTAAGACGGAGTCTACCACATTATTTCTCTTCATGGTCTATTCTGAATCCTTGCGCTCTAGGTGTGTTCTCCTATTCCATAGATTTTATTATTCAGCTTTCTTATTTCTATTAAAAAGTCGTAGAACTTCTTAGTATTGGAGTTAATTTTAAATCTATTGTTCCTTCTACTAAGGACTATCACATCCCACCGATTCTCTCGTACCAGCGATTTCAACAAATCTCTCACATCCTGCATTGCAACTTGACGTCCGATTTTTATCTTTCTCAGAAAGCTATCGCGTACAGGAAACGCCCAGCCAAAAAATAGACAATTGCGACTCCTCAGGTGGAGAGCAGCCAAGGCGTGATTCACTCTATTCGGTGCAAACTGGGCTAATTGCTCTGAAGTTGGTCCATTGTGAGTGGGAATTTTGGTTCCCGCGGTCCTACTATTCTTAACAAGCACTGGGATCTGTTCACCTGCCCATCATCGGGGATAGCGATTCGAAATTAACCGCAGGTGAGGCAAAAACAGATGTAAAGGTAAAAAAGATTAAAAGCACTACAGATTATTTCACAAAGGAATAATATATTAGTTTTAGACAACCCTTCTATATAGATCACTGATCTATAAGTTACAAAAATAGAGATCATTAAGTAAAAATCACTGGGGTTTATTATTCAATTGGCTTGCGTTCATGATTTGAATTTCTACTAAGCTTTGGAGTGTGCGTGTTTCACAGGTGATAGAGCGATTATTGAATTTCAGGAGATATGCATAGAGCACGTAAATCTGTTCTCTCAATTCGTGTGCCAAAATACCTATTTGGATTGATCAGTTGATCATATTCGTGTGCCTCCTGAAATTCAATAATCGCTCTATCACCTGTGAAACACGCACACTCCAAAGCTTAGTATAAATTCAAATCATGAACGCAAGCCAATTGAATAATAAACCCCAGTGGAAGAATTTGCAGCGTTTTTTTGCATGGTAATCAGAATACTTCAACCCGTGTATCGGCTATAAACCCTTTTAAGAGTTCACTCCAGTATCCACGTTCACTACATCACCAGGTTACTGTAATCAAAACAAAAACAATAATAAACCAAAATAACGCAAATGTTGGCAGCATAAGATCATGCCATACTTCGGGAATGGTTTGACCTACGGACCTGAGGAGGGGCTCATTCGATTCCTCGTGGAGTGTTCTTCAAAAAAAGTACAAATTTAGGCCGCCTCGACTTTTTTTTGAGGTTTTTAGGGATTTTACAAAACTTTGACAGCCCTTAAAGGACATTTAAATTAAGTGAGAGAGCTGGCTCAAGAATTGGGCCGTCGTCGGACCAAGATGGATTTTTCCTGGAAATTTCAGATCTTTTGGGAGAAATCGTGCGTAAGGCGGACGGACGGAAAAATGTTTATTGTAGATTCGGATTCTACACCCTTTGAAACGTAAACCCTGAAATTTTTAGGGGGAGTTAGATAATGGGTTAGTGATTGTAATAAGGCGATTTATTAGTTTCATATTAATTGTCCCTAGGCATTTCTGTATCATGAATTGTTATGTTGATTTGAGTGATGATTTGTTGTTGTTATGATTGATATGTTAAAAAACTTCAGTGGCTCTTCTATTACCTATTTGAAAATGCTGTTTGCCAAACTAAACGTTGCGGACTTTTATTCAACAATCCAAAGATCGAATATGAATACAATCTATAATTTTAGTGGTCTTTATTGTTGCAGAGAGGAAACACAGTTTGTTTTTTAATTTTCGCACCTGAAAACTTGTCTGAAGTTCTCTTGAAGTTCCTGGGTTGTTTGAATAACGATGTTAGCTATTCGCTGAGTCTGTTAAACAACCGGTTTATTTGTAGCGAAAGTTATAGAATACTCCAGACTGGCTGTGGACAGTGGCAATTCATAAACGAGTACAAGTTCTCTTGTACCGGCTCTAGTACACGTTTTCTAGTACGAAGTGATGACTTCCCTGCCACACATTGTTGTCTTGATTCTTAGGGCAGTGAGGAGGAGGAGGGAGAAAGAAGTTCAAGTTCACAAGACCGCTCATAGAGCTCGCAGCTGGTTTCAAACCGATTCAAGCCAGCACTGGTCGGCCTTCCCCCTGGCCCGGTCGTCTTCCGAAGACAGCGGCAGAGGTGTTCCGAGAGAGCGTTCGGGTTATAGCAGGATAGCCGCCACTAAAACAATTACTGATACTAGAAATTGTTTCTTTTGGAATATGAAAATCCAAATCAAAGTTAAAGCCCAATTCCTTGTTAACTATGAAGCACTGCAAATTGTAAGTTGGTGTCATATAAATGTTAATTATATCAAAGGAGTAATGGGCAATAACAAGCTACTGCGACTATGAACATAATTTTAAACGCCACGATCCCAAGGAAGTAAATAGTTTAAATTCGGTTAGCGGCCAACGGAGACGAGAAAACTAACTCCGTTTTGCCCCATATGGTCAACTCCTTGCACCTTAACCCTAGAATGCCAATATGGAGTGAATTTTACTTCTCCTACGATGTAAAGAGATATTTCAAGCGTTTCATTGACAGCTACCACGCTGTCAATCCAGCTATTCATTCTGGATTTGTGACCCGACGAGGGGTTAATTAATTTAAAAACGCCTTCTGCGTTTGGTTTCCGAATGTAATGGGATTGAGAAATACTCCATATTATCAATAAGATTCATTGGATAAAGTCAAATTTACTCTAATGGGTTCTGACCCAGAAGTGATTGACGTATGTATTGCTTGGATTGATAATTAAACAATTTTTTTTTAAATTTTTCATCACCCTAATTAAATACGAATTGAACAGTGCTTTATACTTAGCTGCTATTGTTTTAATGTGCTACATTACTGTTGTTTTATTGAACCAATGATTTCAACAGCTAATTACACCGGAAAATTTCTTTCACAGCTTGCTTTTCAGTAATTTTCCATCCATAAGAAACAAATTACCAGGCCGGGGTAAAAAATACTCCTTTTTGTCACATTCCGTTTGATTCAGCAAGCCATCATGTTAGCATTCTAGGGTTAAAACAATCGTTTTAGACCAAATATCATTTGAAGATTATCTTTGACGTTAAGTTAGGTCAAAAGATTGCTGTTTTTTCGTATCTACACATCATGAAACAAGACAGAAAGAGAGATTTATATTTTGTTCCTTGTTGTTTGAAAAGGTTCATAAATAAAAATTTTCGAATTTCGTTATTTAAATATATAAATATATTTTACACGGAAATAGAAATCGGAATAGTGGAATACACAAAAAGGGAATAGTGCGTGAAGAAGGTAGAACTCCCTGCATGTCTTAAAGACTTAACACTGGCTTGAAAATGGGAATACAAAATTTTCAGAAACGTTGCCTACTAGGGTGCTATAAACTTAAAACTGAAATAGAACATTTTCAACATCAACCAGAACATATTTGAACATTCTTAAAATTCAGTGAGAATCGATAAAAAATCAAAATGAAATAACAACAGAATCTTGAATATACGACAAGAATTCAAGAGGTTTGAATGGTAGAATATGGTTTAGAACGAGTTTTATTCCCATAAATGTTTAATTCAACTTTTATTTACGCATAATGTACTTTGAATTTTAAATAGTTCACTTAGAATTAGTTATTATACAATGATTTAGAAAAATTCTTACATACCATGCCGCATGGTTGGAACTTTTTTCACGAATCTACCAATACAATAGTACCTAATTCTTATGATAGGGTACTCAATTGGCTGCGTCTTTATGTGGTTTCTGTGAGTTGAACACATCGTTGTTACAAGATATTGAGAAAAAAATCGATAGGAATGTAACAAAACATGAAGGCCCTGGGTGTAGTAGATATTTACACTCCTATAAAACATATTGGTTCATGTTACATAATAGAATTCCGCTCCTTTAGCGCAGGTGAGAAACTGATGGGTCAGATCTTTGCACCTCGGTAACCACCTTCTACACGATCATCAATGTCTTCCTCAACAAAAGACCTCAAAGAAAGATGTCCTCCTTGGGGAAATTAGATTAGCCTGTTATCCCGGTTGACCCCTGGATTTACGCTAGCTACCATAAACCAAGTTTATGAGCTGCGTCCCGCCACACGTACTTATTATCCAATTATTTCGCTCCCGCGTTTATCCTCTGGGTTATTATCCATTTTCCCATAGTGGGGTATCGCTACTTCTAAACACATGGGAACGGACTAAATTCGTTCGACATAGCGAGTAACTACGTGGAATCATTCGTTTTACGTTAACCTAGACTAAGATTAAGCGTGAAACAGACGCTAGGATTTTTGAAGCAATGATTTCGAGAGTTTCAATTATCTTATCTACCAAAATTGGAGAAATATGGCTCAACTGGTCTAAGCATAATATGCTATTATCATGTAGCAAGTTTAACTATATAAAAACGAACTGCCCACAGTAGATTACCGTGTTGAATTCGTACAACGCTGAAAATCATTACATACAGGTTGAGTATTTCTATTTAGATGGCCATAAGCTACTAAATCACTCATCTAGGTGATTCCTAAACTAGGGGCAATTTTGTCAGGAAAAAATTCTGTAAGAAAAGTTTTAAAAATTACTGGAATTGTTTCAAAATGAATTTTAGTTATAATCTTTAAGGCAAAAAGCGCAATGTCAGCGCATAAATCCCTTTTTAAAGTCCAAAATGTCAATAATTGTCTACTGAATTCAACGATTAAAATCCTCTGCGTATAACGCCACCACAATTACCATCAAAACTACGATCATCAAGGTTAGGATTGGAATAGTGATAAATCCCGAATAATAGTTATAATGATTGCCATTGCATAAAGCGATTTATGCATGCAATAAATGTGGGGAAACGTAATTTTTTTAATCATGTTGAAAACCAAAATCTTTGGGTTTATTATTCAATAATAAACCATTGCGATCGCTCTTGAAAAAATAATTTTTAACCTACCCTGGAAATTTCATGGTTTACGTTTCGAAGGGTGTAGAATCCAAACCTGCAATAAAAAATTTTAAGGCTGGAGCAAAAAATCTGAAATTTTCAAGAAAAATCCATGTTGGTCCGAAAACGCCCAAATTCTTTATTATTCTCTCTCACTTGATTTAAAGTGCCCTTTAATGGTTGTCAAAGTTTTGTAAAATCCATAAAAACCTAAAAAAAAAGGCAAAGCGGCCTAATTTTGGACTTTTTTTCGAAGAACTTTCCATGTGGAATCGAATGAGCACCTCCCCAGGTCTGTAGCTCAAACCATTCCCAATGTATGGCATGATCTTATGCTGCCAACATTGCATCCACATTCACTACATCGCTAGGTTACTGCAATCAAAACAAAAACAACAGCGTTTTTTTTTTTCGTTTTGATCGCAGTAACCTAGTGATGTAGTGAATATGGATACTGGAGTGGACTCCTAAAAGGGTTTATAGCCGATACGCGGGTTGAAGCATTCTGATATTCATGAAACGCTGCAAATTCTTTCACTGGGGTTTACTATTCAATATTTTTCATCAGTTGATCATATTTGTGTGCCTCCTCTACATCATTCTACCTCTGGCTACATCGTTTAAATTTGGATTAGGGGAAGTTTTAACGCAATACGAGTACTAAAGAGACTTTAGTGACTTTGACTAGGCACACAAATACGATCAACTGATCAATCCAAATAGGTATTTTGGCTGAGAACCGATTTAAGTGCTTTATGCATATCTCCTGAAATTCAATAATCGCTCTATCACCTGTGAAACACACACACTCAAGAATGCCAGCCAAATGAATGAAATTGAATAATAAACCCTAGTGAAGGAATTTGCAGCGTTTCACTTTATCAAGAAAATTGGAATGTTTTGAGAATTTTCCTTGGAAATGGGAGTTGTGATGACAATAGCAAAATACTGCCAAGGAGATGGCACAACAGCTTCCTCGTTACAATCAAAGCGACACCATTATAAAATAGAAAATAAAGAAATCTTCAGATGAAAGATGTTGAAGTAATTGGTCAAACTTCCTAAAGATTCGTTGTGACGTTTTATAGACTGTTGTAAATGTAATTACTTGAGACGATAGGTGATTAGAAATTGAAAATCTGTTTAATCGTTGGTGTGTGACAGCAAGCCGGAAAATGTAAAATTGTGAAAATTATACCTGTTTCAAGAATTGCAAGTTAGCGCATGCGCAGAACTTGCCGCTGATTATATTTAGATGGAATTTTTTGTATAAAGGGAATAGTAACGTATAGCCGTTTTGTCCAAGTTCCCTCGGTAGGTTTCTTTGTATATGCACATGGTTATCATAGATGTTTTATGACAGTAAGGTGATGAAATGAACTAATTGCCCCTTCAAAGGGCTGAGGCGATAAGCCTGCAACATTCGAAGGATACCTGTAACATTAAAAGCTTCAGGATTACGCTCAGCGTTAGGAGGTTTAAGAAACAAGAAGAAGGAACTATCCATGGCATTTGCAGACCGATAATCCACATTGTAGGGCTATCTAATAAAGAAAAACCTTTGAGTAATAATTTGTAGCGTTTTTTTCCTCGTCCAGTGTTGGAGTGATGAGTGGACTCTGATCAAAGTTTGTTATTAAAATGAGCAGCTCAGGGCCCCACTATTTACTGTAGAGATGTTCGAAAATATTCGAAATCTTATTTCTCATTTCGAAAATTGGACAGGATTCCTCGAATTCTAAATAAGGTTTGACATCTTACTAATACCATAGATTAAGGAAGAAGGGTGCTCCTTTCTAAATCTATGCTAATGAATAAAACACACGAGGCTGACAAATTTTACTTTCACGACGTCTCAAAGTGCTAAGGTGCAGTTATGTAATCGTCTCAAAAGGTGGAATTCCCATCAAACGAGGGTGTTGCTTATAATATAATTAACGCGACGGGCTGCAGAGTTTTCTTTCAAATAAACCATTTGTTTGGAAGTATAATACAATTTATTAGAAAGAAATCACGAAAATAATACAAAGTTATATGATAGGTGCCTGGTTAGAAAAACGCTGCAAATTTTTTCACTGGGGTTTATTATTCAATTGGCTTGCGTTCGTGATTTGAATTTCTACTAAGCTTTGGAGTGTGCGTGTTTCACAGGTGATAGAGCGATTATTGAATTTCAGGAGGCACACAAATATGATCAATTGATCAATCCAAATAGGCATTTTGGTTGAGAACAGATTTACGTGATCTATGCATATCTCCTAACTCCTAATGAACCCCACTGAATTTGCAGCGTTTTTTCATGGTTATCAGAATACTTCAACCCGTGTATCGGCTATAAACCCTTTTAGGAGTTCACTCCAGTATCCACGTTCACTAGGTTACTGCAATCAAAACAAATACAATAATAAACCAAAATAACGCAAATGTTGGCACCATAAATCGGGCCATACATCGGGAATGGTTTGACCTACGGACCTGGGGAGGGGCTCATTCGATTCCTCATGGAAAGTTCTTCAAAAAAGTCCAAATTTAGCCGCCTTGACTTTTTTTGAGGTGTTTAGGGATTTTACAAAACTTTGACAACCCTTAAAGGGCACTTTAAATTAAGTGAGAGAGCTGGCTCAAGAATTGGGGCGTTGTCGGACCAACATGGATTTTTCCTGAAAATGTCAGATTTTCTGCTCCAGCTGTTTGGGAGAAATCGTGCGTACGGCGGACGGACGGAAAAATTTGTATTGCAGATTCGGATTCTACACCCTTTGAAACGTAAACCATGAAATTTTCAGGAGGGGTTAGAATTTTTTTTTTCAAGAGCGATTACAATGGTTTTTTATTGAATAATAAACCAAAATTGCGATCACTCCTCTGTAAGTTAGAAACTTGGGCTAAGGAGCGGAGTCGCTAAAGCTTTTTACACATATTTTCACAAATATAAAAAGAATTTTGTTAATGAAGCTGCAATCGTTCATTGCGTGTTACAGAAAGAAAGAAAGGAAGATAATATTAAGAAAAATTTGTGCCTTATATATGGACGACAGAATCATATTTAGTTAAGTCTCCAAGAACACATGGTTGGACTTCGAAAAATCGCCGACCGTCTTAGGGGAGCCAATCTAAAGATACAACTTGACAAAACAGAATTCGTACGGAAAGAAGTCGCTTATTTGGGACACTTAATCACCCAGGACGGACAAAAACCAAATCCCCTAAATATTCCAACACGAAAATAACGTCTAACGAAGAATATCAAAGAAATGGAAATATGTTTGGAATTATTGAGTTATTACCGGAATTCTTTTTGTTCAATTTTGTTTTACGTTTACCATTTTATTTATGAGTATATTTTCTGATGTTTGTTGTCGTGTTGTGCATATAAAAGAATCTTGAATCTCGTGTTATCCTTGGCAGGAGGCGTTGGGAGACACCCTTTATAAGTGAGCATGAATTCGGTTTGTCTAGCGCTAGTAGACTGGTGTTTGCCGAGCCCAGACGACACCCAATGGTCATTCGGTCAGTGAAGTAGCCGCGAGGCGGATCCGACCTTGAACCCGAAGAAGCCCGCATGAGCCGTGAAGGCCGCACAATACACCAAACCCACTTATTTATATACGGGAGGCTCGGACTCACACGGGCCTGCCCCACTATGCAGGTAGTTTGGTCTAGGGGGATCCCGCGGGAACGTACTTAAACCGGGCGTACCCCGAGGATTTTCCTCCGGGACAAGTCTCCTCCTTTATTATCCATTAGATCGGCTGCCGGTCGGACATTAGCTCCGGCGAATGCCCTCCGGTCGGACCCGCCACACTCCGCCACCGTCAACTACACGGACGACTCACACGCCCGGGCGGAATGCATAATCAACGGCGGCGCGAGCCTCCTTCACTTTCCATCTTTCTCTTTCACTGACAAGCGAACTTGTTCGAGTTGTCCGAGCAGCTTAAATCGTTTTAGCACCGAAACTCAGCGGGTAGCGGAAGCATTTCGCATTTTACGCCGTCTTAAACAATTTCATGTTTCGTGGATGTCCAACTGGGCGTCCAACAGTGTTTTGAACAGACTTGGGCAAAATCAAATGGACGATTAATACAAGAATTTAGTCATAATTGTCTACTGAATTCAACGATTAAAATCCGCCATTACCATCAAATTTACGATTGTTAAGGTTAGGATTAGAATAGTGATTTAAATCTCGAATGATAGTTACAATGATTGCCATTGCATAAAGCGATTTATGCATGCAATAAATGTGAGGTAACGCAATTTTTTTAATCATGTTGAAAACCACAATCTTTTGGTTTATTATTTAATAATAAACCATTGTGATCGCTCTTGAAAAAAGAATTTCTAACCCACCCTGAAAATTTTATGGTTTACGTTTCAAAGGATGTATAATCCAAATCTGCAATAAAAAATTTTCCGGCTGGAGCAAAAATCTGAAATTTTCATGAAAAATCCATGTTGGTCCGAAAACGCCCCAATTTTTTACTATTCTCTCTCACTTAATTTAAAGTGCCCTTTAAGGGTTGTGAAAGTTTTGTAAAATCCCTATAAACCTCAAAAAAAGTCAAGGCGGCCTAAATTTGGACTTTTTTTTTTTAGAACTTTCCATGTGGAATCGAACGAGCCCCTCCCCAGGTCAGTAGCTCAAACCATTCCCGATGTATGGCATGATCTTATGCTGCCAACATTTGCATCCACATTCACTACATCACTAGGTTACTGCGATCAAAACAAAAACAACAGCGTTTTTTGTTTTTGTTTCGATCGCAGTGGACGTAGTGAATGTGGATACTAAAAGGGTTTATAGCCGACACACGGGTTGAAGCATTCTGATATGTATGAAATGCTGCTAATTCTTTCACTGGGGTTTACTATTCAATTTTATTCATTTGGCTTGCATTCATGATTTGAATTTCTACTAAGCTTTGGAGTGTACGTGTTTCACAGGTGATAGAGCGATTATTGAATTTCAGGAGATATGCATAGAGCACGTAAATCTGTTCTCAACCAAAATACCTATTTGGATTGATCAGTTGATCATATTTGTGTGCTTCCTGAAATTCAATAATCGCTCTTTCACCTGTGAAACACTCACACTTCAAAGCTTAGTAGAAATTCAAATCATGAATCCTTGAATAATAAACCCCAGTCAAAGAATTTGCAGCGTTTTTAATGTTTCAACAATCGGACTTCACCCTTTAGGCTGAGCGTTTTGCAGAGAACATAGCAGAAATCAGACTCCAAATGTGATTTTTGACGCAAATTTCATTTGGTTTGATCCAATAGTTTCGGAGAAAAGCTGTTGGTGGCGCGTGTGGTATCAGGCAAGACTCCTGGTCTTATTGGGCGGCACTCCATTCTCACAAACATGTGTATAGATAAATATATGTGAGAACATACAATATATAAAATTCTCGTGTCACGGTGTTTGTTGTCATACTCCTCCAATATTGTAATTTTCATTGGCATTTCACTTTATAGACCCCTCAAAATTATTTACCTATCATTCCAATTGTCTGAATTTCCTTTCGAAAGCGAAACTTTACTCATAGTCATTCAATTTCCTTGATTACAGTGAAACCTCTTGGGTCTGCGTGGGCTTAGCACGTCCATTTTCTCTGCGCATTAGAACTCCATAACAAAAGGCAATGAAATGTACACAACAAACTATATTTGAAGGGGATTACAATTTCGTAAGCATTTTTTTTTTTTTTTTTTTTTTGTGTGGAATATTTTGTAAAGAATTTTTAGTTGAGGTGCCGCCTTGGTAGATGTTTGGTTTCGTGACATCAGAATGTTCGTCAGAGGAAAATGTCTAGGATTTGGCAATAAAATAACAACCTTTCATGTTAGTCGGATATATTTAAGAAACATCTGCAGCCTGGGGGCGTATCTTCGGGCTAAAACAAAAACTAGAAAATATCAATTCGTTATTATTTTCACGACCTCGTCAAATTAAAACGTTGTTTTTATTTTAAATTGAATTAATTTATTTTTCATAATACGTCCATTTTTCGAATGTATTCGGAAAGCGATACGTGATTATCTAGATATGCCTTGGGTTATGTTTTAAAGTATTAGGCTGTTCACGAAAAAAATATTCTACAGCTACTATCATGCTGTCAGTATGGTCGCCGTGAAATATCACACCTCTTAAAAAAAATGTTAAGAGAGCCACAGAAGCGATTGGAGTTGTCAGACGTCTTTTGACGAACCACCCAACGGCTAAAAAGCTACTGAACGCGTGTAAGTTAATAACCTCAACGAACTGGACGAGAATTATTCAAAAAACGCGTTTGCATTTCCCCCGAGGGTTAATAGGTACACGCGACGTTTCGCTCGAGAACAAACTCTCAACGCGGGAAATTACATTTCGCGATCAATTTAAAAACTCCCCGAAATCGCTAAAATTGCAGGTGACATTCCTGATAAGAGTAATCTACTCGCCATGTAAGAGGTGGTAATATAAACCGGGTAATGTAAAGATAATCGCACAAACGTTTAAGTGTAGGTAAAATACATTAATTTAAGCAACTGCCAACTTCGTTTAGCTGTAATTATGGGCATGCGAAATGTTTGAATGAACTAAGAAAGCTGCCTCAACTTCATTTGCTGTTTTCGGAAGCAGGGGTATTGAAGGGGAACTTGGACACTGTCGCTTGTTGAGGATGAGGCGAATAATTAACGTAAGTTATAATTTTCTCGGCAATTTCTCTCTGCCGTTCACGAATTATTAAAATGAGTGGGGAAGGGGGGTTACACAACATTTAACTGGCACGTGACCGGTAAATTTTAACAAATCTGGTAAAAATGGTTACAAGCTTGTAACTAGCATTTAATGAGATGAAAAACGCTGCAAATTTTTTCACTGGGGTTTATTATTCAATTGGCTTGCGTTCATGATTTGAATTTCTACTAATCTTTGGAGTGTGCGTGTTTCATAGGTGATAGAGCGATTATTGAATTTCAGGAGGCACACAAATATGATCAACTGATCAATCCAAATAGGTATTTTGGTTGAGAACCGCTTTAAGTGCTCTATGCATATCTCCTGAAATTCAATAATCGCTCTATCACCTGTGAAACACGCACACTCCAAAGCTTAGTAGAAATTCAATCATGAGCGCAAGCCATTGAATAATAAACCCCAGTGAAAAAATTTGCAGCGTTTTTTTCAAGAGCGTATACAATGGAAAAATATTCTATTTGAAGATGGTAATTTTGTAAGACGGAGCATGCATATCAGAATGCTTCAACCCGTGTGTCGGCTATAAACCCTTTTAGGAGTTTACTCCAGTGTCCATATTCACTACATCACTAGCTTAATGCGATCAAAAAATCAAAAAAAAAAATAAATAAAAAATAAAATAAAAAATAAAAAAAAATAAACCTCTTGTGTTTGTTTTGATTGGAGTACCCTAGTGATGTAGTGAATGTGGATGCAAATGTTGGCACCGTAAATCCGGCCATACACCTTTTTAGGCCGCCTTGACCTTTTTTGAGGTTTTTAGGGATTTTACAAAACTTTTACAACCCTTAAAGGGCACTTTAAATTAAGTGAGACTGCTGGCTAAAGAATTGGGGCGTTGTCGGACCAATATTGATTTTCCCTGAAAATTTCAGATTTTTTGCTCCTGCCGTTTGGGAGAAATCGTGTGTGCGGCGTACGGCGGACGGACGGAAAAATTTTTATTGCAGATTTGGGTTCTACACCCTTTGAAACGTAAACCATGAAATTTTCGGGGGGTTAACATTTTTTTCTTTTTCAAGAGCGATTACAATGGTTTATTATTGAATAATAAACCAAAAGTATGCTTGGTGAATCGTTCCTTTCCACATAGTGATGTATTTATTTGTCAGCAATGAAACTCATTGGGTACAATTTACAGCCTAACAAAGATTTTTACGACTTACATATGCTATTCAAATTGGATGCAAACATTAGCAATTAATCTCATTACAAGGATTACATGTTCGCATATGTTCAGCAGCTACCAATGATATGTACGATTGTTGTGAGATTTATATGAGATTTCTATGCTGGTCTTCTTCGACTACCCTTGACATTTTAGTGCGATCAGAGTACTGGAGGGTCCCGGGCAAGACGTTGAATTGCAACCGTGTTGGAAGGCAGCAGTAAAAATCACGAACAGCATGAGGATGGTGAGTTACAATCCCCAATGTGGTTCATGTCTTAATGAAAAGTCGGGGGCGCCTGAGTGACCCAGAAGCTGTTTCGATTCTGTAGAGGGTTCGAGACGCTCTTTATCAGTGGTGAAGGCAAATTTCTAGGGGAGTAAACCCCGAAAGAAAATCCAGTATTCTGTGAACTTGCGAGGAGGCAGCTCCCCTTGTAGAATAGGCGATAGGCTAGCAACCTGTACCTGTAAAAATCTATTTGTTACGAAACCCGAAAACATAAGAAACCCCCGGCAACCGAGCATTTTATGCCAATATAAAACTCTTCAAGAGCCGTCTGATCTCCAGGACAACAATGATGAGGTTTTACAGCCTGTGGTCTGTTACGGGTCTGAGGCTTGGGCCTTGAGTGCTGAGGATGAGAAAAGACTAGGGTATTTGAGAGAAAGATTGTAAGAAGAATGTATGGTGCAGTCCAAGAGGGTCATCGCATTGCAGAAATTGGTGTATTGTTAAAGCGGAGAATAGTCCGGGATACCCAAGGGCCACTGCATCGGCCTGTAAAATGATTTGTATGTTAAGTTAGTTCAAAGTACTGGAACCAGAGAAAAATGACAAAAAACTTGATAAAGAAGGAGAAGAAATTGATAAAGAACTTCACATTTTCGCATAGTCAGAGTTGTGTTGATTTTTGAGCGATGAAATTCATAGGGGACCTAGCCGGAAAAAGCGTAGCGTGTGTTGTGAGGTCACACACTCATACACATATTTGCTAACAAACAGTCACGAATTAGAAGTTGTTCGGAATAGTCTAAAATACAAAAGCAAGTTGAAATTTCGATTTTGGAGTTATTTTTCATAGTCCGAAAGAGAAAACGAAGCTTTAGCTAACGATAGGTGTATTCGGAAGGAAAAGCATTGCACTCGTGTCCATGTGATTTCTGTTTGCACTTCATAGGGGTAGCCATCTGTCCATAGTTTCTTCGGATCAGGTGCGCAGAGAAGAACCCGTTTTTCTAAAGGGTTAATACCTTTTCCACATCTGCCTCATCTCGCTCGACGTTTGCAAGGTTGTCCGAACAAGATCGCCTCCAGCTGCTTGGGGGTTGCGCATTACCCCTCGACTCCTGGGCCGGCGACTTTCGGAAAAAGGGTTTGAAGATTCGCGACTTGGCATCTGCCTTCCTCGCAGGCTTTTCTATGAATGGGGGAAACGTCATACGAGGATGTCCTCCAGGTGTAGAATTTTTCAAACGACACCCCTCCTTTTGGGACGACCTTGTTGACAAGGCAGGTGATATGAGGTCACGTATTCATAAAACCTGCTGAATACTCACTGCAGTATACACCTGATAATTATCATCTTACCTCCATTCATAAAACCTTGTTCTACTACACATACTGGGTAGACGGAGATCAACGTGGATATTCAACCTTGCTTATTGATATTATCAAAATAATGAATTATTGATACTCGTGGAATGGGTTTTCGTTATAAAAAGCTTTTTGCACCAGATTTCACAATGTCCGAAACCGATGGGAGTCATACATTACAGATTAGGGCCAAATCCTTACATTTCCTTCAAAATTTGGGTGAAATCGTTCATTTCTACATAATCGCTCTGTATGCTCTAAAACACAGATTGGCCGATGCACATAAATGCACAAATCCAAGATCGTTCTGGGGGGAGGAGGTTCAATTCAACAATGGCTACCTTAGTTGTCTTAGAATTTCATTGTTGTGAAATAGACAGAAGGAGAAATAATTATGAGCTGATGGAAGGTTGGTACAAGTAATTTTTGTCGAAGGTTGTTTGATTTTATATAAATTCAAGAAGATTATTGTCACGGTACATGGTCGACTCACCATGACTATTAAAGTCGTAAATCTTAGATTTACCAGTTTTGTTAGGAGAGTAAGCACTTATAAAAGAATCACTTAAATTATAGATTATTATTGTTTTAACCTATATTAAATGGATTATCGAAGTGTGTTTCACAACTGGACTCAAAATGGGGACGAACAAAAACAGTAATTAAATTCAGATTAAAATAATTAAGATATCATAATTAATCACTATTACCTCCTCTGTTCACCCCTTTACAATAATCACAATAACCGGTAGAGAATTTTGACTTGAGCACCGATTGAAAAAATTGACTATTACGTTTTCACAAAAAATGCAAAACCTTCAAGGCTTGTTGTGCAACTAAATTAACTTTGGAATCGAACAAAATACAAATCACGGAAGTTGGTAAATATTGTAGTCTAAATGGCGTCGTCCAATTTTTTCGGGCACTCCCCTTTACAATTTCTCTCTTCAAGAAGTTCAAAACACACAACGCAAAAGCATAACTAGAGTAAAATTCAGTTTCTTCTCATTTCCTTCTATTTTATTCGTATGGCAAACAGTACAGATAAAGTAAGGTAAGGTTTCTGGAGAAGATGCCAACAAGCGGAGTCGCTAATTGCAGGGTTGGAGTAGAGATTGCGTAGCTGCACATATATAGATGGCAACGATCCCGTTCATTCTCGGATTTAGTCTTATGGCGTTGGGAAACATTTGTATTTAGTTCTTTTCACCCCGATGCTTGGGTTGTACAACACCGTTTGGATCGATTCTGGTAGGCTCTCTACTGACAAAGAATTGCTTCTCAGGCACGTACTAAATGGCTCTTGGAGGTTTTGGCCCGTGCCAACGGCAGCTGCGTCGAAAGTTGTCAATCACCCTTCTTCATTCAAGGCTTTTCAAAAACGGTAGGTACCCACCCCAGATATTTCCCCTGGCTTCATCCATCACGCGTAACTAATAACCGGTAATTGCAACTCAACGACTGATTAGAAAAAGTTAGTTTTTTTACGTAACCAGCAATTTCCTTGGATTTGAAATCGAACGATGATAATCTCGACTTGTTTAATCAAAGAAGAATTGGAAATACAATTAGAATGCACTATCATTCTTCTCCCTTCATCGTGAAATTCGCCGTCTTCACTGACGATGGTTGAATGAACACGTTCGTTAATGGGTAAAAGATATTAATTGTACTACTTTTCAAATCGAATGGTAATGCAGAATGCCGAAAATAACTGTTTGTGACAAATCCAACGATATCAGAACCATTTCTGTCGATTAAACTATGTAGACCTCGAATACACATTGTACCCCCCAGGATAGACGATTTTTTTGGTGGATTAGATTTGAAAGTCAATCTTTCAGCAATGATAAGCTCGAGTCTAACTGAATTTTGGTTAATATTCACAAGCTACAGAATCCTTCCTGCAGAGTAACTACAGGCTGCCTGGTTTCTTCCCGAGTCACTAAAAGAATTGACACTTTAGGCAAAGCCTGTCGATTTTTCAATGTTTGATTTTACTAATACAAGTCCCAGTACAACTAAGGAAATATTAGAGGAATGAACCGAAGTAACAGGACGTCAGCTGGACTGTATGATGATGTACTTGTAACCTTGCTTGTATGATAATGAAGAACTTGAAACCTCATTTTATTAACCTAACCCGAGAAACGTCGGGTAAACTAGCTAGTCTCAAATACAAAATAATACGTGACGAGCTATACTATTCACTGAACTTGAAGACGTTGTGTCCCATCAACAAATACGTAATTGAAGAGGAAACATTGATACGTAACTAGATAGATAGGTAGATAGATAAATCGTTTATTATCGATGATACACATGGATAAACGAAACTTCATAAATTCAAAATAAACAATACGGCAAGGTTACTTAACCGTCTGCCGGAGATCTTCATAAATTAATTGGATTACTATAATTAAATTTACTATAATTGACATTGGGCCTAATAAGGAAAAAGAGAAAAAGAAAAAATACTGTAGGGTGAAGCAGGTGTGAAAATTAAAAGAACTCGATGAAGTTGAAATTTCTCCAAAAACTTCCTGTATCGCCACCATCTGCAATATCTCGCCAAAGGGACCAGTCTTCAGGATGCAGATTGCTTCATCTCTGGTTAGGGACGGTTGAACACTACCATGCGGAACTCCGCCAAGATGGGACAACTGCAAAGAAAGTGGTAGGTATCCTCCTTTTCGTGGTGGTTACACAGAGAGCACTCTTCACGTAAATCGGATACATAAGGCCTGGCATTGAGTGGTAGGAGCTCCGTTCGAGCCCTGAAGATCCACCGTAGGTCATGCAAGGGCACTGCATGATTAACATTTGAGAGGCTGGCACACTTAATCCCTGGATCCAGCTCCCGGTACAACGTAAACGAATCAGATTCCTGAGCTCTTCGTAAGAAATGGTTTTTCTTCTGATTATTGAACCGCAGCAACAACTCTTCTGCATCAACCCTCAGCAAGGGTGGGTAGATTATAATTCATCCCATGCGCTGTTGCCAAATTCTTCCAATTCTCAGCCCAGGATATGTCCGCTGCTATAACCTCACGTGCCACAATTCTGGGTAGACGATTATCAGACATTTTAGCAACTCTTAAAATATACTGTAGGTAGAGAACTTGGAAGGCGTTGTGTCCCATCAACAAATACGTAATTGAAGAAGAAACATTGATACGTCCCTAGTTCCTTCGGTATTTTTTCGATAATTCTCTCTCCATCACTTCTTACTCCAATTAATTACTCTTGTCTTATGTACAGGTAGTTAGATCGAAATATTTAGTTAACTGATCCGACCTCATCGTCGATTAAATTAGAATAACTATTGAAAAAAAAAAAAAACATTACGTTAAAATAAGGAGCGGGATGCGGGTGAGACTCTTAAGGGCTGAATTACGAAAAAAAAGAACAGTCTATCGGAGAGGGTCCTTCGAGTGCCCACATCTTGCGAAAAGAAGAAGGGAAAAAAGCGAACAACACTTTGCACGAGTGTTCGCTGGCCGCTTCTCGAGTTTTCATCTCCGGCCATGCGGGCTTCTAAGTCTAATACGAGGAGCCATCGACCTAATATACGAACAGTTGGTGGTGGATATGATATTACCAAGGAGGTGAAGTGAAAATCCGGAACCAGGGACGAAAGTCTTACGTGTTCCTTGAAAAACGAAGAAGTTAGTAATGCATGAATGCTGTCCCTACGAACGGCTTTCAAATAATGACATTTATAACCATAATTATGAACACTTAAATATACATTTTTATAAAAACTATTCAAAATTCTTATTGAAAAGAAAAATACTAAAATCGGCTCAGAAGTAGGTATGATCAGCGCTAATGGATCGGCCGTTACCCCCTTCCCAACAATGTCAACATTTCTGAGGTTTAATGCACAAAAGAGGTTTGTTAGACAGAAACTGGGATCGAAAATAAAGCACGATTTGTCATTATTGACACCTCTATTAACCCCTTCGGAAAGAAGATTTGAAAGATCTCAAATCTGTTTCAAAACTAGACCTAGTGTTCTTAATTCAACTATATGCAAGAAAGTTTGCAGTATTATCTTTATGATGAGCGCTTGAATGGATTGACTGTTTGACTGGTATCCCCCGCATTCTCCCTTCTAAAGGTAAATTCAGAAATTCCGGGGTTTGCAGACGTAGAAGAAGAAGAATGAATCGGTCGCGAATTCTCGCTTGAGCATCGACTGAAAGGGTTGGATATTACCCCTTCCACTCCCCTTCCTGTCAGGAAAACTAGAGAAACATTGGGATTGTATAACAAAAAAATCACGGAAGTCGGTTAAGAATTTAAAGCCTGGGTAGCGTCCACATTTTTTTTGCAAAAAGAAACGTTTTTTTTTGTTACTACCAGCTCCAATTTCATCCTTGTCCAGGAATTCAAAATTACAAAATTGGGTAAAGAAATGAAATGATTTATTCGTCAGGGCCTCCTGATGGATAGTTCCCATCTTTGCGTTTCTAGTAGATTCTCTAGAAGCCTTTCATCTTCAGGGGTATCCTCTGGGTTGCTTGCTAATCGGCTCAACCGACGGAAGGGGCAACTAATCCGTTCCAGCGCCGTCTTGTTCTAACGGCTGAGACGATAAACCGTCATCAAATACCTCTAAAGCTTAAAAAACTAAGAAAAACTCAAGAGGTCGTTTTAAGAAACAGGGAGGAGGAACCATCTACAAACATTTTTCAAAAACCTGGAGGGGCTGAACGATGGAGACGCTCGCAATAGGCACGGCAGGGATATTTCATTCTCCACAAGTAAAGTTTATTGGCCAAAATGCATACGGGGCTAGTGCAAGAGAAAGAGGCAGTGTACATTAGAGAGTGAGTGGTGGGTCTGTTAACATGCTATGCGATCTATTCAGTAAACTTGTTACATTTAAACAAGAAGGTTATGAATGGATTATCTGCGCCTTCCAAGCTCTAAGTCGATCACCCAGCCACACCCAGACGATACTCCTGAAGATAAAAAGTTTTAGGGTTGCTCCCTGGAGGAGTTAGTTCAAGAAATGCGAAACGAGCATCCTTCGGCAAGCAAGCAAGAACACAAATTTAGATTGAGTCAAAAGTACACCTCACTTTTGAATTTATCAGTGAAAGTACTTGTAATTCAAGTACAAATAGGTTTTACAAGTATTCGTATTTTACTTGTATCCCCCTAGTGCATGTACTCATACCTTTACATACTTAAAAAGCAGATACTTCTAATTGTAATTGTACTTGGCAAGTACTTCTTCTTTGACACACGTATGTACTTGCCTATTGTGCACCTATTCCTCTTCATACTTATTACTGAAATTATACTAGATTTTCTAAAGTACATGAAAAAACTACTTTAAGAGCCTAATGTATCTCAAGCCCAATCAGTTAATAATTCATGACACGGCATGTGTGTGGAACTAACCTAAGATGGTATTTTTGTGATGGCTAACCACCAAGTATTTGTATTTTATATCAATGAGGGAATAGAATGGATTAGTTGCTCCTTCCAAGGGCTGAGCCAATTATCCTGCAACACCTAGAGGATACCCTTAAGGCTAAAAAGCGTCTACTTTATGCCAAGGGATAGTAGTTTTAAGAAACGGGGAAAACCATCCACATCCGTCATAATTTAGATAATGAGAAAAAAAGGCTTATAAATTGTGCCTGATAAATCCTGTATCTAGAATCCAGTTACCTATCTGTGTCAAAAAGACTGTCTAATCAGGATTAGTAAACCTGTCTGTAATAATTTACTGTGTTTTAAAAGTTGTAATAATTTTAATTCAATTTTTGAAACCCACGTATAACGTAACGAATTTTGTAAATCCTTTTTTCTTAAATTATAAAGATTTATTATTGGAAAGAATAAGCCAAAACTGTTTACAGAATGCCAATTTCTGTCTACGAGTTACACCACTCCTACTGTTCTTATTCCAAAAGAGCTGACACGGCCACAACTTCTTGAGTAGGTACCTACATCAAATAAATTACTGGTCACTAAGCCGCCCATCGATCATCCGTTGCTCTCCTCAAAAATGTTCGATCGTATCAGATAGGGAAGTGAAAATTAGGCGGAGAAACCATTTCACGGTTATTAATCGCTCACTTCAAAGGTTAAAAGAAAAAAGAGGCAAGGAACCAAAACTTGTTTTTTTAAAAAGTGCAACTTGCAGCCGAGAAACCCCACAATTTCGGGTTCGGGTAATTTCGGATTTTTCAGATATCGATAGGCGCAAAATCACTCGTGGAAAGGTGGAATCACTCGTTTCGCAAGGCACGAAGGCGCACGTCTCTGAGAAAGGCAATGATTTGCATTAATCACAAAAAGCCGTTCATGACAGATTGCCACTTATTCGCTGCCGAGTGCAAGTTTAATCTTTTGACAGGTTTCGTCAAGGCGAGAAAAGTGAATGTCGAAATGCCGAAAGAAGCTACAGTTGTGAGCACTTAAATAATGCCTGACCGTGCGTAGCTTTGAAAGCCGTATTTGTGATTAGCAAAATCGATAAAATCGTCAAGGATTTTCAAATTTGGGGTCCATCAAATTTGACTGTGGCGAAGGAAAGGAAAGGAAGACAAGGACCCAAAGAATCAGCAATAACATTCATCCATTTTATATCATCAAGCAAAGATTATGCTACTTGGTTGAAATTTCTTTTCAGTTAATTATATGGCTGTCGAGGGATTAAAAAAAGTTGATGAGATGCTCTAATGGAGAGCGATTTTACAAATATGCCAATTATTATGTGTATGATTTACATCAGGTTTGATGAGGTCCAAATATCCGCCATGAGGATTGTTCCGACGATTTGTTAAATATCTCGAAAGTTGCAGTGATTAGAATCAGTTGAAGCTTGAGAATCCAGAAGGTGCGTTTATAATACCAGTAGAGAGTACCGAGGTATATGTTTTGTGTCTGATCCTCATTGCGCGTCTATGCTAGTTCTTTACAAAAAGCTGCAAATTATGACAAGGAAGGTATGAGTTTTAGTTCTTCGTCTACTTCGAATTTTCAATCGTATATAAAAACCAGGAGTTTGTCAGGCTGGAAGTCAAAAATAACTTTAGAGGCTTCATACTTGGATACAAAATATTACAGTGTCACTGCGGTAATATATACCCAATAATGCTGGGATACCATCTGTCCCTCTGCTTCTCTGTGAATTGAAAGATTTGTTTTTACTAAGTATCGAGAGAGGAAGTTTTTAAAAAAATCAATTCTAAAGTTCTGTCGCATTTTGCGTTTTCTACCAATCTGAGAACTTCCTTACGTGCCTCTACATAGATCCTTGTAACAAACTTCGTTTCTACAATAATCATCGGATTTCGACGAAATGTTCAGAAAACGTGATGGTTAGGTTTTAGTTGGTTGCATGCGGTAATCCGTCAAGCAAAATTGTATCGGTTTCTAATCATTCGATTCGCTCCAATTACGAAGGTGGTTCGGGGATAGCTTAATAATCCTGTATCTATTTACACTCAATCTTATCATTTATCAGTAATTCAAGTGACTTACCAACTTGAAGGGTCCTTTGGAAAACATCCCGTGAATTTTTGAACAAGCTCAATATCTACAGCTGTTAAGATTAATGATGTATTGAGCAAACATGACAATGTTCTTCACACCCATGTTGTCAATACGAGGAAGGTATGTCCCAAATCAAACTAGGCGTTTTACAATTAGGTAGTTATCTATAACAATTTTTGGTTTATTATTCAATAATAAACCATTTTAATCGCTCTTGAAAAAAAAAAAAAAAATCCTAACCCTCCCTGAAAATGTCATGGTTTACGTTTCAAAGGGTGTAGAATCCGAATCTGCAATAAACATTTTCCCGTCCGTCCGCCTTACGCACGATTTCTCCCAAACGGCTGGAGCAAAATATCTGAAATTTTCAGGAAAAATCAATATTGGTCCAACAACGCCCCAATTCTTTAGCCAGCACTCTCACTTAATTTAAAGTGCCCTTCAAAGGTTGTCGAAGTTTTGTAAAAATTTGGACTTGTTTTGAAGAACTTTCCATGAGGAATCGAATGAGCCCTTTCCCAGGTTCGCAGCTCAAACCATTCTCGATATACGGCCCGATTTATGTTGCCAACGTTTTCGTTTTTTTGGTTTATTATTGTTTATGTTTTCATCGCAGTAATCTAGTGATGTAGTTATGTAGTAATGTGGATACTGGAGTGAACTCCCAAAAGGCTTTGTAGCCGATACACGGGTTGAAGCATTCTGATACGCATGAAACGTGAAATTCCTTCACTGGGGTTTATTATTCAATGGGCTTGCGTTCATGACTTGAATTTCTACTAAGCTTTGGAGTGTGCGTGTTTCACAGGCGATAGAGTGATTATTGAATTTCAGGAGGCACACAAATACGATCAACTGATCAATCCAAATAGGTATTTTGGTTGAGAACAGATTTACGTGCTCTCTGCATATCTCCTGAAATTCAATAATCGCTCTATCACTTGTGAAACACGCACACTCCAAAGCTTAGTAGAAATTCAAATCATGAACGCAAGCCAATTGAATAATAAACCCCAGTGAAAGAATTTGCACCGTTTTTTCTCGCCTAAAACAAACAGTAATTTTTAGGTAAAGCTAACCCTAAAACTACTCCTACAAACTAGGTAGGAGATAAGTCTCACTGGTGATAAGTGGTCAGACTAATCGAAAACTTGAGATCTTGTAAAATTTAAAGTTCAGTTGACACGTTCTCGGGACTGGCTTTCTAAACAATTGTCCCAAATGTTCATGTACAGTTCTGTAAGACATAAGAATAGGTCTTATTATCAGACCGTAAGAATATTCTAAATTGCGCAATCAAATTATAATTGGCTAATCATATCTTCTTTAGAGTTGGGAAGAACTACGTTCCATTACCCCCACTCAACCCGAATAACAACTAATTTGTTGTCTGGCGACGCTTAATCCGTGGACAAGCAGATTTCTTGCTGTTTTCTTGATAGGGACAGGTGCAAAAGCGAGTGATAACTTTCTGCGTACAAATCAAATTCAACTTAACCACATTCTGATCAGTATAGGCAGAAGTAAACGTACCTCTATGTGTAGAAACTGTTCGGCTAACAGAGGTCTAGGAGCCACCTTCAACGCCAATGCCCTAATGACTTCTTGGAAGTCGGATGAGGAGGCCGTGCATAATATAAATATTCAAAAGGCAAAAGCTGGTTTTCATCTGGGCACGCGACCTGCTCGGACTCGTAATAAAAAAAATCTCGAACGTCAAGATCGGTTCCCGTTTAAAAATACTTTCTAATCGGCTGCCCATCAAAACGGAGGTTTCGTACGGTGTCCGGTCCGTTGTAGGGTCGTCTGATTCAAATCCTGGGTTCAAATTGAAAATTTGTAATAACTTTATTCATGAATTACGTGGTCAACAACTTGGTAGAGTAGATCACTCTTTATGATTGCATTCCAACCTTCCACCTCCAGTACAACGTCCAACATCACACTGATCTGATAATTGACACGGAAATGAGTAATTACAACTTTTTTATTAGGTGATGTGAGCACTATAACGTATATTTGACAGAGTATACCACTGCTTCTGATAGCGCCACGACCTACCACCATCATGTGTGACAGCTAACATTCCATCACTGATCTGATATTCGGCACAGGAATGAGTATTTACAACTCACTCCATTAGCTGATAAGAGTAATTTAACGTATCGTTGGTAGAGTAGATCACTGCTTCTGATAGCACCTCAACCTTCCACCATCATGTGTGACAGCCAACATTCCTATCACTGATCTGATATTTGGCACAGGAATGAGTAATTACAACTCACTCTATAAGATGATAAGAGTAGTGAAACGTACAGTTGGTTTTAAGACATAAAATTTGTCAAAATGTTCATTTTCTGTAATTGATTTTACGGGTGCATGTGAATTACCTCAATCACAACATTGCCGAATAATTCAATAAATAAAATAAAACAATTGTTGTAAATATCTAAAAGTATAAAATTGAACTAATTTACTAAGTAATTAGGTTGAGATTCATGGGTGATCGGGGAAAAATCCCCAAAAATCAAAACTCTAAAATGGATTAAAGGAAAAAACGCTGCAAATTCTTTCACTGGGGTTTATCATTCAATTGGCTTGCGTTCATGATTTATAATTTCTACTAAGCTTTGGAGTGTGCGTGTTTCACAGGTGATAGAGCGATTATTGAATTTCAGGAGATATGCATAGAGCAGGTAAATCTGTTCTCAACCAAAATACCTATTCGGATTGTTCAGTTGATCATATTTTTGTGCCTCCTGAAATTCAATAATCGCTCTATCACCCGTGAAACACTCACAATCCAAAGCTTAGTAGAAATTCAAATCATGAACGCAAGCCAATTGAATAATAAACACCCAGTGAAAGAATTTGCAGTGTTTTTTTAATTTTGTTTATGGTTATCAGAATACTTCAAACCGTGTATCAGCTATGAACCCTTTTAGGAGTTCACTCCAGTATTCACGTTCACTACATCACTAGGTTACTGCAATCAAAACGAAAACCAAAATAACGCAAATGTTGGCATCATAAATCGGGCCGTAATGGTTATTCGATTCCTCATGGAAAGTTCTTCAAAAAAAGTTCAAATTTAGGCCGCCTTGTCTTCTTTTGAGGTTTTTAGGGATTTTACAAAACTTTGACAACCCTTAAAGGGCACTTTATTCCTGACATTCTATTGTGAAATGAGTTTGTTTTGGGACGTGGGTTTGAAAATTATAACCGAACGCCGATCAATGTAAACCGCCACTTGAAGTATTCCATGGAGTAGGCATCTGTCCCCTCTTGAGTTCGGATTAACTATCGCCCTCATAATAATCATCCCGACCGTTTAAAAAGCTTTTGTATTCGAGGTGGAATATGATTTGCATCACAATGGTGAGAGAGAGGACACCATTTTGTCAAACAATGTTTTCCTTGGATGCTTTTCAATTGAAACAACTGTCACCAATTTCAGTCCAGATATACATCGTCGAACTGAATGGATAGTGCAAGTACTCCTTCAAATTGAAATTGAAACTAATATGGATAGGATATGGACTCCTCCTTTCTGTTTCTTGAAACTCCTAACCCTGAGCATTTAGCTTCAGAGATAACCTCTGGGTGTTGTAGGCTAATCGCTCATCCGTTGGAAGGAGCAACTAGTCCATTCCATCACTTCTTTGTTATATCATTCTTACCATCCTTATGGGATGGGTATGTAAGGTCCGGGGTGACTTACTCACGCTCAATTGTCGGCACATGATGGCCCCGTCAGGGAGATGTGTTCGCTCTGCAATGTGGGGGAGCCTGAGAGCATTTTGCATTTTGTGGCGCGATGCCCGGTTCTCCGGGAGTTTCGTGTGGCCTATTTTGGATCGGCGGAGTTTCGTAGGAGTCGTTCATCGATGTGCTGAATGAGGCAAATTGGGTGGCTTTAGCCAGATACTGTGAGGCGGCATGGTCGTACAGATCTGAGCTGGTGTTCGAGTTCAACTGGAGTTAATGAAGAATTGAAAGCTACGATACTACTCCACATTGTCTTCCCAAACAATCCTCCTAATACGAAGAAAAGAAGAAAAAAAAAAGAAAAAAAAAAAAAAAAAAAGTCAGTTGTTGGCAGATCTCTGGCAGACGGGCACAGCCCATAGCCATATTCATGTACATATTATATTTATTTTGTAATTATTTGTTCTAATATACATGTTTTTAATTCATTCATTCATTCTTTCTTAACATTCTCACTTCAAGATTCGGGGTGTCTACAATTCACTAATGTCTAACGGAGCCAAACTTGAACTCCAGTTAACATTGTAAAGTCAGCCTAAGGCGAGTCAATTACAAGTTGTCTTCATGGTCGTGTGGTCTAGATATCTGTCTGCGTACAGGGTTAGATGCGGGATCAATAGCCATAAACAGTCTCAATTAAATTAATAAACGGGTTTAAATTTGGACAACCTCATTGCACCATAATCACCCCGGTTCAGCTCAGTTTCTTCAGCAATTTCTATCTTCCTTTAAAGCGCGTGCCACCCATGAAGCACATTTAAGTAAGTACCTTCTGCAAATGGTCGGTAGCAGAGAGGAGCTGACAATCCCTCATTGTGGGTAACACTAGAGACGGTGACAAGCTCAAGAGGTCTGGATGTTGTTCGCCTGTCGACAAACTCAGATTAATGAGACGTTAAAAGGTGACGACTCATCTCGTCGGTACTTTGAAGTCCCACGGTCGTTCTTCCCAAGTCGAAACCCCTTTGAAACCCGACTCCCTACGGATCAATCCCACATCGTTGAACTTACAACTGTTCACGCGTGCGAAATCACCTTTCTTTGCTATATTTTTCTCTCTTTGCTGAGAAAAGTCGTACTTTTCTGCAGGTGTGCAGAAACCGTTTTGGGGGACTATGGGGGACATGATATCTCTAAAGAGATGGTTTTTTAGGAAATCCATTAATCGATATTGATACGATGTTTTGTTGATGATCTGGTTTTGTTTACATAAGTAATATATATTTGTAATATCTTTCGTGAAGGCACATTCTTGTGCGATGGGCTAAATATGTACAGTTTTCATCTGGAGCTCAGTGTCGGGTAATTTGTGGGTTAGGATGTGTTTAGTTCAATATGAATTTCATAGTTGAGGAGCTGAGAATCAAAGTCAAATTTATGCAAAAACTTGGAAAATGAAATTTTCTTCTAGTTTTGTTAAAGTGTGCAACTTGCCTCAGAAATCGCACTTCCGGTGTTTGAAAGCTGTCTTTATCCCAAGTTTTTATTCATAGAAAGTGTGGTTTTGTTCCGAAAATGGATTTCTCCAGAAGTTGCAAGGCAGAAAAATGAGCTGTATCCATTTTCGTAAAGATATCCACTTATTTACAATCTTGAGATGAGGAAAAGAGGGAACAAACATGAAGACGAAGCTGAGACGGAGGGAAAGCAAAATATAATAACCTGGGAAAAGGTTTTAACAGCAATAAGTCATGATGAATAACTATTATTTAATTTTTAACCAACATAATGAACGAAGTTCGTGAAAACTTTGTTATCGCAAACCAAAGTACGAGTACATAGGTACGTACTACAAAATTATCGTAATAAGCACCACATCTGCGTAATTCAGCAATAGTACGTGCCTTTTGAGTGTGGTTAAAGACAAAAATCCATCCTGTTTGGCTCCAAAACTTGCCTTGCCCACTCTTTTGAAGCTAAACAAGCATCGTAGCGGATTAAAGTATCAATCACGCAGTAAGTGATCAAATCATCTCGGATCAACGGATTTTCCTATGGGATTTCCTTATGGACGCAATAGCTTACCAAAGAAAATGAACTCGAAGAGTTTTGATGAATAGTTGGAACATGGGAGGTTTTTTGTAGTTTCCCTAAAATTTGCTTTTCGGATAAAGTTCCCTTTGATGCTCCTCAGTTCGAAAATCGGCGAATCACTCACGCATGCACAAAAAATCCACCAAATAGCATTTCCTCAGGTTCAAGAGGTCCGATCTTGCTCATATTTGGAGAACTTTTTAATCATCTTATATAAATTTCAACAAAATCATATCAGCTCTAGAAGGAATGGCGGAGACCTGAAATGTAGACTCATCCACTTAAAAGCCTTTAGGTCTTTAGAAACATGTCCTGTGATATCGTTGCTCCGTGAATCCTTATTGCAAGCTTCTTGTTAAGTACGTATTTCAACCTTATTTAAAACATTTCAAATATACATACATACACACATACACAACATACACATCCAACGCATAGGAGCGTAATTCAGTACCTTTTGAGTGTGAATAAAGACAAAATCCATCCTGTTTGGCTCCAAAACTTGAGTTTTTTCCACAAAAAATCCACCAAATACCATTTCGTCAGGTTCAAGAGTTCCGATCTTGCTCATATTTGGAGAAATGTTTAATCATCTCATATAAATGTCACCAAAATCATATCTTTAAAGCTCTAGAAGGAATGCCGGAGACCTGACATGCAGACTTTTTTATAAACAGGCGAAGAAGAAAAAACACGAATTTTCGGTTCCATTTCAGTTTGAAACTGGTATTAAATAATCGTCAAGTGGGCGCGTGGTCAGATAAACTTTGAAAATGCAGTTCCAGAAGGGTCTCAAAGATTAAATCAGACTTCGAAGATCGTTGAATGGTTTTTTTCAGTTGAGAACTGGAAGGATGACGAGACCGATTTGAAAAAAAAAAGTGCATCTGTGCTCCCAATTAATGTTTCCAATAAAACCGATCCTGAGTTGCACTTTTGCCATACTTCTTCGATTTTGCGGCGGTGCCGTTCTTTATTTTTTTCTTTTGAACGGGTTTCGGATATGAGGACGTCATACGACTTTCGAGTAGTACTTCATTTTTGAAAAAAAAAAAATTATGGGGTCGGATACAGGTTGACTTCAATTCGACTCGTTTTTTTCCGGGTTGTGATATACAGGGTGTACAGCGCATGATCCGAAAATCTTCGTACACGTGTTCTACAACTAGTTTCCAACAAAAGGTGCCTCTTAGAGATTTTTTTTAGAGGCTTCGTTTTGGAGTTATTTCACATTTAAGATTTTTTTCGTGTTTTTGAACTACGTCACTAAAACGGCCGTAACTCCGGCGTTTCCTAAGTATTTGAAAATCTAAGTATGCCGTCTGAAAGAACATAAAATTATCTATCGTCTCAGTCTTTAATAATAATTTTTTAAAAGGAACTAAAGGGTAAAAATGAGCCTAAAAAGTAAATTTTGTCAAATTTTGAAAAAAATTATTTTTTCAATGGCTCATTAGTCCCCCTTAATTTTAATGATGCGTTTGACCCTGTAAGCTTAAAAAATGCGCAAAAGTCTCAGCTTTCTCAAAAGTTCTCAGCAATGTTGTATTTAATTTTTAGGTTTTAGAGGAAACTTTTTTGAGGGAATGGAGATTTAATGCAAAAAAACGTGTATTTTCAAGCACATTTGAGGGTTTTTTTTTTTTTTTTTTTTTTTTTTTTTTTTTTTTTTTTTTTTAAAAAAAAAAAAAAGAGAATAAAACCTACATAACTAAAACTTTTTTCTTTTTCTGGTTGTAAAATGACATTCTAAATTGTATCATGTCAACGGCATTACCTAAGAGATTTTAAGTTTGATTGAGGGCATCCGCGGAATGAATTGATGTAAATCAACTGTTAAATGTCTCCCGTTCTTGCTGATATCGTGAGGTTTGATCCCGTAGTTTGTTATGATTTCCTCTTACTTAGGGTCACTTGTAAAACGTGATGAAATAAAATAAAACTTGGGCGATCGCCAGCCAAATGGTCTACCTCAGACCTTCCGTTGATTTTTAAAGCTTCAGCCCGACTGTCTACCTGGACGATTTTTCAGATGGCGAGCGTACGGATGATGGTACAGGGGTCTCATTTGATTCACGGAGCTAAGATACATCAGAGTCAAACTAAAATTTTTGACTAAAACATCAAAATACATCAACATTTTTTGAGATTTCGACTTTTCGATAGTTGAATCAATAATTATAATCTCTTAGGATTTGTCGATCAGAATGCCGAAATTACTGGTACATTCCTAATAATATCGAATTCCTGCGATAAATTTCGTAAACTTCGGTTTAGTAGTTTCGGAGAGAAGCACGCACGGAAGGATTCTTTCTAAATTCACCTTTTGTAATCTATTTATCTTGTTACGTAAGCCGTAACACATTTTTCTGGGGTTTTAAGAAATTTTCCTCCTTTGTCGATCACAAAGGTTCACATTTCTCACGTAACAAACCAAAAAATCCGTACTTAAGCCGGGCTTTATGAACTTGCAAGTTTTGCCCATCCTGTATTTAGCAATACATGTACGTATACGTCTGAGTCATACACATCGTTTAACTAGTGTGACCACAATTTTGAAGACGATCTGAGTGATACAAACACAAAAAATACACTGAATACATCGAAAAAATTATTAAAATAAACATTTAATAAGTCTCCGAATTTCAAGAATGGGGGTGAAACAATGCAGAAAGTATTCGTAAGAAAACGAAGGCTAAAACCACCGGTGAATTCCTCGTTGACAGATTTCTACGACTTGGATCAGTTACTTCCTTTGTCTCTCTGGGCACAGCGTTTTCCATGCCCACTTCGATATTGTTTCGGAACAAAAAATTCTGACTGAATAGTTCCTTCCTCTCGAGAATCCAAAACCAGGCTCGGACAAGAGTGGTCACTTGATAGAAGTCTTGGCGGAAATCCGCCATCTTGTTTCTAAAAGAAATTCAAGTTATGGTCTTCAAAATCGAAAGAAATATATCACTTCCAAGTAATTATCGAACCTTTCCAAATCAAATGAAAAGATTTTCATATCCGAAAAGGTATCCCTATGTATTTTTCGATGCTGAATTCGAATCCAAGGTCAAAAAAATCCCCTGACCCCCAAAATTTTGAGCTATGGCCAAAAAACTACCCTTAAATTGATGTCAGAACCTTCTTTTTGAGTCATGACAGTGGGATGAACTATGCCATCTTTTTAAGTGAATTTCTACATTTTTTTAAACTTCAGACAAGGAGAGTACTTACGGAAACTAACTCCTCCCCAATCAACCCCCGCCATCCTCTCCTAGGGGTTGAAATTTGAGTTCTCACGCCAAGTCGAGTGGGGTATGGATTTCTATGTTTTTGGGGTCCCTGAGATCGAATTTGGACGTCCAAGAGCCTGAGGGGTTGAAATTTGAATACGTCGAATAAGGTAAGGTTCAGCTAACACACACAAAGTTGCGCAACCCAAAATTGTCAAATGGTGGTGGATGGTGTATTCTAGAGTGTGACACATCTTAGAACAACAAAATGCTACATTCATAAATGAATGCCACTGCGAGCTGTTGAAATTAAACTACTTCCATTGGATGGAGGACGGAACCTATCAGATCACTTTTCCTTCTAATCTGAACTAACTTACGATAAACTAGGTTTTCCCTGCCAAAATCCCGTCCAGAATAAAAGTGCAACGGTAAACAATTCAATCCCACTAACCTGTCTTTTGCATCTGTTATCAGTCCGATTGCAGTGCCATTACAGACCAGAGGGGCTCCTCCTGTCCACAAAAGACTCTTTATGTCCATTAAATCTTGTCCAAGTTTGATTTCAGGGTCTTGAGGAAAAAAGACGCACAGCTCGGAAAAATTCATCAGGTTACTTAGCCTCTCCTTGCATGATTTTACAATCAATTCCCTTTGTGCCAACTGCCATTCTCTATCTGCTTTTTCATTATGTGCAGGGAATTGTCCTGGGTATCTGAATTTATTAGGTTCGTATACGAAAGGCTCCAATTCGCAGAGTCTCGGAATGCACTCTCCTTTCCACCTGAGGCTGTGTATTTTCATTTTTTTGGCAAAAGTGGGTGCCTTGTGCGCGTGATAATAGAAGAGAGGGAGTTCACAACCTGGAGTTCTATGTATATTTACAAGAAATATGAAGTATACTGCGGTATACAGTGTGTTTGGTATGGGCAAGGTGGGGTACGAAAATTGTCGCAATGCTTCAAATGGCTTGTCCAAAGATATTATGGCTAAATTGAAATAGACGGTCCCGTCCGTAACTTGGCATTTTATGTGGGGGAAAATGCTGGTAATATGTCGAATTTGGTAGCAGGTATTAGGTTCATTATCTGACCATGCCGGATCGTGATTATCTCTCATCTTCTGAGCGTAGACCTGAAAAGAAGGAATAACTGAAACTGATCAATCTTGAAACGTCGGGAACACATCTACGAATACAGTAATTCTTAGGTATCAACTTAATGAATAAAAATCACATTTCTTAAAGGTTCATTTAATGGGTATTTCATACTGATTCAAGAAAGTAAACATTTTCATCATGTATGTTCATCAACAGTTATAGTAATTTGTTTCGGTCAATCTTAAGGGCTGAAATCAAAGGACTAAAGTAATCAAAAACCATAATATCAAAAATTGTTGAAAAAACACTAATATATTTATTTTTTGAATTTTTTTTGAATCTTTATATTTTTTGCAAGGATCTCAAATATTATATCTGGGCACACCGCGCCACTGCGCAACACTAACTTTCTTATTTTAAATGGGAACCCGAACGTTTTATTGCACATTCTGATTCTTCCCAAAATTTTATGAAAATTTGATCCCTCTACCAATTTTTTTTCCATTGCGAGCAACCGGTTTTGCGAGCACGCAAATATGCTGCAACTTCAAAATTGTCAAATAGTGGATGATGGTGAACTCTAAAGGGTGGCACATGAATTTTACTTGTTTTTTATCGGTGATTTACGTGGTGCTATCCGTTTTTTGATTCGACTCAATTTTCAGCTAGTAATGACCAAAATTGGTTTATTTTGCTTGAAAAAATCATATTTCGCACATGAGAGTTATAGAATTGTAAGGGATTTTTTGTTTTTGATAATTCTCCATTTCTTTCCTCTCCTCGTTCTCAACCGAGCGGGAATCGGCTATGATTGAGTTCAAAAGATATGAAAACCAACACTTCCTTAAAAACAATTAACAATTCTAAAACCCGGTTGGGGGGGGGGGGGGGAGGGGGGAATAAAAGGGGAAAAAATACTTCAAAGTAGCAGAGGAAAAAAAGGAAATTAAAAATGATTTACAAAAAACGGATCAAGAAGCGGATAGCATCACGTGAATCAGAGTTAAAAAACAATGAAAATTCATGTGCCACACTTTAGAGTTCACCATCATTCACTATTTGACAATTTTGGGCGCAACTTCGCGTGCTATCTGAACCGGTTCCGCGGAATAAAAAAAATTGGTTGAGGGATCAAATTTTCATTAAATTTTAGGTAGAATCCGAATCTGCAATAAAAAGTTAGGGTTCCTATTTAAAATAAGAAAGTTATTGTTGCACAACGTTGCGCAGTTGCGCGGGGTATGCAAATATATTTGAAATCCTTGCAAAAAAATATGAAAATTCAAACAAAATGTTTTGTTTACACCCATTCGGATGATTTTGGGGACAACTCGTGGGACACCCTGAATTGAATGATAGATTTTAATTACCTCCAATTGATCGAACGGTAGCACGACAGTTTTATGGGTTATTGGACTCAGTATTACAAATGGAGCGCAGTTGGAAAGAACAGCCCTGTGGGAAATGACAGATCCGTGTGCCGAGGTGTTTTGCGCCGCCTGGTTCCATATTCTGACGACGTATGAGTAGAGAGTCTGCGTGGTAACTTGACAGGCCGTATCGCCCGATCCGTAATCGTCATCTTCGTAATGTTCATCGCCGCAACGAGTTGGAGGAGCTTGAGCAAAGCATCCTACTAAGACCCCACTTGCCACTACCAACCCTACACTCCAGAAACTCATGAAGGACTATCTGCAAAAAACTCACATCATCAATTTTTTTTGGTTTGCATTTCAACACTATGAAATAAAATACTGCCAATGGCAGACTTTCATAACGAGGCTTAGTTTTTGACTAGCTTCGAACACTCCAGTTTAGGAGCTGGGGCGACACCTCAAAGATGCCTGAAATTGCACATTTTTAGGTATCTCGAATAATTCTTCAACCACCCATTCAACAGAAAGTTTCATGTGTACTACAGTTGTGGAACTTGAACAAACCAAACGATTTGTATAACACGTTAATTGTAAAGTCAAATAAATGTCATATAAAGCCGATAATTTGCGGTTATTTGTCAAGACTTACTTGAGTACCTAGTTGACCTTTTAAGTAGGTACTTCGTTGTTTTTTTTTCTGTAGACAACTGCTGATAGCTCTTTTCTGCTGATAGAAAATTGAATTCCAGAAACAACGGAATATTCTGGAAAATATTGTATCACTTTCGAAACTAGTTGTCATGTATTCCTGATTAGGGAACCAACGAAGTTACATTTTATTCAGTGGTTTAAATATTTTCACCTGAAGCAACTCATTTTAATAAAAGTATGAAGTGGGTACCTGAGGAATGAAGTACTTAAAACACAGGCCCTACATAAAATATGTTAGATGCAAAGTTGGTGTGAAACGTAAAACCTACGAGCTTCAAATTTGAGGAATTTGAATGGAAACGAAAGTTGCCCACGTTGTGTAGTTTCAACGTTGTGTAACACTTCAACTTGTGGAAGAACAGATTTAAGTCAAAATTATATCAGCGCCATTGCATAATTGTTTCTACCACCCAAGTATCCTCCAAATTTGAACGAAATCGGACCGATGAGAGATACTAAAAATTCGATGATTTAATTATTCATTTATTTAGTAATACGAGCAAGCCCAATACACCATTAAGAATAAAGTATAAGAATACAAAGTACAAAATAATAAAATCAACTGTAGCATAGGTGATAGAAATGAAATTGAAACTATTAACAGGCTCGGGGAGAAAATTTTGTGAGATGGTGCAACTTTTACAAGCTATTACGAAGACAAGAACGAATAGAATTAAAAGAATCGGATATAAGTCTGTATGTGGAGATTGATTGATCAAGAGGTTAGCTTCTCTGGGGGCGGTTGTGCAAATCATTTCGGAAATTCATATCTGTTCATGAGCACAAGTTGAGTCCATCAGCCAACAGTTGTGGAATTTGGGGGATGCGTTAAGTAAGTAAGTACGTCCTTTTGCGTGTGCTTAGGAGTATTAGATAGTGCGGTGTAATATTCTTGTCTTGTCCTGCCTTTTCTGGACCTGCTAGAGTTACATGAATCTTTGTAACCCCCAGTTAGGGTTCACATTCAATTATGTTGGATCCTTTTTCAGCAAGGCGATCGGCTTCCTTATATCCCGCTATTCCCCCATTACCTGTCGAGACATTGGACCAGGTTATTAAAGCCATTAAAGCTTAAGCAAAAGTTATAACTACAGATCAAAATACAACAACTAATATAACAATTTCGAGTTGAAACTACGAGAACATCCGCATGTCAAGGAAAAACCTTTTTACATGTGCCGATTCCAGTTGCGGCTAGTAGTTCACCCTTATTCAGTTGATGTTGACATCATCGATCATAACTATTGCAACTACTAAGTCGTTCAGGGTTTTAAGAAAAAACTGTGATTCTTGTTCACAGCTTTCAAATCCAGCTTACGATCTCCCACCAGTGTCCATAAATCACGGAATTGATGTAAAAGTGCAACAATGGCGCAGCTCGAATAAAAAGCCTCAAATCCGAAGATCAAACAGGTCTGGGGGTGGGCTTCGAGGTGCAGAATCGATTCCATCCCCCCCTATCCACCTTAAACCGGAAAAGATCAATAGTAATGTACCGATTGTTGGGGTGGATGACTCGAACAGAAGGCGTAGGAAATGGGGACTCGTCGTTAAAAACCACATCCGGGAATAATCCTCGCATTTGGATTCACGGGGTGTCGGATTCTCTACCCTTGCGCACAAAAGATTTTCGAGTTGGTCCGTGCGCACGACTCTAGGAAGCAGCACGTTCGGAGGGGTGTCATAATTCACTGGGGTTCTCTCAATGAAATCAGACAGTCAATGAGGTTCTCCTCATTTGAAAATAAATTTACGATTTAAATACTAATTTAACCGTTCAGTTTTCCAGGTAAATCAAATACCTGTTTTTGTTCTCTCTGACCATCAAATGTCTTTTGTGGGGCGTGTTGAACTGCTCGAGCAATGTGTTTTGTAAGAAGAAATACCTGCCATGGAGGAACAATTAATCTCTTTGGGACGAACTATATTAGAATAAGCTGCAGTGGATTGGTCTCTACTAATGGGTTGATTTGGTACTAAAAATATGAAGTTGAGGAAGATGGAGGAAGAAGGGGTTTATGAAAAGAAATGGCTCCACCTCAAGATGTGTGACCACCAGTTAAGAGTGAACCTCGAAAACACGGGTAGGAATACCAATAAGCTCTCCTTCCAGAGAGAGAGAGAGAGAGAGAGAGAGAGAGAGAGAGAGAGAGAGAGAGAGAAAAAACATTTATTGATCATTATTTGGGGTGGAATGTTGGAATAGTTGAGGTTGTGAAAAGTATAAATTTATATGCCAAAAGCTCGAATTGGTATGCCGAAAGTTTAAATTGAGTCGCCAAAAGTTTAAATTGAGATGACAAAAATATTAAAATGTATTTATGCCAAAGGTTCAAATTACTTAGCCAAAATTTTCAATTTGATTTTGCCAAACTAATCTGATTTTATTTTTTTCCTAAATCTGTGTGTGTGTGTGTGATTTCATTCTTCTGGTAGCCAAATCTCCTTCCGATCCAAGTTCGATTAAATCAATAATTGATTTAATTATTAAATTCCACAATTTTAACGTTGTCGGCCTGCAGCGGTTTTTTTTTAGCATAGAAATCTCTAGCTGCAAGTTATTTCACTTCACTATTTAACTTTTCGATGTTCCCATGAAACAATTTTTAAGTCATATTTGGAGCTTGAATCCTAAGTTTTGTTTCATTAAATCTTCATTTTATGCTTCAAGTCAGAGCTGAAAGCTTTTTGATGAAAAATTCGAAAAGTATTTAACCTTGAGTCAAATGAGCCTTAGGAGACTTCAAACCATTTTGAATGTCAAAAGCCAAATAGTAGGTGATTTTGAAGGTCAGGAGAGGTTTTAAAAGAATTAGCCCCATCTTAAATTGTTTGTAAGTTTCTTATTTTAAAATATAGAGGTTTGTTATTGGCATCGAACCTCTTTGTAGTTTGGTGCCCTACAGCTATGATTTGATTGAACATGTCAACAGGACGCGCGGTCCACCTAAATTATAGGAGAAAAACTTGAATATGTGCAATTTAAGCCATCTTCGATGATCATGAAACTTGGAAAGGACTGTTTATGCATCCTATCCCAATGGTTGATTTTTAAAGCCTAGGCTCCTTGAGTATATATACTTACAAAAAAAATATATATATTTTAGAATAACAAACTAAAAACTGCCCTTTACATTACCATCTACACAAAGGAAGGTTGGTCAACTCTTGATGTAGGTTGACATGGAACATGTCAAGACCGTATCAGGGTCTAGCGCCTTTCGCGCTGATAACGTCGGCTCCCTCAACACAACAAACATTTTACCTCGAGATCCCAGCGAGGCTAATTGTGTTAATAGACCATCTCAACCGCACTATCTATTGCTGTACGTGTCCATTAGAAATCCCTTTCCGATTCTGTCTGGTTAATAAAATTCTAAATGAAAGGAGACAGTAGTTATCGATTTCTAGTTGTTTTTTCTTTGAATCCTTCTAAACGTTCACTTTTTATGGAGAAAGATAAAGGTGCCCTTTTTAATTAGTCGAACAGGGCTGAAAAAACACATATTCCTCGATTTTCCAATCCCCACTTCCAGGGTATTGGCACTGGTCGTTCCCAAGGATATTTGTTCATCCTGTTTTAGGAGGTCAATCTGAAACTCCTCAAACCTACTAGAATTTTCAACCGATTTTCTTTCCTTTTTTTGTCCGATTAAGAATTTGGTCTAGTTATTTTAATTCCTCATTATTATTGATAAATTTAATCATATAAAAGCTGGACTTCTCTGTTACACATGCAATACTTACCAATATTTTTGTCGTATGAGGTTATTATTAAGTTAACATCAATCACTAAACTACTTCTATAGCCCATCCCTAGCTGTATATCCTTGCTGATACTGCTGGAGGCTGTAGTATAGTAGTGCTGGAAGTAGTATTGGCACTTTTCGCCTCTAAGTCAACCTATTTATTTATTTCTATTTGAAACTGGTCCAGTAAACATATCTCATCAAATCAGCCAAGTCCAATGAAGAAAACGGAACCTAATGAAGAATGTTATCTACAACCGCAAACATGACAATTAACAGGTAATCAGCTCCCGAGCTAATTGGCTCCCTAACTTTCAAATTTGTAATGTTGGTTCTCTGTGATAAGTTCTATATTTTACACAACATTAGACAGTAAATAATAGGACGTTGATAATCAGGAGATAGACAGAGAAAGAGAAAGAGAAAGAGAGAGAGAGAGAGAGAGAGAGAGAGAGAGAGAGAGAGAGAGAGAGAGAGAGAGAGAGAGAGAGAGAGAGAGAGAGAGAGAGAGAACCACAGAAAATAGAATACACTCTTATTCTGTTTAGTTACTTGTGTTTACTCCATGTTCTGTAGATGAAACCAACTCAACCATCTCTAACTATTTCTACACTTCTCAAATCATGTTTTTAATACATAAGCCTATTAAAGAGGATTTGACACGATTACTAACTATAAAAAAAATGATGGACGTGTACGAGATAAGTAGTGACATTTTGCTATCTATGAGTTGTTTTGCAAAACGATGCTCACCGTCCATAGTCTAAGGCTTGTTCCTTGATGTAGTGTTTAATTAAGACTATGATCTGGCAATTATTAGTATTTGTATTACAATTGAATTTGAACTTTGAATCGAAGCTGAACCATAGTTAATGGAACCTATACTTCAACTTAGTTTATCTTTACTATCTATGACTGTTCTTTTGCGCTTTCTTGTTGTAAGTCCACAAAGAGCCATCATGTAGATAGGAGAGTTGCACAAACATTAGATTTGCTCATTATTTGGGTGAGCTGGGGAACGGTGCGGAGTTTGCTTCATGAGGTACTAGTCTGCTTTGTTTTTCTGCGTCAAAGGTACGTCTATTTTACGTTCTATTTTCTAAGGAGCCACAGATGAAGAATTTGATCGTAGGTGAACGAGTCTATTAGGTCTAAATATGCAAGTGTCCGGTAAGGTGACTTCCCCTTAGGGGTTAATTCCGAGAAGTAACGGTTTCGCGCACGTGGCAGGGGGCAGCACAATTGTCATATCAAGGAAGCACGTTATAATGCAAGATTTGTGAGCCGCCTTCGATTCAAGGGTGGGCGGTCGGACAATGGGCAGAAAAAGACCTCCCTTACTAATTACAAGTGTGCTAGGGGCAACTTCTCCCCCTCCATCGGTGTTCCAAATGGAAAAAGGGGGTAAGTTTATAGAATCGCTTCACTCGTCTGTTGGAAGGCGATTTCTGGGGGCTCCGAGAGAGACAGAGAGGGGTTCGAGTTCAGACGGAGAAGGAGCGATTAGGGAAAAAACGCGGCAGCTGCAAGCGAAGCGTGCCTCTAGGGGTGGGCATTCACGCTACATCATCCACCGTTCAAATCTCCAACGGACTTCGGTTTGTATGGGAGGTTTCCCTCTCTCTCCGCCCCTCACAGATCCCAACGGCACGAGATGCCGCGACTTGATGGTGTATATTTACAGTAGTCAACATCTGTCATTTTCACCGAATCATTCAATGGGTTACAACGACGGAGCTCGTGTCGTCAGTGGATAGTGAGTGTCAGGTTTCGAAAGAATAAAAAGTAGATTACATGTCTGTATTGTATTCCATCCCATTAACGAATTAGCAACAACGTACAGCATCCATGCACAACTGTAGGCAGGTCATTACAATTGTTCTTTGCAAACAAACTGCAAATTGTAGCTTTGAATTCAAGGGATAGGTTTGACTGCAGATCAGAGCTCATGCTGTCAATCGTTTGTGAATATCAGGTTTCAAAAGAAAGAAAAGTAAATTACATCGCCATTTTGTATTCCAGCATATCAACGAATCACCAAGAAGCATCTAAACGAATTTGGGCAGGTCATTACAAACTGTAAATTGTAGTTTCGAATTCAAGGGGTATGTCTTATTGCAGAATCATGATGTCTTTATTACTTGAAAGCGTCAACATTTAAAAAGTAGGAGGATTACATGTCTGTGTTGTATTCTAGCTGACGCGTATCCAAATGTTCTACTAATTATCAAGAAACTGCAGCATCAGAGATAGGTCTGATTGCAAATCAAATCACCAGGTTTTTACATATATTAGTTTTTGGACATCATGTGTCTTGAGTGGTGTCTGCATTGAATTTGGTTCAATAGCCGCTACTTTTCATTCAGTCATAAAAATTTAGGGCTGGCTGTACAATACCAAAAACAAAAAAGTATTCCTTTTCTTCGTATCTCTCCACAATTTATCTTCCCCGTGAGTTATGTGACGACCCGGCCGGACTCACCCTTCTGGCCAATTGCAGCCGCTAAGGGTTAACTACAGGCTCCTGCCCATAATGAGGGCTTCCTTCCAGTTATAAAACCTACCCCGTTCCGAAGGTAATGTTAGGGGCTCGGAAAGCTACCCCCAAGGATCACGTCACCGAACTATTAACCCTCCAGGTGGGGATGGACGAGATGTAGATCATTATAGTGCCGCCTGGGAAATAACTTGGCCTCCACGCGCGAGAAGAACGAAAAATTCATATAAGGAATACTTCATAAGAGTCAGCCTCTACCTGAATACAAATGAAGAGATAACGCAATGATAATTCTTTTATTATAGCGTTGAACGTTTGAAAATGAGATGGTGAGCGTTTATCCACCAGAAATATCTTGCTTTTTGAGTTATATTTCCGATATTGTGTGATTATTCACTTCCAAAAGCCTTCTGTAATGGATGGTGCTTCACATATTTGAAAACTGAGAACGAATAAAAGCAGCAAATATGAACCATCGCTATATTAAAAACGAATTGACGTTACTGTATTCGCTTTGACCCGTCAAAGTAAGGTTTATAATTTCTGAACACCTTGGCTGTGAAATTGCGTGCCCTCAGAATTTATGATCTCGACACAGACGATTTTTTTTGGTTTGAAGCATTCAGAACTACTTTTTCTGTATTTGCTCGTTGATTTTGTCTACGACTGCCAAGTAACACCGCAGCCATCTATGTTCTTTCTTGGTTTGTACTCAGACACTCAAAGCAGACCGTAGTAACAATTTCTAATGAAGAATTTCTAAACTTTTATTTATAGGCAATCACCTTGTTACAAGCCAAAGTTACTATGTCAAAGAAACCAGCTTTTGGGAAAATCGATTTTAATGTTTACAAACTCCTGGAAAACATGCTGGTTTCTGTGAGGTTACAAAAAATTATGTAATTTGCCGTTTCCTATGTTTTTACTGGATTGAAGAATTTTCGTTAATATCACAAAATTATCAAGTATGAAAAAATATGATTTTACTAAAAATCCATTGATAAAAACCGTTCTTTCCCTGTTTTTGATTTCTTCTTCTTCATTAATGATAATTTCCTCGCAGTCGGAATAAATCTCATCAGGCTCAGTTGACTGGGTTGGTACAGTGGCCGTGTTGGTTGATAACAGTTCTTCATAAAACTTCTCGGACTCAGGTCCCTTCAAAAATTGTTTTAAATGGGTAAGATCCTTTAGTGTAGCTGGATTGATGGGCAATTGTATAATTTCTAGTGTATCATCTTGTAATTGTATAATCTTGTGTATAATTTCTCAGAAAGTGAATCGAAGAGCTTCTCCCACGCCACCTGTTTTCGAAATCATATAAGCGATGGATGTAGGTGTCGTCCATAATTGGGTATGGTAGGTACAAAATTGTATATTTTCAAATTGTGCCATTATGGTACTGCTATGAATTTATAGTTTATCGGTTGTTCAAAGTGTTTCAAATGCATGAAAGCAGTTGCAGATTCAACGTTTTACAGATAATCTCATTCCCAGTTCAACCCTATTCCAATAATTTATGATATTGGAATACCAGCAAGCATCTTGATATCATTATCCGAGTTGGTATTCACAAACAAATCATAAAATTCTGGTAACCGTTTTGACTGTACCGAACTTCATTGATGTTCATAACAGTTTTCATAAACGTACACACTTATATTTACTTATAAAAATATGTTTAAAACGCTGCAAATTCTTCCACTGGGGTTTATTATTCAATTGGTTTGCGTTCATGATTTGAACTTCTATTAAGCTTTGGAGTTGTTGTTTCACAGGTAAGAGCGATTATTGAATTTCAGGAGATATGCATAGAGCAGTAAATCTGTTCTCAACCAAAATACCTATTTGGATTGTTCAGTTGATCATGTTCGTGTGCCTCCTGAAATTCAATAATCACTCTGTCATCGAAACACGTCCAAAGTTAGTATTGAACACAAACAAATCAGCGTTTTTTATGGTTATCAGAATGCTTCAACCCGTGTATCATCAAAGCCTTTTAAGAGTTGTATCCACATTACTACATCACTACATCACTACGTCACTAGGTTAATAGCAACACAAAAACAATAATAAACCAAAATTGATGTTGGCACCATAAATCGGGCCATAGATCGGGAATGGTTTGACCTATGGACCTGGGGGGGGGTCTATTCATTCCTCGTGGAGTGTTCTTCAAAAAGAGTACAAATTTAGGCCGTACTTTTTTGAGGTTTTTAGGGATTTTAAAAACTTTGACAAAAACTTAAATGGCGCTTTAAATTAAGTGAGAGAGCTGCTCAACGATTGGGGCGTCGCCGGACCAACATGGATTTTTCCTGAAAATTTCAGCTTTTTTGCTTCAGCCGTTCGGGAGAAATCGTGCGTACGGCAACCTTTATTGCAGATTCGGATTCTACACCCTTTGAAACGTAAACCATGAAATTTTCAGGGGGGGGGGGGGGGTTAGAATTTTTTTTTTCAATAGCGATTACAATGGTTTATTATTGAATAATAAACCAAAAATCGATAAAAAGGGATAAGTTGAGGATAAAATATCAATGTTGTTCTCATGAGGGCTTCAAACATTGATTCCTTGGTGCACAATGGGAATACAATGGTTGTAGTAACATTGTTGAATCAGATGAAATTTTAACAGTTAAGAGTTCTTATCCATCTTTCCTAGCCTTAACTGTTTAGCAATACGGACATAATACAGTAATATTACTGTCAACAACGTTGTCTAAAGGTTCTTCAAAGGGTTATTGTGATCCCTCTGAAAAACGCTGTAGGTATTTCGTTCTCCGGAAGAACTCTCCCTTTTAATGACTCCTTACTCAACTGGGGGTAGAAACTGATCAGCCATGTGTAGTTGTAGACATAATTAATAGTTTTTAAAACGATACCATCAACCCGCCCTATTACTCAAATCACGCCCAGGTGTTCTCGGGGGGTTATGCGTCTATCATGGAAAAGTCATCGAAGGCCAGGGAAGAACAACCCTTGGCTGCGGTACAACTAACAATCATCATCCCTGTTGAAATTACAGACAAGAAGCGCCAGCCATATTCAGTCTTTTATCCGAATGGTAATACGTTCCTATCCTAGAAGGACAAGACTATAACTAAGATAATGGAGTGAACTTGTTGCTCATTAAAGGACTGATTCTACCAGTCTGCAACATCCAGGAAAACCGCTGAAACTGCAAACTTTACGTTTATGCTAAGGTTTAGCAGTTTCTAGAAATGGGAAGGGGGTGGGGGTTTCATCCATATGGCTTAATGGTTGGCATCATTCTTTGTTTTTTGGGAAGAAGATTTTGTTTCAAAATGCTCACAAAAACATATTGCAACCTGAAATGAACCGTTGCGTATTCAATTACTTTGAGCAAATGATTTGAGTTTTTTACTAAGCTAAATGCGGCTCCTTTTTGAAACGAGAAGAAACCGTGGAAACCTACTTCTCTTATAATAACAGCGGCCGAGGGGGAGGGTTCTGTAGCTAAACGGAGTTAACATCCCGTGAAATTCGTCGCGTATCCTAGCGTGGCGCGCTCCCTTGTAAAGACTCTGTTTTCAATAGGAAACACCGCAGTCCCACAACATATGTTGGCAATTAATCAGAAAATAGGAAGATGAAGGGGGAGGGGGGTTCCGGCACCCGTGGCAATTTCACGGAACCGTGCGGCACGACTTAGAGAGTGGAATTGTTTGATAATTTGCCGATAATGTTTTCTGGAGTTTTGGGACGGTTGACCGCACCAAGTAAATTGAGGAAAACTTAAGCAAGTGGGTGGGCAGGGTCGGTATAGTTTCTTCAGTTGAGTAAACAGACGTCAACATGACTCGGCAAAATATTATTTTAACGTCAACTCGAATGTGAATTTGTTTGGGTCCTAATATGGGCCATTTTTGAAAAATACCAAAAATTACGTGTCTATTATGTTTGCTCGTAGTTGGATTTGAACGTTATTTCTTAAATTGTAGATATTTTTCCACTCTAATGAACTATAATTTAACATATAAATTGAACAGAGTAAACCCACAGTTTGTTGATGAAAAGTTGAAAAACCTACATAATAAGTAACCCTAATTAGTTGGCCTTCCAGAATCGCCTATTACAGGTGGGCTACGTAAAACTGACGTAGTATACTAAAAAGTTTGTATTACGGCCATTTTTTGAGTTTTGAAGAGGAAGAAAAGCATATAAACCGCAATACCAATTAATACAATAATTTTCAAGAAAAATGTTGAACCATATTAAAAAAAATTATTAATCACTATTCCATCACAGTCCTTGAACCTATAATTAACGACTATTTAAGCAACCTTTCAGTGAACATTTTTGAACTCGCACTTACTTAAAAAGAGTGAACGTTTCGAAATAAGTGAACAAGTGAAGGATTCGTGGGCAATAGTTATATAAAACCAATTTTTTTAGTGGTACAAAATTGACTTAGCACAATCACAGTATGTAGTTTCAAGCCGAAAATCATCAAAACAAGCCTTCCTGGGAGAGCTTTAACTGTTGACCTAGCATTTAGCAACATTTGCCCATCTTCAAGAGGAATTCAACGTCACATTTTGTAGTTTATAAAGCATTTTTGTTTTGTTTTTGAATTATAGCATAATTCAGTGTAGAGAATCAAATGTGTACTCATATCCGTCATTACTTCAAATTTTCGGTTTTTTGCCACCAATCAGCGACACCCTACTCCATTTTTATTCGATGCCATTTTAACGGGAGGTTTATTAATGAGAAGTGCTGTCACAGCTTCAGCGTTGCCTAGCGAAGAACAGGAAATTTACCGGTTAACAACGGATATAGGGCCTTTTACGACAAAGTAAAAGAGTCTTCATAGCCTCGTAGTTACAACATATTGCAGTTAAAGAAGTTTTACGTTCGAACCGAATGGGAAGTGGTGACTTTTTTTTCCTCTAGGCTGAAGCATTTCAACAACAATGCTGGCTTTAACATCAAAACGCATAGACACAAGTCTTATCACAGATTCTGATCTTTTTGTACAACTGATCTATACTTTACTAGAATAATGAATTTTGGATTTTGTTTTGTTCTTGAGGTGGACGCGGTGTGAACACCCAGACCGCCAAACTGGACAAATTCCGATCTATATTTTTGGGAAAATAACTTTGAATACCGTTCCAAGTTCGAAGTCTTTGAAGTTCTCGAAATCGGTAAATGACATGTTACCCACATCGCTCGTCAACCAAAAAGAAACAAGAAGCCTCGGTTGCCACCATTGTACGAATTATGCAGTCACTATTACAACTGAACGGATGGTTCGATATTCTTTTATTAAAAATTTGTGAACTGAAACATACTCTTATCAATATTTAGGTATTATCTCATGTTACAAAATGAAGATAGCTAGGAACTGTAAAAATTCAAATTTTTTTGTCACTCATTAGTAGAAATAAGAAAATGACAACACTTGTAATACAAAATAGACCAAAATATTAAATATCAATCAAACTTAGTAAATGGCCAGGTAATGAGATCATGATTTCCCCAAGGAAAACAAATTGACGTATACGGATGAATACACATAAACTGTACGAACATAGTGAAAAATTCGCTCATTCAATTTCAGTCTTCGTCTTCACCTTCATCAATCTCAGTCATACAAGTGAAACAAGTTACCGAATGTCGCGAATGTTTCTTACAACAGCGAATTTGGTTTTTCTCCAATATCATTTGTCATGTTATTTTGTGCGCAAATAACATGGGAATTTAGCCCGGCCGTATCCAAAAATCTGAATAAGATGGCAATAAACCACCTTCTTGATTTCCTTTTTTGTTGTGTTGCATGCACATTTCTGATCAACAGAATCTACTCCACTATTCGTAAAGTTATAATCAAGGATAATAACTGGTGCTCCGGTTTCTAGATCGACGTCTCCAACATCATGCATCGTAGATAGGACAATGACCCTTTTTTGGGTTTCGGAACGTTACGAGACGATCGTACAGTCGCCTTGAAAACCAAATATTGACGATCCAGTTTCACGATGGGGACTGGGGAGGAACTGTGGTGGTATATCGGGCTTGTTTTTCCTCATCGTTTCTATCAGTCTCAAGCCTATTTCTCGGAGGTAAAATGAATCATAGCTTGTGTAAAAATTATCTACAGTAACATTCCAGTCACTGTTTAAAATCAGCACCACCAAACGTTTCACGATATCCATTGGCTTGTTAGAAACCGAGAATCGACTATCTGGTTGTTTACCACAGTAAATTACAAATTTGTGAAGCGGGGCTTGCTACTGCTATTCCAAAACGTAAACGGACGCTTGCGGGACTGGACACCGCTAATGCAAAAACGTACTAAGACGCTAGCGGTACTGCGTACCGCACGCGCGACTTGTGACGTTTAAACCCTATAACTGACCCAGCAGGCGTCTATGCGTAACTAGTAGAGATTGAATTTTTATGGAGGGAGGTCTGCTCTAGGAATACCATTGGGAGTCATCGAAATCAAACGAAGATTTACCGCCCTGCTTCGGACTTTAGACAGGTGAGGTACTGAGTACCGCATAGCGTCCACTAGTGGGTTAAAGATCTTCTGCAAGATAGTCTGCAAGAAGTAAATGATCGACTCTTTCTTCATACCGCTGACGTCTTTGATTAGTTCCAAATATAACAAAGGTTCGTGGAAAGTAAGGAAATGATAACAATTGTGTACATTATTGCAATGCTTACAGTTTACTCATCAAAAGATATTGGGAAAATTGAATGAACTTGCGAATTCGACAAGAGTACCCATTATGAGGGAGTATACACGGGGCGCGTGGCCGCCACGCGACCCTGCGGAAACCGTGCGCCGCTACTTGATCACGACTATCACGATCCTCCCGACCTCCTATAAAATGAATGGAACCCACTCATTCAATACCCGCTGGGTGTGCGGAGCAACTTATCTCGCGCGGAGATGATTGTTGAGTGATTTAGGACTGCATGAATGAATATGAGGTGATTGACTGATGTGGAGTTTACACTGCGGTCTATATCCGAGGAATTCACGCATTGATGACGTTATTTTCATTCCTAAGACCCACCACAATATTTTATCACGAAAATCTGTTTCGAACTTTTGTCCAGAAATCACGGTACGGTTACTGTAATCTTTTCCAATCGAATACAGAGCTGAAATTCGAGAAATACCTAGGACATTCAATTACAAGGTGTACGACATTTTATTCGGGGATTATGTATGTTTTATTGACGTCGTTTTATTGTGTTTTCAACTGTACAAGTCTTGTTGAATGAAAGGATTTAAGCTCGTGCGTGTGCAGTGTTGAAATTGATAGTCCTATAGGCGTTTCGGTAACAAGGGTGAGCTAGGGAGTGTTCCCAATCAGCTTAGCGATGGACTGTAAGTATTTTATAGCTGCTGTTTTCTTGTTTGAATTTATACAGGCCATTAGCCGATCATAGAAGTGGTTAGAGGGAAAACTAAGAACAAGGACGTTAAGTTAAATTTTGCTTATGATGTAGAGTGGCACTCTTACGAATTTAGTGCCATAACCCAGCCAACGACGGACCGTAGTCGTTTTCCTTGATATAGCCCGTAAAAAGCAGAAGACCAACTACCTTAAATTGACCCACTTCGAGTTTGATTGTTTTCGGTATGTCCTTATTACTTATTACCAGTAATATTTTTCGATTCAAAATTAATACTAGTCCGTGTCGGTAGTGGGGTGACCACATTCATTTTGAATCCCTTATTTGGAGCGTAAGTATTTATTTTAAGGAGTTTTAATTTTTGCTTGCAGCTCTCCTCTCTAACTATTGTTATTCATAATAATTTTTTTAAAATAATTAACGCAGTTGAGAGAAAGTTTTTAATCATGACCAGTTTGTATGAATGGGAAAGGATGAGGGAGCAATTTAACAACTTCGCTTACCCAAGCTGCAAGTAATAAACAAACAAACTGAAGAGATGTGTGGTGGCACCACTACGTCAAAGCCTAAATTCTGCCTGTACTTTTGACATAATAAGTTATGGACTCAAGAAGTCCTCGCTGCACGATAAAACGTATCTAATATGAAGAAAAGAATTACTTACGCTCCAAATAAGAGATTCAAAAATTAATACTCAAAAATTATGTTTACATTGGGTATTCTAACTGTATTTTTTCGTAAATAGAAAATTTCGCACTTTTAAACTGTACGAGGTTTAGCTGTCATATTTTTTTCTACGTGGCCGCATGCAGCAATGGAATGAAGTAAAATTAGCTACCACGAGGTGCCTCTGAGAAACTGACTTTGTTCATTTTAGGCGAAATAGACATTCCATTTATATTTGAAAGGCCCCAGTGCGTCCAGATCTTGTTTTCAATAAATGCCGGACCAAAATTTACGACATTTCGCCCGAAAATCACATTGGTGATTTAGTTCTAGACATTCATTTCTTTCAATCCTTAAGAGTAAAAAAAAGGACTGAAATATTAAAAACGCAGCAAATTCTCTCACTGGGGTTTATTATTCAATTGGCTTGCATGATTTGAATTTATACTAAGCTTTGGAGTGTGCACGTTTCACAGGTGATAGAGCGATTATTGAATTTCAGGAGATATGCATAGAGCACGCAAATCTGTTCTCAACCAAAATACCTATTTGGATTGATCAGTTGATCATATTTGTGTGCCTCCTGAAATTCAATAATCGCTCTATCACCTGTGAAACACGCACAATCCCAAGCTTGGTAGAAATTCAAATCATGAGCGCAAGCCAATTGAATAATAAACCCCAGTAAAAGAATTTGCAGCGTTTCATGCATATCAGAATGCTTCAACCCGTGTATCAGCTACAAAGCCTTTTAGGAGTTCACTCCAGTATCCACATTACTACACCACTACATCACTACGTCACTAAGTTACTGATATCAAAACGAAAACAATAATAAACCAAAATAACGCAAATGTTGGCACCATAAATCGGGCCATAGATCGGGAATGGTTTGACCTACGCACCTGGGGAGGGGCTCATTCGATTCCTCATGGAAAGTTATTTTAAAAAAAAGTACAAATTTAGGCCGCTTGACTTTTTTGAGGTTTTTAGGGATTTTACAAAACTTTGACAACCCTTAAAGGGCACTTTAAATTGAGTGAGAGAGCTGGCTCAAGAATTGGGGCGTTGTCGGACCAACATGGATTTTTCCTGAAAATGTCAGATCTTTTGCTCCAGCCGTTTGGGAGAAATCTTGAGTACGGCGTACGGCGTACGACGTACTGCGGACGAACGGACAATTTTTTATTGCAGATTCGGATTCTACACCCTTTGAAACGTAAACCATCAAATTTTCAAGGGGGGTTAGAATTTTTTTTTTCAAGAGCAATGGTTTTTTATTGAATAATAAACCAAAATTGATAGACATCGTTTCAATGAATCGAATGATCAGAATCGGACCCCGTTACTTTCATCCCTTCGCTCTCCCTAAGGGCAAGAAATCAGAGAGAAAAAGAAGAACTCCAATACGAATATGAATTTCAACGTGTCTCAACATGGTAAAAATCGTTTAGTAATTTGCGACGATCGGATCAGTTGATATTATTGCAATGGAACTTTGATTTCCAGAGTTCCTTTTGAAATCGAGTTTTTCATAACTTTTGATATTTTAAATCAACATAACATATGTAACTATTTGAATATATTTTCAACATTTTTGTTGTTCGATTTGAGACATTGTCAAGTTATTAAAAATTTAGCGGCCAAAATATTTTATTCGAAAACTGTTAGTGAAAAAAGTTGGTGAAATTACTAAAAAGTAGAGTAAATTGGGTATTTATGTAGAAAAACGAAAGAAAGCACGGAGTGGAGGTTCAGTTGTGAGGTTGGTAGCGATTGCCTTCATTTGAAAAGAAGTTTCATCCTCTTTTTTTTTCATCACACCCATTCGTACCCACCCTGCTGTCTATTTTGTCCTAATTTCTAACAGTTATGTTATCCTATGGAATTTTGTTTTGTTATTTACCTGCGAGCTGAATCAATATTAACGCTCCAGAGCCTTCCCTTTGAAGTCACCCGTAGGTAGGGCTTACGTATTTTTTATTCATTGATGCAAAAATCATCTCCTTGCCAACCCAACCTATCCGAATACTTCGTAGTAGCTGCACAAAAGAAGATTCGCATCACAAAAAGATTTGCCTTCTTGAATCTTACAATGGAGCCGCTCTTTTGTGTGATATTCAAGGAGGCCACTTCGAAAACATTATAACTCTCTTCATAATATACCAGTCGGATATATTTTTCTGGCCGTTGTTGTAACCGATTCCTAACCTTTTTTTAATTATTATTATTTTATTTTTACAGTAAGTAACTAAGGTATTCGTGAATAGACTAACTGCCTTTTACCTACATTCCACTACCAGCGTATTGTCCCACAATTTTAGATAACAGTTACAGGCTTTTGCAGAGTATTTTCATCCAGCCCCCCATTAGGCGCCTTATTACACCAAAGTTAACACCTTAAAGATATATTATAAAAATACACTCATAGTTTAATCATCCTCCAACACTCAATCTTACAATGTCATCAGCTCATCAGTGTTCATTCGAAACTTTATAAATAATAATTATTTATAAAGTTTCGAATACAATTATTGTATTCTAAACGTTCAAGATGGGCTCATTTCAAATCACAGCACTTCAGGTGGATTTTAAAAGAAATTAGCCCCAGGTTTTGCAACTCAGCTGATCGGTGCACCTCAGTATATGTGATTTGTTTTACTGTACTAGGTGGTTTACACGGCCCATAGAGGTCGTTTTCTCGATCCAGCCTTTAAAAAGTTGACGAAAAATATTCCATGGAGAGGTTAAATTATGTAATGGAATGTTTTTCTTAGTTGAAAATAAAACCGCAAACTATTCCGTTGATCAGTTTAATTCTTGGTGAAATGGCTAAGTTTATAAATATGATTATGGTGATTGGAACAACTGAAATTTAACGAGATAAGATTAAACCCTAACTCCCTTTACTTTTTCGCCAACGTTCTGTCTAATTAACCCTAGTATGCTAACATGATAGATTGCTGAACCAAACGGAATTCGCCAACAAGGAGTATTTTTTACTCCAGCCTGGTAATTTGTTTCTTATGGATGGACAATTAATGAAAAGCGAGCAATGAAAAACATTTTCCGGTGTAATTAACTGTTAAAACCATTGGTTCAATAAAACAATAGTAATGGAGCTCAGTAAAACAATAGCAACGAAGTATAAAGAACTTTTCAATTCGTAGCTAATAAGGGTGATAAATAAATTTAAAAAAATTGTTTAATTATCATTTCAAGCTATACATAGGTGCTTCAATTAGTTGTGGGTCGGGAGCCATTAGAGTAAATTTGACTTTATCTAACTAATCCTATTGATAACATGGAGTATTTCTCCATGCTATTCATTCGTTTGCTTTAAATGAATTGTGTCTTCGAGACTAGCAGGATTGGCAGCGTGTTAGCTATCAACAAAACGCTTGAAATATCTTTTTACATCGTAGGAGAAATAAAATTCACCATATTGGCATTCCAGGGTTAAAGAACGCCTGCATCGCTTGATAAGGAGGTATTTTCTTTTCACTGCAAAATTTGTTTACAGTTCGTTCAATCAGGTTCCCAAGACTCCCCGTTTCCTGGAAAAATCAAGGATTATAACAAAAAAGAGAATTTCATTTGAACGCACTTCTTGAATGCCATTGATACAATTTTCGTTTAAAATCGCTGTCTCAAAACTGAAATGGAAAGGAACGACAAAAATCGTTGACATTGATTTGATCGTTGAATGAAACTTTAAACGTACCTCTGCGTAAATATAAGTTGTCATGTTTAACCTTTAATACTACTTGCATCTATCTATTACCTTGGGAGGGTTGAAATCTTGGCTTGACTTATCGAGCGTCTGCCCAATCAAAAATTCTCCCACTCTCCCAACCTATTTTGAGACACAAAGCATGCCGATTACATGTCAGGAATCTTGTACGGGAATAAGCGATGATCGATGCCAAATCAGTTTAGTGGCAAATGCTGGAACTAAATGGTATAACTCTCCAGCTGTATAACAGATTAGTTGACTGAATAGATCGAATGACTCCCTGATTCCAAGATTCCATTTCTGTGAAAACAATGCCAATCTAGGTACTACATGAATAAAACTCCAGGTGGTAATGGTTCTTCACTCATCTTAACTTAACTTATTCTTAACTCCTTTCAACCGATGATGTTGTTTACAGTTTTACCAGTAGGTATATAACTTTTGTATAAATTGAGGGTCTTCTGACGGACGGTGAACAATTTTCATAAGATCGAAAACGGCAAATATAAAATTCGGTAGCATTGACTTCGGTAAGTTTTTTGAAAGCAGAAATCATCGCCAAATTTCAACACTCCCGCTCTCTCATTTTCGGATGACATTTTTCGAAGAGTTGCTCCTGGGGTAATGCACATCCATGGTAAAATTGCTTATGAATTGGAGGTAGTGTTACAATTTATTTCAGTCGAAAATTATTGAGATTTCTCAATGGATAACCGGAGTGTTTTTCTAAAAGCGAACGACCGTTAGAAATCGATCCTGAATCTGTATTCAGTGATTTGACAGTCCTTTTTCCTCCCCCAAAAATCAACTTTTTTTTGTTTAATTACGTTCTAGTTGTGCGCATTCATATGTATTTTAACATGGCACTTGCTCATAACGTCCTTGTGCAGTGACAAGCATCATACATTGATGAATTAGTCAGCATTTATCGATTGAGTGCAGTGGTCCTACGTTCTGGATTTTCATCTGTGATGATCGAGTGGTGGAGATTATTGTAAAACAATGAGATTGTTTTCTGTACTCCCAGGATGTCCAGGTTTTGATGGAGGGCTTCATTGCTGATGCACCATGGCGGATTGGACATCAATCGAAAGGAATTTATTTTGTTGGACCTGCAGCTTATGCACTTGTTTATTTGATGCTGATCCCCGGAGACCACAAGCATAAGTCCAGATAGATCGAATCGTGGTTCGATGTGGCAAACGCTCCGAGTGGAGTCGCAATGGTGAGGAGTCAAATGCGTCAGGAATGCGATTTTGCAGAGAATCTTCTGTTGGAGGCCCTTTATATGGAGATTCCAAGTCAACTTTGGTTCTAGTTCCAAATCTAAAAAGCGAACTGAATCTTCCGAGGGAATAAAGTTGCTTACGATGGTGATAATCACATTTTCCACGTTTCTTTTCTGGGTAAATAGAACGACCTAGGCCAGGCAGTTCTTAGGCCTTCTTTTACGGCCGAGGGTGTTTTCCAAAATTGTCAGAAACGACATTTTTAAACATTTTTATTGTTTGAGTTGAGAATACGGACACGTTATTGAACTATTCTCGATAAACGGGAAAATGCAAACCTATACATTTATTAGGTATGCGTTACCATAGACCATAGCAGTCGCTTAAAATTGCGAATAAATGTGGGAAAGTGGATAACGACGAGTTTTTATGTAGAAGAACTTGATTTGAAGAAAAAAGCTCTAAAAATTACTATCACGGATTTGAGAGGCGGTTGTTGGCATTCCGTTTCATTCCATGTGTACTTTTACCTAAACGTTTTGTCACAAAATCCTAGTACAGCTACGAAAAGATTCAGAATTCAAAACAGCTAAAAACAAATAATACAATAACGTATGCAAGGGCTCGTTCAGCTACTCCCAATTTCAAAGGAAATAATTCAACGTTGGATCCCATAATTGGTTTTTGTCGGTCGTGTCTCCCTGTGGGGGTAGATTTCCTACCCTCTAACCGAATAAGGTGTGACTAATAATCCGAAATACATTTTCTAATTGGTTTCCGAGAGATGCGATCCCATTTGAAGATAAGACCTCCCGTCCGTGAAAAAAAAAGGAAGAAGGCCGTTCACGAGATATTGTCTCGGGAAGATGTTTTTTGTTTACAAGGCCTCGAACTCTTGTAATTGGGCTAATGGATGGAGCGTGCGATAAAACCCGGGACCGGGAAAGGTGTCGGTTCACGCCCGTTGGTGTGACAGCGAGCCGGGCGGAAATTCATCATTTTGTGGGATTTTTCTCGAGAAACTATTTCACCGAAGGGGTATTCGGAGGAAGGTCGCCTCTGGGAGCTGTATCACCATAAAGATCGAAAGCATACGGTTCCTTTAGAGCCTAACGAGCATTCTTGGCAGAGAAAACAACATCGAGTAAGGTTCCACCACATTCACCTAACTCCGAAGGAATTAGTCTTGAGGGATAAGCGTTTTGTTTCCGGGTCAACCTATAAGGAACGGAAACTTTGTTTTCATTTTCGGAAAATGAAAATTGTTTCCCTAAATTAAAATTTCCACTCGCATGTTGCATTTTAGACCAATCTCAACAACTTTCATTTTTTCTCTATCTATCTGTGTGTTTGCAGATTCTTACAGCAAGCCTAATTTCTTCGATTTCATCCGGTTTTGATGAGTTGGCAGGGAATGTGCAGGGGTTGGCTGTAGATGATCCCCTGTGGTTTTTATAGCTCAAAAATCTATACTTCATTCGTTATGCATCATTTTCTCAGGTTCTGGTGGTTTGATCTTGCTAATATTTTGAATCATAGGTGACTAAAGCCGATTTAATCATCTCATATCAATTTCAACTCGATTATATCCGCCAGTGAACTAGCGTGATAGAACCGCAATAGACGTCATCTCATTAGTTCGATCGAGTCTGCAGGAACATGTCCCGTGGACTTTTTGCTACTTGAATCGTCAAAACAATTTTACATTCCACATAATGGGGATTATTCACATCTTAATCTACCAATCGTTGTTACCCTATCTATATGTAAAAAACAACATGTGATTTATTAGCAACATCTATAAGTTGCACATAGTTCTCAAGGGCCCCTAAGTGTGTAAGAAATAATGTTATTTGAAGAATACATTTTTTTTTTAGAGATATTGCAACCTAAGTTATTGGTTTGACGAGGGGTTACATGCTAACTCTTTAAAAACAGTGTTGCTGTCATTCACCAACAAGGGAAAGCTAAACCACAAGGTGGGAAAAAACTATCAACCGAAAAGAAAGTTAGCCCCCATGGAAAATGTTGTCAATTTGGCAATTCTATTAGCTGGACAAAGCTGTTCAGCAAAACTTAGGGGATTAAACCAAAAGTGATACTCTGGTTGTGTACCACTACCATTGCACCCTTGATAATCTCTGCTTGAATTGTAAAGTGGCCTAAAATTAAGCAGGATAATGTCCAAAATACTATTTCAACAAGGTCCATAGGCATGCTTGGGCGATTCTGGCGTAATACCAACCTGCCCTAGCGCAGCTATGGAGTTATTCCTTGACCTCCCGTCATTACACATCTATGTGCATGAAGTAGCCTTCTTGGGGGATGCAAGTATGCATGCAAGGATTCATATGAAGGACATTCAGAGTCATCTTTCACCGAATCTTAGAGACCAGTGTTTGTGAAATGGCACTGACATGATCTCATGATTGAACAACAAAACTTTGAATTACCTTTTAAAGCGATCATAAACGACGTAGACTGCTGAAAGGAGTGTGGAGAGTACAGGTTTTCTCTTCAGCTTTCAATGTTCAGCTGTTAAAATGAAGGCAGGACGGTCAGGGCAACAGCGATTGGTAATGGGAAAAGAGTTCCATATTAACCAAGTCAAGTACCCAGAGAATTCAAGGCATGAAGCCTCCCAAAAACACCCTTAGGGAAACATACCCGCTAAAACCAATAAATAAAATAAATATAGATATGCAAATTTTCCCATGGAAAAACTAATCCATCTGTCAGAAAATTCAGAAATGTATAGGTTCTTGTCTAATACATATTTTGCTTTTGAATTAAATCAAACTTGCAACAATCAAAACTATTTATTGGATGAATTTTATGAAAAATATCACAGCTATAAGTCAAATGTGGGACTCATACTGATTTTGAAAGGTCAATTTCAAAATTGGATAAGTGAAATTCTTGAGATGTATTGGACTATAAAGCGAAAAATAATCCTTTCTCGATATGTTGTAAAACTGCTGATTCTAATTCAGCTATAAGAAGAAGTCGTAGAACATGAGCCCTGGATGCAGGTTCCATGGAGTCACCATCGATCGTAAGAGAATAAGTGGGTAGAAAGGAAATTTTGGGATCGAAACATAATAGATGAGCAACTAGGGCCATTAAAATGACATTGAATAAACATACTAGCCTGTTTTCAGATGTTCTCGCTCGATCAGAAAACAAACCAACTACCGTTTATGGCGACTCATAGGTGTGTCCGCTTGCTTGTCTCTGCTACCACCAAAACAAGAATTTCCTCGAATATCCCTGTTTTGTCCTTCAGGAACACCTTATTTTTGGGTCATGACAATGACCCTAGACTAAAGTCACCTGAATAAAGTGCAGTGTTAGAACATTAAAAACTTGAAGCAGCGGTTGAAAAACCATTGACAGCTGCTCTTCAAGTGTAACTAAAGACAAGAAAATTTTCATGTTATTTTAAATTTTAGGTAGAAATTCGAAAAATCAACTCAAAATCGGGAACTTCGATACAGTTGCAGGTCATTACAATGGCAAATCAGGGTTTATCATCCCTAAAAAATATGGAAATTATATTAGCTTCCGAGGGTTATCTATTGGTCTATGCTGCTAAGTTGGCGTATGCAGATAAGGGGAACAAGTTTATAGTCAGACGATTTTGAACGGCACACTGTGCCATTTACACGAATTTGCCGGTAGTTTGAGAATCACCCAGGAACATAAAACTATACGATCAATTACGAACACTGATTCATACGCTCATGAACCATAACTATATCTGTTTTAGGTTAATTATTCAATAATAAATTGATAAAAAATCCCCTTCATTTCATGGTTTACCTTTCAAAGGGTGTAGAATCCGAATCTGCAATACAAATTTTTCCGTCCGTTTTCAGGAAAAATCCATGGTGGTCCGACGACGCCCCAATTCTTGAGCCAGCTCTCTCACTTAATTTAAAGTGCCCTTTATGGGTTGTCAAAGTTTTGTAAAATCCCTAAAAACCTCAAAAAAAAGTCAAGGCGGCCTAAATTTAGACTCTTTTTAAACTTTCCATGAGGAATCGAATGAGCCCCTCCCCAGGTGATGTAGTGATGTAGTAATGTGGATACTGGAGTGAACTCCTAAAAGGCTTTGTAGCCGATACACGGGTTGAAGCATTCTGATAACCATTAAAAAAACGCGCAAATTCCTTCACTGGGGTTTATTATCCAATTGGCTTGCGTTCATGATTTGAATTTCTACTAAGCTTTGGAGTGTGCGTGTTTCACAGGTGGTAGAGGATTATTGAATTTCAGGAGGCACTCAAACATGATCAACTGAACAATCCAAATGGGTATTTTGGTTGAGAACAGATTTACGTGCTCTACGCATATCTCCTGAAATTCAATAATCGCTCTATCACCTGTGACTCACGCACACTCCAAAGGTTAGTAGAAATTCAAATCATGAACGCAAGCCAATTGAATGATAAACCCCAGTGAAAGGATTTGCAGCGTTTTTTTTCTTTTTTCAAGTGTGGTCATTCAATTTTCGTCCCCCCAAAATTGTTGTTTTGTCCCCGCATTGTTACCGTAACAACGGCTTTTTACGGTTTCACGCCGGTATGAGGGCATTTTTTTCCTCCGACGCCTTATTAGTTGAAAAGTTTAAAATAAGAAAAGAAAAAAACCAAACCAATTAATTGAACCGTAGATGCAGTTCAGTGACTTCGGCGCAGTAGAAGCTTCGACGTCAAAGTCTTTTGTTTTTTATAACGGGCTGGCTATGAGATGCGGGCTCCATTTCCGTCGTTCAGCTCTAATAGGGGAGAATCACATAATCAATACAGACGAAGGAATGCACCCAAAGGTACAAGAATCAAGGGTGGCCCCTATGCCCGGGTTCATGTTTGATAACGGAACTCGTGTAACAATAATGATAGTCTATATATTATAATCTTTACTTGAGTTGGTGAGGCATGGATTGACCATTTTTCTTATCGAACGGGTTGTTGGAGCTTCTTCAAACTTTTCACTGTCATGGAAATCTATATTTGGACGTTTCGCCCAGACAACGTGGGCTTCTTCAGCATTTATTTTCTTACATTTGTTTTGATATTCCTCGGATTCATTAGAAGTCTGCATCATCGTCTGCATCATCGAGATTATCTTTTACTGCATGCTGAAGGCTTTGCATATCCTATTGGTTGGGTATGTTCAACTCTATGATGCCAACTTTTGCCAGCCCCGAATGCCAATTTTGAAAAAAAGACAAAATCAATGGTGAACAACGCTTTTCCTGGATTTTGAAGAACCCACAAGAGAATGAGCTCTCCATGTAGGTCAAACCATCCCCGATGTATGGCCCGATTTTTGGTGCCAACATGATGCAGACGACGATTCTAATGAATCCGAGGAATATCAAAACTAATGTAAGAAAATAAATGCTGAAGAAGCCCACGTTGTCTGGGCGAAACGTCCAAATATAGATTTCCATGACAGTGAAAAGTTTTTGAAGAGCTCCAACAACCCGTTCGATATAATCTTTACGTTACAAACTTAACCTAAATCTTAATGAGATCCTTTCGGTACCCAACGACTATGGGTTATGCACCGTTATTATCAATTTTTTGTTGTTGAATGCACCACAAAAACCGAGATTACAATAGGTTCGATTTTACTCAAAAACCCATCAACAAGTTCATACAATCAACTAGTGCTGTACATTTACCCAATGTATATTGAGCTTTTGTAAGTCACTGGTCCGCGGAAATGAGAAAAATGCAGGGAAAGAGGATGTTTTGTCCGAAAATCCCAAACCCGAAATCGGTAGTACATTTGCGCACGTGCACGACGAGGAAAAATGTCATCTTTAAATGACACACCGAATATATGGGGGTTGGAATTTTTTTAGGGGGGAGGGGGGGGGGGGGCTAACTTCCGACATCCTGTACATATGGTTTAGAAAGGCAGCTGGATTTATAGTAAATATTCCCTCCTACGCTGAACGATTTTTCCTGAAATGTAACAAGCAACGTTGCTTTCAATTCCAATTGTGTCTAGAGAGAAATGGTTTTCAACTAAAACACTAAAGCATGTGAAACATTTTGTGAATGACATATAAATTAATTTCAAAGTTATTATTACGAAGTTAGACAGCCGAAAACAGACAAACGTGGCGCCTCAACCGACCCCCATCTGTACCGACATCTTCAGAAGTCAGAACCCTTTAGGGTTTTTGATTTGGGGGGTGGAGTGAGATCAGTTTTCACACCTAATAATTACCCTTGATATACTAAACCCATCGGTACTTTTTGAGAAAAGAAAAAAAAAAACGTAGAAAAAGAACTCATAAAAAGTTCCGTCTTGGGTGAGAAACCCTAGAACAGGTCGAGAAAACGCAAGCGTGGGCGGTTCTGGTTTGCATACCATAAATCATCCCCTAACGAGAAGAAGGATCCCTTTACCCCTACGGCGCGGTGCGACTAGCCTCTCCACTACCTTCGTCACTTTTACTTTTAAACAACATCAACATCTTTGAAGTGCACTTCTACAGAATGTCCGCTACTATTGTATTTTCTTAATTTCCAAGTATTTATATTAGATGTGAGTTTTTATCGTAATAAACTGTGAGTTGTGATTGATCTGTTGGTACTAGAGCCGAAAATAGACAGAAATGACAATTTTAGAGTAAACTTTCTTTCGGTAAGAACCTGTGAACAACAGACCAAGCTCTGATCATTTGTTTTTTTCTGCTAGAATTTTGAGCCTAGGATTCAAAACATGGCTTTTGTAGGATTTCAACCAACCACTCCAAAACTAACCCGTGATAGTGTCAATTTTACTGCAGCCTCTGAGAAGTGGCCTATGAAGTTCCCGATATTGGGGAATATTAGTGATCTGCAAGGAATTTATATATGCAAATAGAAATAAACAAATTTGACTTATAAAACGCATCGTATCGGTAACTTATCAAAAAAATTTGTTTGTTCTACTTCAGGCTCCAGTTGTAGTGAGTCGAAATATTTCCTACCTCTTAAATACTCAACTTTTTGAGTTTTAGAACCAAACTCCATAATTTAATCGAAAACCAAAAAATGTGTGCACACAGGTACCAAAATATTTTATAATAACCATTTGTTTTAATGTTACCCATACTTTGGTCTGATAACTCATCCTCAACTCAACCGAATACATTCTTTAGTTTCAATTGAAGAGTTTTTAATCCATGATTGATTCTAAAAAGTTGTCGCAAATTCAATAAATCTACACTCCATTTCTCTCCATTACTTACCTACATATTTCTTTCATTTCATTTCGTATAACCAAAACACCACCTTGCGCATTCTGTTATGTTTGAATTTTGAATCAACAAGTAAAATTAAAAAACGCTGCAAATTCTTTCCCTGGGGTTTATTATTCAATTGGCTTGCGTTCATGATTTGAATTTCTACTGAGCTTTGGAGTGTGCGTGTTTCACAAGTGATAGAGCGATCATTGAATTTCAGGAGGCACACAAATATGATCAACTGATCAATCCAAATAGGTATTTTGGTCGAGAACAGATTTACGTGCTCTATGCATATCTCCTGAAATTCAATAATCGCTTTATCACCTGTGAAACACGCACACTCCAAATCTTAGTATAAATTCAAATCATGAACGCAAGCCAATTGCATAACAAACCCCACTGAAAGAATTTGCAGCGTTTCATGCGTATCAGAATGCTTCAACCCGTGTATCGGCTACAAAGCCTTTTAGGAGTTCACTCCAGTATCCACATTACTACATCACTACGCCACTAGGTTACTGATATCAACACAAAAACAATAATAAACCAAAATAACGCGATTGTTGGCACCATAAATCGGGCCATAGATCGAGAATGGTTTGACCTACGGACCTGGAGAAGGGCTCATTCGATTCCTGGTGGAGTGTTCTTCAAAAAGAGTACACACTTAGGCCGCCTTCGACTCTTTTTGAGGTTTTTAGGGATTTTACAATACTTTGACAACCCTTAAGGGTGCTTTAAATTAAGTGAGAGAGCTCGCTCAAGATTGGGGCGTCGCCGGACCAACATGGACTTTTCCTGAAAATTTCAGCTTTTTTGCTTCAGCCGTTTGGGAGAAATCGTGCGTACGGCATACGGCGGACGGACGAAAAAATTTTTATTGCAGATTCGGATTCTACACCCTTTGAAACGTGAACCATGAAATTTTCAGGGGGGGTTAGACTTTTTTTTTTTCAAGAGCGATTACAATGGTATATTATTGAATAATAAACCAAAATCCATAACATCGAAGCTTAATTTTGGAAAACAATTTGTCTATAAGAGGAGACCAAAAGGTTTCTTAAAGGAATACCCATCAGCGAGATGAGAATCATCTGGGGGCAGAAAGAAGGGAATACAAACAACCTGGTAGACGCGTCTGGGCTCAAGGGCTTCTCCGATGTCCAGTGTAACTTGACTCTTCGCCAATGGGAATGTAAACACTGACCATTGTCAACTATTTGCAGTTTGGGCTAGCGAACAGAACACTCGGTAAACTGCGCTGCCGGCATCTGCCTTTTTGTTGAAGGTGCTGCGAAGATCCCACATCTGCAGGTTTCGGATGAATTGATTCTTTCACGGGATAAAAATGCTTACTAATATATTTCAATATAATTTAAATTCAATACAGGAGTAGAATAACCTCTAAATTTAACGATATCATTCCTCTTTTCAACTCTTCATTATCTTAATGTCTTTACCTAAACTGAACTTCAATTCATCACCTGTGATCCATTCAGGATAGCATTAAATGCAACGCTTAAATGCTTAAAGTGCGACATGTCGTATCTCATATGTCTAAACTTTCAGGAGAGACAAAAAACGATCTTTCAGTCTTCGTATTGATACGTATCTGAGAGTATTTAAAAAACAAATACTTGCTTTTAGTACAAATAGTAATGAATAATTACCTGGTAACTTGTTACGGAGTCATCGCTGTAAAACTGATTAGGTACGACAAGTTGATTAGGACTTTTTGATACGATAAAGCCATTTTATTCACAAAAAGCCCAATATACGCGCTAATATAGATTTTAGCCCAAAATAACTGTTCTATTCGATTCCCCGCGTTTTTTTCATTCAAGTAATGTTCAAAACAGCCAAAAACTGAGATCACATGTTGCATTTAAACGTCGATTTGTCTGTTCAAACGTAGTTAACATGAAATTTAATAAATACCTTTATACTCGATATAAATGCATGTTTAATCAACATTATATATTTTCATATCTCTATAAGCAGGTTGAATGGTATTTTTTTATAACAAAAACATCCTACACCAATGAAAGGTGTTCTTGAAAAGTGAATAAGTAATGATGTTGCATTAAGTTGATGGGATTATAATATACCTGCTAGGGAACTAGTTCCACCTTCCGAGTCATATCAAATGCCAAAAAAAATCCTCAGTAACCTGTGATCCCCTTTTTTACCGAACGTTTTTAATATAGTGGGTCATCTATTTTATGAGTGCCGTTTCGAGCTAACTGTATAAGATGTTACGCGAGGTGATGATCCACCTGCGGTTACCGGAAATGAGTGGATTTAACAATATTCATTTATTCTCATTGTAAAAGATGAAGAGACTTCTCGAATATATTCCATTATTCCTGGGTGATGCACTTAGACCAATCACGATAGGTACTCTCTTGATCAAGCCAGGTTATACACTAACTTTCAGGTGATTACAGAACATTATCTTTTCCAGCGTGAAAGGACAGCCTCCTTTATCAACGGTGTCCGATTCCACCACTGAATAGCAGAACCGCCAAAAGGCGGTTAAAAACTGCAAGTTGTACTTTCAGCAGTTGCTTGTTGGAAGAAGTTGCAGTCAAGCTAGGTCATTTTTATAATGTGTTTTGACCCTATAAGTGAGGGAGTGTAGATGCTCCTGCTTCGTTCAGGGAATTTGATATTTACGTTCTGTAAATGCCAAGTGTAATGGTTCTCAAAATTATTGCTACAGCAGCAGAACTCGAACTGTGCCATTCTCAGGGCTTCTTCTAGAGACCGCCTCTTTCATCAACTCATGTATCGCGGCGAATTCCATCGAACCTCTTCGATTACGGGAGGTTCCCTGAACGAAAGATTTCCCAACAGCCAAATATTATCCATCTGAATGGTGTGGTGTTTCAGGGTCCAGAGTTACATCGTTGGCCTGGCTCGCTTCGCAACCTGGCACTGTACGACCTGCTGGTATTTAGTTTGCTTTGGGACCATTTCCGATAAACACATTCTGATAGCTGATCTTGGAGTACTGTTTGGTCATAACTGGGTATGACTGGGGAGGTGTTTCTTCTTTTTAGAGCATATATTTTGCTTTCTCCCTTTCTTTGTTAATTCCATGAGGACGAAGACAACTTTGGTAGAGGTTTGCTGTTTTTGTAAAGTGAAGATAAGTACAAAAACTACTGTTCTAGGCTGGGGCTTTTCTTCGGATTGCCTAAATTGACCTCCAAAGGGAGGATCATAGTTCGGTACGATGATCTTACATACAGCTACTTGTCTTCGACCATTGGGATGGAGAGGAGTTCTCCTTACAGAAACCTGAAAACTGCAACCCCAATCCAGTTTGGGGACTATTTGGGTTGTAGAAATCTTAGTAACTCAAACCACCATTAAACCTGGAGAAAAAGTGGAAGAATCCCAAAAGGGGTGCAAGATCCAAAAGAGAGGAAGGAGAGAGACTGAGTTAGAGAGGAGAAATGTGAGTGTGAGAAGTGTGAGGATTGGTCGAGAGTTAGATAGAGATGAAATGACCTGCTGTGGCTTGAACTTGTCTGGCCAAGTTTCTACAAGTATGTCTGTGTTTCTGTTTGTGTGTTCCATCCCATAGATGGCAATTTCGAAGCTTAAGACTTGGTTGGGAGAGTCCTTAGTCACCTGAAATATGCTGTTCCAGCGGGAGAAGTTTGGAGTAGATTTCCATCGGTTATTACCAGCTGACTCCATTGAGACGACTTTCTGAGTGATCCAATACGATGCCAAGATGTTATCATCAGATGTCTGCATATTGGACATACAATCTCCGACGTTTCTACGAGTTTATAGTAGTTTTCGAATGATGACATTTCCAAACTTCCCGACTAACCTGGTCAGCAGACCCTCTAGTTATATTATTATGCCGTTCCCTTTTAATGATAACTCACTGCTCGTGCAAAAGATGAAATGAGTATAATTTCTGTATCAAAGAAGATGCAACAGTATAACTGGCAGGTGTCACTTCTCAAGTTCAACAAACTTTTATCGGGGAGGTGCGAAATTCCATCAATTATAAGAACGCCTTTGGGAGGGAAACAAAAGCAAAACTGTGATTAGTCAAATTATAGGAGAGGAGAGTGCGTGCCTTCAAGGGCCCGAGTTTTATTTTGCTGTCACGAATTCCTTTTCGGGAGTAGGCGCCGAAAAAATTTGTCGGTTTCGGCCTATTTGATTTTACACCAGTTTTATTCCTATTCTACATAATGACTCTTTTTTTCTAGAGGATACGTCTTTTCTCAGAAAAAAAAGCTTTTAGACGCGTGCAGTTTTAACTACCTAGTTGTCAAGATGAGCCAAAAAAACAGCGGAGAAATTTCGATTTCGGGATTTCATCCGATCATTACATTAAATTGATCCTACGGTGGGGGAGAAATAAAGAACATGGCTCCAATAATTATTGATTTCATCGAACGGATCTTTAAAAGGAATTCGGAATTCAAAACTCAACAGTAAAACTGACAAGTCATTGATCCTCTTGAATTCCTCAACCCAACATCTTCTATGTGTCATTTTGTTGACGGGGAAAGGTTTGAAGCTGGTTTCTTCGTAATCTAGAGAAAGTTATTCATCGACACAACGCGCTTGATTCCCGAACCACCTTTTCTTGATGAGGTTAAAGAAGTGTGTTATTGTTTTACCGTATTGTTATGCCCAACGTCATAATACATAACATTGTTTTTCCGATAACTCAAAATAATTTTGACTTAATTTATTGATTAATTCCAATTGGAAAAAAAGCGTAGGTGTGTATGTCATTCAAGCTGGTGGTAAATTTACAAAATGAAATGAATAATTACCCAACAAAGAAGTGTGCAGTGTATAGGCACATCACTCCAGACAACTCCCAGCAAAACCGAGTTCACACCTTTTGCTGCAGGAGTTTGTGTCGATTCAGGCTGTTTCACGCCTCTTCAGGTTCGGCGTCCTTAGTTCAAACAAAGTGTTTATATATTTACATACTTCTCAGCCAATGAAATGTGTATAATTTTTTGAAAACGATCCGGACCTCATTAAAGTCTGTCAATGTTCTCCTTGATTCGGAATTTTGCAATTGAATCTACTCTTTTCAAGTAAGTTCTTGGAGGAATTAGAATCGTTTATTCAGTTTTAGCTCAAGTTCTGGAGAGTGAAAGGGCAACTAAAGGGCAGTGTGACGTTTATAACTCGTTCCCCGCCATATATTCAAATCTATTGACATCTTTTACAAAGTTGTCCTCGTTTCAACCCAGCTAATACGATGAGAAGTTGAAATAGTGACGATGCATAAATTAGACAGGAATGGATTTTCGATTAATATAATCTTTTCATTGTTTTTTTTCCTTAAAAACAATATTGATTTTAAACATGACCTCAGTAAAAATCATTCAACTGCTGAAAGACGATATTAATGGTGTTGTCGATGAAAATGATACACCACTGGATCTGCAAGACATGCGTAGCATCACTCTCTGCCGGGAGTGAATTAATTTGAGACATAAAAGGCACGTCAAATAAAATGTTTAGGCAAAAAAGTCCTGTTATAATTTCCTGATGGTTTAATTACTTAAATTATTACTAATACTATAAAGCCATCCACTGATCATTATTTCTCTCGTGTTTCCTAAATAAATTCCTTTCCGGGAAATAAATTTGTTTCCGTAGCCATAAAGACCGCCAACTGACGAGTGTGACGTAGGTATAAGTATAATATATTATATTTAAAATAATCTCAAAAGACGTTGAAATTAAGATTATTACAAGGAGTAACATGGCAACAATATCACGGGGCATGTTTAAATAGTCATCAAATCCTTCAAGCGGTTGAGTCGAAACGAATTACGTTTCCTGCCTCAAATTCTATAAGGTGTATTGTTATGGTATGATCTTATTGAAATTTACATGAGATAATGAAACCCTACAAATTTGAGAAAAATCAAAGGATTAGGAAAAGAGAAAATTATGGTTGGTGGATTTTACATTCGCACCTGCGCAGAGTGATTATTGGTTTCGAATGAAACTCATGGAAAACTGTTACGATCTAACCTGCGACATTCCCTGAACACATCATCAACATTAGATGAAAATTGTAAAAATAGGGCATTTACTAGCGTTAAATGTTCGCCCATGCGCAATAGCTTGATATGAGATTATTAAAACCTCCTTTCCCAGCTTTACTCCGAATTTGAGAATTATAGGACGAGTAGAATGTGGGAGTGAACTAAAAATCTTGTTGGCAATGTAAATGAATAGATTCAATTAATCATAAAATATGTAGAATAGAAGCTCTTTACAGCAATTCTAAGGGCAAAAATAACGCAAGACAAGGGCACGCAGTTATCAACGCCTTCAATTGGGTGAGTCGGCATGTACAGCGGTTCTGTCGCTATTAAATTTTTTGGTAATCCTCTGCGGAAAGTGGACGGACACTGTAAATTTGATATCACGCTCGTTGAAATGTAAAATGATGAAGTTTGAGGGGAAGGGGAAGTATTAACAATTTTTGTTAATTGATTACAAAAGCTGATTGTTGAAAATAATAAACGAAAAATGGGAGTGGAATTTTTGATTTAGGAGAAGAAAAAAACGTTCAACCCCGAAAGTGACTGCTTCTGCTTGAACGATATTGTCCAAAAGGTGTGAACATGGGGAGGTACAAAAATGAGGGCTATAACTGATTTAAATGAGGCATATAGCTTCAAACTAGACAACTTTATGTATGTACCATTGAATGTAAATACATGAGCACAATATATATGTTTCCAAATCAAAGATTTTGAAGTTTTCAAACAGAACTACTTAACACACAAGCCATCACCACTTTTACACAAACTGCAACTCTTTTGGCTGTTTATCTTGAAAACATAAACGTCAAACATCGATCTTTTTCACGTAGACAATAAAATCATAGGTTTAGGAAATGTTACCGAAGTACTCGTAGACCACACATTCGGCAGAAGGGGATTGGAGGAAAATCCGTCCGTTCTAACCAATAATTAACTCAATCTACGACAGAGAAGTGCGTATAGGTGGAATTGGTTTGCGTGCACTGGTCTCGCGAGTCCTAAACTACTCATCCAGTGACGCCCGTATCAAAGCGAGTTAATTTCCTTCCTTTAAACCGGTAGTATTACATTTCTGAGGAACTGAGTTTCGGGGTACAAACGCTCGAAAAAGCAAACTGACGCAGCCTGTTTTCTCCAGTTAATAACAACCGTCTTGAAAAAAACATTTCCAAGTTGTTTCAAGGTTGTGAGATGGAAGTCTTGCCAAGGTAAATTTGAGAACATCTAGTGCTTGTCATCGTACTATTGCGTCCTCAACTGTAGAAACACAATATACGTCGGACAATGACGGATTATTTGCATATTTTTGATAAATTTTGGGGTCTTTGATATATTTCTACTTCTTATTGCATACTTGGGACGTTTTTTTGCATACAGTTCCGGGCCATAGTCATTAGTTATACATGAAACTATATATAGAAAAACTCAGCAGTATCAAAATGCCATAATAATCAAATGAAAATAGTAGAAATTGAGCTTATTTCACTCACTCAAAGTTTCCACATGTGCAGAAGCTTTTAATTACATGAGTATGAGATTATCGAACTTACTTCCCTGAATACTCTCTTAATTTAAACCAGATTGGTCTACCAGAACCTGGGAAATTGATGAATGGACTTCAATTGGAGAATGTAGCTTTGATTTATGAACCATGAAATTCATAAGGGATTATCGGAAGCTTAACCCGCCCATTAACTAAAAATGGCATCAAAATCAGACAACTCCGTAAAAACAGCAACAACTATACAAATTCCGCTTCTGAGAAGGATCCGGGGGCACCCGGTCTGACAAGCAGACATGCACCAAACGAAATAGTTCCGGATAATTTAAAAAGTTAAATGCAAATAAAAATTTTCATTAATATTTCATCTCTCGAAATTCAAAGCAAAGCTTCCGCTAGGCTCCGGAGCAAAATAGAAATATAGCAATTATGAGTAAATCCCCTTCAAAATCACTTGAGCTGCAGCAGAAATACTTCCTACATTTACTTCTTCTATTTCCTAACTTTATTTTTGTCCCCATGTCTGAACTCAAAGTTAAATTCGCAGGGGCTCTAGAGCCGATTGATTGTGGGAATACGAACATAACGATCAGAATATTGAAATAAATAATAATAATGATACATTTTAGGAATACCCAGAAGACAATGTCCTTCTCTTATTGCATCAACTGCTTTTGATTAATCATTAGACACTATATCAGAGTAGAAATCGTTCCTAACATCTGGCATCTTCAGTAAGTGAGCACATTGAGCCATTGCTGTAGATTTGATAAATTCGTTCCCATTTCGGCTTTTCTAGTCGTTGTACTAACGTCGAATGCTTCCAGTACATGCATTTTTCGTAAGCTCCTGCTCGGTGGAGTTATTCGAAAATTAAGAATCCTTTACTGAAGTATTATTATAATGATCCTTTCGGTCAGGATTCGCTCTTTTTTTAAAATTTAATGAACAATTAATGAGTAGTTGGGGTTAGACTAGAAAGCAGAACTGCGCTGGTGGTCCGCCTATCAGTTTGATTTACTCCCGAAGTAGCTCAAGGGAATTCGAGTCTGGCACAGGTAGACACGGAAGGGTTGAAACTACCCCTTTCCACAACTAGATGATTGGAAGCTCTTTTAAAAAGCGGCAATTAAGACTCTTCCCTTTACAAATTAGGAGTCTACCAACCGATATAATCGTAAATTACATCTAGACCGATGATTATCAATTTGTTGTTAGGTTTGTAGGCCACTAGAGAACAGTGTTTTTTTTTATTCAAAGAAGAAACATGGTACAGATTAGCTGTTTACCTGTTTTGCCGACCCACGTTCTCTCATTAGCTGGCATAGTATTGATTTGATGGAGAAAGTTTGAACTGACCAGGTATCTTGCGCGTCAAATGTTGAAAAATGAAGGATTCCTTTCAATTGTTTTCCGGTAAAATTATGTTTACCTGTTCGTGGACGTTTTGACAAGATAATTCAATGAGGAAAATGAACTTCGCTCCCTTAGGAAAGGGATTGAACATAGAACTTCCAAAGCTCGGAGAGTTGCACTAATTTCTCCTCAATTCACCTTTAACAGAAATTCGTCAATACCAACCTCGGAGAAATGAATATGGAATGAAACAATAAGTAGTGTTTCCTGAAGCTGCTCAAAGAAAACGTGGATATACAATTAATATTTAATGACAGGACTTGAGGGAGGGAATGTGCCATCTTTATGGCATAAACGTAGAAGCTGTAATGTGGGGAGGTGATGAAATGGTGTAGTTGCCCCTTCCAGAACCTGAATACGGATAATGCTTGCAACGCTCAGAGGATGTCCCAGATGCTGGAGGGCGTCTGGTATATCTCTCGAGGCGGCGGATTCAAGATTCGGGAAGGGCAAACTTACCATATCCGTCATAGAGCTAATATTTGAAGTCAGAAACTGATAACCTGGCATATCTAAAACTACTAAGACTCGGAACAGGTCATTGCATCGAAATTCTCAACGTCAAGGTATTAATAAGAGGAGAGACTTTAGTTTAGGATTAATTTACAAATAATTAGGGTAAGATATTGTGAATTATAGTTTTAACTCTACTTGATTGCCGACTTTTCTTTGAACACCTAATTAGCTGAAGTGATCCTAATCCTGCACTGACACTCTGTTGTGATTACTATTGGAAACTAGTGGAATATTTTCTACATCTGCATTTATAGGTTCCATGTGCATAAGAGTTCTCGCTTACTAATAATCTACATAATTTTCTTTAAAGAAGTGGGAAGGAGGGCCCCAGGAAAGCGTCTCCCAGAAAACACCGCATTACATATAGTTATTATACTCAGACACCTATTTCTTTTTAACCTGCGTTAATAATCTACGTAATTTTCTGTTACCACAGAGTAATAGGTACATCGACCAAATAGCCGGGTTAGGTGAGAGTAAAAGAGAAGACATCTTAAAAAGGACCCGAGTTCGGGACCCCAATGGAAACATCAACCGGCTTGAGGCAGTCGGATTATGACACGCGAGATGATAATGATAGAGCCGCCTTTGTAAAAGGATAAATCGATATGTTCACGCGTCGATACATCTTCTCTTTGAAGAACGCACACAAGGACAGTATCCTGTGTAGTCACACGGTGGACATACGAACGTGAGCACCTCCCGGTCGGGACTCCTGCCTTAGGATTACCGGAATGAAAACGCCGAGCGATAAGATAATATTCTTCCCTTGGGGACAAGCCGTCGATTTATCACATTCAGTTGACGTCGACAGAAGCTCGCGACTCACTGACCAGGTAATTCTGATTTAATGGATGATTTTGCTTCCAAGCTCCCGTATAGATAGACAACTGATTTGTAGATATGAAACCACGTGATTTAGTTATCTATTTAAAAACATTTGATCTGAGGTCCCATTCCTCTTTTTGAATGTATTTTACTTTTGCGACTGGTACTCGTTGATTCTTTCGTACGTGATTTAGTGTATAACCATGAAAGTTGCTGTTTTGATTTATTATTTTATATTTATCTACCTTTGTGATTGAATGAGTCTACGCCTTGTCGGTGGGGTTGCACTATAAAACACCGCTTCTGGAAACACACACTCAAGAATACTAATATGTATTAGACTATATTTATACTTTACACAGATTAACTCAACTTTTGTAACAAGGTGTATAAAAAGGGTTGTTTTAAGAAGATCAGTTTACAAGGAGAGCTAGGAATTAAGTCCCTTAAGTCGCTTACTTTTGGTAACACATCCATAAATATACCTCAGAAGGGCACTTGACGATAAAATGGGGAACTAATAGACACTCAAAATGCGTAAGGGCAAAATCTAGATAATTTTCACAAGGGAAAACCCGGAATTCATTGGACTTTTGGTTTCCCAACTAATGACTGAGAAGGGAGTGGCTTTGACTGATGCAAGATTTTGAAAGTTGTATTGACATGTGCGAGTGTAGGATGAGGAGTTGGTATAAGTGATAAAAGAATTATTAAAAAGTTGACCTGGTAATCGGGGAGAAAAATGAGGAATGGCCGGTAACAAGGATAAGGAGTTTATATAAGTGATGAAATAATTAATAAAAAGTTAATCTGGTAATCGGGGAGAAAAATGAGGAATGGCCGGTAACAGTTTTCACGCAACTTAGAATTGGAAACCTAACAATGTGCGAAAAATAAGGAGTTTTAACTGGGTTCAAAGCCCTGGTTTGAACACCAAGGAAAGTCAGAATAGATCTTACAGTGATAGAGGCTTCAACCCAAGATCGACATATAAACAAATATTTGACCCCTCCCCAACACCAACTTTGGAACGCAGAAAAGCTGAACTCTTTCGTTTCATCCTTCAAATATTCTATGCTGTTACTTTTTAGTACGATAAGTAACAGTAAATCATGATTGTGAATAACATAACCTATTTAAAATTTAAGTGCTGTCAAGAACTGCTTAATGTCAAGTGCTTATCGTAGAATTTGTCCAACAACCAGTTAAGCATTAGCAGTATAGAGGTCGCTGAGCCTTCCAGAGATTGATCATCCCCACAAGAGTTTGACTTCCATTAACTTGTAGTCACCTCGCTGATAGATAGATGGATAGACAGATAGAAGATAGATAATTATTCAGTCAGTTATTAAAGTTGATACAAACGCATACACGTGATTAATGCAATTTTGAATATGTGCTACACGCTTTAGGTTGTATTCTCTACGACAGGCTTCGTCTGTGTTTTTGGGGAAGGTCTTGATGATTCACTCATGGATTAAACTTAAGAGCAATTTAGCATTTAAACACTTACTTACTCGTCTACCAAAAATAAATTCATCTCTATTCACAACATATAGTTGTATTTAAAACCAATCCTTACACTGGTGTTCCTGGATGTCATCTTAGAAGATTAAATCGATCACCACTATTATTAACATACAAATATTCCTCCGATTATTAAAGAGATATTTTAACTTAAGCTCCACAATAAGAAGAGGAAGAAGAAAGCATTATTGAACAAATTTGAAACAATAACACAGAAATACCATGCACGAAAAAAATAAACAAAACAGAATTTTCCAATCTTTCCTAAGCTTACGAGACAGTAATATATACATGTACTCGGGGTTAACCATTAAATTTAAATAGCTAAACCATGAAATATGTACTTATCTCATCGTAATAGGGAAAAAAGAACAATAATGAAACGGAAAGTTTCGAACGAGAAACAATTCGCAATCTACAAAATGCCGGTATGCTACAATGATTTTTGCACGGTATTCATTTCATAAATTTTAAGGCCTTTTGTACGGCTTACGCTGCAGACTTTGAGGAGGTGTTACAAAAAATGTCTGCAGTACAGTTACAAAAGCTTAGTATAATAATAAACAGGACTCTCAGAGAGAGGATTTGAGCCCCAAGTACGTAAGTGTGGAAGTGCTTCTTGTACATTCCTGAGGGTTTTCATTGACTAACTGTTAGAGTCGAATGCACTCGCACCTACTTAAAGATTTTGTGGGAAACCATTTCCTCCAGCTTCCCACAAAGCCTGCACGGGTTAGAACTTTATGTACTGTAGAATTCTGGGGAGTGACGTAAAGGTAGAACTACCTGTATCTGAGGTGCTACTCTCTTCTTTTTACATGATACAGACTGCAGTACCGATTGTTATACCAACCGTTATACCAATCTCGCATTTGATGTATTAATTATTACAGTTAAATCATAAAACCTTTATAATATAATAGAAACTTTAATCCGGATAAACCATAAAATAAATACTACGCAAGAACAAGTGTAAGTATCTCCAGAGGTTTTATTTGGACGATAAATTCATAGCTGGAATGAGCCACGTATAAAAAAGCCCACAATTCTTCTTTTTCTTTGCTGGGGGTTGATATATTATTTCCGTTCCCAAGGTGGGTGAATTTTGTACGGTTGAGTTAGATGTTATGTTTCCCGTGGTTTCCCACCTTTGTTGTGTGTAGATATCCATGAAAGAGTTTATCCTATTCTTTGCCTTTCGTATTTAGTCTGGATTACCCTCGCACGAACCAGTAATATTTACCTACTTACACTTTTTTGTGTGGATTTTCGGAGACCTCAACACATGCTCTACACAACACGTGCACATCCTTCCACGTGTCGTTCATTAAACTCGGCACTGGAAGCCTCTTTAATTTTGTTTCTACCTTCGAGACTCACGAGACTGTACTCATTCATGAAAGAGCTAAATTGTTTATACCACATGCGATGAAAGTTTTCTACTCTCTACAAAAGTAATAATCGCTAATCAATAATAGAGTTGATTTGCTTTCGACACAGAAAATCAAAATCTACTTCAGGACTAAATATTCTATTGCTACAAAAACTATTGACCAAAAGATTAAAAAAATCAAGCAAGCTGGTACATGTAGACAATCCCAATTCCACATAGTATATGCAGCTGTAGTCAAAATATTTCTTGAACCCCAACAGTTGAGATTTTGGTTTATTATTTTCAATAATGAACTTGATCAATCAACCCTAAGGGACCCTAATTAAAAATTCAACTATCAAAAACTCGAAATCTCAAAAAGTTATGTTCGGTTCAGAAATAAATTAGTCCCGTGAATCGAGTTAGACCACTCGAGTTGCAGTACGGTCATCCATTTGCCCACGATTTGAAGAAACTCATCTTTGGATGATGAAAATTGGACAGGTAAATGGTCAGGCTGAAGAGCCGGGCTGCAGGACCCGTTCAACTAGAGGTTAGAGCTAGATCGAGGGCTCTAGCCGACGATTTTCATCTTGAATACAATTACAAGATATAGCGGGATGAGGTACCGATTTCAAATTCGTACCACAGACTTCGTCTAATATAGATCGATCAGTGATTTTCGTAGAACTTCTATCAAATAGAGAAATAATAAACATCTGTGTAGTGATTTGCAGCGTTTTCTCAATTGCAAAAACAGTCGTGTTAAAACAAATTTTATTTGTACAGAAGCAGTTTTCAAATTTCTCCTTTCAGATGACTAAATTAAAACTGTCTATTATGTACACGTGAACAACCACAAATGGTTGTTGGTATTTGAAATGTAAAATAACAATGGAAGCTGTAATTAGAGCTCTTAAGGGTGATTAATGGGATTCGGTCAAAGTTCCCACAGAATTGTTTGCGATGATTACTTCTACGACGGTGATACTTTATCGAAGTGCGCCTATAATTTTACGAAATAACAAAAGGCCGGCAGACGACCGAACGTACGCTCGAGGGAAGGGAGCGGAAGTTGAATAGGCCCATGACGTTTCGAAAAGGAGGGTTAACGCCGTAGGTGGGTACGGTACGCGCGGTATATAATATGACGCGTATAAATTTATATACGGAGGAAACTCGAAGTTGGCCTAGGGTTGAAAAGTGTGGGAGAATCTGATAAATGCCAATAAGGACCCCGGGGTGAGCGGTTGAAAGCGACGTCCGAACGGAGGGGTTGACAAATGGCAACGGCGAATGACGGATCGAAAGTTGAGTTGGTCCCTTTTCCAACGGATCTCAGCGGGATCGGAGATGCATCCATCATCCGTAACCCTCTAACGGTTGCTGGGGTATTCTGAGCACGACGGTGACACTTAGTTGATTTTACAATTGATATTTCGGAGGAAGTCTCAGGTGCGGACTATAACGGAATACTGCTCTTATTCACCTCAAGGTTGAAAAGATAATTCAGCGAAACTATTGATGAGCTTCCACGGCAATTCATCAGTCTTCAGTTACACTATCAGCAGATAATCAGTCGTGAATATTCAATATACTCCAGGCAACCTGAGAAGGATAAATACATCCCTTCAAAGTAGGAGTGCCGCAAAGCTCTCGTATCGGTAATATTAACCAACTGTACATCTCATAACCATAATTTCGAGTGAGAGGAAAATTAAGGCAGGAATGTCGATTGTGAATAATTCAGAATGATCGAGTTTTACATCTTTGTATGTGTATATAGGTATTTATGAATTCTGTATTTTTCAAGAAAATCCGGGTCCCCTTAAGAACGCCAGGCTCAGAGGCATCGTGTCCAGTGCCCCCCTTCCCCTCTCTACAGGGCTGGCAATAATTCATTGGGTAATACCTACAGTTTAATCTGCACATTCTTAAAAAATAATATCAAAATTGGGAGAAAGTAAACAATTAAATTTTTTACAAACATTCCCGTTCCGCAGATGAGCATGACTTTTGTTTTATTATTCAATAAGAAACCATTGTAATCGCTCTTGAAAAAAAATGCTAACCTCCCCTGAAAATTTCATGGTTTACGTTTCAAACGGCGTAGAATCCAAATCTGCAATAAAAAATTTTCCGTCCGTCCTCCGTACGCCGTACGCTCGATTTCTCCCAAACGGCTGATGCAAAAAAGCTGAAATTTTCAGAAAAAATCCATGTTGGTCCGACAACGCTCCAATTCTCTATCCAGCTCTCTCACTTAATTTAAAGTGCCCTTTAAGGGTTGTCAAAGTTTTGTAAAATCCCTAAAAATCTAAAAAAAAGTCAAGGTGGCCTAAATTTGTACATTTTTTGAAGAACTTTCCATGAGGAATCGAATGAGCCCTTCCTTACGTCCGTAGGTCAAACCATTCCCGATGTATGGTCCGATTTATGGTGCCAACATTTGTATCCACATTCACTACATCACTAGGTCACTGCAATCAAAACAAAAACAACATCTTTTTTTTTTTTGTTTTGATCGCAGTAACCTAGTGATGTAGTGAATGTGGATACTGGAGTGAATTGTTAAACGGGTTTATAGCCGATACACGGGTTGAAGCATTCTGATATGCATGCTCCGTCTTACGAAATTTAAGATTTTCAAATAGAATATTTTTCCATTGAAATCGCTTTTGAAAAAAACGCTGCAAATTCTTTCACTGGGGTTTATTATTCAATGACTCATGATTTGAATTTCTACTAAGCTTTGGAGTGTGCGTGTTTCACAGGTGATAGAGCGATCATTGAATTTCAGTCGGACCAAGATGGATTATTCCTGAAAATTTCAGATCTTTTGCTTCAGCCGTTTGGGAGAAATCGTGCGTACGGCGGACGGACGGAAAAATTTTGATTGCAGATTCGGATTCTACACCCTTTGAAACATAAACCATGAAATTTTCAAGGGGGGGTTAGATTTTTTTTTTTTTTTTTTCAAGAGCGATTACAATGGTTTATTATTGAATAATAATCCAAAATACAGAATTGATGTTAATACGGCTGTATTAGTGCTATTGGAAAATACTCAAAATGCAATAAAAAACAAATTAACAATACATTGGATGTTGGGAATTGACTCAATGCTGTTGAGGGAAAGAATTCAAATCCTTTATGTATAAGTATTTACGGCAGTTTCGAAAAATTCGATGGAATCGACCTATGCCCTGAATGAAAGAAAATCAGTGAAGATTCGGTTACTCATTTTGGTTTATTATTCAATAATAACCACGTAAATCGGTTCTCATCCAAAACACCTATTTGGATTGATCAGTTGATGATATTTGTGTGCCTCCTCTACATCTGTCTACCTTTGGCTACATCGTTTAAATTTGGATTTGTGGAAGTTTTAACTCAATACGAGTGCTAGAGGACTTGATAAATTATAGATGTTTTTATCGTGTGATAAACTGATTAATCCAAATAGGTATTTTGGTCGAGAACAGATTTACGTGCTCCGTGTATATTTCCTGAAATTCAATAATCGCTCTATCCTGTGAAACACGCACACTCCAAAGCTTAGTAGAAATTCAAATCATGAACGCAAACCAATTGAATTATAAACCCCAGTGAAAGAATTTGCAGCGTTTTGTTTATCAATTAACTTTCTGTATCAGTCTTTCAAAACTTTTCTAGGTTTTCCAGCTTTGTAATTAAGGCTTTTCTAGAATGAATAGAAATCGGTTTAACGGAATCTTGACATCGTATAATTGATAATAATTTCAGCAACAATCTTGATCTATAAATCACTTGAATTCACTAATTACCATAAGCAAAATCACTAAAATCCTCAACGTTCAACTTGATTAATGTTTTGTTAGACTTTTAAATTGAGACAACAACACAGTTGTTGACAAGGTTCGAGCTAAAACGATTTTGCTTTACAAATTAGGGCCCCGGAGTTCCAGCCCCAATTTTTTGATCGATGCGAGTCGGTAAGGCCCGTGGGACGTCGGAGGGACGCGTGGGCGACTCTAAACGGGTCGAATTATTCAAATGGCGTCGGATAAGTCACTAACGGTAAATTAAAGCCGGGACACTCGGCACGACAAAGATGAAACCTGCCATCAAATTGATATCAGGGCCATATTCATCCGTCCTAATATTTTACTTAAAACAGTCTGTTCTGGTTTATTTTCACTTTTTTTGCGGGAATTCATAATTGGGTGAGACAGTCTGTATTGAAATGAATGAAATGAAAACATGCTTTATTTGTAAATATGACAGTAAGCATCCTTAAATTATCAATATACATACATGTAATAATCATGGTCGCAAAGACCGTCTGATGAGTTCACACCCATTACTTTCGAAAAAAAAAAAAAAAACATCACAAACAAACACATCACAAACAAACACACATCAAAAACAAAACAAATTAGTGGTAAACAAGATGCAAAATATAACAATCGAAAACAGAGAGAAACCATTCTTCTCGAAAAAGAAGAAACCATTTAAAACCTTTATGAATTGATCGATTATTTATAACAGATTGCGGTTTTTATACTCTAATCATTGCTAAAATCCCATGCTACTGGAACGACAACTTCAGATAATCCAAGTTCTTGAGATTTTCTAAGATCACACCTTTGTTTTCAGGGTCATTTTAATGAAATCTCACCTTAAACAACCATTTATGAGATCGGAAATTATCTACCTGATCATATCATACCACCTTCCGATCTCAGGGCCACATATTGAGGGTAAACCAAGGGCTTTTTGTAAGAAGTCATCATACATAGCTGCAGAAATATTTTCAATACTTCCATTAATTAATCGTTTCCACTCCCTCAAATCCTCGTTCTTTCCTAAAATGATTGAGTACTTTACTTTTAAGTTGAGACAGTCTGTATTAGCATTCTAACATTTAAAGGAATTGATCGATTCGAATGCGGTTTTTTGCAAAAGGACTACCAAGTTCTTGAGATAAGGTTTTGGGGTATGAAATTCTGCATATTTCCGGTAACAGTGTAAATAAGGAGCTTACTTTCAAACAGGCACATATGCATTCCGACAAAATGTTCGGGAGGTAAAAAAAAAAAAAAAACGATTTGCAGATTAGTGGAGATGTTTTTCTGCAGTTTCTCATCGGAGTAATGTGTGAGAAGGCACAGATAAAGATGCATCAGAATATGAATCAATTTTCTCCAAAACACGAGGCTGTTTATCCATTTTCACTTTGGAAATGTGCCCTTTTGATCAAAACTCATGGATTTGTGCCTTTTTGAAAAAGAAAGAATTCATTCTCCATTCTGTAGGTTTTATTGAAAACTTTACCTGACTCCATATTTCCATTTGTCATGCCTGCCATCTATCGAGTCTCGTGTAAATATTCAACGTCAAGACAAAGGCGCAATGCTTCTTTTTGTATATGTCCCTTTTTGAAAACCCACGAGTTATAGCCTGACGAAATTCGGAGGATATGTGCCATTTAGATTGCAAAGCACTGAAAAAAAAATGTAGGGGACGGATTTGTTACCTTTTGATGCAAACTCATAACTTTAGCCCAGGAATTGACGTGGATGTGTTCTGTTTTGTTCGGAAATGATAGGGGGATCTGATTCAACTAATAGTCTGAGATAGAAAATTGAGAAAAAAACGTTTTCTTCCAGATTTGGATATGTGCCTTTTTGAAAGTAAGCTCCTCAAATGTTCATGAGAGCCCATGATGGAGTGTGATCACCTACTCTCCCATCCCTAGTAGCTAGGACGATTACTTTGCCGAGGTACTCGGTAGGTGAAATTGACTCAATATGTACATTAGCATACGTACATAATAGCTACATCTGTAAGTAGATAGGCTACTAATCGGGCAATAACGGGTGAATTTGGCAACAAAAGTAACACAAAGGTGCTTAATCATTACCATATCCGGGTGAGCACACTATGTTGATAAGGAATCTCTCTGGTATACATGCAGACTGTTGCGATGACGGGCTGGTTTCAATTTTTCTAACCAGGTACGTTATGTTACTTTTGGAAGATTTTGTGGTATGAAGCGATTGTAACGGTCAGTGGCAGATACGTTAAAACTTGTTCAAAGGTCGAGATTTGGAACGTGTATGTCAGTGTGAAGGGTTTCTGTGGGTTCAACGTATTTTCACCCGTTTTTCTAGTTTTAAGCAATCCTATTCAATATGCGTTTCGAATCTGTCTTTCCGTTAGTCTGCGCGTCCATTAATCCTTGAATCGAGCTAGTTTTTAATTATAGTATTAAATCTACCAACTTAGAGGGCAGAGTCGATAGGCGTAAATTAGTATCTCACCTTCTTTGAATTGTGACGAAAATGTGTTTTCCGTTAATTAATACGCAATTTTAAGGGATATGATGTTTTTGAGCCCATCTTGCGGCAGATGATCGCCAACAACTTCCAAGCAGTGTCAACTGAGACCACGGTTATTAAATCCGAAGGCGTGAATGCTACTTCACAAGGTGTTCGCTTTGTGAGCTCTGCAAAAGGGTTAAGAAAAGGGGTTTTAAAGCTCGGTGAAAAGAGAAAATATCGAAGAAAATACCTGCCGCGACACCTGGGAACTGGTGAACCAAAAGAGTTGAAGCGCAGATGCTCAAAAGTGTCACCATCTGGTGTTCGTAGCGCGTGCGGATTTTTCGGACAGCGTTCGAAGGTGCAAGTGCTGGAAATGACAGATGTCGACTTTGAATAGACGAAAAATCCCCACCATCATACAGTGGATGTACCAAAACAGTGTATCTACGGGTATATTGAAATAGAAAGACATCTGGCTCCAGGATTCAAACTACTCGCCCGATACTCTCCATGGCATTTCGGAGTGCCTTACATCTGGGAACAGTTTCAGACCAATCCTTAGAATTGGTGCGCAGAACTGTTACTCGAACCGTTCTGAAGAACTCCGAAAGAATCCACCAATGTCATTTGTCACATTCCTAAAATTTTTCTAAAATTCAGGCCTAATCAGCCGTAGATCAATCTAGTGTCTTTCACGTGGCTTTGAATTTGATTATTGGAATACACTTGAGTACACAATGTAAGAAGCTATCAGGTTTATGCTTAGGTATAGACATTTCAAGAAACATGGATTTCCTATATTTATAGTAACTTCTGAGGTGGAGGTGGGTTGAGGTAACTGTTTTTATTGGTCGAGTGTAGGGGAGTTTAATTATTCAAAACAGACAGAATTTGCATTTCAATTTTTTCGAGCCCTGTGTTCGAGATGTTTGTGTGAAAAAATGTCAGTTACCTACAACAACATCTCACACAAGCCAGGGAATTTTGTCGTCACTGCACTGAAATGTTTTCTGTTCGAAAAAAACTCTTCGAAAATGTTTTTTTTGTCCGTAGGTACATAGTCCCAACCAACCTAAGGACACGGGTATTTGTACCTACGGACAAGACAAATGAAAGGTAGAGACCTTAAAAAAAACATGTTTTTTCCATAGTATCTCATTTATTTCAATAAAGATTAATAAGTTTTGAAAGCACATATTAGCTGGTACCCTAATATACACGTGTGACCAGAGTAAGGCGTTAAAAAAAAAGGAACTTAAGCTCTGAGTTTTCAATGCGAGCACAAAAACTTTCAAATATGAAACATCACATATAAACTTCAAATATAAAACATCAAATATAAACTTCAAATATAAAACATCAAATATAAACTTCAAATATCTTCTATTCTTTTCAGTCTTTTCAATTTGCACTTAGTAATACCTACCTATTTATCGTATTTTTTTTTACTAATAAAGAAGTTCACATCAAACTTAAATCATAACAGTAGAAAATTAATCAGTTGCCCATGGCACAAATAACCAAATTAAATTTTAAGAGGCAATCCATCCAAAAAAGTCTACAGAACGTGTTAACAACTACTGAAAAGTAAACGCGTCATTAGAATAACGATCGGTATTAACCTAATGAAAACCCAGAGAAGTCCAAGAAAATGAAAGTACTTGGGACTGGCGGCCCGTTGACCCCATTTCAGGTGGTGGTAGTTTAAACAATATATCGTCATATTCTATTTCATATTCTTTATCATTGTCAAAAGTGAATTTTGGAGGGCCAGGGGTTTTTTTTTAAGTACTTCACATCATAACAAGTGGAGTCATTTTGCTTTTTAATTTGGGCAATAAAATGATTGACTACTTTTTCCCCTTTATTCGCACAAAAACAAAATCCCCAGGTGATATGGTTTCATTCTCTAGCTGCTTTTCCATTTCTTCAGTTGAATTCGTTCTTCAAAACAAAAATCATCAGTTGAAGAACTCAGGGAGATGTCGTCATCATCCAGTTCTTCCTCTGACGAACTGCTAACAGAATGTGTCGTTCTTGCCTTCTTCTTTCTAATAGGAACAGTTGGTCTTTTCTGGATTATTCTTTTCCTCACCTTCAACAGTTGTGTCTTCTTTTTCTCCTCTTTCAGGACATAAGCGGTCTGCAGTTTGTTTTTCTCCGGGTTGTCTGTCAGAATCCTTGTTTTACCTTTCTTTCGCCCATTTGGTTTGCTTACGGGGACCGGCTTGAGGGAATGGCCACAATCTTTCGGGAGTAACGATTGGTGCCGAGCTAGAATCCTGCAAAGTGTCCTCAGCACTATGGACTTGAAGAGTTGTCAGTGAAGGCTGAATTTCATAAGTTGTCAACTCGGGTTGAATAGCAGATTTTGGGACTGTGCTTTGACGAAGGCTTGAAGTCGTGATCTCAGGCGCACCACTGGAAGAGGGTTGTGCAACCTCAGTTGCATCCGGGCGATCAGTAATGTTTGATGGGTAGGTACATATATGGGTGGGTACAGGTGTTGTACCTACGGACAGCCAAAATTAGTGTCCCTAGGTACAACAGGGTAGTGTGTCCGTAGGTACATATACCAGCCATTTTTGTTTTCCAAGCCAACAACAACTCAACTGAAGAAGCTACGTTGAACGAAAAATCGGGAATGGCACGCCAAAAACATAAGGAAACACAGCAATTACAACCACAATCCATAATACGTACAGTAGGACAACGAAAAAACGAAAACATGCATCGCTTTTTTTTACTTTGACCCATTGAAAATTGAAAAGTTTAGATAAAAACTTAGCAGGCGAAGACTCATCAACCTAACTACGTAGAGCACTGGCGTGTGTCTGCGCGCGTCACCTGACCGCCCCCTCCGAACCTCCTCGAGTATACCCGAAGTTTTACGAGCGATGTCCGTAGGTACAACTGTCCGCAGGTACAGCACTCTCCCCTACAGTTTAATTATTCAAAACAGAAATAATCATTACTAAATTTCGCTTATGAGGGTCATGCTACACTACGGGGACTCTTTCAGTCGCCTACTCATATCTGACCGGAGAAAATACGTTGGGATCGTCATCTGAGAGGGGGCAGCTCCCCTTTGATGGGCGCGCCCAAAGAAATCCCAACTTGTCACGTTCGAGAACAACTTATCAAAACCTAGCCCAAGAACTAGTTCCTAACATATACCCCCCTCTTCTCGCCCCTGCACACGAACATTGTTGTCCCGCCTCACAAAAGACGGAGGCCATCAGTGATCATAATGAAAATAGGGGAGTACTGGTTCGTACCATAACAAGCTATGCAAATCTTGAGTGACACGTGCATCCACGTGTCGCCACCTGGCGCATTGTTTTCGCGCCTCCCCTTTTTCGAGAGAGGATTTCCTTCGGCGAGTCTTAACAGGATCTTCATTCGGCTGGTAGCAATGATTTGCCTTAATAAGGGAGGCGAAGCACCGCCCCGAAGTTTATAATGTGAATAGAAAACGGTTACAAATGAAGAGTCCAAGGGTGAAAGAGATGGAAAGAAAGAGGAAGTCATGTAGCATGATAGTAAGAGCGAATTTTCAAAAATTACGATATTACTAGTCTACCACTACTAGTCTGTTTTGATTTTATCAAAAAAGAAAAAGTGACTTCAGTGTTCAGTATCCTACTGAAACAAAGATTTAGAATTTGTTGCGTTTTTATCGATCTTCTTTTTTTGACGATATTTGAGTAAAATTTTCAGCATAAGTTTGAGCTGTAATTTTAAATGATTTAGTTCACGGTTAAGTTATAAAAAACTGTTCTTAAATAAGATTCTGCGTTGCTAAAAAAAAAAATTATTGAAAAAAAAATAAAATGAAAGAAGCAATTTAAAAAATAAAACATAAATAATAGTAAATTAACTTTATTGGCCATTTTTTAAAAATTAACCATGGTTATTATCTGTTTTTTCATAATATTTTTCAGTACATTCTTTGAAATGTTACGAATTTACTGTACTCGATTTTGAAATGCTCGATTTTGTGGAGATATGAGGAAGTTTCTATCTCAATCCGAATGAGAGTTTTTTCAGGGCCACACTTATTCACTGGATGGTCCTACTAAACTATAAGATCAATTAATTAAGAAGGACAATTTCACAAATACAAGAAAGAGAGCAAATCTGATATTTCGAAATGTATTCTTGTTTACAGATCCTTTGGTTTCAACCGCCGAAGTTCAGGCCTGGTGTTCCATTTTTTACAATTAATAATCTACGGGCTCTTTTAGATAGCTTCTTTAGCACTTTAACTTTTAACTTTTTGAATTGTTGCGTCAGGAGAAGATGCGCGAACCTTAACTGAAAGTGGCTGGGTTTGGTTTGCAGGCGCCCTATGATTGTTATTTTGCAAATTGAGAGTAATCACTTTATCAACGTAGAACGCTTCAGCTTCAACGCTTCATGGTTGGTATACACATTTTTTGGACTCACACTCTGCTGAATCTTCACACTTGTAAGTGTAAGTGGTATTGGAGGAGGAGCAGTCATACCCTCAATTAAAAAAAGCACACAGCTTACACCTTGCACGTTGCCACGGGCGTTTCGTTGTTGGTGCAACTCTGACGACAGCAACGGAGTATAGCAATGAGAAAGGATCTCCCCCTTATTTTCTCCTTGACTAAAAGCCATTCGAGGTTTTTCTGTAAAGATATCAAGTGTTTATGAACTCCACCATAAGATAGGCTGTCGTTCACGGAGGATGCCGTTTAGCTTTTGAACCCCAAAGAAGAAGGTTGGCGCCATTGCACTTGGTAGTAGTAGCTTGAATTGAGGAGAGAATAATATAATCAAGTTATAATATGATATATAACAGATTTCAGATTTCAAATTTTACAAAGCCGAAAAGATTTATGTCCTAAAAACATGGATGATGGTGGATTCCTTCGGTAATTTCGCTCTTGTCTTCACCAAAATTGTCTTGTTTATGTTTGGCTAGTTTATGTTTTGTTCATTTTTATCCGAAAAACAAATTTTCGTTCGCATTTTACGATTTGGACCATTCAGAATATTATTTTGTGTCTGCCTTTCTTGTATGAGCGGATACTAACAACCTTAATTGCTTTAATTTTCAACTGTTTTTGATTAAATTTCAGGAAATGCAGGTTATTAACAAATTGAGTAGAACTCAGAAAGTCACTCCGTTCATGGTTTAATGGTCCGATCTCGCTCAAATTTGAGATTGAGCGCGTGACTATGATTCTGTGAAAATCGGTTCTGAAAAGTTCTAGTACCTTATATGGTTTTCAAAATGATTCAATGATCATACTTTTCTCGAAAATGCCTTCAAAAATGAAAATATGTTACCTCACTATTTATTTAATATATTCGTAGTGAATGATGCGAGGAACCGAATTCAACTACGGTAGAACCTCAATTATCCGGACTAATTGAGACCAGGGTGTGTCCGGATAATCGATTATTACTAAAAAAGGTCGATTGATAACAAATTATGAAAAAAAAATTATGAAGTAGGTACATATGTATGCATATACGTCCATACTTGATTAAAATGTATACATACATATAATATGTATATTACATAAATATGTATATTATATGTATATACATTTTAATATAGTATTCACTGGATTGTGTGTATATATATTATACATGTGAAACAAAAGTGTGTGAAATTAACAACACATAATATTTTTTATATTTCGTACTGTGTATATGGATATGATATGTACCTACTTGCTATAATTTTTTTTAAATTGTTCTATGTATTTGTATGTATTGTATTTATTAGTACATGCTCCTAATAAATACAATACATACAAATACATAGAACAATTAAAGACTTTTGAAAAAATCACTTATTTTTGTTTGTTTCTTCGATTTCAACATCTTCGTCAACGCCAAATCTCGAATCCTCTGTTTCACATTTTTTCTCTCCAACACCTCGTTCGCGTCCGGATAATCGAGGATCCGGATAACTGAGGTCCGGATAATCGAGTTTCTACTGTATATCCAAACACAATCCCAATACAATAAAGCTAATTTTTTAGTAACTCCCTTAACTGTGGTTTTGCCAGAAAATTGAAGACGGGCATGCATACCAAATCCTGTTGCTTATTCTTAATGAAAATCGTCTCTAGAAGATAAAATGTGTGAGTGTGGCCAATGGAGAAATGGTTAATAGTTACGAGGATATGGGAGACGTAAGTTGATTTTGTATTTTACGCCTCTGACGCACTTTGCCCGCATATCAAAAGACAATCAGTCGCTTTTGCCCCACCCTCAGATTGCGGGCGAAACAGGTTTCAAGTGGGCAGCATATGCGGCGCTGCAGGTTTACTGAATGGATCCTTCCTCAACACAATGGTCACCCACCGAAAACCCTGTTGCGGCCAGTGCCAGATGCGCCGCGCATCTGTCGCCCCCTTTTACCCCTTTCTACCGCCACTTTCCGACTTAATCTCATTGTCTAATTAAAAATCCGGGAACCGCGTGACGTAGCATGATCGGCAAAGCGTCACCGAAGGGGTGGTTTTTCTGAGGTGAAAGATTCTACAAGGGTGATAAAAAGTTTGTTTTGAACTTCTAGAAGGGGAAGAACCGGCTTTGATAGGACCTAATCACTGGGTTTTATTAAAAGTACACAGTATGAATTATGCATGACGAGTCACGTATGCATGTCGTAATGTCACGCTTGAGCTTAAGTCATTAAATTTCAAACGGCAAGGACTGACAATAGGTTTTTATGCCATAAGCAAGACTCATCAAATTCGTTATCTAGGTACTTCAAAATGTTTGCGTCCAAGTCCAAGAATCTGGTTAACAGAAACATTGCGGATTTCTCCCCCTGAAAGTTTTGGTCAACATCTACATTATAATAGTCCTTTAATAATTCGAATTTGAAACTATTATTATTATAAGATCTTAATAGTTTAGCTCGTAAATCAGAGGAGAAAGTATTCATTATATCTATCAATTGTTAAATAAAGAAGTTTAGCGCCAATGTGGTGTGATACCTCGGGATTAATAAAATCTGAAATACTAGTAAAAACATCATGTTACGGAACTAAGGGCTGGTAAATTTTGAAATACAGTTTAACTGATATCATTTTAAACAGGAGACCAAATGGTAGGATACATCATTTCTGAAAGGTAGGTCTTGTATGGACAAGGTAGTGAGATTTAGAAGGTAATCGAGTTATGGCTTTTTGCTGAATTTCTATTCTACCAAACGGATTCTTGTACGTACTACCGTACAGCGGGTGACCATAGGACAGCAATGCGCACAGTAAATAAAGTACACCAAATGGTAGGTACATCTTAATCTGGATTAATCTGGAACAAATGGATTTCCATTTCAAATGCGCATCTAGAATTGACTCTAAATATTTGGTCGTGCATTTTCTTTCAATATATTGGCTTACATCACGTGGAAGATCTCTACAACCTGTCTGATGCAGACGAACTCCTCCGTTTGCAGGGCATGAGCACTCGTCGGTGTAAAGGGGACAATGCAGGTTAACCTGCAAACCTTATACCCTAACCCCTGGGTTAACCTTACACCTTATATGCACCTTATAAACTATAACGATTGAAGCAGCTGATTCAATCATGACCAATTATTGAATCAGCTAAGCTTGCCATCAATGGAAACTTCGGAAAACTCTTCCAACGCCAATCTATATCTGCAACTGTCAAATATAACATTTTCTGTGCTGTTGCCGAAGAATTCTTTGTTATAGTGCCAAGTCGCTGTCAATTCGCGTCTAATGCACTAGAACGACCTCTGAGACATTTTATAAAATTAATATTTTTCTTTTTATGGAATGCTTCAAACTATTTTGTATATTTGGATGCTGGAGCTCTGACAATCTTCTCAAATAGCCTCTCAGTCGCGTGACACTATGTGATTAAGCCGCTGAAGATTCCATCTGGATGATGGAAGGTGGTATGGAAAGATATTCGCGTTATAGAAACCGGATAAGTGAGTTGGACAACTAGAAACGTTGGTCGGAGATAGATTGAAATCGTACGAAATGCACATGAAATATAAAATTATAAACCCTCTGTTTGCCCTGCTGAACACTATGTCAGCCCCTTGCTGCTATTTGCTGCTCAACCAAAAATATTCAGTATAGGTGCATTCAAAGGTTAAGAGGGGCACCATTGGAAATATCGAGAATACCAAGAAATCAACTCGTGATTACTAAATTATGTACCTTTCCACATTACTGCACTACTGTAAAACTAGCATGCTACACCTTGGAATTTCAATAATTAAAGATTAAAATTAAATGAGGTGATCATGTTTGACTGTCTGTCTAGTGCTTCTTGCATATAATTGCTTTGTGCTTGAGTTGAATAGCACACCTAAAAATATGGGAGGCCCCGTTGGATTCTTTTTAACAGGAATTTTAACGGATTTCAACGAAAGGTGAGGAGGGGGTATTAACTTGAAACTGCGGTTTCAAAATCTCTTTTCCATTGCAACTTAGAGACGAATTAAAACCATTGATATAATCATTTCGGAGGAGAAATTCCAGTTTCATAGGGAGTGTACGGTTATTCGGAGATTTGTATTGGCGTCTGCGGCTTATGCCGTCTCAAGCAGAAGTCCCAATTCTGCCAACGGATTTATATTTATATCTCTATGAATAGTCCGTAGATTACCATAATGAAGGTTCAAAGTTACTGATTTGTTGTCTCAAGTGTAATGACTGTCAACAGAAACGACAATTAATAATAGGACACTACCTATCTGAAGATAATGGTTACAGAATTAGACAAATTTGCCATCGGAAATAGATCATAGGTAGCCATTAACAGATGAGAGCATAACTGACTCTTTATTTCATCATCAATCACAATTCATCAATCCTGCAATCGGTGTTGCCAAAATTTGAATATAAATGATCAAATATTATACTACAACGAGAAAAACTTGAATTTTCTCTCCATTTCCTTTGTTATTTATTCCATGTAGTTATATTTGATAATGACCCATCAAGGAAGTTTTAAAATTATAAACCAGTGATCTGTGTTTCTCTTATTATTGTTCAGTTGATTTATGGATTTTCAGAAATCATTGTGTAATAATTTGAAATGTGTTTCCTTGTATAGCTGCCAGGTAGTTTACTTTATTGCGATTTTGAATATTGACAACAAAACGACCATTATTTCTTGGCGTTTGGATATTCTAAATAAAAACCTCCGTTGAATGTGTTGGGCTTCTAAGGGCCGCGAAGGTGCGTATACGTCCGTGATAAAAAACACTTCAACCAGCACGTGTCCTGATATCAGGCTGTCCACGTGGCCTCCAGATAGGTCTCCGAATAAAGTAGGTAGTTTTTAGAAAAACGCTCAACTTCAAACATTGATATCTCCACCAATAAATAGTGATGTTGATTTACGTTCCCTTCTTCGTCGTTCCCTTTGGTGTTTTATGGCTCAATTAGATCACAAACCTGCGGGGATCCCGAAAAAAACCCGTTTTCGGTATCTTTTTCCCGAAAGCTAGATACGAAAAAATCTTCCGGTTTTCAGTATACATTTCGCCTTATTTTCAAGACGATGAGGTAGGTCCTAATGAACTTTTAGGTTCCCTTAATTGATTACGAGAGAAAACCGGACACGGCTAGGATACCAGTAACATAAAACAGCTGTATGGTGAATGTCACCTCGTAAATATCAACTCTCAATGCTAAAACCTTCAAGAAAAAAGTTACAGGTGTGCACATTTTGGTTTATTATTCAATAATAAACCATTGTAATTCCTCTTGAAAAAAAATTCAAACCCCTCCTGAAAATTTCATGGTTTACGTTTCAAAGGGTGTAGAACCCAAATATGCCATAAACATTTTTCCGTCCGCCGTACGCACAATTTCTCCCAAACGGCTGTAGCAAAAAATCTGAAATTTTCAGGTAAAATCCATGTTGGTCCGTCAACGCCCCAATTCTCCAGCCAACTCTCTCACTTAATTTAAAGTGCCCTTTAAGGGTTGTCAAGGTTTTGTGAAATCCCTAAAAACCTCAAAAAAAGTCAAGGCGGCCTAAATTTGGACATTTTTTTAAAGAACTTCCCAGGAGGAATCGAATGAGCCCTTCCCCAGGTCCGTAGGTCAAACCATTCCCGATGTATGGCCCGATTTATGGTGCCAAAATTTGCGTTATTTTGGTTTATTATTGTTTTTGTTGTGATATCAGTAACCTAGTGATGTAGTGATGTAGTAATGTGGATACTGGAGTGAACTCCTAAAAGGCTTCGTAGCCGATACACTGGTTGAAGCATTCTGATATGCATGAAACGCTGCAAATTCTTTCACTGGGGTTTATTATTCAATTGGCTTGCATTCATGATTTGAATTTCTTCTAAGCTTTGAAGTGTGCTTGTTTCACAAGTGATCAGCGATTATTGAATTTCAGGAGGCACACAAATATGATCAGCTGATCAATCCAAATAGGTATTTTGGTTGAGAACAGATTTACGTGCTCTATGCATATCTCCTGAAATTAAAAATTTTTGTTTTGTTTTGATCTTAGTAACCTAGTGATGTAGTGAATGTGGATACTGGAGTGAACTCCTAAAAGGGTTTATAGCCGATACACGCGTTGAAGCATTCTGATATGCATGAGCCCCTCCCCAGGTCCGTATTATTATTTTTATATTGTATTATTTTTTTATTTTGATCGCAGTAACCTAGCGATGTAGTGAACGTAGATACTGGAGTGAACTCCTAAGTGGTGGTTCCATTTCATTTGAGAATTAAATGTCACTCCTAAAAACACTAAGGCCTATCAAGTTTTTTGATTTTCGAACAGTCACTAAGTCGGTATGTCCTTGGAGCTGTGTAATATCAAAGAGCCACTCGATGATTGTGGTTCTGTTTTTCTTGCTATGTCCGTGAACCGATTTCAAACCGATGGTAGCTTGCAGGTGTTTATGCATTGTCCAATCGCCCTCAAACCTTTCTCGGCATTTTGATGTACCCATATCCATCTTAAAGTTGCTCTCCGAAGATCGAGTCTAACTTTTATCCAACACAAGCGCGGGGACGGCCTACCTTTATTTATATTCATTGCAAAAGGTAGCAGCGAGTGTAAGATGTGACAAACAAGATGTTGGTGAAACCAAGTGGAATGAAACCGAGGAGTCCTCGAACGCAGATCGGGGTCCGATAAAGTCAAATAGAAGGTCGCATTTAGTCTCAGAGGCGGGAACTACCTCCACATATTATAAGTACCCGCTTATTTTTATTTGGATCATCGTATTCAAATAACGCCACGTCTCTAAAGGTAAATGATGGCATAGAGAAATTGCTGTAGCATCTAATGAAAGAGTCGTTGAAGATTTCAATATGAGAATTAAGTTAAGAATAAAGTTTAAGATGAAAAGGAGCAACGAATGGTTTTTGGATGCTCCTATTGTGACAGTTGGGTAATTCGGATAAGACTTATTATTGTTCATTATTTTAAACGGAAGGTAGATCATGGGGAGAGTTTTTCAAAAAGGGGCAGTATAGGGGGTAGAGGCTGTTATGCGGGAGTGTGCATCTACACTGGGAGGAAATGTGACTCTTCTAGTCGTTCTCTTCTTCCAGTTATTTTCAATTATGAACATTTGTAATCTACCATGAAAATAATAAATAATTGGTTAACGTTCCAAGATCTAGAATCCTGAAATCCAATTTGAAAAAATTCCGCTTTTTTGCAGCTTTTTTTTTTAACTGAAGAAATCCCAAAATTGAAGAATCTTGGATTAAACATCAAGAATGGGGTCTAGTTGGGATTAAGTTTTACGAACTACTTTCTATCAATCCTATAAAATGATAATCAGGAGGTTGAAATATTAAAAAATCGAAATATCCAAAACTTTCAAAATGAGAGCAAACGTTTTTATGTCCTTTACCGACAGAAACCCCTCAATGAATCGAATGAGCCCTCTCAGACAGCATTATCATCCCTAAGGCAAAAATATCGACAACAAAAAAATACCTCATACTCGAATGTCAAAATAATGTCTCTTTGGGACATCTGTAATTGCAGAAGTCAATTACAAGGTGTCCAGACACACTGATTAGCTGGAGGGCCCTTGCGGCTCATTTATATCCGAATCGATCAACCGTGCTGGTAAGTAACTGGATCCCATTTGCATCTAGGATATAGTTGCAAGGTTTGGAGTTCAGATAGTGTAGCACGGATAACGTGTAATAAACATTTACGATACAGAATTAATAAATGGGTTATCCAATACGGGAATAATAGACCGTGGTGTCTGCAAACTTCTGGAATGGAGGGCAGTGCGAGAGAGAGAAGGAAATAGATTATATAATTGATAGCGTTATAGAGTGAGAGGAGGGGGGGATATGATGGTTACCTATGTAGTGAAATCATATTATGGTTCTATAATCTGGTGACGGATTTCCATGGGAACTATTTTTGGAAATGAATTAATGATCAGATATCATGTTTCTTGGTAGTCTATCTTTGAAAATCTCAATGTTATTGCTCATTCAAGTGATCGAATTTACTGCAATTATTGTAACATACTCTCTTAAAGATTTTATACACTTTAATATTTAATTTAAGCTTAATATAAAATTTAATAAATATTTCATTTATTTTCGTTCGGTTGGTAAGTGTCTACATCCATGTAGTTTTACGTAGATAGATGATTGTGTATTACAAGCTTCATTTAGTAATCACCTTTCAGTGAAAAGCGTTGAAGGGCTATGCAGAACAGAATAAATTAAACTTTACGTAGTAATTTGTATAGTACTGTATAACTTGAAATTCAGGAGGACATATTTAACTGTATTTGTGATCATAGTTTCAATGATATAGAATTGTAGGAACAGACTGTTCCGAACAGAACATAACCGTAACTGTTTGTGGCTGTTATGTGGCTGTAACAGAAGGTAATAGGGTCTGTTTAATTTCAATAAGGCACATTGTAAATAAGAACTTTTAATTAGTACAAGACGGAACAGAACACACTCTCGAAATTCCTACTTCATCTCCACAAATCACATGAATCACGCAACTCGGAAACAAGGTTTTCTTAACATAAAAAGTTTGACTCTTTAAGAACTAGGTATATAAACTCTTGATTTTCTCATTAAAATTTTAGTTTTGAAATCTGTTAATTTTCGTCCTTGTTGCCCAATCGGAACTTTCAGCAGATCAAATAAACTCACACATAAAACACGTAACGCCCAGATATGGGGACCAACTCGTGCAAAACTGGAAAGCTAATGAGCGGTTGCGTTTTTGAAGCTGAAAGGTGATCGATTAAGTCGCTCGGGCTCAGAAACCCATCTCGCGATGTTTGGGCAAAAACGGATCGGTGAAATTTCACTCTTTTACCGTTATGGCACGCGCCGGGCACCTGCCTCTTGCCGAATTAATTATCTTTATAGGCTGGACCGGGTTTCGAGGCTCGGAAGGCCGTTTTCTTCCTTGACGAGGCCTTCGAGAAAACACCTGCAACTAGACTGAACTGAACCACTTGCTCTCAAACTCACTGCGTAAATACTATTGCACAGCTGTTCAATTATACTGTCCATCTTGTTGAATGAATTTGGACGGCTAGAATCAGGAATTCTGGAAACAGAGAAATACACGGCACAGAAGAATACCACTGATGTTCCACAAATCACCATAGAAGACTTAAAATGTTTTGTAGGAATTTTCGTTCTCAGTGGGTATCATGAACTTCCTGTCAATCGCTATTACTGGGATCAGAAATCTGACATGAATTGTAAAATGGATTATGTTGCGAACACCCCTGAAAAGAAAAGGAAGAAGTGTGCAGATATTACCTGCAAGTCCCAGACAAGGACGATGTGTCACAAGTGCAAGCTGGGCTTATGTGTGGATTGTTTCATGTTATTTCATTCGACATTTTATTTTTATTATTGAATATTTGCCCCCAAGATTTCCAAATGTTTGGTTACCTATGTTTTAAAAAGTACAGGGTTGAATAAATAATTTTTTGAGTTCATGTGAATATTGTTATTCCTTCTATTTACAACCTTGTTCCAGCTTATTATTGTCGATTGGCTATTGAAAGAATTTTTTCAATATTTTTTTCGTGTTCCGGATGTCGAAATTAGTAAACTTACGAAGCTTTGTGGAAAAATTTGTTTAAAAAAAGATACGGTTTCAAATGGGTTAATAGAATGCCAAGAAGTGCCAACCTTATGTTATCTTTATATCCTGACTTTGATTTTTTTCATTCCTCCCTCCCATCTCTAAAGAAGATTGTTCATACCTCCCCTGTTATTTTTAATTAAGTGAATTCAGTTATATATATTTTTTTCTTCAAATTTTCAATATTTTTTCTGTTTATTAGATTGACTATATTGCCTACATGTAGACTGCTGTGTTTTTTATAATGTATTGGGCTTGCCCGTAAATGAATAAATAAAAAAACCGAGTGAGTGCTTAGTGACTGCTTCCAGCAACCAAGTGACTTTGCTTTGTGAAAAGAGCCCAAAGGAAAGATAGATTATGAGGTGGCTCGAGCTAGTCCCCCTCCCACCGACCGCTTCGATGATCCGAGATATTGAAAGTGTGAAGTGAGCCCACCGCTTTCAGTCTTTTGTTGTAATCACTCGGGTGACCTTCAACGGCAGTGAGCACACGTCTGTTTACGTACGTTTTTTCTGCCTATCCCAACCATGTCATCCCCAATGAGTTTGTGCAATGAACTGGTCAGTCAGCGCGGAAAAGTCTTACTTGAATTTACCTAAACGGGACTTTCAAGTTTTGCCCCAAATTTTTCCTCCAAATGTTGACGATCCATGGATATTTCAATGGAAATTATATACCGTTAGTGTTTTGCTTACTGAGAAATAAAGAACGCTGTACGTACGAATTGTGTTTAGAAGTAGTTTCGGACGTATGCAATAACCACAATTTACTGTTCCTACCGAAAACGGTCGTTACCGATCTGGAGGTATCTCTACAAAAGGCCTGTCAGGTTGCATGGCCCTTATGTGCTCTCGTTGCATGCCGTTTTCACTTGTGTCAATCATGGTAGCGTAAAATACAGTCGTTGGCTCTTTCCGAGGAATATAAGACAGACACAGATAACGGAAAGTGGCTCAAATCGTTTTTTGGTTTAGCGTTCTTCAAACCAGAGGACGTAGAACCGTGTTTTCGAGAGATAGTCAATGCAAAACCTCACAATACCCAACAGCTGCAAAAATTTTTCAAATACCTCCGTGAAACTTACATCCTTGACCTACCCCGCGGGGGCTCATTTGGCTAGTCGAACTTTTGGGGCTCTTTTGGATGAAACACTGTGGGCTCAATTCACATATAATCTTACGTCCAATCATAGGGGTGGGCTCATTTGGGCATTCGAGGTATGGGCTCAATTAGCAATCTCCCCATTTTGACCTGTGGTTGTACCCGTGAAAATGCCTTTACGGAAATTTGTTACAGATCAGACTAATAGGAATTTTAACGCTATATATTTCAATAGTATCTTAAAATTTGGGTTTATTTTGTGGATTAAGGGAGTTATGACCATTTTAGTGTCATAAAGTCTTGAAGATGCGTAAAATATGAGTGTGATAGAAGTAGGATTTTTAGTTCAGTAAAAACAACTCTATGAGTCACTTTTTCATGAAAATTAGTTGTAGAATCCACCCTTCAAGTTTGGTCCATCTCAACCGTAGACACCCTGCATACAACTTTGCACGTCATTTGCTAATACGTAATTAAGCAAATCGTGGTAATTAAAAGTGATTTTAATGGATGACATATCATTGAATGAGCTGTATTTGTTTATATTAATTGAGATGTACATGCACAATAATTAATGGATCATTAAAAAGCATGAAGTGCAAATGGGTTTTTCAAGACTGATGAGATGCTAAGTTGATATTCCGTACTAACCGCAAGAAAAAACTGCGAAGGAGAAACCATCCTTGAAAGTCATGTTTGAGCTTTTATCCATATAATTAACTGATTTTCAGGATGTATATCATTAAATATATCTTAGTCACTATTTATTGAGAGGTAAGACTGAAATTGCGACGATTATTAGGACGTTCGCGTCTGAAATGACGTGCGAAAGAAAAAAACTCGTTGGAGTGCAAATAGCAGCGTACCACCTACTTAATCGGACAGTGCATAATGTTGTCCAATTCAGTAGGGAAGCTGCAAGAGATGATGGACACGAGATGAGAAAAAGAAAGAAGTTAATCTGAGCATGCAGTTCTCCATCACGACGAGGCGGCACAAAAGAAAGATTTCAAGAACTCAATAAAACCAAACTGCATTGGCGGCATACGGGCCTTGAGACGCACCTGCAGTCTTGGAAATAACAGATTACGGTAATTTACTGCGGCAGGTAGTTCAATTTATCGGGGCTTCATCGTTCGCGTATTTCACGGGCTTTTGAATCAACAGAATCGATCACTGTACTAAACGGCTTTCTGTTACCTATCAAATCGTACGCAAATCTTCTAGAATGGATCTCTTGCAGCTAAAAGGTGAGCTAAAAAGTATACATTTACAAAACCGCGATTGAATCTCGTAAAAGGTAAACAACAAAATACCAATAGATCTTGAAAATCAAGGCTACCTGTTCAGTTTTATTGCTATCAAGTTTTGTTACAATTTTATAGTTAACATTTTAGTATTGAGACCGCATCATATCTGTTCAGCGGTTAAGTTGTTTATCCGGCGTCATTGGCCGGTGGAAACCAATGGAAGCTGACCTTGTCAACTGCACAAAGCTTTGTAAAACTATGAAGAGGATTAAAGAAAGGACAAGGAAGAAGTTCACTTTCTAGATCAGCTAGCTGCTGGACATAACCGTTGTCACCCTCATCTTCCTCCCATATCTTCCTGCTACCACCAACCTAAGTTCATAATTGGACCTTGTAATTTTCCGATTCGTTGTGACCCTCATCCTAAAGCAGAAAAATCTGTACAAGGGAGAAGTTAACAAATTTAAATTGTGCATGTTGAAAAGGTACACATTTCCCTTGCACTTTCAGTATAAAATTGATTAGTTTGGGTAAAGCTTACTCTGATGATCCCAAAAGAATTTCATTTAGAATGTAGGAAAACCGAGTCGGCCGCCTCAGAGCTCTCTGTGTTAATCAGGGTGGCACTGCAACTTGCTAATGCTATCTCTTAATTTTGTGATATTTCTCACCTATGTAAAGGAAAACGTTTGTCGTTAGTACTGCCATTTGGAGGATATATCCGTACTCCAGAAATACTTTTTAGTACATCTTAGTGAATATTAATGCTAAAAAGACTCCCAGTTACAACCTGACATCAAGTCGTACACTAAAGGAGCTCCCCGAAAAGAATGAATCTCGTTTTCATTTTTTTCTAACGCTGATTCACGTGATCCTATCCGTTTTTTGATTCGACTCAATTTTTTTCGGAATAATGACGGAATTTTGTTTGTTTCGCGTAAAAAACCATCATTTCGACTCTCGGATTAAGATGATTTTTCAGTTGATCACTGAAGTAGGTTTCAATCTCCTATTCGGACATTTTTCAACCAGACCTTGAAAATTAATCCCCGTAACAATTTGAAAACAGGCGCCTAATAGTCATATGGGGCTTCATTTCACATTTTAGAGTTGCGGATGGACTTTGCTTCAGAGATCACTGAGTTGATCAGCAAATTTCCACACTTGTAGTTGGTACTTTGGTACTTACATACCAGTCCGACTGCAGTACTTATTCGGCTTGTCATGCGTCATTCACTGAAATTGAGACAGGTCCTCACTTATCACAATAATCGAGGATCGCTGTTCAATCTCTGAGATCTCTCTGAGACTCGATTTTCGAAAATTTTGCGACCAATACATAGCTGATGCCCCCATCACTAGGCACATCGTTGAAGCTCGAGAAATTTCGGAGCGCTACAGAATTGATGGGGATGCATTCATGGAGTCTATCGTTACTGGAGAGAAACCTGGCTGTCATAATACACTCCACAGAGCAAAAGGCAATGCAGTTGAAAAGCAGCACCTTCCCAAGTGCCAACAAAATCATAGGTACCATTTTTTGTACAAATCGCAGTCCCAACGAAGCTGTCTAAAAAATATCACAGCACCGTGATCGGAATAGCACCATCCCAAAAATTCACTCAAGCTCATTCATTTGTTCAGATATTTACTTGCCCTGGTTGCAAATTTTCATAGTCATTCCAGTGAAACGTTTAATGAGATTCACGAAGTTGCGTGAGCCCCGTATATATTTAGCAAGTGCGTATTTCAGAAAGTGATTTTCTTTTTCCTCCAAAGATTACAAGCTTTCAAAGGCTGATAAACAAGTAAGCCTCTCACGAATTTAAACAAAAAAATGACCTTATTAGACCGATGATCAAACCAGTTTACTGTCAACTTATTTAGTAATAAAACGGAGTTGGTCACGCGAGATGCATTTGCGTGGTGATATTTTTCAGACTTGATTAAATTACTGAACAACGAAATCGATTTGCAGTCAACTGACAACGAGGTTTCGACAACGCAGTTGGTAATTATTAATGGAAGGTGTGATACTAATCGCCCGCCGATTTCTCGATGGAACCGGAGTCGATTCGAAAATGCTTTCCCCTACGCTTTGAGTTGTGCACGCAACATGCAGTTGTTCTCAACTAATTGTCGATTGAAATTCACCCAAGACAACCATTGGAAGTTCTTTCATTAATTTTTAATGAATTGAAGAGAATAAAAAACAAAAATCATCCAGCGATATAACCAGATTTGAAATTCCGTGTAGTTTTCTGGGAGAAAATTGCTTTTCAAGTAAGAAAAACGTGGTTTTTCACTGGATACTCCGGTTTTTCATCATGCATTGATTCGTCTGGTAAAAAAAATTCAAACTCGGTTTTTTTTTAAATTATTAATGAAGCATTATAATAAATTGTGCGTTTTTACTGTAGGTACTGTTCAAAATGTCCACCATTCAATCTATGACCCCCTTCTATCAATGAGTCCACCGGGGTGTTCCAAAAAAACCTCTGTAATAATTATTTGCTTTTCGTTGTTCGCATCAGTGCAATAGATAGATAGATAGATTAGATAGTTTATTTACATCATTTTACATGTTACATTCTTCATTTGAATAATAACTGATGACCGAGCTGGAAAGTGTAACTGTGGCCCAGCCCGGAGTTGGTTCTTACATCTAATTTTTATAAAGTACGTACCTATAACACTATATTTACACCACATTAATTATTAAAATTTAGATTCCACTTCCACAAAATGATGTACATAGTATACACGCCATTTATATAGCTGCTAATTTTATATAATCACTAATTTTAGTTCATAAAGTACTCATATGGAAGCAATGCCTGTAGCATTCACCAACGTGGAATGCGCTGACATGATGCTTGTGTAATTGCAAGCAAAATGTGGGAGATATGGCCGTTTTAATGCGGTAAGGTAGAAAAAACGAGAAAAATCTTGAAATTGAAGAAAACCGCATTACCAAGTGTGTAAACAAAAACTGCTAAAAGGCATTTTCGATCAGAAATTTTCCGTAAAATCTTCTCCTGGACTGTGACCGTTACGAAATGTAACACCCTATATAAGGGTGAACTGGCAATTCCTTTTCAGGTGACGATTTTTCTGACGAGTTCATTTTAATGTAAAAACAAATATCAATTTATAATTACTGTGTTCATGATTTTTCCAGCGGAAGAAAATTGTTTTGTTGCGTCGTTGGGGTGAGTGGAAATTCATTTTCCAGCCAAAACATAATCGCATTAAAAACGCTGCAAATTCTTTCACTGGGGTTTATTATTCAATTGGCTTGCGTTCATGATTTGAATTTCTACTAAGCTTTTGAGTGTCCCTGTTTCACAGGTGATAGAGCGATTATTGAATTTCAGGAGATATGCATAGAGCACGTAAATCGGTTCTCAACCAAAATACCTATTTGTATTGATCAGTTGATCATATTTGTGTGCCTCCTGAAATTCAATAATCGCTCTATCACCTGTGAAACACCCACACTACAAAGCTTAGTAGAAAATCAAATCATGAATCATTGAATAATAAACCCCAGTGAAAGAATTTGCAGCGTTTTTCAAGAGCGATTACAATGAAAAAATATTCTATTTGTAAATTTTAAATTTCGTAAGACGGAGCATGCATATTAGAATGCTTCAACCCGTGTATCGGCTATAAACCATTTTAGTAGTTCACTCCAGTATCCACATTCACTACATTTCTAGGTTACTGCGATCAAAATGGACCTGGGGAAGGGATCATTCGATTCCTCATGGAAAGTTCTTCAAAAAAAGTCCCAATTTAGCCCGCCTTGACTTTTTTTGAGGTTTTTAGGGATTTTAGAAAACTTTGACAACCCTTAAAGGGTACTTTAAATTAAGTGAGAGCGCTGGCTAAAGAATCGGGGCATTGTCGGACCAACATGGATTTTTCCTGAAAATTTCAGATTTTTTGCTCCAGCCGTTTGGGAGAAATCGTGCGTACGGCGGACGGACGGAAAAATTTTTATGGCAGATTTGGATTCTACACCCATTGAAACGTAAACCAAGAAATTTTCAGGGGGGGTTAAAATTTTTTTTTAAACTGCATTATCATAAACGGAACTCTTTTTGTATTGTTGACTGAGTTTGCAGATAAGGGTAATAATTTGGGTGACATTTAAAATGGGTGAATAAATTATGTTTTAAAATCTCTGAACAGTACATTTGTTATGTTTATTCATCACCATAGGAGCGGCTTTTATTGCTTTGATAAGTTTCTGAATGACGAGAATTTTTCATTGATTTGATTAATTAATTTTCCCAAAGATCAACATTAATTGATTTAAATAGATAACTATTTATATATCACTGGAGCAATAGCCTTTTCGTCCGTTCTTTTTATCATTGATAAGTACCTGCACAACCATTGCGTCAGTTGAATTAGCAAACCCTGCGACGGCACCTGAGCGACGTACGGCTTATCTGCCCAACATTTAAATCAAGTTGCCTCCGACGTTAAGAGGTTCATTAGAGAATTTGTTATCGTTTGTTCCTTATCGACCTCTCGTAAGAAACTAATGCAACCCCGCCCGCCAAATCCTTCGGAATTTTGCCTCCCAAGTTGTAAAGAGGTTATCTCGGAGGTTTCTCTTTGTTTTCCAAAGATAACAACCACACTGGAAGGGGCTTGAAAAATTTCTTAATGAACTGGGAGAAGAGAGTCTCACGGAGGGATCTTTTCGATAATTTACGGTTCCCGCTAAATGTGAATGGAAGTGCGACCTTGAGAATTTCGGATTCCTCGTTGGTCGTGAAATTTACACGTAATCAGTTGCTGCACTCCAAAGGTGTATAAAGAATGTCAACAACCAAAGAGCTACTCAGAGCAAAATACAAAAAAAAGTTAAATTGGTGATTAAATTAAATTTTTAGTCAGTTTTCAGTCAATCGTAATGGAATTTACAGGGAATGTAGATTGCCCTCTTGAATTTCATCGCTCAAAAATCATCTGCTATTAAATATTTATTACCGGATATATATTTACAAGCGGCTGCAACATGACCTAGTTGCTTGCAAATCTTGCATCGGTACGTCTTGTACTTACACGCTCTGAAACCGTGCGAAGGCTTGTTGCAAGCGTAGCAAAGGGCTTGCTTCGAAGAAGAACCTTTCCCAGAAATCGGCCGTGGATTTCCGGAATTAGCGGCGGCTGCCATTGGCGTCTGCTGTCCGGAACTCCTTCCAGTGGTAGTGTTCATCTCCGAGCATGTTTTCCGCTTCCTCTGCTTTCCGCTCTTGGGTGTTCGGATCATGTGGATTGGGACCTCTCGCTCACAGCTAGCGGGCGCCGAAGATTCCTTTTTTATAGCTAGCGCTCCACATCTCTCAAAGAGATGTTTGCGTTTTCCTCGCATATTCGGTCAAATATTGAACCTCTCCTTGGCCCAGTTACGAACTTGTATTTAACCAATCGTCCAGTAGCGCTCCAAACTCACAGTCCATGGAATATTTTTTTATTCTCGAACCAATTAACTGACAGTCTCGCCTTGTTCCCCACACAGAAATTTTTGGTGCGTACTGGTTAGCTAGTAACTCCGTTAACTCTTTCAAAGTTTTTGATTTAGGCAAAGCTGGATGACACAGTTCGTGTAAAACCTCGTAAACTGCGCGGCTAAAGGCAAGCACACGCGACGTGCTCCTTGAACATAGTTTCCAGTAAAATATTGGTCTAACCTTTCAATAAATGTTGACCATTTGTCGGTGACATCAAATGACGGTAAATGTCCAACCGCTGGACCTCGGGCAAGTTTTTTGAGAAAGTCTGCCGTAGGAAATCCGCTGATTGTTGCCGTGCTGGGTAGCGGTGGCGTGGCCATCATAATCGAAAAATAGAGAAAATAACGGGCCTTCCGGTAATAAAATAATTAAAAACAACCAGTCTGTGGGTGGAGTGATTTTGAGCAGGACGCTGTGCAAAATGCTAAGGAATAGAAAGTATGTTTTAAGCAATGTTCACATATAATATTCAAATATTTGTTCCCATAGGTTTGAATATATACTTCAGTAACTAAATTGACGATTTTCCAGTCGCCTAACTCCGTTAATATTGATAAAGTGGGCTTTTAAAGCATGTCCACTTCTAGTACAACAAAAATGACGGATGCTCCGGTAGTGGACATCCCTGTTCACTAATGGTGCAACTTCCCTTTTCACGAAAGGATATTTTCTTAATTTTCTACTTGTTCATTTGCATTGGAACAAGCTCTCGGTACAATTTTCAAATGAATATAGTTTTGCGGACCAGAGGTGGACAGGGGGTGTCCTCTACTAGTGCAAGAGATGTCCACTACTAGTCCATGAGCTATCTTCTACTTATACATGAATTGTTCTCTACTGGTGCTCACTTCATTCTTCCGGTTGAATGGAATTCTTTTTGTTTTACTACCGATTAGATATATACATGATTTTAAACGAGATTTAACGTCGTCTTCTTGATATCTACGACATGTCCACTAATGGGTCATGAAGTGTCCACTACATCAACACTAGAAAATTTTAGCTGTCCACTACTGGTGTTTTCTGTTATTCCACAAAATTTGACTATATGTCTTCAAACATTTATAAAATTGGTGTTTCCTTTGATTAAACTCAACTAAAAATGTCTAAAGAACGTGTACACACCCCCCTAAAAAAAAAAAAAAAAAAAAAAATTATGAGGTAACACAAACAATCACACAAGATTTTCTTAACATGTCCACTACTGGTGCTTTCCCCTTATCAGGTGTACCAACATTACAACAGAGGTGAAGGTCAGGACGGGCGGAGAAAGCCCATTTCATCTTCTAGTATCAATGTTAATTCGTTAGAACATAAAATTATTGAATGATACTTCAAAATTCTTCACAGCCCCGCAATAAATACCGAATCTCCCATTTGAAAGCATTTATTAATTGATGTCTGCGGGAACATGTCCCGAAGTATTATGTATCATGAACCGTAGCTACATATTTGAATATTATTTCCAACATTTTAACGGTCTATACCGTCATGGTATGTATCAATACGAGAAAGCGATTACGTGCAACATCCGACTAGCCGTATTTTATTTCTTTTGTGTCTGCACTAAACCCGCATTCCAAGTTTTAAAAACCTACTAATTAGTCAGATTTTGAATAAACATCTAGAGGAAACGAGCGAAAATCTCGCTTTCTTCTGGTGCCCATATTTTTTTTCCATAATCATAAATTCCAAAATAATAAAGCTCGAAAGTCGCTTCGCCAACTGATTATTGGACATTGACTCCTGAACACCCTTCGGAGAGTTTATAACTCAAAAGTGCCAACGACCCTCGTTAAAAATGTGTTACATTATTAAGGGAAGCTTAAAAAAAATAAATGCGAGCGTAAAAAATTATAAAATAAAGTGAAAAAAAAAAAAAAAAATTCCAACTGACCACATCACAAAAGAGACTCGTCCTGTTAATTATACTATGAAGCGAATCCTTCGCTAACTCCATTTTCTGCATTCGTCTATTTGTTTTCTCGGCTAAATAATCAAAGCTGTCGGAAACCAGAAATTCGGCTCTTCATAAAACCGTCTCGAAGAGGGCGAGATCCCAAGGTTTACTGGCTTTTATTTGTTTTGCGGGAATCCCTTTTTATTTCTTTTGCGGGAAGCGCCCTAATTGAAAATCTCGGTCGTCCCTCCCGAGAGGTGTTTAATAGGGTTTACGAGGTTGCGTGCGCCTCGAAAATATTTAGCGAGAGCGTATTTCAGTGGTTTTTTGTTTTTAATTCGGCGAGGATTACAAGTTTTTAAAGGTTGATAAACAAGTAATGAAAATATAGAACTTTTTTTTTTGGTAAAACTGACTATGTTTGAGTCAAAATAAAATTGCGGTAACTATCAAGGGTCACTCATTCAAACACAATACAAGAAAAACGTATTCAGGGAGTTAGCAATCTCCGTAGTAGGGTAAGGTGCTGTACCTTGAGCCACTTTTTGCGTTTTGATATTTCCTGGAGGTAATTATGGTCCGATCAATTCGGTTTTGGTCTCAATCCGTCCAGAAACAAGTTGGCTTCAGAAACCAATTTTCATAACATTTAAATCAGCATTCATCTGTACATACTACCCAATTTCCCCTAGACCCTCCAAACTGGCTCATGGCACAAACATGGTTGTACCTGGAGCCAACTGTGGATGTACCTTGAGCCACACATACGATTAATAGTAATTCGAGCAGTTTCTCAGATTCAGCAGGAGTTAAATTCAGACTTACTAAAAACCTTTTTTTTATTGTCACAGATGCAAATAGGAACTATTAAATGTCATTCATTTCAGGTGAGACCTCACTAAAACTTAGGAAAAATGTTAATATAATAATTGGGACTGAACTATTTTGAAAAGCTCATTCTTGAAATATTGACTTAGGTCTATCAATTGACTTTGGTAGGATGAACATTTCAATGAAATCAGGATGCTCAGAGATCTAAAAGAAAGAAAAAAAGTAGGAAGTGCCTTAAAATGTCAGGCTGAGTTCATTGGAAGGAACCTTAATTTTCTTAAATCACTTGTTGAGATTGAGTCCGGCCCTACATCACATGCATTCCGTTGAATGAAAGTCCAAAAGTAATTTCTCCCCTCCTGCCAATGCCTTTTGATGTTCAGTTTACTCCGAGTCATCTGCAATAAACAGATTCACACCATAAAACTCTTATCACCATCAACTCACGTCCAAACAAAGCTATGTTAGATGACTCATGGTACAAACACTAAAGTGGCTCTAGGTACAAACAAGTATATCATACATGAAAAACAGCCTGACCAAATGTCTATGTTTTGATGCAGAGTGACTTGATTAACTTTTGAATAAGATACTTCACTACAACGTTCAGGATTAATCACCTTGAATTTGTACTTACTTTGGTGGTAATCACTTCCTCAGCTGCCTCAGAAAATTACATCACAACACCGCGAAAACGTTATAACCTTCCAGTTGGATAATAGTCTTGCCATCAGCTGTGAAATTGTATTTCTACTTTTTGGTGATGTGTGGGCTCGTGGATTATGGGAAAATAATATTTCTATCGTTACTCCAAACTCAGAAAGTTACGGGTGGCTCCAAGTACAAGCATGTGCAAGGTACAGCACCTTACCCTATATTGGCCTGTGTACACTACTTACCTGGGACGCTCCAAGCGTAATGAATTCTATCGAACTGCCCCGAAATTGTCTAATTTCAAATTTCATTGGAAACTATTAATTGAAAGTAGAAGTTAGATAAGAAGTTTCTGTCAAATCATGAAGTAACTAGTAACGCTCATTCATAATAACGCAATTCAGGGAAGTGTCAAATTTTGGCAAATTACCCTCGCTGTAACCGAACCTGTGTCCATACAATCCCATGATACCGTCAAATGATCAGCAATTTGATTTCTCAACAACGTGCCTTAGTTTGGGCAGAGCTTACTCCTCTGATCTACATAGCTTAATATGTTTCAAATTCTCCCAGCAAATCCCAAAAGGTCTCATTCCAAATTTCATTTGGATAGACAAGAAACACAACCAGAAACAAGAACAAATTGGAAGACAACACAACAACACAACGCAACACAATTCCAGAAACTAGATAAGTCTATTTCACTGTAACTTTATGTAGTAACTATCAACGCTCTCTATTCTAACAAAGTTTAGGAAAAACTATACTTAGATTAAGTTGGCAAATCAGTCTTGGGCATGACGGACCTCGTGCTTGCATATTGTGATTCCGTCAATTGATCCGAGATACTGATTGCTTTCACAGCGACTTCGATTGGACAGAGCTTGCACTGCTGATCCTGGCGACCATCAGCTCTTAAAATACCTTAATTTACTACTGCTGAAACTTCTAAGGCAAGAGGTTAGATAACATCAATTTACCGCTTGCTCGCCCTAATGCACGAAAATTTATAGCTGGGGGCAGTTGAAAAATGACCCTTGTATTCGAACAAATCGGATCCAAAACGTACAAATCATTGAGATGCAACAATGTGAGGCTCGTAAGCACTATAGCTGTGGTACGTACCATCCAACCTCAGCAAGTTTCCTGTAGATTTCAAATACTTTCGATCATAATCCTCATTTCGTCTTATTCCTAATTGGAAAACTGATTTCTTCGAGCTGTGCTGATAAGAATTCTTGCGGATTTGATGGAGGGTGCTGACGTGGCCACCAAAGGTTCAGAAAATGGGATTTTTTTTTAAACCGAAATTTTGGTTATTTAGGCAAGACATCAATGGAAACTGACTTTATGGTCAGCGCAAAGCTTTCTGAAACGGAAACGTGGATATAACGCCGGCGTTTAGGTCACCCTGCTGCTGAATGCTGTCATTCGCAAATGTCTCCCTGTTCCGTTCACACTACCTTCATTTTTATTTCACAATACCAAATACTGGATAAAATTCGTGAGGTAATACAAAGACTTGGTACTTCTGATCTCGAATCATTTCTGTGACCCTAATGCTTCACCCTCTTTCCAATCGTTCTACAAGGCTGAAAAATCGTTGCAAGCTGACACAACTAGTAACGGTAATTCAGGAATTTCAGAACAGCGTTAAGCGAACCACTTACATTAACTTTCTACTTCTATCTTTAAAAAATCACTCCACAAATGCGACACGAAAGTAAATTGACTAATCAGCGACTTTCAAACGTTTTACAAAATTGTTACCATTAGTTGGCCTGGAAAAAGGTAAAAGAATCCGCCTTGAGCATCCGCTCACTTTTAAAATGCTTTGGCGAAATGAACTGGCGTATGGGCAGGGCGGCGTGTGGCGGTTTAGTGATTGATTCGCGACAGCTTCCGAGACGAGAATGATGAGTTAGAGGTAGCCTTGGAAGTGAAACATATTTAAGCGATGACCGATCATTAAAGCGTTAAAAGTAAATACTGACTCAATCATATTTCTTGTTCAAATGACCAAAGGCGAAAAAGTCGGTCGGATTCCGTAGATCATAAAGTTATTGCAACGGTTGAAACGATTCTGAAATGATACCGCGCCATGACACAATGTTAATAAGGACCAAATTTTGGCTCAGATATCGCTTGCTACAAGTTATTCCTGTCATATTAACTTATGAAAGCCAGGTTGGTATGCTCAATGTCAACGCTGCCACTAACAATACAGGATTATGGTGAACCCATCGGGCTTGACATCAACGGTATCCGGCTCTCCCTTTCCATACACCAGACGCTAAATTATAGATCATCTGATATCTGCTTGGCTACTGCATCATGAAGTGGGTTGCAGCCACCGTGAGTTCGTGAAAACTGTTGCCCAGGGCACAGGTTCTGATTTTTACCCTGACAGGCATGGGGAAGGGTATGTACCATCCACGACAGCCTCTACATCACCACACTGCGATGAATGAAGTACCCTCAAAACAGTAAGAATACAAACTTACATCATTTTTCGAGGTTTTTTTTTAAATTAAAATTTTGTAATTCAAGATCCTATTAAATAGATCCAGGTCCATGTAAATCGATCTTCAATTTTTTATCATTATTACAGAGTTTAAACCCACTAGATTCGGTTTTCGCCCCACTGTGTGTCGTGTCCACACAGCATACCTATTGCACCGTCACATTATGATTTCAGCTTTTGATTCGAACATTGGGACCAGCAAAGGTTGGTGTTAACATGGGAATACCTATTTAGAGTAAGCCATTCAACTGTCTTTGGGTCATATAGATGTCCATTAAAAGGTAGGAACACACAGGATTAGCTGAAGGGCCCTTGTGCCTAATTTCGTTCCATCTACCACGCTGACATAAAAATGGAGGTCTTTTATGGTAGGAAGACACTTCAATGAAGTTTTAGAACTACTATATCAATTAAAAAACCCAAGTCTTTAGTAGGTTTTGACCAATTTTCAATATCATAGTATTTGTTCAAGTCTGCGTGTGGAGCGATCGTGGTGGGTACAGGCAAGGACCAACTAGATCCCAAATGCGATCCATACGCGAAAGTATGCATTTTTATATAAATTCTTGGATCTTTTATGGCCAGAACGCTGGGTGAACATTTCTGATCTCGAATCTAGACATGTTGAAATTTAAAGTGACAAAGTTTGAGGGAGGATTACAAAATGTAATGTGCTATATGTTTGCCAAACGATTGCGAAGGTTTATTATTGAACATAATAAGCCTTATATTAGAAATTTTAATTATAGAAAAAAACCCTGCAAATTCGTTCCCTGGGGTATATTATTCAATTGGCTTGCGTTCATAATTTGAATCTCTACTAAGCTTTGGAGTGTGCGTGTTTCACAGGTTATAGAGCGATTATTGAATTTCAGGAGATATGCATAGAGCACGTAAATCTGTTCACAATCAAAATACCTATTTGGATTGATCAGTTGATCATATTTGTGTCTCTCCTGAAATTCAATAATCGCCCTATCCTGTGAAACACGCACACTCCAAAGCTTAGTAGAAATTCAAATCATGAACGCAAGCCAATTGAATAATAAACCCCAGTGAACGAATTTGCAGCGTTTCATGCATACCCAGAAACCTTTAACCCGTGTATCGGCTATAAATCCTTTTAGGAGTTCACTCCAGTTTCCACATTTCTACATCGCATCACTAGGTTACTGCAACCAAAACAAAAAAGTAATAAACCAAAATAACGCAAATGTTGGCACCATAAATCAGCCATACGTCGGGAATGGTTTGAACTACGGACCTGGAGAAGGACTCATTCGATTCCTCATGGAAAGTTCTTCAAAAAAAGTCCAAATTTAGGCCGCCTTGATATGAAGGTCTAACCAAATTGTTAGGTTGATAGTCTCAAAAAGTCGTTTCAGTCATGCTGCAGTCCTTTTTCTGTTGGAGGGAGCTCAACTTGAAAATTCCATTACGAAATCATTTCAACGAAATTCTTCATTTTTACTTTCTTTTTCAGAACCGACCTAACCCAATGCCTTCTATCGCTCCCCGGTGATTCACTGCCGTCGATCCGCCCTCCCACGCCCTAAATCACTGATAACTCCCGAAAAATTCGCAATCTCTCGGGTCCGTTGTGTCTGACATTTTGTCCCGGACGCTCCCGAAATTGAAACGAATGGCGCGTACGTTTTTAGTCGTCGGAGTTGATACTGGGTTGTTTATGGTATTTTCGGAAATTGGTTAGAAATAAAGTAAAAAGTCTTTGTTGAAAACCGCTATCTGAGCGGGACGGTGAAAATAATCGAATAATAACGTTAACATTTTGAGATCCCGGTTTCTACCAGTTTTTCCCGAAGGTGTTAAATATCAAATTTGTCATTTTGATAAACGCGTCTCCCTTTCTCTCGCCCGACCAATTCTTCAATCTGTCCGGCAATCATTTGCCTCTTGTGAGTCTTGCACTTCCTGAATCACCAAAACGAGAGGAATATACTCGTGAATAACACTTGACATTCATGTTATACTGACCGAATAGAAACTAAATAATGAATTTTCTATATTAAAAACGCTGCAAATTCTTTCACTGGGGTTTATTAATCAATTGGCTTGCGTTCATGATTTGAATTTCTATCAAGCTTTGGAGTGTGCAATTTCACAGGTTAGAATTTCAATTCATAAAGCCTCTTATTCACTCCAGTATCCAAGTATTGCTACATCACTACATCACTAGGTTACTGCGATGAAAACATAAACAATAATAAACCAAAATAACGCAAATTTGCACCATACATCAAATGGTTTAGCAACGGACCTTGGGAAGGGCTCATTTGATTCCTCATGGAAAGTGCTTTAAAAAAATGTTCAAATTTAGACCGCCTTTCTTTTTTTGAGGTTTTTAGGGATTTTACAAAACTTTGACAACCCTTAAAGGGCACTTTAAATTAAGTAGAGTGGTGGCTAAAAAATTGGGGTGTTGTCGGACCAATATTGATTTTTCCTGAAAATTTCAGATTTTTTGCTCCAGACGTTTGGGAGAAATCGTGCGTACGGCGGACGGACGGAAAAATTTTTATTGCAGATTCGGATTCTACACCCTTTGAAACGTAAACCATGAAATTTCATTTCGGGAAATTTTTTTCAAGAGCGGATTACAATGGTTTATTATTGGATAATATACCAAAATTTGTATAGAAATGTTCCTTTTAGTAAATTAATTTTACATTGGTGGATTCTCCTTAGTATCTAATACAAGATCTAAGATAATGAATTATATCTGTAAATCTATGGTAAATTGAATAGATTTGCGAACACTATGTACAAAGACGTTGTTGATTTTCAATTCTTGTGTAAATATTCGGATTTCATAGAATTTTTTTGGCAGTTTTATCAGTTTTTTAAATTTAAGGTACATTTTTCAGCAATATTTTGTGCACTTATTAACTTAATGTTTTGAGTACATTCTGCTCTGCTTGTGAATCTCATGATTTCAGCCGTTTTAAAAATTATTCCCCCTGCACATTTATTATTTTTATTTAGCACATTTGTTAAAATAAGATCTATTTGGGCTAGAGCTGCGCTGGTTCTGGTAGAATTTAATTTCGTCAAAAAATTGTTCCCATCATTTACAACAAATTACGCCTTCGAAGGACCACCCTTATGTAGGGAATTTAGGCAAGTTGCCAACCTAGTTTATCGAAGGGACCAACAATTCAGTAATCACTAGGTAACGGTGGGCAGAAATATAACGCCAGACTTGATTTATGGATAGTAGAACTGATTTAATGATTTCAGAATTAATACATAGCCTACCTATCTTGCAGTGGCCACTGATCTCAAGAACTGGTACTTGTAAGTTTTAGCATGAAATGTAAGTGAAATATTAGAACGGCACAGCCAAAGGACATGAAGGAAGACTTTCATGCACGAAAGTTCAGTAAAGAATCCGAAAGTTCGTAGTGGTTCAATTTGGAGTAGCTAGCAATACTGGGAATCCGCGACGAAAGTAGAAACGAGAAGGTCGTTATCCGACGTCGGTAAGGGCGGATAATGGAACGGCCTACTGGACGATAAAGGCTTCTCTTTGTTGTTGAAATAGAGTATAGTAGTGAAATGGTTCGAGCTCACCGAAACGTTCTCCACCGCTGCTATCCTCGTCTTGAAACGGCAGCTCCTCGAGAGTACCAATAGTGTTGAGATGAATCGCCCAGACTGCAATCTATTTACTCAGTCGCCCTAGTTATGGGTTCTATGGAGTGCACTCCTCAATCAATAGTGGTTCGATAACAAAACCGAACAATTCGAAAATGGATGATTCCGGATTCAGGGAGAACTTAAGAAAAGGTAAAGACGAAAACGTGGTTTTAAAAATGGATGGCGTCTGTGCGAATACTTTAGCAAGAATGAAACTTTCCAGTTGGTTACACCAACGATGATCGGCTGCACAGCTGTTTTCCTGTCTGGCGGGAACTCATTCTTCTTCTTCTCATCCACGAATGAAGTTGAATAAGAGAGTGTAGAAAATCGCAGAGGCTCGATAATAAATACTTATACTAACTAAATTAACCCCTTCAGACCCCAGTCTTTTCTGTCGCAGAAAAAAAAATTTTTTTCACCTCATCTGATTTCTACTAGTCTATAGATGATCTATGAATTTTTTCAGATTTTTATCACCCCTGGGTGATAAGTAATCAAGTTGGGTTGTATACGACCCACCGGGTCTCGGCGTAACTCAAAATCCACAAATTTACAACTTGTCAAATGAGACATGAGGGAGTATTCTTCAAACGTTTTAAAGTCAATAACGTGAATTACTTATTAAAAATAATTGGTAATTTACAATAAACACTTTTTTTTCAATGAACACAACATTCCCAAGTCTTTGTATGAAAAATCACAAATCACAAAATGACAAAATTCATTGGAATACAAAATAACCCATTTTGACATGGGAAAAAGTGTAGGGCTTTCAACCTAATGACGTAACAACAAAAGAACAGTTCTCAGCAACACCAGCTGATCGCACGCTACGGGCATATAAATCGAGAAATCAAGAAACAATAATGAGGTAATCAAAATGGGAAAAGGATAAAATGGCTTTAAGAAAAATGTGGAAAAAGGTGTTCGCGATGTTGGTTGTTTAGTGGGAGGGAATGAATGATAACTGTGTATAACTGTGGCGGAAATTCAGCTAAAGCAAGGTAAGCTCAATCAAGGTCAAACTGTCAAAAAGTAATTCTTTTAAACGAAAGAATGCATTTTTTAAATCACATTCTTAATGAGAGTAGTGGTATGGAAGCCGCACCATTCAGAAAACCCCAGAATTGTTTCTGAATTTCACAAAAGCTTTCCGTGAAGAATAATTTGGCTGGTTTTAAACATTTTTGGAGTCGTTGGAACAACTTTATTTTCTAAAATTACCAAATGCTATTCTCAAACTTTCGGCAAATGTATGCATAATAATGTTGAAGTCCATGGGTATTTACCTAAAACAAGCACACAACTTTCAGTTATGTCTGAAATTATGCCAACGGTAGGCAGTTTTAAATTAATGTTTCAATTACTACTGAACTGAGTTTTCTGGAATGTACTTACCCAAACATTTTCAACGTATGATTTTACGGCTAAATGGTGCTTGGGTAATAATTTTTAATTACACCCTTTACAGGATACGTTCTTAGGTTTTGCTTTATTATTCAATAATAAACGATTGTAATCGCTCTTGAAAGGAAAAATTCTAACCACCCCTGAAAATTTCATGGTTTACGTTTCAAACGGCGTAGAATCCGAATCTGCAATAAAAATTTTTTCGTCCGTCCGCCGTACGTCGTACGCACGATTTCTCCCAAACGGCTTGAGCAAAAGATCTGAAATTTTCAGGAAAGATCCATGTTGGTCCGACACCCCAATTCTTGAGCCAGCTCCCTCACTCAATTTGAAGTGCCCTTTAAGGGCTGTCAAAGTTTTGTAAAATCCCTAAAAACCTCAAAACAAGTCGAATCGGCCTAAATATTTACCTATTTGAAGAACATACCATGGGGAATCGAATGAGACCCTCCCCACGTCCGTAGGTCAAACCATTCCCGATGTATGGCCCGATTTATGGTGCCAACATTTGCGTTTTTTCGTTTATTATTGTTTGTTTGTAACCTAGTGATGCCGATAGCGTCGAGTTGTAGTGAATGTGGATACTGGAGTGATAGCCGATGTTGATACTTGTAGTTTATAGCCGATACACGGGTTGAAGCATTCTGATATGCATGAAACGCTGATGATATATAGGTAAATATTATTAATATTATTAGTGGGGTAAATAAGTATTCTTGCACTGTTGTTTATTATTCAATTGGCTTGCGTTCATGATTTGATTCTTACTAAGCTTCGGGGTGTGCGTGTTTTACAGGTGATAGAGCGATTATTGAATTTCAGGAGATATGCATAGAGCACGTAAATCTGTTCTCAACCAAAATACCTATTTGGATTGATCAGTTGATCATATTTGTGTGCCTCCTGAAATTCAATAATCGCTCTATCACCTGTGAAACACGCACACTGCAAATTCTTTCAGTGGGGTTTAGTATTCAATTTTATTCATTTGAGTTGCATTCATGTTTTGAATTTCTTCTAAGCTTTGGAGTGTGCGTGTTTTACAGGTGATAGAGCGATTACTGAATTTCGGGAGATATGCATAGACCACGTAAATCGGTTCTCAACCAAAACACTTATTTGGATTGATCAGTTGATGATATCTGTGTGCCTCCTCTACATCAGTCTACCTTGGGCCACATCGTTTAAATTTGGATTTGGGGAAGTTTTAACGCAATACGAGTGCCAAAGACTTGATAAATTATAGATGTTTTTATTGTGGGGGGTTGAGGTTCAATAAAAAAACGCTGCAAATTCTATCACTGGGGTTTTTTATTCAATTGGCTTGCGTTCATTATTTGAATTTCTACTAAGCTTTGGAGTTTGCGTGTTTCACAGGGTAGAGCGATTATTGAATTCCAGGAGGCACACAAATATGATCAACTGATCAATCCAAATAGGTATTTAGGTCGAGAACAGATTTACGTGCTTCATGCATATCTGCTGAAATTCAATAATCGCTCTATCCTGTGAAACAAACACACACCAAAGCTTAGTAGACATTCAAATAATGAACGCAAGCCAATTGAATAATAAACCCCAGTGAAAGAATTTGCAGCGTTTTAATTACAACCTTTACTGAATACGTTTTTAGGTTTTTTAATATGAAAATGATAATTATGAACAATTTATATCCTTTTTCAGGCTCTCCGACTTTTCTTCGGAAAAATCATGTTGATTTAAGCACAAATATTCCTACCCATGTTTGTTTTCACTTCCACAAAATGTTGAAACGGTATTTTTCCTCAAAAGACATCATTTTGATTACTGCCAACGACGAGTTGAATTCATAAATGAGAATATAATGTTGCGAATTCCAGAAAAGACGTTTACTCTGTATACGATTATCCCTTATCGGGCAGGAAGGCAAAGATTACCTCCTGATTCCGGATGAGCTAAATAAACAGCGATGATGGAGCCCCAGGTTATCGGCAGACCAGTACTGTCTACTCCCGTTCCGTTATAAGGTATGATAATAAAAGAAGGAGGAAGGAAGGATGAAGGAGGAAGATGAATAAATTGAATGGGAAGAGGAAGTAAAACTGGTTGGATAGGTTCCCTGGCCCTTAGGGCCATAACGTATGAACCTTTGGATGCATTTCTTGTTTGGCTGCGACAAACAGGGTAGGGAGAATCCGGTTCAGTTGTCTAAACAATTTCGCTGACCGCAGAATGAGTATTAGATTATAATTTCTTCCTCCAGTTGCCGGTTACAAGTTGAAATTCGAAGTTGGTACTTTATATTATAACTATTACCACGGCAACAGAGCTAGGATTCCTAGATGATGTCCATCTTCTGTGTACGTCAAGCGTCGAATTCGTAATGAGCAAACATTCCCACAACCATACTCAGCACAAAACGCAGAATTAAGTAACGATATATTTCTTGTCTTGTTGCGACAAGCAAGGTAGAGAATTATTCGGAAACTAAACAGTTTTGCTGATCGCAAAATGGGAATTAGATTCTACCTTCATCCACCACTCCCAAACAAAAGTCAAAATTAGAAGTAATTTTCGCCACTGTCAAAAATCGAATCAGTTTGGATCGTAACTTTTCAAATTCGATTTGGTTGTCTATTCAAAAATGTTGACTGTTGCAAGCTCACGCTTCTAAACCTGATGTATGTAGTACGGATCAAAATTACTTTTCATGTAAGTTAAAATATCATTCTCAGCTGGGGGTGAAATGGGTTCTTCTTTATCTTTTCTTTTTGCGGATTAATCCATTGGTTATTTTGAACAAGAATTATAAAACTTGTAACTCAAATAATCTTCTCCATCGGTATAGATGCGTCAATGACATGATAATTCTGTGGATTGAAATTAAAAGACAACCAAATTTTTTTTGAAAAAAAAAAAAAAAAACCGCTGCGAAAATTATTTTGAACAAAAAAGCGATATAGAATTTCAGGAAAAAATCTGTCTCAACCAAGATACCTATTTGGATTGATCGGTTGATCATATTCTTGTGCCTTGAAATTCAATGATCGCTCTATCACCTGTGAAACTCAAATAATCTTCAAAACAAAAACCATCGGTTGGCATAGATGCGTCAATGACAAAGTCGATAATTCTGTGGATTTTTGGCAAATTAAAAAGACAAAAATTTCCAAAAATCTCGTTTTCTACACAAACGTAAAAAAATTTTCAATGAATTTTATTATTTTTTTTATTAAAAAATCAAATACACGTCGGAATTCGGGAGGGATAAACTGAATGTTCTTGATCTGTCCATATGTGGAGGATTTTCTTCTTTTAAAGAAAATACACATACATAAATATTACCCATAAATATCCACATTGTATCAAATCATCCAAAAACATGCAGCCTTCTATTATACAATTGAATTATATATGCGAAGATTGATTTTTGACCAATGATGCTCAAATGAAACCATCTTTATCCTAACTCGCACATTCCCTGGTGATATCATGAAATCTGGTGAAAGCTGTTGAATCAGACTTTTTATAAACATTTAACGTTCGCTCTTCAGCAACAGCAACGAGATCGGACTACAAGAACTTGAAGAAATGGTTTGTTGGATTTTACTATTGCGCATGCACAAAGTGAAAGTAAAGTATTGATTTTTGAGCAACGAAATTCATAGGGGACCTTCTACGGAATAACCCTGTCGAGAAATTTCACCAGAATCGGACGAAAACTTAGGGTACTTGAGCCGAGATGATGCTCTTTCACAACAGTTCTTGAAAAAGGGACACTGTCCTTAAATTTGCTAATTTCCCTGACAAATCCTGAGATTGCCTAGAGATACTAGGTACTGAATGTGTGGTCTTTCTGGAATCAGAAGTTGAGCCAATCTTAGTCCTAAGATCGGGTTCTCATAGATTGTATTGTTTCTAGGAATGTTCTATATGTGGTTTCCCTACTAAGTCGTTTAGTGAGTTTAAACATTGATAGAAATTCCTTATTCTGCTTCCAAGGTACGAAGTGTGTTATCCGTTAAAGCCGTTCTTGATCATTAATTATACTCATTTCCTTATAATAAAGACTAAAAAATAAAGCTCGTGCCACGACGAGCAAGCGCATGAGCGGTTCTGGCGGAAGTCGTACGCTTTCGACTGTGTCCCGAATCGGGCGGATATCAGCGGATCCGAGCGACACCCGCCAACTGCGGATCAGTCGAGTGTGGCCCAGCCCGCAACACCGTTCGCCGCTGGCGACCACAATAATTTGAAATTTCCGCCGAACGTTGGTTTAATTTAAGAATCAACAGGAAACGAACGAGAAATACCGAACTAAATTTGTGCCACATGGCGGTTTTTACGGCGGGGAGCGGTAATGACAAAACGAGTTTTTTTTTGTCAACATAATCTCACATACCTAACCTGCTTCTGATGTTTGGCTTGTACAAGGTTGGGTTTAATTTGGGGAATGCTACATTTGACTTGGAGAATTATGATTTGACTGCGGACTATTGGGTTCAAGTTCCTTCTCCCTCACTTTGCACCGAACTATTTGATATATCTGGAGACCAGCTTAATCCACTATTAAACGTCCAACTTAAACTCCACTTTGAAAATTTGCTGAGGGTTTCAAAAATGTCTGAGCCTCGTCTTTCCTGAGTTGTACTACTATGCGCGGGATTGGAACGGAGGCTAGGCGCCGAAGAATCGACGAGGAATTTCCTGAAAGAGTTGCGAAATCAATAAAACTGTTATCAGTGAAACGTTCCTTGAGACTACACGGCAAGAGATGTTCGATATTTCTGTACCGGGGACAAAGTCACCGATATGAGATTGATATGATTACTTGTCACCGACATCATTACGGTGACTTTGTCACCAGTACAGAAATATCGCTACAGAAATATCGGTACAGAAGTATTTAATGCTACAGAATTTGTGTTATCATTCGACATGAATTCATGATACGATTCATAAGTTCCTAAAAACATGACGTTTTCATGTAATAAAATACATTTTCAAAGCGATGGATGTGTTTTTTTAAATTTTCTCTCACTCTTGTTCAGAAGTTTCAAATTTAATAAACATTTTTTAAATATACAAGAATAAAAACAGATTAATATTATTTTTACTGTAAAGCAATCCCTCTTTAATCATACAAATTTATGTGCAACATCTCTTTTTAGCCTTCCTTAAAAAAACTGTGACAGTGTGTCTCTTTCCACTCTGTCACCGATATGCCAGTCACCGATATGCCAGTCACCGATATTTGTCACCGACATTTCCTTGTCACTGGAACCGAAGTCACCGATATTTGTGAGTCACTGGATCACACATCTCTAGTATCGGAGACTGGGTCAATCATTAAAGCGTACTAGTCTGAGTCATCATGTTTCCCTACATACTGCAAGCTGGGCTTTTAAAATCCGAGCAAAAGCCCTGTGTCTTAAATTGAAATCTTACAGGACAGACGAGTCTGAGGAGTGCTCAATATGTAACCTCAAGTAACTCTCTTTGTAGATACACAGTTCTTAGTGAATTTAGGCGCATTGCTTCTAACTGCAGCGTGATGTCACCAGAGGAAGCTATTGCTTTGTTGAATGGGCCGGAATGGAAGAATCTCGAGCTATATTGCAAGTTACCTCGGAGATATAGGAAAACGATGGTGGCAGAATGTAATTTTTGATTATAAACGTGATGGTGAAGTTTAGGTATAGCTACGTTATTAAATGCATTAAGAATTTCTGGCAGAAAAATTACTATTACCGAACCGTTTATTTCTAGTATTTCGACTAATCTCTCCATTCATTCATAAATAAACCTTTTTCTTCTTCTTCTTCTATTGAGTTCAAGTTGAGAAATGTTGAGCTTGAGTTGAGAAACGCTGAACTTGACCTGAGAAACAGTTGAATCGTGGTACAATACCTCCTCCTCTCCCCGCTCCCCTTGATAACCAAGCGCCTGCTAACTGCTAGCAACCACATAATGGAGGGAATTTCCGTGACTCCCATGCGGATAACTGTATATCATTGTATAGAAGTCCTGATTTTTATTCAGAAATGCACCGTAGAGAGCGTTTTGGTTTCTCATTTCCGATGCAGCACCTTCAATTCTGCAACCACTACCTGAAGTGTGGATTACAGTTTGGCCGGTAGAAAAACATACATGATACATTTGTCTGGTTTCTTGTTACGCACGTTCTACTCGGGCTTGAGAATATAGTATGGCGAATTTCCAGAAGAAATGTTGAAGGCTGATTAATGCACTGCCGTAATTTTGCAGAATGTACTACCCTCGATGTAGTTCATGTCACGTATTCCTTTTACAGTTCCCTCCCCGTATCCCAAAGATACAGTGCCATTCAAGTACTTGGAACGGAATATTAATTTATATGAAGAATATTAATTTATTTTCAGGAATGAGAGTACAATTTATATATGGAGAATAACGTTTAGAAGTCCACTCCTGTTCATCACCATAATAAGTTCTTACTAATTAAAAGCAGAAACACAATTTAAGAAAGCGGAACTAGGCTTGATAAAACCCAGACCTGTCACTCAAAATCATAGTACATAACATGTAGCTACAACTCTGATTCTGCAACAAGTAGATTCGCATAGCCTAAACAACATACCCTGTTTGGAAATTAGAAATATTAAAAATCTCATAGACATCAAGGTAAATTTTACATGCTACAAACGTAACATCTTTTAGTAAGCGGTTTTTCTCGCTCTTTCAGTGTTCAACTTCAAAAGAACAATATTAGAAGACAGTGAAGTGCGTGTGAATGAAGTACATCTGTGTCCAGGGCTTATGGTTTTGAGAAGTGCTGATTCTGATACTGAGGTATGTAACATCAGAATTTGAATGTAAGAACGTGGGATCTTAGCTAGTAGTTGTAGCGAATTCATGAACGTTTCTTGAAGCGTTGCTCATGCTTCTGGAGCTACTCGTCCGGGCATTCTTTTGAAGTGAAATCGACCGAAAAGAAGAAGAAGGGCTTCAAATTATCGAAGGTAGAACTACAAATCACACTTAGATCCTTTCGAGAGTTCTCAAAATCACCTATTGAATAGCTTCCTACACGACCGTCTTATTACGTCAGTCCCTGATCTTTTTAAAACGAACCTTCAGATTAGATTTCAAAGAGGAGCTTCTGTAAAGAGGACACAGGTCTATCGGTTTAACGATTGAAGTGGGAGTTCCGATTTCAGCTGATTGTTTCGTCCCTTTGGCGGAAGACTAGCTCAGGTAGACGAGGAGTACCAATAGAGAGCTAGCGGGAGGCGTGTGGATATCACAGTATCGTGAAAATCTGATAAGATGGAAGGCAGGAATAAATCACTTGCGACGATTTCTAAGAAGAAGAACGAATTCGAACTAAAAACATTTTTTCGTTCTCAGAAATGAATAAGTAAAAATTTTAGGGGTGATTCTCTAACTACGGGCAATTTTCAGGTCCTGACATTTAAAAAATTTAAGTGTTTTTTTGCTAGGTTTTTCGATGTTCATCTCTTAATTGCTCTCCCTGGTTGTCTTTCTGATACCCAATCATTCAAGACATCCCATTATTCTCCGCGAAATTTATACACTGGAGACCAAAAAAACCGGCGCACTTCAAGAGTTGTGTTGTTCTATCTGGTAGGGAAATAAAGTTGGTCTGTCGCCCTTGGACGCCCTGATCCCGGCCTTCTGGTGTAGCTACCAGTTTCAAGGTACCTCTGAACCGCCCGTCGAACCGTAGTTTCAGGCAGCCCAAGGGCCCTGGACGCATAACGTTGGCTTCGGACGTCCTCTATCAATGCAACAAGTCTTGCGACCACACACGCGTTTAAAACCATTTAAACGGCAGGTAAACTTTTTAAAAACTTAATTCAAAAGGAAAAAGATCGAGGAAAATGTTTTAAAAAGGCACAATGACAAAAACGGCTTGTGTTGATCGCACTGAAGGCAGACTGTTGAAAAGCCATCTTTCGTCCTTTAGGCTTCTATCGTGAATTCAAGAGAGCATTACGGGAAAAAACTGAATAGTTGAAGAAGAACAGAGATGGACCATGGCACATAATCTTTGTTAATCTTGTTATTGACCTAACTATTGACTCAAACCCAACTGTTCAATGTGGAAACAATTCAACTGCGCCGGTTTTTTCGGTCTCCAGTGTATTTGAAAGAAGTCATAACAATGGCGTGGCGGTTTCGGTCACGACAATGACGATTTTGGTATCTTTTCACCTACATGCCAATGAAAATTCAGACTTTCAACAGAGATTCTTCCAATACTACTGCACTTTTAGTGGGGTTTAAAAACGCACCGTGATAGGTTCCAAGAGAATAAGTGGATTGAAATAAAATTTTGGGATTAAACATCAATAGGTGAGCAACTAGGGCCATTAAAATGACATTGAATGAACAAAACTTAAATCAAATAAAAATTACGCGCTCCAATCAAACCCTCATTTTCTCTCGTTTGCTCTAGATTGGTTGTATCACTCACCGCCTTCTTTTCTCTTGACCAATGAGAATTAAGCTCTCTTTCAACTATAATTATAGGAGCAGCGTCCCTTCTGTTGTAGCTATTCAGTTATTTTTGTTGACTATGACTTGCACTTTGCAACCATTGTAACTATTAGAAATACAAGATACTCACCTCTTTTTTTTAATAATGGAGAGGTGAGAACAGTAGAAAATATATACTTTTGAGTAACAATTCCAAAACTGTCTGGAAGGTGTAAATTCTTCTTAACACTTCGAAGCGTTGAAAAAATAAAAATCGCAAGGTGCCACAAATGACTCCTCAAAAAAAAGGGGAAGCCTCAGTTTCGTTTGGAAAGCTTTACTACAGTAAATTCATTATTCGTTTTTTTACGTTCAACGAAAAGGAGCAGCTGAATGAAACATCCGCATCGGCTGAATTTCTCAATTAAGGGGACGGGTTTTCATGAAGGCATTTTAGTGCTCTTAAACTGCAACGGGTTTATGGAGTCGTTCGAGTGACAGGCCTGTCGAGGTTGAATTATTCATGATTCGAAGTCGATTGTGTTGCAAAATCTTGAAGAAAAACGTCAACTACGAGTAAAAAGTAGACGAAAAGTGTCAGAATTTATGGTCATAAATGTGAATAAGCAAACAGTAGGGCAATGGCGAATTTTGGTGGTTCATGGAATATGTTGGTCAGAATAAATGTAATGTTTTTAACCCTTCTCCAACGATGGGAAGGCGTGAGGTATTGTGAGGGTGAACATTTTTTGTTGCTTTTTTTACTCCAAACTATAAAAATCACTCAGCGAATTTTTTTAGGAAATGAAGCTATTTCACTGGCGCAAAAAATTATATGCAAAGTTTCTAACGTATTCTCCATGGAAATCCATTTTAAGGAATTCTGAATCGATTACTCGATTTCTAGTTTTAGAAGTAAAAACGAGGGTTCAAGTCCCCGGAAGGGATAAAAGACATTTTTTGGTTAAGGCTGGCGAACCTGCTTGTGCAGGGATTCATAACGAAAAATTTCCCGGGTCCTCGTCAATTAGCAAAATGTTGAAGCATTATTCCGTTCATCCCAAAATCTCAAGGTCCTTCCAGGAACAAATTGTTATTAAACGAACAGAAATCAGACAGACAGACATAATGACATATAGACATTTCAAAATCGGACAGCCAAAACACTGACACGGAAACGCATTCATCAGCAAAATTTGCAACGTGAAAAGCAGAGACACAAAGATAGAGATGAGGTATATATATTTCATAAAACACAAAGGTGCAATTTCGATTAGTCCCTGACTGTTGTGACTTTATAGATCACGCTGTGTATCTTAAATCACGAACTTCTATAAATGAAATTTTCGTAGGAGTGATTAGTATTATGCTAAAAAGGGATTCACGACAAAAATTTGTTGAAAATGGTGAAAATTAATCGGTGGGTTCTGAAACGCTAATTCTGTACATAATGGGAGAATCAGGCTGGAATTAGGCAGAGCCCATGTTGCCATACAAAGTAGTTCCCATGATAATGATTATTCGTTACAGGAATAATGGAATGAAAATGTGAACTTTCTTGTGAATACATGTTTAATTGATATATTGGCTATCTATTTAATTGGCACAAACGCTGCGGAGTAGTTTTTGGCAATCATCAAGACCTAGTGTAATGAGCTACGAAAATATACGTTTTTCGAATAAGACCGAGAAAATGAAGTTGGCGATTTCAGCCGGTAAAGAATTATAGAACATAGAAATTAAGTAATGGGGACTTCTGGTCATAGGAGTTAAAGCGGGCTGAGGGGTTCTACGACTCATTTTTAATAAGCAAATCTTTTCGGGTACTTGTGGGAGATGAAAGAAGAAACAATGTTCGGTTTACTATGGAAAAACAATGGAACCAAAGGGACATTTGATTTTGAAGAAGACCGATTTTTCGACTTTTCACCGAACTCCAAGCTTTCCACCATGACGAAGAAAAACCACACATTTTCAGGGTTACTTGACCAAATAATAATAATCACTTGTTCCTCTTACTGATAAATTTATGGAGAATGTGGTTTCTCTCTGTCGTTGAAGCCCCGTATAATTTCGCTTGACTCTGTGACGTCCAGAACTTCGTATCCTGAGGCGATCTACGCACTCGGTCCCTCCTAAATTGCAATTACGGACAAATTGCCTCCACTTTTGAAGCAAAATTAAAAGAAATTCCGCTCGTTACCACCAACAACGCCCAAGCTTGGGGCTAAAACTTTCATACCTCCCGGACTAATTTCTGAGCGGTGATACTTTTCGAGCTGCGATACTCCGAGACGCCATGTTTCTGCCTTCCGGCAGTCGTTGACCACCACCTTTCAGACGATTCGTCAAATGGAATCCGATTTAGGTTGCTGCCTTAGAAATAAATTACGGGGGTCTCTAAACAAGGGTCCACCTTCTTAATGAGCTATTAGTAGGAGCTTGCATTTAATTTTAGTTTCTTTACGTTTTCTTTTTGAGGAGAGAAGACTTACTTATTACTTTCGACAGATATCTTTTGATTCCGTCGACGAAAAACCAAACAGAAAATAAATATTCCAGCAGAACAAAAGGGGAAATTTGTATGTTTGAACGTAAATGACTATCACAAAATTAATTTAATTTATTTAACGATAAATATAGAACAATAAATTATGATAATTCAATAAAACAATATCATAATCATACGTGTAGCTATCGAATAGTTCCACCTTCCTGCTTTATTAAACTGCTATTCTTGAGCATAAGTCTGAAGCTTTTTGGCTCCAGGGTATCCTCTGGGTGTTACAGGCTTATCGCTTCAGCTCTTGTAAGGGGCAACCAGTTCAATCCTTCATCTATTTGTTATAAGTTAGATCAGAGTGGTTACGAACAATTCACTATCTAATATTGACTGAGAGCCCCTGTCTTGCTTATGTCTTGCTTATCGTGAGCCTTTTCCTCATATTCAAACTCCTCATAAACATGCGTACACTACTGCTTTTCGAAAACCCCGAGAGTGTGGTCGATGTAGATAGTTCCCCCTTCAAGTTTCTTGAAGCTTGTAAGCCTGAGCATGAAGCTTTTCGTCTGCATGGGTATTGCCGGCATATCGGCTCAGCCCATAAGTACAACCATTTGATCACCTCCACGTAATACCAGATAGCCACTATCATCTGTGAAACTCTTTGATTCCGAAATACATTAGACACAAAATTTTCAATTTAGCTCTTCTACACACGGAGCTACTGAAAAGGAACGCGATGCGTTGGTAACTCGAGTCAGAAACTAGTCAGTGACAGATTGGTAACCCATCTCCGCACACAGGGCTACTCATTAGTGATCAAAATGTGCACTTTTCATCGTTAAATGAAAATCGTTTTCATAGACTCCGAACCTTCTCTAGGCTAATTTGAAAAAAAAAATTTTCGTCTCTATGTGTTTCTGTGAGTGTGTTTAATCGAATAATCAAATTTTCATACTAGTCGAGGAAAAACAGTCTGATAATCTCATATAAATTACAACGCCAGGATGTCAGTAGCAGCTACTGCGCATGTGAAACAGAAGTCCTTGCACAAGCCTAAGTTCCCATAGTTTCCATTCGATTTTAATTAAAAATTCGATTAATTTTAATTTTCAGAGAATGTGCGTTCAGAATTGAGATGATCCCCAGTACATTTCATTGCTCGGAAACTGTTAGCCGGGGAGGAATGTTCCAATGATCTCACAACTATTTCAACTCGATCGTATCATCATTATGTCAGTTATAGAATTAGCGCGACAGACCCGCAATACATCTCGATTAACCTTTTGAAGGCGTTGATGTCTGAAGGAACATGTCCCACGATATTTTCGCCCCTTGAATCGATGTCACAAGCATTTTTTTTTTCAAATCAACCACCTGTTTTACGATCGGTCGTCTGATATCATAATAAATAAATAAAAATAACCTACAAGTAGTAAATAACCTTTCATTTTGCCATACTCGTAAAGTACCCTTAAGCAGATTCGACATTCTGCTTTACACTACCTGACCACTTTTATCGGAAATTCGGCATCTGATTTTCCACACCTTTGTACCGCAGTGTAATTTCCAAACATAACTCATCCGACTAAATACCCTTGTTCTGAAGGGAGAGTTTTTTCTAAGGTGTATTGGAAATCAAAAAAACAACGTGGAAATAAATTTCTCGAAAATACGCCGAAAAAATATTTCATTTCACAGGGCGGCGTTGTTTGCCGAATAATTTATTTGCCGTGTCGAGAAAGGTCAGGTGTAGTGACATAACGTCCGATGTTTATGGACGGCTGTCGCTTTTGGGAGGCGCCTTTTTGACAGGTCGAGTAAACGGCAGGAAATAGCCTCTGAACTGTGGTATTGGCGGCACTTTTTACCTTCGAGAGTGCATTTTATTTTGGTATTTGCAATAATGAAATGACCTCACTACAAGATAAATGAGAAGTCCCTACGTACGATCATGTAACGTAATCCCAGTGGTTAAATAAAGTACTACTTAAAAGTCTTGCCAATCCCTGAGTATGTGAGTGATCACTAACATGGTACAAGGTGACAAGGGAAAAAGGAAATCTTTTTTTTCTACCATCGAAGTATTCATTTCTCTAATTATCATTTCTTGAAAGTTTAATGGAGGCTTTAAAAATTTTAAGCCATCCTGGGAGCCCTAACATACACTTATTAAAACCCTCTCTACGATTTTCATAATTTGGTCCTTGTATTTTTATTTTCTATGGGTCTCTATTTCCCGAAGCGTAATTTTCTCCTCACAAAATTATTCCAAAAACGAAATCGACTGCTCTGTTGGAAAGGCGAGGTCTTGGTGCCGTATTACCGTTCTTATATATAGATAAATAGATAGTTGGAAAAATGTTCATTCAAGAAAGAAACATAATGCATATATTATTTGAAAAACATCTGTAGGACCTGGCATGTTTTACAGCTGCCTGAGTAGTCGGTCAGTATTAGTAGGGTAGTGTGGATAAGTGTAATCTATAATTTATAATTTGTGGGAATCTTATGTAATTAGGCAAAAATATTATAACAAAATACAATATTACTAGGGCAACTCGGGTATTCAAGTTGTATGAGAGTTAATTTTACATTTTCATTGCATCAATCAGATCTACTGACACCATTTACGACCTAATACTATTATTGACCTGTAAGTTTAATTTATTGGCTTACAAGAAGACAGTTTTAAGTTTCGTGCATACTTCAGCAAACATTTTAGGTTTGGTAATTGTTATTTTAATTGTTAGCTTGCTTATTTATTTAGTGGGTTGCATGTTAATTTGGTTTTACAGATAATTTATTTTATACATCTACTTATGTAATAAATAATGTAATTTAACAATATAGAATATGATATAGTATGACAATGTATGATATGATGTTATGTTATTATCCCCCATACTTTAAATTTTGCTACGAGGAAGTTCCTGTGTTTCATTGCGCCCCGTATAAACAAGTACGATTTGTTCCTGTTTGTACCGTTTAAAAGTGCAATAATTTCGTTTGGTTAGAACGTTTGCATTCGAAATATTTTTATTCAAGATTCTGTTTTGATGGGACAGACACAAAAGAAATGGTAACTATTTTCCTCCTCCTGAATGTTGCACATTGCGCACACGGCACTTAGAGTCGATTCATTTCAACGTGTCAACATTTTTGACAAGTTTTAAGCATTTCTTTCGAGTTTTGTGGAAGTTTTAAATATTTTAAGCCATTTTGGAAGATGTAACGTACATCAATTAAAACACCCTCTAAGGTGTTCGTAATTTGGTCCATGTATTTCTATTTTCTATGGGTCGAATTATCTCCTCACAAAATTATTTCAAAAATGAAATCGACTGTACCATTAGAAGTGTGAGATCTTGCCGCGCGTTACTACCGTTCTCGCAGTTCGAAAAAATACTAGTTGTCATTGTTCAAATTCCAAAGAAAAAGCTCGAGGTTCCATAAATTTGGTAACAGTAGGGAAGGGGTGTGCAATTTAGTGCGAGAAATTGAGTTGTAAGATAAAAAGTGGATTATTATACCTTGTTATGTTGGAGAATTTCGGATAAACTTGGTAAAATTCTGTCGTCCAGAGGTTTCAATGTTAGGTAGACGAATAAGAATAATCTTCTTCGGGTTCGGTTGAGGATAAAATTAACTTGCAGGACAAAAGTGGGGTTTATCAACTAAAATGTCCATGGGGTCTTGAGTACTGTGGTTAAACTGGTAGGGAATTTATGGAACGAATAAAGGAGCACGAAAAGGATTTCAGGGACCACAAAGGTGATTCTTCCTTCGCAAGTCATCTGAATTAGTCCAATCATAGCTTTATTTTGTAGTTGAAAAATAGGCAATATATAGAGTTTCCTTACATTTGTCAAAAAAGAGGTATGTTGGATGTGCTAGGAAAATTCGAAATGATTAAATTCAAATTCAAATTTTATTTATTGACCCAAAGAACAGATAGTGACAATATATCAAAAACAAAAGATAAAAATAGATGTTCCTTTGTGTAGGGAAGGCCTTAGTTCTAAGAACTTGCATCCCCCCATGGAGTTTCAAAAAGTCCTTATTCACAAATTTTGGTTTCAAATAATAGACTTATGTACCTCAGCAAGAATAAACTTAATTAAATAAATCAATAGACGAAAACAAAAGTGGCAAATTCAAAAATATTCTTCAAGTTCAAATTATTTGTAATTTGTCTTTAATATACTTTTTAAAAGCTCCAACATTTTCAAAATTACGATGTTACGTTCATAAGGAAAACACCACGTGAGAATTTCTCCTGTAAATTCCAGGTGAATTTTTGGCATTCAATATTTGACGAATTAGCCGTTCGCAAAATGTAATTGTGCTAAAATAGATATTTTCACCATTATTGGGTTCATTCTTGCAATAAATTTGGCTCCCCTTCTCCATGATGTTGTTTGTGCCCCTTTCACTTTGCAGGCCTTAAGTGGCATTCGTTGGTCTTTCCCGTGTTTATCGTGGACGAACAGACTTATTCGGACCATATGCCGATCGTGGTGGGGTTGGATGGCGTGCGGGGGGAGGAGGTGTGCATTGAGGGGTGTGAAAAGCGTAATAGATTACGCTGGGGGAAATTGGATGAGAAAATCTACCAACGCAATGTTGATGAAAACTTGAGGCAATTGGGAGAACATAGTTTTGGGTGTGTGAGATTGGCGATTCGGAATTGTGTTTCTAACCAGAAGCAGACGCATGGGGAAAGATATGACAAGCCGTGGTTCGATTACAGCTGTAGGAGATTGAGAGAGAAAATGTTTCGTTTGCTCAAATTATATAGGCGAACTTCCTCGAAAATTGTTAAAACGGATTACTTATGCGCGCGTTCTGAGTATCAGAATACGTGCAGAGAGAAAAATAAGGATTATTTAAAAACGAAGTGCAATGAATTTGGTAAAGTAAGAGACTCTAAAGAATGGTGGCAGTTAGTAAAGCTATTTGTGTACAAAAGAAGAACATCCCCAATAAATAAGGTAAAAAATGAAGAATGGATTGAACATTTCCAAAAGATGTACGCTCTTGATCCTAACATGGATTGCACATTTTTCGTAGGTACAGGAGTGGAAAATGACATGGATAGACCATTTGAGATGGCCGATTTAAAACGCGTATTGGGAACATTGAAAGAAGGAAAATCACCAGGTCCGGACGGGATACCATACGAATTTTATCACCATGGTTCTGATTACATGCTGTCTGTGATTCTGAAACTTTTCAATAGTTATTATGAGACTGGAAGAGTTCCCTCAGATTTCGGGAAATCTATTATTTACCCTCTTTTTAAGAAAGGAGACCCTACTTTACCGTCGAGCTATCGGGGTTTATCTTTCATGGACGCTGGAGTTAAAATATACACTGGTATGCTGACAGACAGACTAACAAATTGGGTTGAAGAAAAAGAACTAATGTTTGAAGGGCAGGCCGGGTTTCGAAAAGGAAGGTCAACTACTGACAATATTTTCATCTTATGGAATATAGTTAAGTGTTGGACTGAAGTTAAAAGGAAAAAATTATATGGTTGTTTCATTGATCTTAAATCCGCTTTTGATGTTTTAGTTAGATCTGAATTGTATTACAAACTCTATTCAATGGGAGTGTCTGAAAGATATGTTAGAGCAGTGGAAGGTTTGTACAAAAACACTATGGCTAAAGTTTGCAGCAAAGATGGCTTATCGGAAGAATTTGGTACTTCTAGAGGGGTACGACAAGGTGATAAACTATCCCCGTACCTCTTTATCATATTCTTGAATGATCTTTCGGAGGAACTCGGAGGGGGAATAATAGTTGGTAATACTCGAATTAATGTACTTCATTTTGCTGATGATCTTCTTCTGATGGCAGATGAACCAAGTGTGTTACAGGTTATGATAAACCGACTCCATGAATATATGGAACGCTGGCATTTAACTGTGAATTTGACAAAGTCAAAAATAATTGTATTTCGAAAAGGGGGAAAATTATCTAGGAAAGAAAATTGGAAGCTAAATGGAAATCCCATTGAAGTTGTTAAAACGTATGACTACTTGGGAATTGCACTGACATCTGAACTCAATATGAAACCTCACCTTGCAAAGAAATTGAAACAGGCGAAAATGGCACTTAATACTTTATGGTCAAATTTTATCGGGAGTTCTCTTGTACCTATGTCAGCTAAGTATAAAATATTCGAGTCAGTAAGCCGAACGATGGTTTGTTATGGTAGCCAGTGTTGGGGATATGAGCATCACGAAATCGTTGAAAAAATACAGAAGTTCTTCATAAAAAAGCTGTTGTCATTGCCAATGAATACACCAGATTATATGATCTATTTGGAAACGGGAGTTGATCAGCTATACATTTTTACATTAGAAACTTTTATTAAAAGTTTGGTGAAAATATTCAAGAGTGCACCCTCACGTTTTACTCGTGTGGTCGCTCTAGAAGTAGTGAAAAAGCGAGTGGCTTGGTATAAGGTTCTCACTGAGCTAGCTGAAAAAAATGATTTGACTCTCAGTATAAATCCCGACAACCCAAGCTCCATTCTAATCCAATGGGAAAAGTTGCGGGATAAGTTGAGACTGTCCTTTGTTGAAAAGTGTAGGAATGACGCAAACAACGCACGGTTTCACATACTGTACAAGAACTTGAGCCCTCCTAACTACATGAAACTAGAATGTCTAACTTTTAATGTTGTAAAAATTATTTGTAAAGCTAGATGTGAAATGTTGGATTTAAACTGTAAATTGTGGATAGAAGATCGGATTTATACGTGTGCTATGTGCAATTCTGGAGAAGATGAAAACCTTCTACACTTTCTAGCTAGATGTCCTATTTTAAGCGGAATAAGAAAAAGCCGGTTAGGTTCTAGATTCATCTCCGAACAGTTAGCAATGGAATTTTTAAATGGTAGGAACTGGATTGGGCTTGGGTGGTATGTGATTGATGCAATGAGGTACAGAAAAGAATGGATTGAGGAATATAACTTCAGTAATTAATAGAATCCACAAGAAATACATGCCAGTTAAATTTGATGGTAACAAGGAATGGGAAGTTCTGTGATTTATAAGTGTTACAATTGAATGATGGAAGTTTGTCGTATTGCAACTCACTAGAATAATAATTTACTCACTCTGCTTTGTTTACTTTGTTCATGTCATTGGAATTATTATTATTATTTATTTTTTTTGGCGGTTAGAATACGCGACCCCGGCGGATAGCAAATGCTAAAGCCGTATGGTGTTTATTTATTATATTATGGTGAATTGTTTATACAAAAATAAAACATGTTGAAAACTTTTTATTGAAGCTCTACTCAAAATCACACACATTGTCGGAATATTTCATCAAAATCAAATAAAAACAGTAGGAATCCAAGCGGGTTTAAGGATCCGCGGACACTCGGAGAGACACCCACGCACCTAACAGACTCAAAACGAAAATCGTTTGTAATGGTCTGAAAAGTAAAATATGGAGATTTTGATTCTGGGGAAATTCGTTTTTATTCCAAGAAGTGAAAACAATGCTTCCGCCAGACTCGGAAGCAAAATAAACCAACAAATTTTTAACAAGCCATAATTTCTCATTGCCTCTACTCGGTTCAATACGAGAAGAAGATGCTAAGTCGAGATGCAGTCAAAGCATACTTCTTGGATAATTATCCGTTAGATTGAGATAATGCAAAAGTAATCACACAACTTCGGATAATTCGGGACTTGTCATTCCATCAAGCTCTAAACTATATATCTCCACGATGACAATACATTATTTGTGTACTTGACTGCACGCTTCGGTATTTCGTCCATTATCCTTTCAAGGCGGGGAAAAAACATTTTTCGGCTGGGTTGCAGTCAGTTTTTCTGGTTAAAAAACTGGGGACCACCCGTCGTCGTGGTTCATTATTTGATAGCGATTGGCGATAGCGAAAATGTAATTATTGATGCGCGAGTTCCAAGTCAATAGCCTGAGGGGTTGACTTTTGGAAGATGCAAGTCAGTGCAGTCATCGACCAAGCTGGGGAGAAAAAAAATTTTCCAAAGGGAGGTTTCTGAGCGATGTACACTCGTGATAATTACGTTCCTTCCAAGCGATAGTGATCAGAGGTTAGAAGAAGTCAAGCTCATGTACCGCCCTTCTTGGTTGAGATTTTCAACGTACTACAACGGAAGATATTGCCGAGATAATAATTCTTGCACCCTTATATTAATTTGTTGTATCTATTATGGGAAGAAGGAAATAAACTGAATTTGGGACACTAATATTTTTGGATTCTACTTTATATTTCTGTATACGTAGCTCCGGGGGAGTGATCTAAAGGAGGATTTGTTTTTGGATCATTATTTTTAATAATATGCCTTTTTAATAGTATAGGAAAAACTTTTCGTTACCCCTATCAAGTTTTGTCACCTTACTTTTCAAGGTGCAGCGATTCTAAATCTGCAATGACCGTCAACCGTACGCCCAAAAAGGCACAAAAGACCTTGGAATTGAAGCAAAAAAATCCTTTATTTCTGAAGTGGACTTCACTAGGGATCTAGTTGGTCTTAATTTTTAACCAGCCCGATCACCTAGCACTAATAGATGTTATGGGAGCAAATCAGGCCAAAATCGTGGTTTTCGAGGGTTTTTACTGTAAGGAAGTTAGACTTTTATTTCCCAATAACATTGGAAACAGAATCAACTGGAATATATTTCAGATCCGCAGAAATTCACACATAACAAAAAATGAAATTTCTGGACCTGAAAGTCAATTTCCAAACCCTAAACCAAAAAGGTTGAAGCGATACCGAAATCCTTAGAAGAGTTATCATATTCAGAAATAGCAAACCTTTGTGTAATAATCTTGCTGCGTTTTAAAAAAACTAATAGGTATTGTAAATAAGATTTAGCCCATATTATGACCAAATAAATATACAAATAAGAAAAACATTCTTAAAAATTACTCATTTACTTTATTTTATTGCTTTTTAGATATTATCACACAGCACATAAACGCTCTATTAAAAAAAAAAATACAGTTCTGAATGATAATGATAATTCTGCTAGATTGAATTGAGACTACTTGTTGGCATTCTTTAGACTGAAGTTCTTCAGGCTGACCTCTTTAAAACACACTTTTCGTGAAAACTATATAATCAGTATAACTTTTCCGTTGTACCCCCTCCCCAGCTAATCATTGGAAACCTATTCTCTCACAGTTGTTTAACAGGCTTACGTAGTTGTAACGCTGAATTCAAGCTATGGCAATCTTAACAATCCTATCCTCTATTTCCGAGATCTTCCAGTAGAAATCAGTAAACCACCCAGTTCATAGGGAAGACGTTGGACACTTTATTATAAGCTATTATTTTTAATAAGGCATTATTTTTTAATGGATGAAACAATTAAACTAACTGGTGACCTCTGACCTAATTACCTCTACTTCGTATGACCTAATAATCACCGTTACAAATACAAATTCCGTATTTCTGTATTGTTGATGAATATTTTCATTTCGCTCACCTACTGTTTCATTTACTTACCTCATTTTCTGGATCAAAGTAGGATTGAATTTAAAACAACGTTTTCAAATAATCTCTCTATTAGCAGATACTGGAGCCAAACAGATTCGTTACTGAATAGATGACAAGACTAGCAATAAGAGCTGACGAGAACAAAGTCCTCCTCGCACCCGCCATTGTTTCTTCAGTCTACAAAATGTGGTTATAATTATTGAAATGTGAATGAGATCAACACCGTGCCCTAGGGCAATCCCAAATTAATTGTGGCGTGGAGGAGGGGAGGGGGGTGTTAATTACGGTAAAGTACCATTTTGCCGTTAACGTCACGTCGTCCACGCTTCAACTGCCTGATTAGAATCTGCAAATGTAGACCAAACGATGGAGGTCAGCTGACGTGGGGCTCATTGGTCGCTCCGTAACGGGCGATAAAATCAGCGAGTTTCCAGGAAGGAACACAAAAGCAAGAGAGAAACGAATAAAAACAATGTTTATAGGAGGAAAATCACACCTTGGCACCACGAAACACAGATAACAGAGCGAAATCCTAACTGACATGATTATCTGGCAGAAATGCCCCTTACCGACTTGTGTGGTTCGCCCATTTTCTCCCATTTCAACGACTAAATCTTAAATGCCCTTATTTTTTTCCTTGTTTCGGGTGGTTGTAAATCCTAGTTTGACACCCCCGAGATAACGATTTACTTCTCGCTTGAAACAAAGATGTGATCGGCAGGGCGTCCAGAGCGGGGGTCCAGTCCGAGACTGCGAAGCCAGCGGGCGGTCGGCCTATATATTCATGAACTAGTCCAAATGCACCTGCTGTATGGGGTCAGCTCGCTTCATCCCCTTTTAAAGTGTCAAATGCAATCAAATATCGGCCAGCTGGCTGACTGAGACGTAATTTAGAATCTGCTTAATGGAGGAATCAGAGGAATAGAAAGTCAGGATAGGAAGAGTAAGAGCAGAATGCTACAAACCCAATACTTATTCGGTCGCTGAGGATACACACCAGCTTGTACAACAATATCTACTGAACGTGATGTGTATAAATTGCAGCTAGTAGAGTTCTTTCAAACATTTTTATTACACCGAATTTACAACTTACAAGTAATTTAATTTTGATCTTGTTTACTGCATTCACAAAACAAAGGTACAGACTGTCCTTAGACGAAATTTCATAGCTAATGGGCAGGTTATGTAACTGTTTACACTTCACTTTCCGAGTTTGTGAGAACTTCTTCACTTTGGTCGTCTCATTTGGTGATTAACATCAAGTAAATGGACATCTTCGATGTTGACATAGTTTCTTGGGAGGTCTTGGTGAAAGATGATAATTTTCCTTATGTAGTTTTCACCTCTAGATGATGGTGAAGTTTATCATTCTCATTGTACCAGGGTCCACTCCGTCCACGGTTACTCGTCAGTTTGGCTACTTAAGGCGATCCTTTGTCCCTCAACGCTGTGCTGTTTGAAATTCTTCTCACTTCCTTAATTAACTCCACGAGTACTGTGTGTATCAATTAAGATTATCCAACTTTGTTGAAATACCAAATTGGTCATTTCATCAATAAAAATGAAATTTAGGGGTAAATTTGAAAAGGTCAAGTAAAAACAGGATGTGCTTTGAATGTAATTTATTAATTGTTTCCAGCTGTTTTCCCTTCTGAAAACGGGGTTTTCCAGACCAGAAGGGGTTTGCCAAACTTCAGCATCTATAACACTGCAGTGTGCATTATTGCAAATTCACAAACCCACTTTAAATGTCAATGAAGTATTGGAACTTGACGAATATTAATGTGCCAACCCACTTGGCAGACCCCCTAGGAATTTGGTAGTCAGTTTTTTGAAATTTACATTCTGCAACGGTCCGGTATAGAAAACATTAATTTCAAATGGATAATAACCTGTTTTATTCCAAGAAGGAAATTACGGATTTCGGGTCGGATGGACATACTGATATTTAGTGGGAAAGGCAAAACGAGAGTTGCGCTCAAAAGTAGATATTCTGCAACGGTTTGTGATATAGAAAACATTAGTTTCAAGGGTATTCTCTTGAATAATACTGATTAATTCCAAGTTTACTTTATGGGGGAAAACATGTCAGGACAGTAAATAATGGTAATAATAAATAGATGGTCCGTGGTTAGTAACCTGGCTCTGCCAAGCTGTGACTAAGAGGATCCATTTTTTGTTTACTCCCATTCAAGCGATAGATCAATGCTCGCATATATTTATATAATAAACAGAAATACAAATGTGATAGAGAAAGCTCTAAGCCATAGTTTATTTATTTGCAAAGGTTATCCCTACTAGAGTTGGAAAGGCATCAAGTACAGGGTTAGATTGAACAAAATGATTTAAGTCCATTATAGTTTTGTGATATGTTATCGGATATTAGAGTTTTATAAAGGTGGCAAAAACAAGACAAAAACATTTAAATGACGTCACTGTCGAATTTCTTGTTGCCTGGTCTCATTTGACCATAATTGAATGAAGGATCTCATACAGACATTTTAGCATACATAGCTGATAGGATTTAGTTTATTGGAGAGATTGAATTTTGGGTTGAAAAATATATAAAATCGTTAAGTCCGACTGATCGAGCTCTCGTAGAAAAGCCAATCCATGGCGAGGGGCACATACAGGTTTTCTATCGTATTACTGGCACTGACTACGAAATTTTTGAGTGGACGGAGTATATGCTTTTCCATTTTCACTACACACTCCATTTTCAACAGCATCTATAAGCTTCCAATTGCTCTGAGAGGTGCAACCCCACAGCTGCACTCCCCAAGTCCATACAGGCTTCAGGACTTGGTCGTATAGGATTTGTTTCTTTTGATCAGCCAATTTTGATCGTCTGCCAGGATATTTTTCTGTTTGAGAATCAGTTTTATTTTTCCTTCTTTACATCAGGGGTGTTTAAAAAATACACAGACTACGTCATTGAAATTCTTGGGGGGCCTTGATTAAAACAGTGTTTAAAAAATAAACTATATCCTAGGTAAAGAACCTCAAAAAATATACACGTTTTGTCTCAATAAACCATAAACTGGGTTTGAATTTTGTCCATACCTATTCTTTTAATTTTGGATAAAATAAGGGGTGCTTACCAGTACTATTTACGTTCGGGGGTGAGGGGGGGTGCATCATTAAGTTTGGGGGGAAGGCACCCCTGTTTTCATGATATTTCCATCACAACGTTGTATCAAAAGTACTCCACGCTGGGAAAATGACATTTTTTGAAGCCCCTTTAAAATGTTGACACGTGAATTTTCGACTTTCCGACGCTTTCGAAATAAGAATATAGGGTTTCTGAAGAAGAAAATGTAGTCTCCAAGGATATTCAGACCTCAAGTTTAAATCACTTTCGACTCGGTCTTCGTATTTCAGTTCCTCACTATTCGGCCATTGTGGTGGGAAATGGCCTTCCACGGGTCATTTGAGGTAACTTTCACGGTCTTAGTTGCCAGTGAGAGGCTATTGTCCCAGCATAGGCGGCTCTACGAGCCGGAATGGCTTTCTTATTGTGAGTCCCCGGGCGCATTTTCAATGTTTTGTAGACCCAACAATGCGATGGAACTGCATGCGAGGGGGCGCTACGGAATCACCTGGAAATCGAAATCAACCATAAAATGGCCTTTTTCCTTTTTCGATATAGGTGAATTCGTCTATTCACGTCCGAAAATTCAGCGGTTTTTACTGTCTACTTATTTCTTGGAAGCTAAATTTGTGATATCGTTCACCATTAAAGGTAGTCAGTCTCTCCCTCTCGTCGTTTATAGATATAAGTTGTAGCACAGTAAGATGTAGCACATTGCTTCCTCTTCTATGTAACATGAAAGCGAAGATCTTTAAAGATCGATTTCGGGGATGGGCATGTTCTGTCATACATCTTCATCAAGCTACTAAAGATGGATTGGCGGTCAGTCGCGCTATTGCTATAGCGGAAAGAATGATGATACGATTGTACTGAAATTGATTTGAGATTAGTAGATCTTTATACTTCATTAATACTCGTACGTTAAACATTTTAGCGATATCTAACCCTGGAACTTTTGAAAATGTATCTCTGGCCATACATACATATACACGGAAGGAAATGTTTAGAATTGAGTAACGATTTTGGCGGGAAAAATATCTCACCTCTTGAAAGTGAAAACAAAGCGGAATCACTATTGCTTAATTGCAGACTCAAAATGTGGAAAATTACTAACACTCGATTTTCAAGTACTTATAATGTAAGTATTTAGAACTGTTGAATAATGATGGATATCATATTGGTTTATTATTCAATAATAAACCATTGCAATCGCTCTTGAAAAAAAATGCTAACCCCCCCTAAAAATTTCATGGTTTACGTTTCAAAGGGTGTTGAATCCGAATCTGCAATAAAAATTTTTCCGTCCGTCCGCCGTAAGCTGAAATTTTCAGCCATGTTACGCTCTCTCACTTAATTTAAAGATTTCAAAGTCCCAAAAACGGCTGGAGCAAAAATCAAATGATCTGAAATTTTCACGTAAATCTGTTCAGCTACCAAAACACCTATTTGGATTGATCAGTTGATCATATTTGTGTGCCTCCTGAAATTCAATAATCGCTCTATCACCTGTGAAACACGCCCACTCCAAAGGTTAGTAGAAATTCAAATCATGAACGCAAGCCAATTGAATAATAAGCCCCAGTGAAAGAATTCGCAGCGTTTTTTTGGAGGAATTCAATTGTCACCAGTGATATTTAACTTTATGATAGGTACTTTTGTATTCTCAATAATTTTATTCTCTATGAACCTTCATAATCGACCAAGAAAAAAATTGTAACCATGTGCATAAGCTGTTGGTTTACCTTTCAAGACACGTGAGTTTCAAAAATCGAATAAAAAAATCCGTCCATCCGCCATACTACGTTGTAGCAATATAATCTGAACAAATCCGTAGAGAAGATTTCACTCCGGAAGTCGAAGCGATGGGTAATTTTTCTGACAAAGTCGGTACAATTTTGTCATCCAAACGTTACAAAGTGGGTTTTAAAAATTATAGTCGTAAAGCGTTAATTGAGTCCATTAAAGTTACGATAAATCTTCAGGATAAAAATATGTTCTATAAATTGAAATGTTCTTGTGCAGGAGTAATAAGGAAGAATACACGAGTATGAACAGAATTTCTGGGACGATCAGAGTAAGTTCACATTTGCAAATCATCTTAAGAAATTCATTCTTCACCTAATACATATATTTTATTTGGCAGATAGATAGGTTGTAGATTTTATTGATTTTCGTCCAAATGGAGGTATGTTTAATATACATGAAAAATTCCAAATGATAAAAAATGAGAGTCCGGTATATGCCAAAGTTTAAATATCCCTTAATACACTTTACTAATAATTGGTCCAATGTAATGAATGGAATTATCTTTTTCACCATGATAAATGTAGTTATTAGTCCTCCTCCTTGATCGTTGAGCCAATTAATTTCTTTTGACAATCTGCAGTTCCCTTTCACTTTGTTCGCACTTGATTCGTTGTATCACCCAGCCCCTTCCCCCCAAGGCACCAATGAGGTTCAAGGTCCTTTCAACTGTAGCTTTATGAGCTGTGTCCAATCTACGGTACGTTCCGCTATCGTTTCTGATGTACATGTGGCCATCGAAATCAATTAATAATCGTTTTCTTCATTGTGTTAAGAGTGTTGATGAACCTGATCGCTATCTCAGGCGTCGGCGGCGCGTCTCCAGGATCAATGGCAACTATTTACTACGTCTAATATGCAGAAATCACTTTCGCAAACAACTCGCGTGTCCCTCAGATACCTAAGCCTTCTTTTAAAATCTTCGCATTCCTCCGCCCAACGAGCCGCCAACGGCAAGCGCTTTCAAATGCGCGGTCCGTACCTTCCCTCGCGAAATTCTGTACGTAAAAGGTAAGAATCGATTCGCTCTGATGGCCGAATGAATCAAAATGCAAGCGGATCACCTGATCTAATTGGACGTTAAACGATTGATTCCCATTTCTTCTCCACCCTGCACTCACGTGTTTCGCATGGTTGACGGATGATTTGCCCTTCTCAACTTCGTTTTTGTCAACAAATTACGATTTATTTTGGTTTCGATTGTTGAAAGCTTTTTTTTTCTGTTCAAAAACGACGAGGTCATTCAACTTTCTCGACGATGAACATCAATATCCGTTGTCCCAAGTCGAAATCCTTTTCATTTTCTAGGGTCAAATCATAAATTGTTGGCATATAACCAATTCAATAATATTTTATTATACACAAACAACTACAAACAAAACCTAGCACTAAATATGATGAAAACTACCCCCCCCCCCTCCCTCATAAATCATTGGTACGTGAAAGAACGGGAGTTGCAAGTTCGATGAATATTCGAAAAACATATTTAGCAATATGGACCAACAGTAATGATGAATGAAAAACCTGTTTTTTGGCTTATTATTCAATAATAAACCATTGTAATCGCTCCTGAAAAAAAAAATTCTAACCCCCCCTGAAAATGTCATGGTTTACGTTTCAAAGGGTGTAGAATCCGAATCTGCAATAAAAACTTTTCCGTCCGTCCGCCGTGCGCCGTACGCCCTACGCACGATTTGTTCCCAAATGGTTGGAGCAAAAAATCTGAAATTTTCAGGAAAAATCAATATTGGTCCGACAACGCCCAAATTGTTTAAAGTGCCCTTTAAATTAAGGGTTGTCAAAGTTTTGTAAAATCCCTAAAAACCTCAAAAAAAGTCAAGGCGGCCTAAATTTGGACTTTTTTGAAGAACTTTCCATGAGGAATCGAATGAGCCCCTCCCCAGGTCCGTAGCTCAAACCATCCTCGATGTATGGTGCCAACATTTGCATCCACATTCACTACATCACTAGGTTACTGCGATCAAAACAAACACAGGAGTTTTCTTTGTTTTTTTTTTGTTTTTATTTTGATTGCAGTAACCTAATGATGTAGTGAATGTGGATACTGGAGTGAACTCCTGAGAGGGTTTATAGCCGATACACGGGTTGAAGCATTCTGATATGCATGCTCCGTCTTACGAAATTTAAAATTTTCAAATAGAATATTTTTCCATTGTAATCGCTGGTGAAAAAAACGCTGCAAATTCTTTCACAGGGGTTAATTATTCAATGATTCATGACTTGAATTTCTACTAAGCTTTGGATTGTGCGTGTTTCTCAGGTGATAGAGCGATTATTGAATTTCAGGAGATAAGTATGCATAGAGCACTTAAATCAGTTCTCCTGTGAAACACGCACACTCCAAAGTTTAGTAGAAATTCAAATCATGAATCATTGAATAATAAATCCCAGTGAAAGAATTTGCAGCGTTTTTTAAATAGAAGGATCTGCTGATAGAAATAGGCGGGCCAAATAAGCTGGGAGGGATCGTATTTATTTTTATTGTATTATTATTATTTGATTATTTAAATCACTTGAATGAGCCACACATTCGTGCCACGAGAAAGTTATGTGTCAGGAAAACTTTGCACAATTCTTTCGTAAGGTTGGCCAACATCAATTTAGTTAATGATCCCCAGACTTAATTATATAACTATCCATAATACAGTCATCTAAGTGAAAAGCCATGATATAGGACGTGATGTACGTGAAAAGGCTCAATACTGATCTGCATCGTAAACAGTTTACGAGTCATTACATTGACTCTATTTCATAACTCTGTTTTTTTAACACTAAATGACTTGATATTGGTAATTGATAATGGTACCCGAAAGTATGCCATCTTCGATTGAGTACTTAAATAAGTATTGATGTAAGTTTAGGTTGTGGGTTTTCCTCACCTAATATTCCGGCTATAACCTCAACTTAAAACCACTCTTAATTTAATCCGCTCATTTCTTCCACAACAGTCTGTCGAAACATCAATTTCGCCAATCGTTTCCAGACTGGACGTCATAATATTTTCACCTCAATCTCCTTAGGAAAATAAAAAAACTCGAACTGTGCCGCTATAAAAATCACTCTAATCGCTTCGAAAATGTAATCTTCCTCAAGCTTAAAAGCGAACCCTGTTAGCATCAATAAAGATTATAAGCTAATGCATGCAAATTTTCGAGCACTGCAGCGGCTAATGCAGTTGCATTTTTCGGGGCTCGTTTTGTTGATCATTAAAACGGTCATAACTATAAAAGTTAAGTACATCAGGAAGGTGCAGCCAATCTCAAAAGCCCGAAACCAAGTCGTTGCTCAGTTTTTCGAGACGGGGTGCATTATTTTTGAAGGTCGCCCGACCGCGAATTAGCCGAGTGCTGAGTATTTACATAAAGCCATTGATAGCAAACGAAGTTAATCGGTCACACCTTTATCCGTCATTACGTGTGACCTATAAAATACGTTATTATACGGCTTTACGACGTGTTACGTAAGTGGAGGAAAATCCCTTTCGAATCATCCCCACTGAAAGTTGCAATGCGTCGTGTTCCAATGTGCTGGTCGTTTAATTGTGATGCTCTTAACATCTTGCCAGAAATACTACCTATACACTTTTCACCTCATACAAATCACCTCTGAACACACAATATGTTTCACCACAACTCAGACGAGGATTATATGGAACAAGTTAAGCATGCATACCCCTGCAGCATACTAATTTTCGTACACGATTCAACATTTTTTGAACCAATTTATAGCCTAAGATCTCAACTTCAAGTTTCCGTTTAAAGGATTCTACTAAGTTCAACATGAGAGCGTTTAAGACTTGCTCGCAAATAACTAAAATAATCGCCTAATTTGTAAATGTACTCATTATGTATTTATAATAATGCTTTCCAGTGTGATCAAATAAAAACCAGACATTAGGATATGTCCCTGTAAAGATGAAAAATCTTTTCAGACTTAACACTATGAATAACACATTCACTGCCGCATAATTAAACAAGATATTTAACATTCTTTTTTGCACTCTGCTGGTTTTTGAGTTGGAGAAGGTTATTAGCAGCTTCTGTACTTGCATTTACTGCCATTTGCGATCCATCTACAACGAGGATAAAACGATAACGTAAAATTGAGAGTGTTTTCCTTCAGGGCAGCTTCATGGTTCACGGATACAAGGATTTTTTGAAGATTTGCACCTGAAGGTTTTTAGTAGATTTTGCGCAAGTCCCAAGTGAGTTTTTAGCTGGTTTTGAAACTGTCGAGGGATTCGTTCCTGGTTTTAAGAGAGATTCAGATTTTTCTGAATCTTGTGCCCCACTAGAACGGTAACTGACGCCATCCAATACCCATAAATTCCAATAACCGATTTCGACCAAAAATAAGTTCTTATCAATACTTGTATGAGCAGCCAAGGCAAAATCGGTCCATTATTACGTCCAATAACTGAGTCCAGTTTCCAAGGGTGTTTGGCAAAGAAAGAAGCAGCTATGCCGTTCCAGGTGGATCTTATATCAAAGTAAAGTTGTAATCGTTCCACCTCCGTGCCATGGAACGGTTCAGGTCAGAGCGGCTCATCTCTAACGTATTGTTGGAAATAATTCGGCGACTCAAGCGGGATGTAATTCAAAGGGATCCACAGAATCCAGGCGATAGCATCATTCAATCTGAACAGTTTAGTGACCGCCTCCGATGATAACTCCGTCATCATCGTTTGGGATTCAGCAAGGCAACCCTAGGTAGCTATAAGAAAGACGACGATCTCAGTGGCAATTAGCCCCAATGAAGAATGCGACGCGGCGACGCGGAATGCGTTACAGAAAGGGCGGTTAGCGTTCTTTCAGCCCTGCAGAGGGTTAAGAGATCGGATTTCCATTATCGACGCCGGTGGGTATCAATCGTGTAGGTAGTCCCCCATGTGGATGTTGACGCAAAAACTTCAAGTAGGAAAAACGGCCGACTACCCGAGCGGATGAACAAGCCCACCTACATCACCGATTCCTTGGAATAGGTAATTTCGATACCTGGGAACATCAAGAGAGGGAATCCTGGTGTATTCAGGGATAGTGAATCCAGGTGATCACCTGCCTCTGTTGACTATTATTTAAATACCAGCGGAATACCCGTGCTTCGTACAAAATGTCGAAATTACAGTTATTGAGTTGCGAAGGATAATACCGTTTATGAAGTGGAAGGATGTTTTGGAGGTTCTGACCTTGTCCAAGTTGAGCCATGTAACTCGCTGATCGTTTTACGACCACTCCCGTCAAAATTGGTGTAGTAGTTTAGCCATATATTGGTAATATACATACAAAGATAGATAATCACAAACAAACTCTGAGTTTTATACATTGGACAAGTGGAAAACCCGTGCATAGCTCGAAATATCGCATTTACAGTTATTGAAAAAAACTGTCTTGGCTTCTCCAGTTGTAACCTCTTTCCGCAACTAATAAAGTGGCTGTTAGCATCACTTATAACCAAAGTTCGGGTACCAGATATGTATCCCGATTTTGAATCCTGCAAATGCAGGATTCGGCCGCTTTTTGGGTGGAGTAGATCCTGCACGGTTCGTGCGGGGATCCTGCAGTCCTGTAAAAATATGAATAATAGTTTCCAGTTGAACATTCCATTCCTGGGGAAGACTGATCTTCTGCGTTAATCGCATTTCCCTTCTGTGATTCACAGTTCAGTGAATCACAGTGATTCCCAAATGTAGCGCCAGGAATGGAATGTTTTCCTACCATTTTCTTCTACATGGTATTCTACCAATTTTCATTTTGTGTTAATTACAACATGGTGGTATTAATAACCTGTGAGTCGTGACTTGTGAGCTGATTTAAAGCTACAGATTTCACGGCCGTTTGGGATCATTTCTCGAAATCTAAAGATTGGTGAGAGCTGCATGTGGTATTTTCAAAAAGACTTTGAAGTTAAGCAATAGATCAATCTTCATGTCCATCTGAATGCGATCCATCCATTCACGATTCCGCCTTCCTCTCCAAAAAAAAGATGACTCTGATTATAAATTACTAATTAATAATAATTTAATTATTGGACCACTAGGATTGGTGAGTTGGAGGAGCGGATCTTGCAGGACTCCAAATCCGTGCGAGTTAGAACTCCTAGTACCAGACAAATTGGTCGCGAATGATGTCGCCGTTTATTTAGTAATACGGGTGTTTTGGAGGTTTGAAAGTTGAAATTGGTCCAACAATTCAGCTGTCTGGAGAAGCTCTATGGCACTTTTCCCGCACCACACACCAAGCCATGAGAATGTTGTGGCCTTGAACTTGTTTATTTATTTAAATTACTAATTAAATAAAAATTTAATTAAAATTGGACGCTCAGGCTTACACTTGGGATTCAAATGAGGATGGAGGAGGAAAGAAGGTGCCTGCATAGACTGACCACCAGTGCGAGTTAGAACTCCTAGTACCAGACAAGATGCGAAGCTCAAGCAACTCCATGGCACTTTTCCCGCACCACACCTCGCCATGTCATGGTTGCAGCCATAACCTTGATGTTATTAGGCGCAACTCCTTTTAGCTCTGATACCGGTTGCCGCAGGTTGTTCCTATCATATTTACTTTTGTTAGCCCTTTAGTTCTGCCCCATGTCCACCCTGCCACTGATAATTTGCACATTCCCTTCAAAACTTTTCTAATAGCTCAGCCGACTGGAGAAACGCAGCGGCACTTTTCCCACACCACACCATACATTAAGACACAGTCACGGCCATGACCAACTCACAGATGCTCATACACAAATACAAAGGCATACACCTTTTTTCAGCGATTTGGTCTTAGAATGGTCGGAAATAGATCTGTATTAAGTTTTTTTCTTCTCATGATTGGGTTCAAATTCTCTGAATCAACTCTAATAGGCGTTCTCTACTGATGAAGCCTTGCTACAGAGGGAACTGTAAAAATTTGTGGAAAATAATGGTGACTACGCGGAAAATGGTATTTGAGTAAGTTTGTAAATGAATGTTTCCGTCCCAAATGTTTTGGTGAATTTTTGAATTTTTTAAAAATATGGGTAAACTTATTTTCGGAATGCCCTTATATGTACAATGTACATCGTAACAATTCTGCACAGCTGGAACTTTTGTTTTCGGGTTGATCGCTGAACTTTTTTCCTTCAGCCCTTCTATGCGTTGGAGAAGCAAAAAAATGGTCTCATGGATGGACCAGGGATGGTCTCAGGTATGAGTAATTTACCAAGCAGCGAGAGTATCGACACTGTAGCGAACTCACCCTACGTTTCAGTAGGTTTCACGTTTCCAAACGACAATGAAGGAAAAACAGTCTTCTATAATTTCACTCTTTTCATCAGTCGGTGGGCTTCAACTACGTGTCGGAGACAAGAATCATCGGAAGTTTCCCTTTTGAAGGCGAATGAATGCGACAAAGGTTCCCCCTCGTTTGTCTGTCAGATCAGGAGATAGCGAGTGAGCGCTCCAAATCCTCCTGGGAACATGTTCCTCAGCGCGTGTCTCGTTCGCTACAACAGTTTCGATGAATCGCAGAGCAATGAAAGGAAGAGCTTAGGAAACGAAATGAGAAACAGTAATTCAAATCGTTTCACATTCAATCTCAAATATTTATTTGCATAATAGATAATTAATTCTTAATCAAATTTACCTAACAGATTTTGTACAACAGCCACTGTTTGGGCAACTAGGACATTAGGTTCTTCTCTTACTTGTTATACGATAAGAAAATTGTTTTGTTATGCAAGTTATTACTGTTTTGTGCGTATGTCTGCGAGTGAACCTGAAGTTGCTCAGTCTCCTGCCCCCGGGGGGTGACATCGCCTACTTAACCTCCTCTCTTCTCCTCACCTTCTGTTCTTTCGCTACTGTCGCTTTGTTCTTTCCTGTCGTCAGTTACCATGGCAGTTCTGGCGAATGTGTGCCCAAGGATCTTCAGCAATTGCTTCCACGTGGTGGACCATTTGGTATCAGGTACTGTTTGCCACACACACACACAAATGTCCCACGCATCATCACCTTACTGTCCGTTCGCGAGCTCCAATCTATCGAACATGGGGATGAAAAACTGAATCGAAAATAACCGGTAGGATTCTGAACCTGGAATATTGCAAGAATCGTTTAACCATGGAACATTTTATACTTTACCCTTGACCTAAGAGCTTTCCTCATGGCATTCACATCTACGCTACTGTCGCTTTGTTCTTTCCCGTCGTCAGTTACCATCGCAGTTCTGGCGAATATGTGCCCAAGGATCTTCAGCAATTGCTTCCACGTGGTGGCCAGCTTTTCCAAGTTTCATTCTGCTGCGTCCTTCTGCTCCTTTTTCAATGTTCAGAACTCAGCAATTAGGTCAGTCGTTATATATCATATCAGAAAATTTGGTATCAGGTGCTGTTATTTGCCATATATACACACAAATATGTCCCACGCAGCATCACCTTACTGTCGTTTATAGGCCCTTTTTTGAAGAACACTGATCCTAGGATGTCTGCTTTTTGCACCCTTTTGATGAACATTTGTTCCAAGAGCATAATACGCCATTATCTATAGGTTTGGTTAACAGGTCAACCCCTCTTTGTCCCTTGCTCATCAACTATCCCTATTCCAACTATTCTTCCATGATACACTTTCTTTTCTACACCCGTCCCTACTCCATCAATCGCTACGTTTTCCCGATGTTTCCCATCCACGGAAAGGGATGCGGGCTCCCCCAGCAACGAGGAAGACTACGTGCATGTGGATCAGGTTACTTACTTAATCCTTACTTACTCCCTTCATTCTCTTCATAGCGTTATACTGTGCATTCAAAACCTCTCCAAAGTTACACATTTCGGGGCCTTCATTAATTTATTCACTGGAAATATTTATTTGGGGCCATTCCAACTCACCTGTTGCATCCTGGGAATTCCTTATAGAATTCTAGAGTCCTAACTACTGACCTACAACCACCCAACAAATTAATACAGTCCAATATAATCCTCAACATATTCTTTCATAGCACTGTTCTTTGTCCATTACATACCATTAGGTAGGTTGATCACGTTTACTCCTCCCTTTATATTTGAAAGTTAATATAAATATAGTCGTACACCATTTCTCTTCGTTACACAGTCCAACTTCATTTAATGCTACCGAACACAACAAATGAGTAGGAGACTTTAGGTTTGCTACGAAACTAAAATTATCTCAACAAAATAAATGTTCCGATTGACGAGTTGAATTTTGATCAGCTTTGTCAGCGCTAAACTGTCCTCAACAGTCACATACCTAATGAGCACTAGGTATGGTATGGTTGGTTGGCTCTTAACGATTTTTGAATCTGTCGCCTTGGGAGATGAATCAGACGTTTTCAAGCGTCTGGATCATCCTCTGAGCATGGCGGAGCATTGTTACCGCATCCACCTCAATGGAAGGGGCAACTATACCATTCCATCACCTCACACATTCGAGCATACTAAGGGGCGGTTTCGCCAACAATCTCTAATCACTGGTTAAATTAGACCATTGTTTTACAGAATCAAGAGGTGTAACGTTGATTTGAAACAAGGAGGTTTCACAAATGTGATCAGCAAACAACAACATCTTTAGGTTCTAGATGCTTGATCTCGCCGGAATTTGGAAGCTAGTCGAGAAAAAATGATCGACGTCTCATATCAATTCAAACACGATTGTATCGTCACTGTCTACTGCGTGTGTGTAGAAGTGGAATCATTGCAGCACGCTTAGTTTCTTAAATTTCCATCAGGTTTTGATGACATTTTGAGCCTATGTGCAGGTGATGCCACAAACGGTTCTCTATGAGTTTTATAGCATGGGCCTCAGTACAATTTTAGCACATCCGAGGGGTTTGAACTTGCTCTAATTAGAAAGAAAATAGCAGAATGTAGGTTGATCATGTCATATTAATTTCAAATTGATTTTATTATCAGTAGCAAACTCGTGTGCTCACAAGAACTCCATGAACACGTTTAATTCCTAATCGTTGCACCCGATTTCATTGGCATTTCACAAGGAATGTGAAGCTTACGCTGTAAGCCATACGGTCTCATAAATGGCCATCTATGAGGTTTATTGCTCACAAAGCAATGTTCACTTTCCGAATTTCCAAAACGAAAACCCTTCAAACATAATTTCTCCACCTCTAGTCCAACGATTTCGCAGAAAACTGGAGGGTGGAGTAAAAATAATGGTTTTGTCATAACTTAGCAATTTCAACACGATCGTATAATGAGTAGCGTGCGCGCATGCTCGTGAGTCAAGTCCTTTTAACGAATGTAATTTTTACAAATTTTTCCAGATTTTGATTAAAATTTCAGCGTACGTGTCGGTTAGACTAGATGATCCTCCATGGTGTCATTGCTCTCACATTGATTGGTTCTTTATCAATTTCAACTCGACCGAATCGTTATCGTACTTGCTATAAAACTATCGTCATAGCAAACCTCAACAGAGGTCGAATCCTCCGTTTGAAAGGGGTTGATGTTTGTGGAAACCCATTGACGTAATTTTTAGACTCGTGAATCCGTGCAATCTACAACTTTTAGGATGAAGGATGTTTAGAATTATTTAAAACATTTAAAGTATCTTTACATCATGTTACTAATACGATGATCGTGTAAAACTTGCAGACGTGGAGGACGTTTTACTTTGTGCGCAAGATGAAAGAATAAAAAACACTCGTATCATGGAGGTGGTGTCTTTTGTGTAACCTCAATGCGTGTACTTTTGCGGTTTAGTTTCGAATGACACTATGCAATCAAAATGCACTTTCCCACTACGATTCGTACTCTTTCCAGGATATCAGTCCGTCCCCCGCAAATTGAAGGGGAACCTAATGACTGTCGTGTGTCAGGTATTTTTCTGCCAGACGCCCCCAATTTCGAGACGATTCTCGTACTAAGGTGCCACTTTTCCGCAAAAGGTAACGAACATTTAATTTGGGAAGGTCCCCTTATTGTCAAACCCAGCCTAATGGAATGACAATTTTTTACCCCCCTTGAATGAAAATATCTCTTATTCCCACTCTTACGTCAAATAATAGATTAGGTACCTCTAGCTTCACCCCCGCAGAAAATTGTTGGAATCTCGTAGACAACAAAAAAATCCAGCGTTCAGACGCTACGTTCCCCGTCTAGTTCGGCAAATTGATCGTCTGAGAATGTAAAAAAAAAAAACTGATGTCCAACCCCTTTTAAAAAGTTTTTTTTTCGTGTCATTCGAAGTTCTTTCGGGCGGTGGAAATGTCTGTTATTGAGGAGGGACGGCTGGACATAGATGATCTGATAGCAAACAACACGTGCCGTTGACGCCGGGTAAAAAGCGATAATGGTGTTTTTTTCCTCCTTCTAGGATCGGAGAGAATGGAAGGTACCGTTACGGTTGGGAGTTGACAGCATATTGTCAGAATAGAGTTGCGCCGGGAGATAAAATCAAGCTTCTCTGAAGAAATTTTGATTTTTGTCTTAGCAGATCTTTAACGTTTAGAAGTGGGAATGTACCGATTCAGAAGATCCCTGTTTTACAATTGATGCTGAGTCATACTATGGTAATCCAAGAAGTATTCAACTAGTTGCAGACATTTATTTCTGGATCTGTTTACTGATTAATGAGCTTCCAGAACCACTCATAGTTTGATTAATGGCCTCCTATAATATAAATCACAAATATCTGATTTACAATTGATGCTGAGATGTACAAGGTTGATCCACCAAGTATTCAACTTCTACCAGACATTTAATCCCATATCTCTTCCGTGTTACTTAATCAACAAAACTGACGAGTTTACTTGACTAATGTGCTTCTAGAACTCATAGTTTGATGTATGGGATCGCTGCCTATTATATAAATCACAAATATCTGATTTACAATCGATGCGGAGTTGAGCAATCGTAATGCAATTATTCTTGTTGCAGACAGCTACTTCGGGAACTCTTCCGTATTCATGTGATCAGCAATGCTGTGGGATTTGCTGATTAGTATGCTGCTTAGGCAGCAGTTTGTCCTAATAGAACTTCCTCGTTGGCCCAAACTCATTTTTTCTATCCAGATGATTTTTTCTATCCTTCTACATTTTCTTCCGGACTCGATCCTTCATAAGCTACAACATTCTAGTATGAAAGCGGTATGACCACTGAGAACGCTATAGATAATGCAAAACGGTGTGAGAATACCTTGCTATCCTCTCTGTCCGTAGGGCTAATAGTGGTGTCAGCGTTTCTCACTTCATTCTTTTTCTGAGATCCACCTTTCTTTTCGTTTTCACAACCGGAAACGGAACGGTTCAGGGCCAGTGTGGTCAAAATGATGATGATGCTGATGATGCAGGAGCTGATATGATTAACTGACACTCATTTTGCTAGATACCACTCAAAATAATGCGATATAATGGAAGAATTACATAAGGAAAAGAGCCTTCTATCGACTTATGTGAATGTTGACCAGCTTATTCTGTAAAGGGGCTCTCAAGGTGGCTGCGATATTTGAATTTGGACGGCGTTCAAACATATGCATTCAGATTAAATGTTTTGGAAGTATTTTATTTCAGCACCCTTAGTATAATTAATTACCACAATAACGTTAGTAACTTGCTGGAAGGTACCTCTGATGATAGAATGTAAATATTTATGGAAGAGTTGGACCTTAAGCTGTCTGTTCGAGAATCTACAAGCATTTCTCTCATCTGCACTAGATACATAGGCACCTACCGACCTAATCTTCTTTTGAAGAAATTCTCTTTGTATTTTCATTTTTTTTCCCTTCGTACTCTTCGTTTTTCCTCCGGGGTTCCATCTTCTCGGAGAAACCCAATTATAAAACATAAAATATTGATACGCAGCCTGCATTTTACTCGGGGCCACCCACGGGACTTCAACTCAATTATCACACGCCCAGTCGGGTTTTGCGGGAGCCGAGGGAATATAAAAAGGGAAAAAGTCGGAATTCTAAGAAGCAACGATTGCGTCTCAAGTCTCCGATCTCGTGTTGTTTTATTAGCATGGATTGAAACAATCGTTGGTCATTATAAAATAACATATAATATGAATTTAGATTATATTGAAAATATTAGATTTACTCAATTGCATATATAGAATATAAGAAGGTGATAAGACGAGATTTCTATCACTTTCTTTTTCTTTATTAGTTTATTCTTTTCAACCACAAACTTTTGTAATCGATCGATACCAAAATAATTCAACTCCCTTTCTCCTCAAACTTTGTTGGTTTACGTTTCAACATAGGTAGAACTCAAAGATTCAAATATCTCGTTCTAAGTCACTTCACTTCACTCGTTCACTCGTTCAGGCAGCCCAATGTGACACGATCCCATGTGGGCGTCCGTGGTGCAAGTTTTCGATATACCTAAACTTCGGCAAACACGAGCCTTCACTATAATTGTCAGGGATCCATGAGTGAAGTATTGTGTAAACCACCTGATATGCTAAACATATAAAGACCAACCAGCCTTTGAAAAACATTGAAAATTGGTGTGTCACACTTCAAGTTTGCTCATTTATCTTTGCAAAATTTTTACGACTAAGCAACTTTGCAGGGGTTGCAACATTTTAATCAAATCGAGGGTTTAATTCGGATCTGGAGGCTTATCATCTGGAATAACCCTTTTACGTAAATTACTAATGTATGTATATCAGTCGTACTCTGTGGTACATAATCTGAACTCGGCACCTCGCGCCTCCGTATTTTGTTATTTGCATTCTACATGAAAATACTTGGGTCGCCGACAGCCACCAGGTCCAGCTTAGACCGCCCGTTCTCCGGTCTATGCAGACCAGATCTTCAGCCTGTACGCCTCCCAGAGTGGTCTCACTCGATTCAAGTAACTAATTCCTTTCTGAATCAAACCAAACAACTACCTACTCTCGAAAGTTTTTGAGAATTTGAGTTTTTGATAGATTAATCATCAAATATGATCTCTCAGGGTTGATTGATCAAGGTGCTGAAATTACTCGCACATCAGGATCGATGTTGGATTGTTCAGGAAAATTTCGTAAACTTTGGTCCAGTAGTTCCGGAGAAAAGTTTCGGGGGTTTAACAGGGTGCTCGTTTATAATCAAGTACTCAAGCCTGTTTGGGATATATTTAACTCAGTTGTATGTCTGCGCAGAACTGAGTACTAAGATGTACCTATTACTGATCCGACGAAGTCCACTGTGAACTTCAAGTGGAGGGTGTGCGTGAGTTGATCATATTGCAAGCAATGGCTCATCTTGCCAGACTGAAATATCACGTGAATGAGGCAGATGTAAACTTCCTGGGTATTAAGATCGAACTTGAGCGTCTGAAACCACTGATGATCAGGTATGGAATGTGGTGTGTTCGCGAGACATCGTTTAAAGGTCCTGATTAAATGTATTGTAGGGATAAATGTCAGAATTTATATTATTAATGAGATTTCTCTCTGAAATAAAAGCATAAAGAAATAAAATAAACTGATCACTTGTTATAAATATTATGGCAGAAAGGAAAAATGCCAAGTGGGTGTGGCACATCTTCCTAGTATCCATAACATGACTGTATAGATCATTGAAAATTATTATTGACTAAAGAACTTCGTTCAATCAAGCTCGAGGCTAAAACTTTATTTTCTCTTTATTACTCACGAGGATCATCTACACATCAAACCGAACAATCCCAGAAAATTTCATCGAAATCGGTCAAGAACTCCCAAAGTTATGCGTGTAACAAGGATTTCACGTTTGAGATGCGCAGAGGCTACTATTGATCCGGGGGTGATGAAACTTATAGGGAACCATCTACACATCAAACCAAACAATCCCAGAAAATTTCATCGACATTGATCAAGAACTCCCGGAGTTATGCACGTAACAATGATTTCACGTTAGCGCATGCGCAGAGGCTATTATTGATCCGGGGCTCATGAAACCTATAGGGGACCATCTACACTCCAACCCGCACAATCCCTGAAAATTTCATCAAAATCGGACTATAACTTCGTTGTAGTTTTGCCCGTAACAAGGATTTGCTGACAGACAGACAGACAGACAGACACGGACCCAGAATTGTTCAGAAAGGTCTAAAACGCCAAATGCGACTGGAATTTTTGATTTTGGAGACAAAAAAATTTTCACATTCCGAAAGTGAAAACAATGCTTCCGCTACCTTGGTAGACTCGGAAGCAAAATAATGTGGTTACAGAACTTGATGAGGGACGTATAAAAAAACTCGGATGTGGTTTCGTGAATCGATCGTTTCTATATTAACAATTGCCTTTTGGAAAGTTTCTTCCCGCACGGGATACTGACAAAGTTTTGAACCTGTCTGTTTCAATCCGGTGGTGACATTTTCATTCCGGTCCATAATATCTTCAATCGGCGATTGAATGAGCTGTCAAAAACGTCATCACGACTATCGTATTAGCCAGAAACCTTTCGACTACCGCGCAACGGCCTAAAACCTGCGCCCGTTTATGATTCCAGTTTGAGCGGACGGTTTTACATCAAATACACAAGCCGAGGAAGAATAACGGTTTTTTATGAGGAACGTTTTAGCTGTGGTGGCAAAACCGAGTATTTTCATATGATTATTAAAAATTATTTATTCAACATTTATTATCACGATTAGGGTACACTTATTTTTAAACCTTCTATCACTCACCGTGCTGGTAGTAATGGAGCAATTTGGAAGATCCATTGGAGTCATAATTAATATGTATAAGACCAAATTTGAGAAGAGTTTATGAAAAGCTTTTGATATGCGATTGTCGTATAGCAGAAATTGTTCATAACCACCCTCCAAATTAGGTCATTTCAAGTTTTATTGATTCCAAATCTACGATGCCAGTCCGCCGTATGGGCTATAAAAGGCCCTAGAATTGATGTGCAACATCCGTTCTTTCCTACACTTTGTTCTAGTCAGCCCTGTCGTCTGAAATTCATAGATAGGCCCCCAAAGCTGGTCGAAATCTTGTGTGTTCTTTGGACGTCTATACTGATACAGACAAGTGGGATGGCATTTCCCAGTAATTTTGGACGCAAAACTGACTGGGATAGGCTTCGTATCCGAACAAAGTCGTCCTCAGCAAATAATCATTCCGGAACCTAAAAGAGACCAGGGCCGTGGAAAGAAAATCCGGGACGAGGGAAAAAATCTGGGTACCTCTAAAAAACGAAAAAAAAACAAAGTTTTTACGAACCTTATAACGTAATCAATTGAAAGCCATTACGAGAGAGAGTAAAGTTGAGGGAGGAATATCGATTGCGGAAAATTTAGAATGATTCCATTTCGCCTCTCCTTAAAAAAAATAAATAAAAATAGAAACGCTGCAAATTCTTTTACTGGGGTTTATTATTCAATTGACTTGCGTTGATGATTTGAATTTCTACTAAGCTATCACCTGTGAAACACCACACTGCAAATGCAGTCTCCAAATCTTTTCCGGACGCTAAAATCGCCAGTAATCTTGGAATCACCCGTACTAACTAACACTAACTGAAAAATTACATTTTTTGAGTTAGTCCCTCATTCCACGAAAAATAATTCACTCATGAGGTTATACTGCAGGCCTGGGTATTTTCTAAGACTTCTCCCAACGGTTGTAACAAAAAATGCATCCCCTTGGTCTACTTTGTTTTCCCTAGATCGATTTTTTTTTTCTCGCCCACTTCTTCGAAGAGGCTTCCACGTTGACGTGTTTACACTACAAGAACATCTAACCCCTTAGAAGTTCTTCAAGTGAAAAATAACAGTTTCTGTTCAACCTCGTTCGCTTTGAGAAAACATTCGATTTAATTACCGACCCGGTTTTCGACGGACGAGGGCGAAACATTTTTACAAACCAGGCCTTGGGGTTTCTGTCTAAACAATATCGCTCGCTTGTCATATCACAGCTTGACAAGACGGAACACACTGATCTGACTTGTTATTTCGGCAGATCGGTTGAGAGTTGAAACAAGAAGACTGTGGGGAGAATATTGGATACTATTTCATGTCTTATGAAGCCTTTCTCGGAGGGTTTGCTGAGAAAGAAATAACTATTGTATCAATGTGATAATCTTGATATCTTGTTTGGGATATTCAAAAGCAGGTTAATTAATTCTGAGGTTAATTAGCAGGGGTAATTCTGATGATACGAAATTCGCTCAAACCCCTCCAGGAAACGCAGATTTCTCGCCTTCGGACGAAAAAAAAAAAAAAAAACCAGAACCGATTTAGCAGGTGTTGAGGTTATTATAAAAAGTTAGTACTCGAAGCTAAGGTTCCATGCCAGGGGAGAGAAAATTATACCAACGAATGAGCGAGAAACTGTGGTATTTACGGTCGAATGAGGAATGAATCATTTGACCACTTGCATGCCTACTAAGCGCTTCTGGTACTGTGGCACATTCTGGGCCGTCCTTTCATCAGTTGTTTTTTTAGATAGAGGATATAAGTTGAACTTTTGCAGATCTCAACGAGAGGTGTGGAAAATTGACACGAATTATTACATCACTATCATTATTAGGAATTGTTACTTGTTTTGGAATGTGTGTTAATACCAATAACAAGTTACACATAAACGGCAATGAAAACATAATTTTATTTCATTAGATAAAAGTTGTTTTTGAAGAGGATTATCTAAAAGGGTGGAATATGAAGGGCATTGTATGATTGTAAGTAGCCGACACAATGGTGTAAACCAGGTATGGACAACGTTCGACATGTTACGAGCCAAACTTTTGTGTGCATGTGTAAAAGTAGAGTTCATAATAATTATGAATTACGTTGACCAATATGTTTCAAGATTAAGACTCTTTTTAGATTAATTGAATTTTAATGATATTGACATTAACGTCAATATCAAAATGGTCACCGTCAAAAAAGTGCAAAGAACAATTCAGAGGGAGATTAATCCAAAAAAAAGCGCCAGGTTACGACTTAATTACAGGACAAATCTTAAAGCACCTGCCAAGAAAAGTCATTGTCAAAATAACAAAGATCATAAATAGTGCCTTCAAGCTATGCCATGTACCCCAGCTATGGAAAATCGCGGAGATAATCATGATTCCCAAGCCCGGAAAACCTGCTAATGAGTTGACGTCCTATCAACCTATAGGCCTATCAATCCTATAGGCCTATCTCACTCCCGCCAGTTCTGTCAAAATTGTTCGAAAAACTCCCCCAAATGAGACTGCTCTGTATTACAGAGGAACGGAACCTCATTCCTAAGCATCAGTTCGGTTTTAGGAAGCACCATTCTACTATAGACCAGGTCCATGGGCCCACTACTGTACCTGCTTTACACCTCTGACTTACCCAAAACTGAAGGTACTGCAATTATAGCGACTGGAGAAACTAACATTGAATCAGTTACCAAGTTAAATCGTTCTATCTCCCGCATACACGACTGAACAGTGAGATGGACAGTCAGAATGAGTGAGTGAGTGCATGACGATTTCACTAACAAAAGGATCAACTATGTGCCAGCCTTTCTCCGTAACAAGGCGGTACCATATGCTAATGAAGCGAAATACCTTGGAATGACACTGGATGCCAAACTAATGTGGAAGTCCCACGTCAAGAAAAAAATCTGAGCTTATGATCAAATTCAGAAAAATGCACTGAATCTCACTGTCTGGCTGATGGGCCGACGGTCAAAACTGTCAGTCCACAATAAGTTGATACTGTACAAGCAAGTCCTAAAGCCTGTCTGGACTTATGGTGCGCAACTGTAGGGGTGCACGGCCCAGAGCAACCGTGGCATTATTCAGCGCTTTCAGAATAATGTCCTAAAAAGTTGCGTTGATGCATGCACATATTTTAGAATTAACAGACTTCACTACGAGCTGCAGATTGAATCTGTCACTGAGGTCATTCGAAGCCAAGCCATGCATCACCTCTTGAGGCTACAAGATCACGTGAATGAGGATGTCTTCCCGCTTCTCAACACAGAGGATCTGCTTAGATGACTGAAGAGAACCAAGCCACACGATTTAATTCACTTAGTGTGAGCATCGTAAAGTGCAAATATCAGGACAAAAAGGACTTAGTGACGTATCTTAGATTTCTTAATGTACGCCAACTATATATTAGAATAATGTTGCTTATAAGTTTATAACTTGGTGCTATAAAACAATTTTAAAAAATCACGTCAATACTACGATGTTGTGTGACACACGTGATTCGGCAGACGTTTATGTGTTTCATTCTTCAAATTATCAGCTCGGACTACGTAATGTAACGAGGAAACGGAGGCTGGAAAGCGCGTGCCAGGTTCGCCAGCAGACGGCATAAACAATCTCAAGTCTGGGAGCAGCTGCAGGTGACAACCTTCCAGAGGCTGCCTGCCCCTGGAGCCCGTGCTATGCGGGTCTCACCTGCTCGAGAGAACTGGACTTATGAATTTTTATACTCCTCTCGGGTAAAAAAGCTGACTTGACGTTCTAGTGAAGGTCTCGTTGAAAACCGGCTTTCGAACATTGATAAAAAACTGGAAAAATGGATATTTTTTGTTTAAATTGATGATGGTACGTAATGCCCGCGTTATGAATACTTACGGCTAAAACAAGAGAGAGAATGTCGGTAGGTACAGGTTACTGTATTGAACTAAAATAAAACAAAGTTTCATGAGTAATTTTTTATTTATTTGTCGCTCGTACAGGTAGGTGGATCATTAAATAGAAAAGTTGTTCACTGACTTTTGCCTATATGAGCGGGAATAGTAAACGCTCATTGGTGATTGAATTTAATCTAGAATCAATGGTCTAAATGCTGTCATGTACAAATATGAGCAATCAATCTCAGAACTATATGTTTTTGATACAATGTCAAAATGAACTTCCTAATTAATGGAATTCGTCCCTTCTAAGGTGTTCCTTCCAGATCGTGTTTTCGTTAAGAATTAATCATTAACTTGATGACCCATTCCGTGGTTTTAAACGCAACCATTTTATTTTGAATATGGTTGCATCCTCAGAGCAGTGTGTTCGTCAAAATCATACACAACCAGAACGGGCAGATATCGCCATTATTTTCAAACGTCCAAAAATTGAAATTACAAAAATAGAAATAAAATAAATGAATCAATTTACATTCGTTATTCGTATTTATTGAAAAACAATATACCTACTTACGCTATCAAAATTTGATTCAACATTTCATAGTAATAATAGTGTTAGTGTTAGTGTTTTGTTTGACATTTAATGTTATTTTGTGAAAATCAGCGTGCTTAGAAGGTTTTTGAAAATCTAAATTACGTAACTTAATTGAGACAACATGTAACATAAGGTGCTTGAAAATGGCAAAAAAACCAGATGAAACGTTGAAGGCGATTGTAGTGCGATGATTTTCCATTTGCTTAAGAGCAATGGAAACTGTTGTTCTGCAATGATTTAATATATAAAGAACATTTGACATTAACCAATTTAAAAAGCGAAAAATCGTTTGAACAAAACTGTTTTTCTATAAAATAACATTAAGTCTATTATTGGTAGACAGAAAAAAGTACATCCTGGAAAATATATACATGTCATATGTCAAGTGTATTCTTCTAAATTAGATATTACTTGTTGAATACCTGTATCATAGAATGATCGTAGAATATATAATATATGGTACTATATAGGAAGGAAAACATGAATAAAGGAACTATTAAAATATCAACAAATGATACTTCTTATCTCTGAATTACATATTGCATAGAAAAATCGGCATTATTAAGAGGCAGTTCGCTCTGGTAGCAAATGTGGGAACCAAATAATTTAGTTGCTTGAGTTGCTCACTGCCTCTGCTTGACATAAGAAATCCGCTTTCAAACCTCATTTTCTTTTTTCTGTTCAAATAATAAATTCCATTGCTAAAAAAAATTGGTTAATTTGTTCGAAAGTTGACCTTTTGGTGCAGTTTTTAGAAGGCCTGCGCAGTCCTGTTACAAAACTACTAACATCACAAATAGTTTGAAAAGTACTTAAGTAATTTTGGAATTTGAAAAAAATTCAATTTTTTTCACTCCATTTCCACACCTTGATTCTACGTGAAAAGTTTTTTGTCAGGCGTTCAAGGCACAATAAATTTAACGCTCTTTCCAATGGTATCATCAAATTTTAACTTTTAGGGAGTAATAACCAACAACGAAAACAAAAAGTTAAATAACGCAGAAACGAAGCCTCTAAAGAAATCTGTAAAAGACAATTTTCATCGGAAGTGGGGTAGAACACGTGAGGGAGTGGTCAGACACGTGTTACTCCCCGTTCAAGCAACTAATAACAGAAGAACAGAGAATTCTGTTTATTATAAATTGAAGGAATTTATTGCCCACCCAACTTGGCAAGCTTTTAAAACACTCTACTCTCCCTTTTTTTCATCTTCAACACACCTTCGAGTGTGTCCCTTTACGCGTTTTCAGTTCTCACCTTCTAAAACTTCATTTCTCCTTCAATTTAAATGCTAAAAGATGCTAATACGGCCACGGTCGCGGAGAAACAAGAATCGAACTTTTCAAAGCGCAAGGTGAAGATAACCGGTGCTCTGGATGCAAAAAAAAAACATAGTTGCATAAGTGGCTCACAGAGCGCATTAAAGTCGACCTTGAGGCAGGTCAAGACGTTTTTTTTTAAAAAGAGTTTAACTCGTAATATAAGTGCAACTTGCACCAGACCTAGGACCGGATCTCTAGACAGCTTCCTCGATCCACCCGATGGCCTATAGTCACACTGACTCACTCTCACTCACCTAGATAAACTGAAACTGCATTCCGCCCAAGGCGTTCACTTGCAACTCCTTCTTCTTGTTTTTACTCGTTTTTTGCGATCTTCTTTCGTTGAGAGCCTTTCGTCGAGATACGGACTATTTAAAGTTGATCGTCTCCGGTTGCACTTCTCCCATTAAACGTTTTATCGGGCAGTTACGTCGATTTTATAAGCCGAGAAAACGACGATACACATCTGGTGCAAGCGTTTGCCGGACTATTACACAAATTAGGAAGGGAGGTTCACTGATTGCGCAAAAGTACACCCACCAACTTCTTGCACATCTTACTGATGCACAGAAGATTATACTGGACTCGATCTTCGAAAGGATCATCCCATTGGATTTATATCACCTGATTCGATCGTCGTAGAATATGGCAATTTTGACTATGATCACACAGGCTTGTATAATAGTACATGTTCATTTTGACGGTATGCTGGTGAATTTTTTTCTAGCCTGTATTCGAGCCCTTACACAAAATTTAGATTCCCTTTCCGGAAAAAAGTTAACATTTGTTTAAGAGAGTAAATCTTTCTTGGACTGCGCAAGCAAGCAGGACTGTGGTGAGTTGTTATTCACACCCAGGAAGTACGTGAGGAATGGAAAATTCCAAATGTTCCACAGAACTACCATTTAGACTGATTAAGTAGATTTGTATAGAAAATCGCATTCACAGTTTTTAGTGACGCACGAGCTTAAGATGCCATATATAGCAGTAGCACACTGAATTAAACTTATAGCTATTAGAATTAAACCTTTCGCAAACTGAACTACACTCTTCGCGAAAAACAAACAATTTAATAATTTGTTAATATAGACAGAAAATAAATAAAAACAAATAAATAAACAATTTTAACTTTATACAGGGTGTCCCAGGAGTTATGCACAATCCGACTCCTACGCATTCTACAACTCATTTCCGACCAAAAATGCCTTCTAGCAATTTTTTGCCAGAGGTCTCGTTTCCTAGCTATTCGCGATTTAAGATTTTTTTCGTGTTTTCGATCTCAAGTCATTAAAACTGTCATAACTCTCTCAATTGTGGAGATAGCTCAAATTTGATGACACCGTTGGAAAGAGCGTTAAATTTTTCATCTATTTGATGTCAGAAAACTATCTTTAAATTGCATTGAAGATATGCGATTGCTGCCCGAAATGGCAGTCTAGTCAAAATCTTGAAATCGCCCGTTTTTCATCTCGCCTAGAAACCCCATGAATACTTGACGCAGAACTGTGCAGGCCGGGTAAAACGTGCGCCAAAATGTCAGCTTTCCAACGGTGTAGTTGTTTTGGTTTTTACAAATATTTTTGGTTAAGGAAATGGTGTTTAACTGCAGAAAAACGTGTGTTTTCCGTTGAAATTGAGGTTTTTCCAAAAGTCTCGAAGATGAATGCAGTTCATCGCAGTCGGAAATGAGTTGTAGAACACGTAGGAATCGGATTGTGCATAAGTCCTGGGACACCCTATATCACTAAAAAAGACCTAATGTTTGAAAATTGGGAAAGCTACGGAGGAGGCGTTGTCTTGATCAGGGGCAAGGATATGCAATGACCCGCACGACCTCCCGGTCTTGAAGGAGGGGTTGCTTTGTGCGCCGTGTATTATCAACCCCAATCTGATTTCTCCGTAGCGTTGGGCGTTGCAATGTTGATAATTTGTTGTTTCTGACCAAATTCGGTTTTAGTAAAATGTTTATTGACTCGAACATGTTATCCAGTTGTTGGAATGGTAAGATATTGGGGTTTAAATCGAGTTCATACAAAGAGTTAGAGTTTAAACAAGATTGTTAAGATTTAAATTAAAAAATAAATATTTGAAAATGAAAAATGAAAATGAATTTAATGAATGAAAACGTTCGTTTGTGATCATCGTTTACGGCATTTCCAAGCTGTCCAGCCAAAATTAGTAGCGCCTGAAGAGGACCAAACCCTTGGACTTGGGATGCTGATACCGATGTGATAGTGTAGTGTGGCGCTAGTTTGTGAACTCTCACCATAAAAATGCGTAATTATGTTAAAGCTAAATAACTTGATAATTACTTACTGTATGCATGTATGATGTAACTAGTTGTTATATTCAATATACAATATATAATAAATATATATTGTACGTTAAAAAAAAAAAAAAAAATCAACTTCGGTCCAGTAGTTTCAAAGAAAAGTTTCGGTCGGCGCTCGGCTTGATTTCAAGTCTAAATATAGACTTGAAGGCATTACGCGAGATATTTGCTGCACCGAGCCGGTCTTAGACGAAGACTAGACAAACCGGCTCGTCGCGGAAACCAGTCGCAAAAGTGCATCGACCGAGTCAGCGCATCCTTCACCTAGACCCACTTTTCTAGACGTCTGCGGCCAACTGCATTCCTCCCAAGGTAAATTACCGACTGCATTTCAAAGCGAAAGCGCCTTGAGCAAGCTGCAGACAGTCCCGCCTGAGTGACTAGGAAATTGGCACCTTTATACCCGAAAATCGCCGTATAATCGTGGAGTGCAACGGTTTTTAATATGTGAGAACGCATTACCATTTACGGGGAAACTGATAATGGTTCGTGCTGTGTAGCAGGTGGCAAGGATGATGTAAGGGCAACGTCGACGATTACGAAGGATATGTATGACTAAACGTGACCCATTTTCCAGCAATTCCAATAAATGTTTATTGACTGCGAAACGGAGTGGTAAAACGATAATTGACCTAAACCATCAGTATTTCAATAATTGCTAGTAATTCAAGTAATGAGTATGCCTGATTATTGATTAGAGTCATGAAAACTTTAGTTTGTTTGAATATATATTAAGTTGTCTTAATTTTTTGTTGCCCCCCATTTCCTTACATTGTGCCGGAGAGTTTCGGCTTATTGTACAAGTAAACATAACGCTTTTAAAGTAATCCCTAAAACTAATTTATCACACAGTCTGTGAGATTTGAAACTGTTTCCATTCGTTATAGTACAGTAAATCTCATGTCAAAATAACAATTTTCGGCTCGATGTACCTAGACCATTTTGAACAACATCCTGTATTTTGCCGTCTGTATTTGTGTTTCCGCAATTCCTTGCAACAAGCTTCATTCTTACAGTTTTCTTCAGAATTCGATGAAAACGTAAGCTACCTAATGAGTTAATTATATTTTGGTTATTCCTTAATGAGTTTCATTGCTCACAAATTTTTACATCAGTCAGCGTATAGGTAAAAAGTATAATTCATTCTGCATAATGAAGGATAACTGCCTAGGTTAACTAATCTTGTATAGATTTTGAATCATATGTAAACTGGTGTGCATGCGTGAAGTCCTTATTTCAGTACTAATTCATCTTTAATCCGATTCTGATGAAATTTTCAGGCTTAATAAATAAAGAGTTCACTCTTGTACTCGTATGAATTTCACAAATCAAAAGGTACGTCATTCCTTGTAAGGGCATCCTTCCTTTGAAGGAATCTTCCGATTCGTTCAAATTTTGAGCGTAATTGGGGGGAGGTGCTATAGTCATAACACAACCATTTCAACTCTATCATAATATTATTCTGTGCGTTATAGAATTAGCAACGGGGGACTTACAATTGGTATTGACTCACTTCGATTTAATCGATGTCTGTGGGTTGAAAGAAGCTCAAATATTTTCTAAATCGTTTAAAACATTTCAATGGTACTCAAAATCATGTTATCGATACCAGAAAGCCATGTACTATATCCAGAAATACGTTTTTGGTTTGCGTTGGATAAAAAAGGGGTTTGTCGAGCTTCAACGGAGACATGAGTGCCTTTGAGATTATTCTTGCAACTCGCCGAGCTACCGAAATTTTAACGGCGGGTTAAGAAGGTGGTTGAACTTGGGGGCCGTATGAGAACTGGGAAGTCACCTTCTTCGGTCGATCGCAACTGCAACAAAGCGGCCCTGCGCGCATGACGCCGGCCGATTCGCGATGCAGAAGTTGCAGACGTGCATTTCGGCGGTAACAAGGGCTTGCAAACAGTACGTTTGACCTACTTAGGCCCCTCAAGTGCTTTCAAGAGCACGGAGCCCCCTCGTCCTCGAGTGCTTAACTGCATCGGTTTCGGAGGTCTTGCTGTCGTCAGCAGTTTTTTCGCGGAGGCGAAACGGTTCCGTGATGCCGCGGGTATGAGGCGTTTCATTCCGTGAGTGGACGGGCGGTAGTTGAGTCTGCACTTACACGAAGAGCACTTTGCATCGACTGTGTCTGATCCCCGTGTCTGATCGTTAGTGTTTTCCGGGTTCACCGACGTTCAGAGTGCATGTTCGGGCTAACTAAAGGAATTAAAGCTCCCATATGTACCTACATACCACTGAAGTGAAAGAAGCATTTTCAAGTGAACTTCATCACTGTCTCAAACCGATTCAATCAATGTCATACGTTTAGTTTAGTTTTAGAGCGATTGCACCTAGTTTTTGGGAAGTTTCTTAAAAGCTAATACAGTGGATCAAAAATTTTAAAATTAAATTTGTTCAAAACTTCCGTCAAAGGAATCGTTTTCGTGTAATTTTGAGACAATCCCTGATTAGATTAAAAGAATTAAGCACTTTTCTAAAAATGTGAACCGAAAATGCATAAAAAGGGCTGAAACGGCAAAAAAAATCAATACATTTCTCAATAGAAGATATATCGGTTTATTATTCAATAATAAACCATTGTAACCGCTCTGGAAAAAAAAAATTCTAACCCCCCCTGAAAATTTCACGGTTTACGTTTCAAAGGGTGTTGAATCCGAATCTGCAATAAAAATTTTTCCGTCCGTCCGCCGTACGCACGATTTCCCCCAAACGGCTGCAGCAAAAAATCTGAAATTTCCAGGAAAAATTCATGTTGGTCCGACAACGCCCCAATCTTTAGCCAGCTCTCTCACTTAATTTAAAATGCCCTTCAAGGGTTGTCAAAGTTTTTGTAAAACCTCAAAAAAAGTCAAGGGGGCCTAAATTTGGACTTTATTTGAAGAACTTTCCATGAGGAATCAAATGAGCCCATCACCAGGTCCCTAGCTCAAACCATTCCCGATGTATGCTGCCAACATTTTCATCCACATTCACTACATCACTAGGTTACTGCGATCAAAACAAAAACAAGAGTTTTTTTTTTGTTTGATCGCAGTAACTTAGTGGATGTAGTGAATGTGGATACTGGAGTGAACGAGTAAAAGGGTTTATAGCCGATACACGGGTTGAAGCATTCTGATATGCATGCTCCGTCTTAGGAAATTTAAATTTTTCAAATAGAATATTTTTCCATTGTAATCGCTCTTGAAAAAAAAACGCTCAAATTCTTTTGCTGGGGTTATTATCCAATGACTACTAAGCTTTGGAGTGTGCATGTTTCGCAGGTGATAGAGCAATTATTGAATTTCAGGAGGCACACAAATATGATCAACTGATCGATCCAAATAGGTATTTCGGTTGAGAACCGATTTAAGTGCTCTATGCATATCTCCTGAAATTCAATAATCGCTCTATCAACTGTGAAACACGCACACTCCAAAGCTTAGCAGAAATTCAAATCATGAATCATTGAATAATAAACCGCAGTGAAAGAACTTGCAGCGTTTTTTGTATTCAGAATATTACTCTGATGGAAAATATAAATACATTTCATTGATGTTCAGTAAACATTTAATACATAATGCCAAAAAATGTTCAATTATTCGGCATATATTTTGAATAGCAGCTGGAAACCAAATCACCTATTATGTTATCGGATTTGGATCTGACGTCTACGATGAAAAGTTCAACACTAGCTTCAACAGTATAGCCTTCATTACTAAATTTGTTCCCTTCTTCCTTCAAATGCTCTCAAACCTTCATCCAGTTGTCTGCTTAGCGGCTGAACGATGTCTTTAGGTAGGTTCGTTTGATCGGATAATTTCTGGTCTCTGTACAAAAGAAACACATCCTTCACATTGAAGCACATTTTATTATTATTGCCTTCAGTTAAAAATTATCGTATCACCCCATCAGATAAATAAAACGTGTTATAATCGAACAAATACAAAAATTACTGTAAAATGTCAAAAGCGAATCAAAATGTCAAAATAAAGTATAAAGTAAAAAACCTTACATGATTGGAATAGAAAAATTTGCCTCACATTGAGACATCCAACTTACGAAGAAGCAGAACTATGGGGTATCGTGAACTTTTCCGTAGGGATATTTTGAAATTGTAACGCTGTTCAACATTTGCAAGTAGATAGGTACATTTATTAGCAAGCATTTATTAAGTCGATAGGTACATGTTAAGTGTAAAATTTATGGAGCCATTAAAATTGTTATTTTTCTTGGTAACTTCATTGAAACAATAAACAATTGTTGACTACATCGTTATCAATGACATTTGCCGATCTGAGTTTGATTGGTCCTCGAAACTCGGGGTTACTTCTTGACAATTTTAAGGGATTACAATATTGGAAATTATTGTACTAATTTGATTGTATATGTACCTATATGCTGTATTGTGAATGTATTGTTGCAAGTTCTTGCTAGCGTACACAACTCACCGATTAGAGGGCTCGGAAAACCCAAATTTTGATTCGTTTCGGTGCTTTCTAACCGCCCAGTCCATAGCTGATGAGTTTTTGCTATGTTTCCAAAATTATTTAAGAGTGGGCTGTTTATATTAAAATCGACATCGTTCGCGAACACTCACTGTCCTCAAACCTTAGGAAGATGCTCGATGCGATTTGCAATGTCACCTTTGCAGAACAAAGTTTGCAAACCCTGTCTTCTCTCAAATGTCCAAGCATATTTTGGCAATTGTCGCTAAACCAAGTATATCTGTAACTCTGTACTCTGTAAATTGATGAATCGTCAAAGAGATTCGCATTCTGCAAAAAGTGTAAACAGGATATCGGCGAGAGAACGAATGGCTGGGGTACCTAAGGCCCTATTCAGAAGTTTTCGAGGTAGGGACATACTGGCATCTTATTATTTTATGTTTAATTGCGTATTGTTTTCATGCAGTATTAAATGAATTGTGCATGGGGACATACACAAGTCGAAATTCTTACTTTGCTAAGAAAATGTATATTTTATTTTGTCCCTTTGACGATGGGCCCTGTTGATCCCTGTTCCACCCCTGGTATTTCAGTGGATGAACCAATATGGGCCTGTGACTGAAGAATGGCTCTGTTGTTTCTGGAAATTGGGAATAGTTAGTTTATTTTTGCTTTTAGATCTGATTTGATAGAGGTTTTCCAAAACGTTATTGTTTAAAATTCATCGTCATCAATGTTAGTCACTCAAATAGTTTGGCCAGTCCAAGTCTAAAATCCAGTCTACCATTATAGCAAATGTCAAAAGCAGGGGACTAGAGATATGAAGTTTGAGAACTGCTGGATTAGATGACAAAAAGTGCAGGTTGAGGTGATCCTAAGCGCTTGCTGAAATGCAAATTTTGAAAAACCTAAAACTCTGAAGCTAAACTAACGTCCAAAAGGAAGCTTGGGCGTTCTCTTGGAGGAACGGACCTTAAGTAAGCATGAACCAACAAATCGAAAGTATTTAATTAGGTGCCCACTCGTATACCAACGTTTGTCAAAGTGCTCTTCCCCCTTAATAGCTAATTAATTAGGCAATTAATCAAGTGTTTCACATTGTATGTTACCCGGACTTTTTACCGAAGCCTCGAGAGGGAGTTTAAATAAATAAGTAGGAGCCTCTCGAACACGGAGTTGGACCTCAAGAGTTGACCATGTTAGGACGGATGTCCGAGCGTTAACTCGAGGGTCGGGACAATAAGAAGAAAAGATCCAATTAATTGGACCTTTGACGGAGCAGCTCTGTCTCGCCGGGCCTTTCAGGATGCACCGCTCGATTAATGCATTCTTGCAGTTGAAGTAGACCATTAAATAAATTATTGCCATCATCATAATTTACTACTTGGAAGTAAACGTAGAATATCTCGGTGGAGGAGATTTAGAAAATGGAAACGAATTATCTTAACGTTTTTTTTTTCAAAGTTGGCTCTGGGACGTAGAGAATTAAAGGTTTACATTCAGAATTGAATGTGCAGACATAACTTGGATGGGATTGGTACCACCAAACTCAGCGGCCAATTATAATGCACTAAATAGTATTCATTTAGCACAAATAACATGTCCGAAGAATCGAAGACGAAATGTTAAGAAAAAGGGCAATCATTTCAACACTTAATTAAAACTCTTTAAAAGCACATGTACCTAAAGGTGTTACGAGTTTCTTAGGCTAGTAAACGGAATTACAGGTTTCCTTGACTATTTCGACCAAATTTAAGCAGTTTTTCGAAAACATTTGGTACACATAAGTTTGCATTTGCTTTGAAGTTGGTAACTGAAGTGGCGATAGGACAATGGATGAACACCAACAAGCTTACAATCAATGCTACGAAATCGGTTTTCATGGGCATTGCAAGCAAAAACAGACCCACAATCAACATCGAGTGACCCTTTGACATTAAAAATAGCTGCAATGATTCACCGTGTGACTGTTCAAAAATCAAAAAAAAGTGAATAGCTTAATTTATTTAGGAGTGACTTTCGATTCTCAAATCTCAAATTTTGTGTCAATGGACCTGCATTCATTGTTATCACCTTAGTGGTTGTTAACCACGTGCTTGTTATTTGTTTACAATAAAAAGTCAGTTCGTGTTTGGATTCTAACAAAGTTAGTCTAATAATTTAGAAAATAGTATTTCTGACTCCACAATATTAGTTTCATAATAATACCCTCTGTAGAATAAAATTTCTATCAGATGAGTTGAAGATCAAGTCAGGCGTTGTTTGAGACAATCTTACAGTATGCGATAGTAATATGGGGGAACACTTTCAAGTACCTAATTGACAACATTTTTAAGATCCAAAAAACGTCCCTAAGGGTATTGTTCAATAAGCCCAGGCGCCATCCCAGTGATACATTACTTCATGATTTGAATCTGTTAACCGTCCACCAATTGTACACATTAAATATGCTAAACCTAATCCGTAAATACAAAAATATATATTTTCCTGATGTGAGGCAGCGGCAATCAAAATCTTACAGACTCAAGTTGCCGAGAGTAAAAAATACATTTGCTCAAATGACGACAAAATACAGAGGCATGCAAATAGTCAATAAAGATTTTGAAAAAATTAGAAATCTAATGAAGATAAACAGTCAGCATCTATTCAAAAAAGAAACTTATAAACTAATAAGAGATAACCCATATGAGTACTTTATGAACTAAAATTAATGAATAAATAAAATTAGCAGCTATATAAATGGCTTGCATACTAAGTACATCATTTTATGGAAGTGAAATCTAAATGTCAACAATTAATGTGGTGTAAATATTTGTAGGTATGAAATTTATAAAAATTAGATGTAAGAACCAACTCCAGGCCGGGCCACAGTGTTACACTATCCAGCTCGGTCATCAGTTATTATTCAAATGAAGAATGTAACATGTGAAATGATGTAAATAAACTATCTATCTATCTATCTAAGTGGAGTTAGTACAGTTCTGGTGAGCTTGTGGATGAAGAATAGAAAATCAACAACCATCTAGCCACAGATTTGTAGTGCTAGTACATAATGAGATGTAAATAAGTCATGTAACTACAATTCTTTAGTAGTAGGGGGTCATGAGTCATAAATCATTTGTTTGGATACTCCAGTACTTGGTGCTGATGGTTCAAGAGTCGGAAATTAATTACCAGGAAATTTCAAATCATAGTGCAAGTGGATCATGAATCTTAAATCCGTATCAAGCAACTACTAGTCTCGAATGAATCAATTAGTGATCAATGAATGATCAATCAATGAATAGTGAATCATGAGTGGTAATCATTACCACCTAAACATAATTTTGTAGTACTGGTAAATCATGATTAGTAAGTCGATTACCTACCAGTCAACATCCTGTAGTGCTAGTGAGTCGTCAGTAATAAATCCATCATTAGGAAATCCAGTTCTCCAGGGCTAGTAGACCGTGAAGCAATTATCAGGTAATTGCGATTCCTGATCTTCTTGAAGACAATATTTTGGATCCGTTGCAATAATCTTCATTATGGCCTTGATTGCTCACTTAGAATTATATGATTCGAAAAGATCTGGTTGAGCATCTTCTACTTTTTCTCGGCAGGCGTTTTTCTTCTGGTTTTCCACACCTTTTTACGGCTGGTACTCAGCTCTCCAAGATTAATTGTACAGAAATTCAGTCTCAAGACCGTGGGAATAAAATATCCGATGGTACCGGCCCGTCCAAAGACGGGCGACTGCAACGAGCAAGACTGCATTCCAGATCCGGCGAGCGTAGTAATGGAACTGCATCTCAAGCGAAAGTGTCTGCCAGCCGTTACGCAACCACCTGCCGTATAAACTGTGCCATCTCAATGACGGTTGCTCTCTATTAAAACCCGCCTCCCCATCCAGTGTATAGATTAATTTTCGATTTTTCGTCTTGTTATAATTGCGTAGTGTTTGGTCGGAGGTTGTTTTATAAGGGCAGGATCGGAGTCTTCAGACGGAAAACCAGTTTTTCTATTAGGTTAGTCGGAAAGGAGGGCAGATGCGGAGGTAATGGTGCAAAATGAAGAGTCGTACGAGGAAAAGCGTCGGAAGAAATTCACGATCCAGTCGCTCCTCATTATTGTTTGTATTTTAACACCTGCCAATATATTTATCGAGGCGAAGAATAATTATTTATAACTAGCCGTGTTTCATAGCACGGGGCATCGTAATCATATGTTGTTAGATGGAGTACAAAATACCTTGATCAGAATCCTTTCTCCAAATGAGATAAATGTCCTCTTGGAAGTAATCTGTACTTTAGAGCTAGTATACCATACAATTTTAGAATCAAGCCTAAAGACTCTTGCACATAATTTTATCTCTAAGATGAAGAGATAGTTGTATTTACGAGGTACTTAATATGAGGTTAACTCGTGGCTCATTTTGATTCTGAGTCTTCTTGTAGGTAGGAGTGGGGCTGCATAGCTCTAACCAATAGACGGATTAATCAAAACTCTACTCAATGAATCACCTATGCCTAGGAGATCATACGAATGAGAGAGCAGTCATTTGCTAGATGTGCAGGGGGTGCTCAAAGAATGAAAGCTCTGAATCTGCATGAGGGTGTGCAGGGAGTGATTGTGTCTCTCGTATGTTCGAGACACTTGAGAAAAAGTGTATTTTAGGTCATGAATACTGTTTTTTTTCCTGTGATTTTTATTGCAATTGAAACATTTATGTACATTTTCATCTAGCAATGTTTTTCATAGTATAGCAGACACAGCAGTGGTTTGGTTTTCAATAAAACCTTCCCTTTAGATAGATTGCATAGTGATAATATTGTAATAAATCAGTTTATAGCTCTTTGCACAACTAGGTCAAATGGTTTTTTCCTCTTGAGGCGCCGAAGTTTATCCGTATTGTCCAAAACGTCAAGCATCTCCGGGTTCTCGTGTTAATGGAGCCGTTGTTTGTGCTTCCTCGCGTACTAAGTAACTGGTTCTCGTGTTAGTGGAGCCGTTGTTTGTGCTTCCTCGCGTACTTAGTAACTGTTTCATAGACGGTCTCTATCCTCAGGGCCTTATGAATATCATCTTTACTGATGTACCAAGTATAATGTAAGTAAGATTTACATTGTTAATAAGATTACTCGGTGGAATGAAAGAAAGAAACATATTACTTCCCTAAAACCCAAATATCCGCTTGCATTTTACATTTTTGACTTTTCTGAACAACTTTTGTTTCAGATCTGTCTGTCTGTCGGGTAACTTTCCTAAAGTTTTTGTGATATTTTTATGCCTTTTTTCGTTGTCATGGGTATTTGATGAAAATTGAGCCGTTGAATTTAAAAATTATAGCGCGACCCTTCTTCCACCTCTAATCTCAAAAGGAATGAAAGGAATCGCAGTTATACAATTACAAGATAGGAACACAACCAGATAGACATTTTATTCAATTTTGAACTTGGAACAAGAACAACAGAAAGGACTAAGGTGTTTTCCTAAAATAGTTTAACCAATTTTTTTAGTTGTTGGCTTACGTTTCAAGATACTTAGCAGCTAAGTAGGTATCTTGAAAAGTAAGACGTGGATAGCTGCCATCCAAAATTGGATAAAAACGCTGCAAATTATTACACAAATGTTCAATATTTTTGTATTAGATAACCCTTTTACGTGGATCATTGGACTACCAGAACTGGACTGTACAACCGGACACAACGCTGAAGATAACCGACTGAAATAAATGAATAAAATAAAAATACAGGCATGAAAAATACTTTCGCTTGTTATTCTCAAGTGAATTGAAGCCTGGGAGAAGCGAGTGGGTTACAGATTTTCGTTTCTCTGTTCATTTTGGTTTGATTAAATACGTTCATTACAGAACATAATCAAGCACAAAGTCCACCATTGGATGCTTTCCTTAGAAACAAATGGACAGAAGCTTACGAAATTTGCATAAAAAATGCCACGTCAATTTTGGATGAGCCAGTAATCTCGGCAAGGGATTAAACTATTGAAAATTCGAAATCTCAAAAACGGTCTATGTGAAAGGGTCGTTTTTAGTTTAATTCAGATTGAATGAGACCACAAGGGTTTCTGTACTATCATCCATTCGCTTACCACTTGAAAAATCGGTTAGTTAGACATTACGGCTGCAGCCCTACTGTTCAATGGGAGGTCTGAGCTGTGCCACGTGGCTGGCGAGAGCCCAAGTAGGATGGTTGATGCTTTACGACCATGTTTCTATTACGGCATCCCCCAAGCTTGAATTCAGTTGAGGAGAGCAAGCGGAAACATTCTTTTTGGCTACTTTTATTTTATCCAGATGTATTTCAGTTGGATTTCTCGATTTGCTTGGGAGTACACCGTAGTGGACCAATATCTTGGATGTAGTTCTTATAGTCCGGCAATTATCGTAGAAGGGTTATCTATTACAGAAATAATAAACCTTTGTGTAATGATTGACAGCCTTCTCCAGGCTTGTGTTCAAATGATTTCATCGGTCTAGAGTGAAATTGTCTCTGCATTCATCGGTCCAAGTTTATCTAATGAGAAGTTGGGTTTAAAATGTATATTTTTTGCAGTAGTTTCGGAGAGTCCCCCTGCTCATGGTCAAGAGCTAACGTTCTGTCCACTGTCCAAAGACTCGCCATTCGTAACCCTAAAATTTCGCCAGTTAGGGCCCCGAAAAATCGTGTTATACGTCAAAAATGACAAGTGGAAGTCCCTCGCCCCGCTCCACCGTCTGTATGCGGATGTTGGTTTAGGTGGCCCACGTGCTACGGATGTGTGAGATATGTGACAAATGGATCGAGAGTGGTGCACATGTGGGCCGCAGGAGTGAACCGAAGACGTTTCGTGGAAGGAAATGACGGAGTCTAGACCGACTGACTTAACGAAGATCATAACGCGGCAGGAAAAGTGGCTTTCGTTGTTCTCAGAGTCTACGAGCGTCTAGACGATCGCCTGTGATGACTGAATACGGTTCAAACGGTTTTAGTCCTCCTTGCATACCCCCAATAACATTGTTATTCACAAAGTGCGACTTCGCAGCGAAATCGAACCAACCGATTCTTGTAATTGGTAAAATCATCATTTGTATAGCATTTCAAAGTCAAATTCAACCATTTCATCATTATTAGAAAAATGGCGGAATTTAGAATGAGCTGGAAAAGGTTAAATTTCACTTGGAAATGTTACAGAAGGTGGTTCGTTTCTGCGTGTTTGTGTCTCGGATACATAAACTCCAAATCCATTTTCAGCTGTTTTCCCTAATGATTTTTCTCTCGACTGATTGTCTACGTCCGAAAAGTATTGTGTTCTGAAAGTTCTGACTTGAAAGTGTTATTCTTTCTGGTTATTGATTTTGTAATTTCTTTCTTTTTAATTCTATATCGCCGAGTTATGTATTGTCGGATTAGTAGGAGTTTGAATTTCTAAAAGTTGATTAACTGGCCGTGCCCCGGGTTAGGGCAATCAAGCAGCTGAGGGGTGCATCGCACAAAAGAACAAATGAATTCGCGTCATTTCCATAGTTTGCAATATTTTCATAATTGGTACTTGCATGAACAAGTGCATGTGTAAGTGCAAATAATGAAATAGCTTTAATAAAAGACCAAATAAAATGTCAATGCCTTTGGTGATCTTTTTTTTTTTTTTTTAATGCATTTATTTATTCAACATTTCACAATGCCACAATTTAGTGCCATTTATTTTCTGGAAGGAAATTACGGATATGGCTCGAACAGCCAATCGGAACTAGTCACTCGCTTATGATTATGGCCCAAAAGTATTTAAGTCTATATATTTCATCACTGCACCTGCACGAACTGCCTTGAAACATAAAAGTACACAATATGGGGGTTTATAAAACACTTTTGCTGTATGATTGAAAATGATGAACCGAAATGAGACATCGACTCAGATTTATCTCATTTGCGTATGATTGAAACTTGTTTTCCGCCAAGAAAAGCGCCTATCCTGACCCCTTAGCCTCTGTTGATATCTGTGGGTACTCTGCGAGTTTCAAGAGAGGTCTCGCCAGCGGTCTTTTTTAGCGGTTAGATACGTCCATGTTATGATAATGGGAAAGCCATACTGCCCATGCATACTGATTGAATTTTTCGGCGCACAATTCCTATGGCAGCTACTTTTTCAGCTAACTTTTGACTTTACTGCCTCAGCTGTTACCAGTTCACTTGATCGGTTTCGCTGTATTATCTACAATAATAGCATAATTTATTTTGTTCTGAATGATTCATTTTATTGTCCTCACGTTATACATCAGAAATTATATTCTTTCAGTCCAGTGTTTTCACTTTTTATCGAGCATGAAGGATGCCGGCGGTTGTAAAGGTCGTAAAATGCAAAAGGTTAAAAGCAAACTACCGCAGGATTCTCCGTTGGGCACCAGAAAAATGGAGTTATCGCGCTCGGCGATCTCCGGAGTCGGTGGCTGTTTGGTTACCGCGCGGAAGGCGCAGTAAAATCCCGCAATATCTTCATCAGTTTCGCCTCCATCTGCAAACCGCTCGAGCCGGAGACCGCAAAATTATCCTGGTGAATCAATATTACCCTCGAGTTGGTTCCTCGAGCACCAATATTATGAAAGAATATTATTATATCAATCTTCAGAGGCACGTATCTCTTATCCCACCCAAGGGAAATATTATTATCATACTTGGCAAGTAGAACTATTCTGGCCACAGAACCTTGATGAGTTTTCCTGACTCCCTAATGGTCTGCTTGTCTACTTATTTTGACCACATTTTGGGTCCTTTTTTTGTCAGACTGTCAATTTGGCTTTGTCACAGATTCTTTTTTTGTTTGATTGACTGTGTGTCAATAGATCATTGTTACAATTCTAGATTCTTCCATAATCCTGTTGAAACTCCACAATCCTCACTAGCTGGATCTCCACCAGCTAGCTTTTCCAATGGGATACCACATTTCAGTTTTCTTTTTGTCTGATAGTGTCCCTAGATTCATGCCACACCCATGGATCCGTCCACGACTCTCCCCAGATTTATCTTCACTAAGCAGCTTCTTTAATGAGATACAGCATTTTAGTTACCTCTTTGTGTGACTGTCTGTGAGGTCATAAACGCTACACTCAGTTGCATTTCCACCTACCAATCTCTCTAATGTGAGACCATATTTTGGTTCCCATTTCGTCTACCTACCCATTTGTCTTGATGTAAATCCTTGCTGTGTTTATGGATCCTCCCACAATCTTGATCATTTGGTTCACCACCTACCAATGCCATGGCATGCCAGTAACGGAGGGCCACATTTGAATCGTCTGTTGATGTTTCTGTGTCCATAGATTCTTGTCTCAATCTTCGATCCTTCCACAACGGCCACAGTAAGTCACCATATTCCAAACTTTGTAATGGGAGACCCAGATTACTATCCTGGCAAGTTATAGTTCATTCGCAATTTTATTCCACCCCCTGTATTGAAGTATTTTCGCTCTCGTGAGGAAAATAACTGTTCTGTCCACTCAGATTTCCCATTAGAGGCATCCTAGATCAATTTTGATGTGTGTTTGTATGTCTACCCTTGTTCACATATACAGCCACTATAACCTTATACAATCTTAATCAGCTTCATACCATCTACTCAGGTCAAGAGTTAGACCAAAAATTGTTATCCTAAAAAGCAACACAGTAATATCGTGTTTGTTCCTCCCAATGCAAAAATGGAACAATGAATTGCCAAAATCAATAAATTGATTATTTCGCTCCAGGGTGCACTTTATTTTGTGGATTAATAAAATTCTTTTACCATTGAAAAATAAAGATTTTTTTGGTCCGAAATCCATTTTCATTCTCATTTTACGTTTCGTACTTTCTGCTCGGGATCGGGTCCCCGTTTTTCGGTCTGACGGTCTGTTTGTGGGTTCCTGTGCCATACACATTACCGATCTCTCATCACAACTATTTTAAGGTTTTGGCGATATTTTCCATACCACTCGTGTAAAATGCATAAAAAGTGTATACCATTATTACCAAAATCAATATCTCCCATAATTTATCGATTAATTGTATTTGGTCTATTCAGCATGTAGTATAGTGTGCAAATATTGATCATTTTTTCCAACTCTTTTTCCCAGGCGTGATTGTCTACTAAGGTTCATTCTTGAAAATATAAAACCGAATTGATTGGTCAGCGGCTGTTTGGAACAAACCGTTTTTTGTTTTTAACGCTCTCCTCATTAGAAGCCAAACGGTCAGGCATTTTATAGCTCGAATTATACCTACGGTGTATTCCATAACTGGCCACCGCCCTTAATTGGATGGTGGATTTGATCGGGGAGGAATGATCCAATTATAGAATATCGGAGGACCGTTCTCTATGGGATTTTTTCATCAAGAAGATGTGTCCGACAACATCCAAGTCGAATCTTCGTAGCTCATGTGGCCGCATCACAATATTGACATAGCCAGAAAGGTTCTGGAGAGAAGGTGATTCTGAGAAGCTTGATTATACTTTACTACCGTATTGTCACGCAAATGTTCAATGTTCAGTACCACTTATAGAACACCATCTTATTCAAATAATGGTAATTATGTTCTCAAGAAGCGAATCGGTGGGCAACCCCCAACCCCCCTCCCAAGACAGGGTCTATTGTGACGATTTCTAAATCCTACTGGATCATAGAAAAACTAGGATATTGCCAATAAACACTAATAAATGTCTGGCGTTCCACAGGGACGATGAACAGAAATTATATATTCCAAAAAGACAATGTATTACTTTTTCTGATTATTACAGTTCTAGGAGTACATCTAATGAGTAGGTACATAATATGTACTACATATAACATACCTAATTTTTTGAATAATCTCTAAAAATGAACTTTATAGGTCTCGAAATGTTTGTTTATTACTCATTCTAATTTACACCACATCCAGTGTAAGCTCCTCTCCACTATCATGTTTCCAGAAAATGTCAAATTCACTAGAGTCATGTCTCCAAACATGAAGACATTTTCATCCTTCCTTCAAACACAAAATATATTACGGAACAGGAAAGGGGGAAGTCTGAAAATCACAAACAAACCAGGACTACGAAATAGTATATTTTGGAACAATATTGTACATTGCACACTGTTAACGAACTGATCACAAAAAACCTTCTCTTTACTTCAACTTCTTTCATTCTTCCAAGTTACCGACTGTTCTAAACTCTTTCCACCTTGTTCACAATTGAAATCAATGGGAACTCAGTTCAGATGACTATGGCTTTTATCAAGCAAAAACTGGATTTCAAAAATATCGTATAATCGGCTCCTTTTCCAGGCATCCATTTAAGTATGCTAATACATCTATGAAACTCAGCCTATGTTTAGTTAGATAGATATTTTATTGAATGACGGACATAATCATGTATCAACTCAATATTTGTTTGCATCTATTGGGATGAAGCCATTGGCTGTATCTTCTTAACTATGGTCGAATGTATGCTCTGGTGTAGTGACGTATATGTGAAACAAACTTTGTGAGATAGATAATTCTAAATAGGTTGGGGACATGAAGATGTAATAGACTACGAAAATGAGACGTTTTAGATATATCAGTATGAAGCTTGGAGCCCCAACTCAAAGGGAATGGATCCTCAGACCCTTCTCTCTGGTGCCATTAGCTTAAGGGCTAGAAGTCAAAATACATTCTTCAGCCATCATCAAGGCTCTTGAAATTTAAACAGGATGGAGTTCGTAGGTAATTAATTCTACTTTTTGTTGTCCACAGGGTCTCCCGATTCGATGAAAGCTGTTCAGGGTGAAATGTACAACAAGGAGGTGATGGAATTGACTGTTGGGTGATGAAATGGTCCGCGAAAGTCATATCAGTTTCATCAAACGGGAAGGAGGAACTATCCAAATTGACCACAACTGGATAGAGTCCAGCAGACAGGACAACACTCTGCCGATCAGGATGTAGTTCGTACCTTCATTCGTCACTTGTTTCAGACGGTCTTCCTGGCAAATGTGAGTCTAAATAGTTGATATCAAATATTCTGCAATGACATTTGTATCACAAAAACAGTATTCCAGTCGGAGGGGTATGGGTGGGGGTGGGATTTTGATTGTGTGCAGGTCACCTGAACATACCATTAATCTTTTTGGATTCTTGAGGATTAGAGCATCCACAATGTTTCTGGTGGCGTGGGTGTTACAAAAAGCAGAGAAACTTCATTTCCATTTAAATTCGTCTCCGTCGAGGAATGAAGAATGTTTTGAAGAAGAATCCATTTAAAAAAAATCAAGTGAATTTATTTCTTTGAATGAGGTTGAATTTGGTTAACTCTTCAGACTATTTTACTATAGGTCCTTAGCTAATCGTTCTTCTTTGAATCATTCTGGCCAGTGTACGGGTAATAACTAAGGGAAATCGACCTATGAATAAAACCCCATCAACATCGAAATTCACTTTGTTATTACAGTTTTAATGAACGTGGGAAACGTAAGTAACTCATCTGAGAGCTCAGGAAGGGAACGTTATAGGGGTCCGAGGATTACACCTTCATTACACCATCGGCTCAACTACTGAACGATAACATTAACCCATTACAACCCTAAGGGACGAAACCAACGGGTAAAGTTCCCAGGGTTTGTATCCAACGGACAACTTAGCAGTAGAGGCACTTCCGTGTGGGACACAGGTGGTCCGACGAACACCTGTGATACTCAGCCATCTCCTAAATTACTTATGGGATCCCGCGAAGGGGGCGGGTAAGGATGAGGAATTGGAAAATTGAAAAGGAAATACAGGTTATTATGAAAGGTTTTGCACGGGTTCTAAATCACATAGGCCACTAAATTAGATATCCAAAATTGTGGTTACTTTAGCCCTCGAATTCGGCGTCTTTGCATATGTTTCTCAGCAGATAGATCGTTGTGATTCAACGTTTTTGGATAATTTCCACCCAACCCCAGTTCAAAATTTTAAATTTAAACCTTTGCACATTCCTCCACATTTTGGAATTTTCGGGAAATCTAAATTTTTTAAAGAACTAAATTGAGTTTTGGACACATGAGATAATAGGTATAAAGCAGTTAAGTACCTAATTAATAAAATAAATACATCTTCTAAATGAAATTGAAATGAAATGAAATTAACTTTATCTCCACAATAATAAATGAAATGACATACATGTACAAATTACAATTTTATAACAAGGAAATATAATCCTCAAATAAGAGCGTGCCGTGTTAGGAGGATGAGCCGTCTGAGCATGTATGTTTTTTTTTCTCTAATTTATTCCTTTAATTTTTAATATATCACTATGACAATACGAACTTCATTAAATCTGAAGAAAAAAACAAACAAAAAACATGATAATAAAAATACAATAATAATAATGGTAATAATAATCGAGAGAGTCCGAGAAACTAGTAATTAAGATAACAGCTTGAAGGTATTTTAATTTTGTAAAAAGTGTTTTTTTTTTTTAAGATAACAGAAGAATTTTTCGATCCATCAAGTAATTGAGTTTTTATTGAAGTTGGCAATTTATTAAAAGAGACCATGCCATTGTAGATGTAGGAATTTCTAGCTGCTGTAGTATGAAAAAAGGGAGGGTGAGGAATTTATTTGTAATAAGTCTGGTTTTTATTTTATGTTGAGGATGGATGAACGATTGCTCTTTTATCACCTGTTTTATATTATTCATTTCTAAAAGTTTATTAAAATTTAAAATATCTAATGATTTGAAAAGAGGTTCAGTATGCGCCAAAAACGGACTTCCATTTACGATTCTTATTAAAAATTTTTGTGTAACAATTATTGGATTTAAAGATGTTTTGTATGCTCCGCCCCAAGTCGGAAGACAATACAGTAGAATAGATTGGACCAATGAGAAGTAAAGTAATTTCATTAATTTTAGATTCAATATATTTTTCAAACGTGAAAATACGAAGATGAGTTTACGGAGCCGTTTATTAACATTGTTTATATTTGTTGTCCATTTCATAGTAGTATCCATATAGATGCCTAAGCACTTGGTTTGATCACACCTAGTCACATGTGGACAATTTACACAGCTTTCCAAATTACAAGTAGACCTATGTAGTTTCAATTTTAAGGTAATCGGAGGACTGGACACCAGGGACAAGGCAAAAGGGAGCCATAATGTTTTTTTCAAATTCAGTGTTAACTGATTTCTAATTAGCCATGGTTATGTACATGTATATGTACATATAAACGCGACAGAAAAACAAAAATAATAACAAATGACTCACGGGGAGTTGTGGACGTTTCGCGACGATGCGTTTTCAACACACATAATATGTACATATACATGTAAATATACAGTTATCGTTGGGCCCACCACAAGGATAGCTCATTAGAGCTTGTGCTTCCGGGTCGAGTTTTTATCTTTCAGATCAGTTAGCCCAATCCAAGACTTTTAGTCCAAATGAGACATTTTTGAGCCGTACCTATCTGTCATAACACTTCTTAAATTTTACATGTTTAAATATTTTTCTTATAACAGTAACTCCCCAGTTCGTCAACAGTCACCCTCCATGAAAAATGTTGCTTTTTGTTCACCGAACTTCCAGAAATTTTCAAACGGAACATTTGTCTGTACTTCCATGAATTTGGGCAGCACAACATTGAAACATCTTGGCTACAAATCCCTTAGAATGTTTGTGTTATCCCGCATTCCTATGCTTGCTGAGATGTTTAAATTTTAATTAAAACCTCCTCCTATCTACTAAGAGAAAAACAGTAAGATCACTAATTAGTCATTATTGCCTGACCTTGATAATTAAACCAATAATTGGTTGGTTGAATATTAATTATTAATATTCAACCAAAACCGGGCAAATTCTTCAACGATTACTTTTCATCGCAAAAGAAACGTCTCGAATCAGTAACGATACAAACCAATGAATATTTCAATATTCAAATCAACTCCTGAAAAATCGCGATTAATCAAGGGCACTTGCGGCGCCAAATAACCTACGATATAGACGAATACTGCCAACAGATCGTTTGGGACCTTCGATCGTCGTTATTTGTCCAAACGATTTGCCAACGTGAATAATGTTGGCCTCTCGGATTGATCATTCTTTTATGTGGCGGGATTGAACAAATAATGAATTTTCATGTCTCAATAACGATCTAAAGAAATACGTCTCGATAATTGATCATCCGGAAGGGTGTGGTCGCGTTTAACAAGGAATATTCCGATATCAAGGATCAAGATTCTTGATTCATTGCCGAGTATACTTCTTCTTATACTTATAACTTTTGTTTATTTTATTTTCGTACTGAGTAAGCTCCTGCTTTATTGTAGGGCGTTCGGAAATCAAATGGTGATCTTTGGAACAAAATTCAACCAATAAAACGATAGAGCCATCCAAACCGGTGGGGGATGGCACGAGACAGAGCACCTGCTAGTGCGTTCTGCAACTTCTTTTTCCCTCTTATTGTAGAAAACCGGCATTTTTTTTCGGTTGATCTTTTTGTAAGTTTTTGCTCGCTTTTCACGGAGCATGAAACAAGCGGGTTTTCGTTTAAAGGGTACATACTTTTTATTGTTTTTTCCTTATCCGCGAGGATTCCAAGGCTGGATTGTCCGGTAGACGGCCTTATACAATTTTTTTTGACGGAGCAGGATAGTCGGCTAATGCTTTATAACAGACGATGGAACATTTTATGATCCATTTCCTCATTTAAATCAAAATATTGGTAGTATCAAGGCTTTATGTATTGACAGACGATGCAGATTGGAAACAATAAACTATCCTTTTTTGAAGAATTTTTGCAAAAAGGATCCAAAAATATTTGCATCAGTTGCAATTCAGAATTTGTTTCATGGCAATCCCCTGGCTGCGAAGCATTCTGTAACTATTCCTGCAGTTTTAATGTAATAGCTTATTATTGGTTTATTATTCAATAGTAAACCATTGTAATCGCTCTTGATAAAAAATAATTTTTTGTAAACCTCAAAAAAAGTCAAGGCGGTCTAAATTTGAACTTTTTCGAAGAACTTTCCATGAGGGATCGAATGAGCCCCTCCCCAAATCCGTAGCTCAAACCATTCTCGATGTATTGCCCGATTTATGGTGCCAACATTTGCACCCACATTCACTACATCACTAGGTTACTGCGTTCAAAACAAACACAACAAGGTTTTTTGTTTTGTTTTGATCGCTGTAACCTAGTGATGTAGTGAATGTGGATACTGGAGTGAACTCCTAAAAGGGTTTATAGCCGATAGACGGGTTGAAGCATTCTGATATGCATGAAACGCTGCAAATTCTCTCACTGGGGTTTATTATTCAATTTCATTAATTTGGCTTGCATTCATGATTTGAGTTTCTACTAATTGATTGATTAGTTGATCATATTTGTGTGCTTTCTCTACATCAGTCTGCCTTTGACTACATCGTTTAAATTTGGATTTGGGGAAGTTTTGACGAAATACGAGTGCTGCCAATTCTTTCACTGGGGCTCATTATTAATTTGGCTTGCGTTCATGATTTGAATTTCTACTAAGCTTTGGAGTGTGCGTGTTTCACAGGTGATAGAGCGATTATTGAATTTCAGGGAAATGCATAAAGCAAGTAAATCGGTTCTCAACCAGAATACCGATTTGGATTGATCAGTTGATCATATTCTTGTGCCTCCTGAAATTCAATTATCGCTCTACCACCTGTGAAACACGCACACTCCAAAACTTAGTAGAAATTCAATTCATGAATGCAAGCTAAATTAATAATAAACCCCAGTGATTTTTGGATTCGATCGACCAGAGGGGACGTACTTAATTATCCACTTCTGTTACACGTGTTCCAGCATGGGGATGGAGAAGGTCATCCACAGAATGGTTAATAGTCGATGCATGATCGTACATGTTATTTTCTAAAATTTTGTTCACCTTGCAAAAGCCTTCAATTTTTAGAAACTTTATAAAACTGAAGAGGGTTGCTGATTTATCCAACCTCAGGACATGTGTTCCAACTTTGGGGTAGTGAGGCTTAGTCACAGAGTGGGTAATACTAAGGCCACAAGCGGTTTTCTAAATTTTGATTGGCATTGCAATAGATCATTTTCAAATTGTGTAAAATGGATGGAGGATGTTGATTTACTCAACCCTGGGACATGAGTTCCGCATTCAGAGACTCATAACATTAGCTAAACAAGATATTTGATGAAAGTTTGGTGACGTTGCAATTGCTTACATTTGAAATTCCTTAAAACTAAGGGGGGGGGGGGGGGGCTTGCTGAATTATCCAACTCTGGTGTATGCGCCTCAGTATTGGGGTGAAGAGGGTCAGTCGAACAACGGTAAATGAAATATGAGGGACGAACAAGCTAGAGCTATTTTGTTAAAGTTACAGAATTGGTAATAATCAAGGATACGAATCGGAGTTTGATATGCTAAAACTGTAGGGATTTCTTTGAAATTTCGTTAAAAGTAGTAGGGTTCCATGTAGGGGTGTAGGGATTCTTCCCAGGCTGGTTAATCAGGATGATAACGATCCGAAAGTTTCACTGGTCATTAACAGGTCAATTAGAGGGTCTTCCGGTCCGTATCCTTGACCCCGCCATTTGTCAGGCGCCGACCGACCCAAAAACGTGCGAAACTCCCCACTCGAAAACAAGATACACGTGCTAGGGAAGGGTGCTAATGAAAATTTATGGGCCGTTGAGCTTAAAATGAGGATGGAAACTTAGTTGTGCAACCGCTTTTCTATGGAGTTACTCAGAAAGTAAAACAATAATTGTCATTAGATTTTCCCTCATTGCAATTTAACAAAATGCAATGTACGATTTGATATCCTGTCATATATATGAACCGTACCAATGACTCTTTTAGATTTCTGTATTGGTTAGGTCATAATGGATTGTTCTTAATGACGCACCCGTACTGTGCAAAGTCATCTCAACCACCCTCTTTCGTAGCAGTTGGTAACACGAACGTTATGGAACCAAACTACATGGTTTCTTGGCTGGCTTGTAAACAACATGCAACTTTTTGCTATTGTTGGCGGAAACTAAAAACCATTGCCACAAGAATGCTGAGTGCTTGTTGCTCTTCTTACGAGAGAAGGCGGAGCTCTGCTCAACTCGTGCTTCTCTCAAGCTCCTGAATAACTCCCTGGACTGCCCCCTGCTGGTCTCAAGGATACATTTTGCAACCATTCGTACATCCCCGAATTCATCTGTGCTATTCAGTGTACCGTTTTCGGCTACTAACTGTGATCGCAATCGCCCCCTTTGCGCTGTGCAAATCTTTATCTCTCCACAAATTCCGAATTTAATTTTTTCCAAAGTCCCCTATCAGTCCTTCTCCCATTAAATTCAGTTAATTGAAATTATTTTTCCAGCTCAAATCCTCCTGCTGCATGTTTTTGTAATTCTCCCGCAGTATATTGTATTTTCTTCATTCCTGATATTTTCCGCTCGTTTGTGTGTATTATTGATTGTAAATTGGGTTGGGCCTTATATAAATCACATAATAATTGTTTGGGCTAATGGAACAAACCTTGATGTTGTGTTTAGGGTTCAAAAAAGAGCGAATTGCACTGTACCAGATGTGTGACCAACTTCTTCTTGATTAGAAAATTCATGCATGCTAGATAACCAACAATATCACCAGCATTCATCATGCAATGCTACTTTGCCCCAGAACATAATCCCCCTCTTATGGAATGGAGAACCTTAATGTTGTATTCAGGGTTCAAAAAAGGGCAAGTCAAATTGCCTGATACTTTCGTTTTCTTTAATGAAATATTCAGATATGCTGGCTTACCAACAATACAATCATAGTTCATCTCCTATGCCCAATTTGAACATGAAATAATATGCGAAAAGTTATGCAACAGAAGAAACTTGCATTATTTGTTCAGGGTGAAAAATGGGGCAAATCGCGCTGCCTCAGGTCTGAAACCATCTTCTTCTTGCATGGACAATTTAGGTATAACAACAATACCATCCTGACATCATGAAATGCCCTGTTAGCTACAGTGAATAGTCTTATCGTTTCGAGGAATTTAGGTTCATCCCTACTTCACTCAGAACGGTCTCTATTCTTGGTCTGTATTCTAAGAAATCACTCTTTACTAGGTTCTTGAAGGGCACATGTACCCCATGGCCTAGGTATTGAAAGTAACTTGCTCTCCATGAATAGGAAAAATGTAAAATTTTACTCGCTCAAGTTCATTATTTCTGTTCTTTGTTGATTAATTTCTGCTCCCAATATGTAAGAAAAAAATAGTTTTCACACACTGTGAAAATTGTTGAAACTGAAATGTTCACTCGCATTTTATGTTTTGAAACCATTGTGAACAAGCGTTATTTCAACGGTTTTCAACCGACGGTCATGAAAATTTAAGTGAATCTGCGTATTATGCCGTAAATGGTTATCTGAGTTTCATTTTTCACAAATCAATATTTCAATCTCCACATGTGCAAAATCCATCAATCACCATTTTCTTTTGTCCTAGTCGTTCGATCTAGGTCAAATTTGGTAGGTAGTCGCAGAAAAACGATTTAATCATTTCATACCAGTTTCAATTCAACAAGGTCGTTTTCTCCAACCATATACATTTTCCTTTCATATTCATATTCTTTTCAGTGGGAGTACTGATTGCACCGGTTCGAATCCGGCTGTCACCAATGATTAGGTCAAAAATCCTATCAAGTGTTGTATACCTGTCCTGTCGTTAGACAGTTCACCTCTGATCTCAATACCACGTGAATCCAAAACGCTCCCAACCCAGGGGCGTGAGGCAATGGGAAGCCACGAGCGAAATCGTCAGACCTAGTTCCGATCCTCTCTGGATCGCTGGCGACGTCCGCGACACCTCCGGGTAGTCGGACGAAAATCCAAGGTGAAATTCCTTGTTTACTTTACTTACATTTTCCTTATTTTATTAACAGGAATATCACACTTTGTATTCTGACGCATTCTACGCATACGCAATAAGACATGTGGCAATAAGACCATCAGCAATATTATTAATTTTAATTTAAGTTCAAAAATTTCGGGGCTGTGCAAGTATCAAGCTCTAAATTCATACTGTCACTAAACACTGCGCCTTGAAAATCGATTCTACGAGTAAACGCAAGAAATGACTGTAACGGTAATATAATTCTCACCGAGTAATTTCCGTTGGTACCGAGAAAATTGAGCTCGCTGGGCAAATGATCGATTGTTGAAGGGCTCTTCTTTCACTTAACACCTCGTAATTCTGGACGTTTCGCGCCTCCCAGACGTGTTATCTTATTGTTCGTACCTCATAACTCATGGGTTTCATGCCCAGAGATGATTTTTCGCTTCGTGAAAATGCGGGGGAGGGGAAAAAAGGAAAACAATTTGACGGTTCTTGTTATTTTTTGTGTGCGTTGGCCGGAGATGGGCGCATATTGCTAAGTGTGAAAAAGCAGACGAGCGTAAAAGTGTAAATGAGTCCTTATTACGGAGTTAACTGGTTGGGAATGGAGACCAGAGTGTCAATACGGGGCGGGTCGTAATTTTAAAACAGAACAAGCAAAAACAAATTCCGAAAGTCGAGGCGGGAAAGTTCTTTGATTTTGGAGTGTGAAAAATAACGCGTTTCGAGGTGTTGGAACCCACAATAGACGGAACCTCCACTTTCTTTTCAAGACTTTTTATTATCCATAACCCAATTTAATATTTTCAGACCCAATTGTTACCGGAAGTTAATTTACGTTATAAAAAACGAACGTAAAATGATTTTTAAAGTACGTTTATTTCAATATAAAACTTCGCTCATTATAATGAGTCTAGGAGCCCAGGGTAAAAAAATACTGATTTCATTATATGTGTATCCCATCCATTGAGGGAATACATTTTTGTCTGACATGTAAAATCCAATGAAATACAGAACGGCGGCCTTGTTAAGTACAACCAATTTGAAGAAACTGACTGATTTCAATGCTCAAGAAACTTGTTGAAAACTTGTTGAGTCAGACATTTTCAAGCTTCTGGATCATCCTCTGAGCGTGGCGATGCATTACCGCATTCAGCTCATTGGAAGGGGCAACTATACCATTCCACCACCTCATGTGTTAACCTGAGCGTGCTTACGATCACTAGCCCATTTATAATTGTTTTCAATTAATTAACAGTCCTGTCACCCTCATTCACTCGCATTTCCCCTTTGGCTGTTTGCCCTTAGTTGTGACGAATTTGTACAATGTCAAACCCCTGCCCTACTCATTGCGAGCCCCCCCGGAATGAGAATCAATTTTCCATTCAAGCCCCCCCCCTCGGCTTTTCTCACAGCCCTGGGAGTGTGATGGATATGGAATTAGACGTTTTCAAGCGTCTGGATCATCCTCTGAGCGTGGCGGAGCATTACCGCATTCAGCTCATTGGAAGGGGCAACTATACCATTCCATCATCTCACAAGTGGTAGACTAGACTTGGCTTCTGGGCTTAAGGGACTTGAAAAATTACTGATTCCAATACCCATGAAACTCGTTTTCCCTGAATAGGGAATGAATACAGAGAGCTTTGATGGTTGTCTGCCACCATATAACCAATGGGAACTTGGCAGTAGACAGGACTTGACTTCTGGGCTATCACGATAATAAAATAGTTCAAAAACGCAACTAGGTACCTTAACACTTGTCTGTTGGTAAATTCCCAGTGGTTGTATAACTACAGACAAGTTCACTGTATTCATTTCCATTTCAGAATAACTCAGTCATTTTTTAAGTCCCATAAGCCTAGATGTTAAGCCCTGTTAGCCGCTAAGTTCTCATAGGTTACATGGTGGCAGACAACCTTCAAAGCTCTGTATAATATACATATGAATATTATTCATTCCCACTTCCCAAGAACCAAGTTTCTTGAGTATTGAAATCAGTCAAATTTCTTCAAATTGGTTGTACTTAACATGGCCGCCATTTTGTATTCCAGTGGATTTGACATGGCACACAAATGTATTCGCTCAGTGGATGGGATACCTTGATTTCATACATGCGATACAAATAATGAAATCCGTGTTGTTGACTCTGGGCTCCTGGAGTATTATGATGTGAAACAGTTCTTGCTCAATCATGGGATCAGTCTTATGAACAAACGAAGTTCCGTTTCTTGACACGCCCGAATTGGGCTTCTTGAAGGTAAGATTTATTCCTATTGTGGAAGCGAATAATCATCACGCAATAATATAATTATATCTAAAAATCGGAAGGTGATCCGATCGTACGGGCTCCCCTCTTTCGAGGGCTCCGGCGATAGGCCACAACAAGCTTCAGGTTTACGCTCAGCCTAGAAGTTTCAAGAAACAGGAAAAGGGAGGTATCCATGTAGTCCACTCACGGAGCTTTTAAAAATCAGAAGGAGGGAGGCTGAGTGGTCAAAATTCTCGCCGTAGTCAGAAGTAAACGTGTAAATTGTATGGGGTAATATTCAAAAAGTATTTTTTTTTCCGGTAGGCAGGTGAGGAAATCTTTAAGATCCTAAGGTGGAAATCTGATCTCGTAAGTTACCCAGAAGGGACCGCCCTTTTGGTTATGTGGGATTCAAACCCACTAAAACCTCACCTCCCTTTCCCACGTTGGTACTCGGCCTGGAACTGTTCAACACATTACTTCAGGCCAAGTCCTTGGGATGTATTTAGTCCTCTCGGTCCATTGGTAGCCTCCTCTGTCTATCCCGTTCTTGGGCGATCTTTCTCTGCAGGATGCCTTCGACATAGACAACTACAGGAGTCCAACGCTTCTCTCTTTCAAACATTTTGGCAGATTTAATTGAAAAATTGTTGCCCATTTTACGAATGAAAGCGGCAGTGAGAAGAAAAATGTCATCAAGGCAGCTAACATTAGAGGATAAGTGACTAGTTACCGTGCTCTGGTAATATATAACACAGACGTGATGTTATGGACTAGTTGCTTCTACTACGGGCTAAGTCGACACGGCAGCAACACCTAGAGGATTAACTGCATCAGAGGGCCCCACACGAACAGATATTACCGGCTGAACTGGATTGACCAATATCGCGACCGATCAAGTCGGCGAATTAAAATTAGCCGTCTTCCTTAACATGCAAACGATTACGATGAAATCTTGCAGGATCTGGCGAGATTAGCTTAACGGACCAGTTGACAGCAGAGGAGAGGAATTTTGAGCTCTGCGCAGATCCGCAGATGGGCCAGTTTCCTAGCTGTGCGTAATTTGATGTATAAATTATTGTTCATTTAAAGAAGACGACCGGTTCCTATTATAATATTAGTATAACAGTTCATCAGAGATCTAAACGCAAGAGCTATCAAGTTGCCGAAAAATAAATTTTTGTATCATATTTGATATATAACCTTATTGATTGTCTTGTTTCAATGCCTATGGCATTCATAATCCTCATGATAAATGTTTATACTTAAAATAATAAAAAAATGAAAGATTGTGAAACGAGATGAGGATTCAATTACTTGAATGTTAAGATTATGCCTAGATGTTATTACATAAATTCCGAAGTTGGGAGCAACTGTAGAGAGGATTATGAAGAGTCATCTGACCCCACCTTCTAGCCTTCTTCAGTGGCATTAAATAATTAGGTAGCTTTTTGGTTTATTATTTGGTTTATTCAATAATAAACCATTGTAATCGCTCTTGAAAAAAAATCTAACCCCCTCTGAAATTTTCATGGTTTACGTTTCAAAGGGTGTACAATCCGAATCTGAAATAAACATTTTCCCGTCCGTACGCCGTACGCACGATTTCTCCCAAACGGCAGAAGCAAAAAAGCTGAAATTTTCAGGAAAAATCCATATTGGTCCGACGACGCCCCAATTTTTGAGCCAGCTCTCTCACTTAATTTAAAGTGCCCCTTAAGGGTTGTCAAAGTTTTGTAGAATCCCTAAAAACCTCGAAAAAAGTCAAGGCGGTCTAAATTTGGACTCTTTTTGAAGTACTTTCCACGAAGAATCGAGTGAGCCCCTCCTCATGTCCGTAGGTCAAACCATTCCCGATGTATGGCCCGATTTATGGTGCCAACATTTGCGTTATCTTGGTTTATTATTGTTTTGTTTTGATATCAGTAACCTAGTGATATCCTAGTGGTTTTGTAGCCGATACACCGGATGAAGCATTCTTTCCTGCATGAAACGCTGCAAATTCTTTCACTGGGGTTTTGGTTTATACTTGTTTTTGTCAGTAACCTAGTGACGTAGTGATGTAGTAGTTGTGGATACTGGAGTGAACTCCTAAAAGGCTTTGTAGCCGATACACGGGTTGAAGCATTCTGATATGCATGAAACGCTGCAAATTCTCTCACGGGGGTTTATTATTCAATTGGCTTGCGCTCATGATTTGAATTTCTACTAAGCTTTGGAGAGTGCGTGTTTCACAAGTGATAGAGCGATTATTGAATTTCAGGGGGCACACAAATATGATCAATTGATTAATCCAAATATTTATTTTGGTTGAGAACAGATTTAAGTGCTATATGCATATCTCCTGAAATTCAATAATCGCTCTATCACCTGTGAAACACGCACACTCCAAAGCATAGTAGAAATTCAAATCATAAACGCAAGCCAATAGAATAATAAACCCCAGTGAAAGAATTTGCAGCGTTTTTTTGTAAATTTGTTTCTGACATCGATGAATAAAATAAAACCGTCTATTATATCAAATCGGCTTACCATTTGCTATCTTCAAACTAGAGTATCGACGCATCCAACGGCTAAGAACTGTCCGACTTTGAAGGAGTTGTTTTGGATAACCCATAAGATGTTGTCAACATATCCCCTCCAATGGTAGTTTCATAAAAATAAGGGCTTTTACCCCATAGGTTAGAATATAGTGGTTTCCCATTGGTTAGAGGGTCCCATGAGCCAAGTCTATATAGTCTGTGTCCATCCATGTCGGTCATTCAAGAATAAAGCTTACCGCAACACACGGAGTCATTCCTTTCACCTAACTACATAAATTGTATAAATATTGGTCCCAAACTACAAAGTTTTCCTGTCACTTCGGAATAACATGTGCCGTTCCAATAAATGATTTTTTCACTGTGGTAGATAATCTCTTTACCGGGTAAAACGTCATCCAAATGGGTATACACAATTTCGTTGCTAGTCGGTCAATTCTGGTATTTTCCTATCAATGAGTAATAGTATAGGCAAACAACACTATTTTACTGGTATAAAAGGTCTTAAACTAATAATTAAGTTCTTCGTTATTCCCTTTCCGTCATTAAGAAAGACACATATTATTTTAGCTTATTCATTCAAGTTTTCGATCAAGGAAACTCTTGTTCGGCGAGAATTCCAAATATCAAAAGCTTGCCGGCCCCCTCAACAAACGGTCATGTTAATGAGCGGAAAGTACGCAAAACCAAGTTCGAAAAACACCTGCCGCCGCGCTGGGTTTGAAAGCTGCTTCTGAACTTCTCGACTGCCGGTAGCACCAGCGGTTCCTCAAATATCAACCGCGAAAATACACTTTCTAACTCGGTCAAGCCCGCCCTCCCCTGCATCGCAAGGACAGAGCTTCCGGGTGAGGGTCTTCCGATGCGATCGCAATCGCAATTAAGGTGGATAACGAGGTTCGTTAAATATAATCGCCGAATTGACATTTAGTTCTAAATATGGAGATATTGTTACACAGTAGGTAATTTTTTTTACCGTGGGCCTGGAATTCATTTTCTATGGATCATGCATACGTGAGTTGATACACAAAAACAACAAATTATTTATAGGTATCCTGATGCGTATCGCGCTATTAAATGGGCGAATTCTGGACTTTTTTTACCCAGATCGAGGCTTGATTAAATATAATCATACCGTATTGACATTTAGTTCTAAATATGGATGTTTGGGATGGGGGAACTTCCAGTATCATGAAACTTGTAGCTTTTTAGCTTATGGATGTCCTCTGGATATGGCGTATATCACCTCAGCTCTCGGAACGGGTAATTAGTCCATTCCATCACCTACTTATTACGAGTACATGTTAGCAAGGCCTGGAGCTCACAGTCGAATATTGACAGTGGTCCAGGATCGTCGAAAAACGCTTAAAACTCCAAATTTACCGTAATATAGTAGCTAGAAACCTAAACTTCTCACATTTGAAGTCTAATGAACAGAATTAAGGTAATATAGACGGACGGAAAAGTTTTTATTGCAAATTTGGATTCTACACCCTTTGAAACGTAAACCATGACATCAGGGGGGTTAGAATTTTTTTTTTTTCAAGAGCGATTACTTACAATGGTTTATTATTGAATAATAAACCAATATTAAAAGTGATAGTGGGATCACAGACACACACACAGACAGACGCACAACTTTAAATGAAAGTGGCAATTTTAATTGTGGAGAAAAAATTGTTTTCACCTCCTAAAAGTCAAAACCAAGGTTCAACTGCGTTTTGGTTGACTCACCCCCCCCCCCCCCCCCTACAACATCCCCTAAATAGCATTACTTGTAAAACAAGGAGATGATGTGAAGGCATCAATGATAACCCCAGTAAACTGAGATTATCTGGAAGAGCCACTTAAGAATAGAAAAGGAACAAAGATTGAGTGTGATGGATCGTTACGGAGGTGACGATTTGAAGTGGCGACGCCCCGTCACTCGGGGATATTCAGAGTTCCAGCTGTCCCCAACCCTTCCACTGCCGCAGATGTTCCGCACGGCAGGTCCTATTGACTGCGTTGCGTTACTGTTTGGCAAGTGTGGCTTTGCATCTTCAAGAATGGATCAGAGTAGGAGCAGGTGAGGAGCAGGGTCAGTGCAAAGGCTCAATGGGCCGCCACTTACGTGTTTGGCACCTTGCGACCGAAAAACCACGGCGTCACCCGTTTGCCACCACATTCCGGAGTTGCTCGGTACCTGCCGCGTCATCGCTTACCCCCTTGACGAAAGGCCATTATGTGGTAGCTCTCCTCACCGAACAGAGAAACGGCTTTCAGAAATAATGGTAGGGAGTGATTGATTGATAAACAATACAGCTCTCGGGACCCTATGCTCCAAACGGATAGACCTACTGAAACTTGAAACTGGTTCTTGATAAAACACCTACAGATCATTTTGCAGCCCCTTACCTGAACCGTTCAACATCCATCGTCACCATGTTCCTTGATGTTTCACTGAATCCACCTCTATGATTTGAACATTACGTTCTATTAGGTAATGCGAGGAGTAGCCTTGGAACAGTCCCCGCAAGGAGTACGATAAAGGGTCTCCCGAAAAAAATTTCCCAAAAAGAATTCGAGTGCTCAAATTAATATAAATCAAGACAGGGATGGAATATTATTTGCAGATTCAATATCAAAACCAATTACGTGGTTCATTGAAGTGACAGTTGAATCTAGATAAGGGGATGATTCCAGGAAAAATTTAGATGTAATTTTTCAGTCTGATCTCTTGCCAAAAGAAGAAGACTGATTTTTTTACGCAACAAAGATTGGTTGTATTGGTTTCTGCTTTTGGTTTATTATTCAATAATAAACCATTGTAATCGCTCTGGAAAAAAAATGCTAACCCCCCCTGAAAATTTCATTGCTTACGTTTCAAAGGGTGTAGAATCCGAATCTGCAACAACAATTTTTCCGTCCGTCCGCCGTAAGCACAATTTCTCCCAGACGGCTGGAGCAAAAAATCTGAAATTTTCAGCAAAAATCCATCTTGGTCCGACGACGCCCCAATTCTTGAGCCAGCTCTCTCACTCAATCTAAAGTGCCCTTTAAGGGCTGTCAAAGTTTTGTAAAATCCCTAAAAACCTCAAAACAAGTCGAAGCGGCCTAAATTTGTACTCTTTTTGAAGAACATACCATGAGGAATCGAATGAGACCCTCCCCACGTCCGTAGGTCAAACCATTCCCGATGTATGGCCCGATTTATGGTGCCAACATTTGCGTTTTTTGGTTTATTATTGTTTGTTTGTAACCTAGTGATGTCCAGCCGATAGCGTCGAGTTGTGGTGAATGTGGATAATGGAGTGATACTAGTAGTTTATAGCCGATACACGGGTTGAAGCATTCTGATATGCATGAAACGCTGATAATATATAGGTAAATATTATTCAATATTATTACTGGGGTTTATTATTATCATAGCACGTAAATCGGTTCTTAACCAAAATACCTATTTGGATTGATCAGTTGATCATATTTGTGTGCCTCCTGAAATTCAATAATTGCTCTATCACCTGTGAAACACGCACACTCCCAAGCTTAGTAGAAATTCAAATCATGAACGCAATACAATTTTTCATTAACCCCTTTATTACTTAGTATGCAACATTATGTTAGCCCCAGTTTACAAAACCAGGAATCATTCATTTCAAATAGAAATGAACTGACTCAGCAAAGATTCCTGTTGTTTTCAGATGTTATTTTATGAATCCCGGTTCACTAATTCAAGAGTGCAAATCATATAATTTCGGATTATTCTTAATGATATAAATACTTGGAATAAAGAAACAAATGATTTAGATCTTTGTTCAACAAAACTTATGGTCTTCTTCAATTCAACTACGAGTGTCTTAGGAAACACGAGCTTTCTTTTCAATTTTCTTAAAAATATGCACTGAACTTGGTGTTCCTATGAGAAACTTGGATAGTTCTGAATTTTTCCCACACCAATGCAAAAGAAACGGTTTCAGATCTTCCTATTCAAAAGTTTTCAATCAGTGGAACTTTCTCACGGAGTTTTCTGGGTAGAAATCACCTGTTTCAGCATCTCTTATAGGTTCCCGAAGGATGGCTTTGGATTTTTCGCCAGAAAATCGTTCCCAAGCGAAGGACCAACCCGAGCATCACCTGGGAGTCGATACAATTTCCCACCCCTTTTTTTCGGAGAGCTCAAGAGCTCAAAGGGCGTGGGAAACGACCGTGGCAACTCCCACAAAAGGCTTGAAAACGCCCCTACGCGACACCTTCGTGTTTTGAACCAGAAACCGCACGTTGTCACAAAAGGTATTGAGCCGGCCGTATATCCAGAATAAACTCTGTTTGTTCTGGCAGCTCCGGGAACTATGCCGTTTTTCTTTTCATTTGATTTCTGTATTTCAACAGCGAAACAAAAACCACTCGAATCGCGTAGGGATTTATAACTTCCGCGCTCGGAAAAGTCAGTGTGTAAATAAAGGGGTCGGAGACAAAACCATCTTAGGGAGATTAGAGTGTGAAGCGGATGTGAGGGGGACACATCGCATTTGCAGCGATATTGAGCCCGGAAATGATCCGGGCGTGACATTCAATAAGTCGTGAAATTATAGGAGTTGGTGATTCGAAACGGTCTGATGAAAAATGAAAAGGGTAGATGGATAGGAAGGGGTGATCAATTGCAGACCGTAATTTCTGTGTATTATTGTATTGTAGGAGTGTCCAGAGGGTCGCATATTACATTTAGGACTGCGCCAGTCTGAATTACTTTAATTAAAAAAAAAAACTGTTGTTGTAGCATGGAATGATGAGCAAACTTCGACATGATTACCCTTTCTAGTGGTCCAATATGTTCTCATGACCGAATCTTGAGCACATTCTCAGTAATCTAAGGCTGTCGTCCATAAGTATTGGGAGGTTAGCATCAGGCAGGAGCTCCTCGATGAGTATCATCATGATAGTGTAGTATGGCCTGACGAGCGAATCTATGCAGAAAATTCAAGTATGTCGGCACTATTTTGACCATCTTAATGATTATTAAAATTTAACGCTTGCGTACGAGTCTACAACACACTGAGACATTTTCATGAAGGGTGTATGCTTATAAATCGCAATGTCCCACCGACTCGCAAAACTTGGACAAAGAGACAAATACTAATGGTAACAGAAGCGAAAGGAATTTGAGTCGCGAATCGATATTGATAGCATAATTGCAGAATGTACTCTATCAATTTGTTTATGTTTGTGTTTGTGTGACCTTCTGCTAATGGTCAGCTAAGACCACTTTCTTGAACAACTTTTGTGACAATTTTTGTTAACGTGCAAAGACATGAAAATGTTAAAACATGATAAAGAGTTGGGTGAGGAGTTTTTTTCGTTCGCTGTATTCTCATAAAAGATACTAAGTGTATACTTATAACTCGCCACCATGTATTTTTTATTTTCTCCAGAATCCAGCGGAGGAAAATTGTTATAGCTGCAGCTAAGAAAAGTACCGTGGACATTGGAAATCGCACAGACGAGGGTTTCAATGATAAAAACGGATAATATTACATTCATGTTTTATTATTCTGCATCGTATGCTGCTCTTTTACAGATCTTGGTCTTTAGATCATTATCAAACAGAGTCCATTCCATTTTCTAACTTCTTTTCAAGGGCATGCATACATGAATATATGTTGAACGAGAATTAAATGACTTCAATCACATACGAAGCTCAACCTCGAAAGAAGAGGATAATCAGAAAGAAGACTGATGGAAGGAATTGGTTCCGTTCCCTGTGAGCTATCACTTACTACCTCTGGGGAGTAATGAATGCACTCAGTTTCAAAATCTTTCCGATTAAATCAATATTTCATTTTACAATGCGACTGGTATCATTCGATTCAGTGAATTATCACCCATCAATCATTCCAAACAATTAAGAATCCAAAATCAGATTAGTTTGGATAAATCAATTTGAATTTTTGGCAAATTATCAAATTGAAAATTTTGGCAAAGTAATTTGAACATTTGGCACAAATAAATTTTAATATTTTTGGCATCTTAATTTCAACTTTTGGCGACTCAATTTCAACTTTCGGCATACCAATTCGAGCTTTTGGCATATCAATTTATACTTTTCACAACCCCAACTATTCCAACATTCCACCCCATATAATGACCAATAAATGTTTTTTCTCTCTCCTCTCTCTCTCTCTATCCTTTTATTTGAACATAACATTGTTAACAATGTTAACGTTGTTGTGGTTTTTGTTGTGTTTCATAACATCGTTTTTATTTTAACACGAAGTTCATTTTCTATTAAATATCCTCTTAAGGGGAGCAAAAACTTTCTTAAAGCAAGAATATTTCAGAAAAATCGTCAAAAAGCTGCAGAGTACGGATTTTTTTAGATTTTTGAAATCCACGTACCTCAACTTGTAAAGCAACAAATTTTGAGAGGGTTGGGGAGGGGGGTAAAACAATTTTTTCTTGATCAAATGCAAAGGTTCTTTATTGGAAATAAAAAACCAAATCGATCAGGTAAATTTGAATATAGGAAGTACTATCGAGTTGACTTGAAGCTGAATTTTCATATTAAGGCTCGGTTAAGTTTTTAGAATTTTGTATTAGAAACTTCTATGGTATGGAGAGTTTGACTCAGAGTAGCAATATTTGGCTTGTAGGGCCCATTTAGCGAGTAAAGGCAAAGGTATCAGGACCGTAAAATTCAGTGTGAATTAGTCGTTACCAGGCTCTGCTACCATATAACAAGGAGGTGATGGAATGGACTAGACACACATTCCAAGGGCTGAGTAATATCCCTGTAACTCTCAGAAGAAACGCTTAGAAGTTTCAAGAGATGGGAAGGAGAATCCGTCCATATTCATCACGAGACGTACACTTCCATTCCGTCTGTCGGGCAGTGCAGGACCTTGTGACCTCCCACTCTATTCCTGATTGGGGTGATTAAGGAACAAATCATGCAGTGGATTGTAGAAGTTCTTGGAGGAACAAGTCACTTGAAGAAGTGGAAATAATTTGAGGGGGTTTTTCCACAGAGACGAACTAGAATATGAAAGATTGCATTTCTGTAGAATAAAACCATCCTTTTTTTTCTCTCTGAGTTTTGACCCACTGAAAACCGATACCAACGAAAACTTCACAGAAAAGGGAATCGCCTGATTCGATAATAACACAGTCCCACCGGCGCTAATTAGTGTTAACATCCACAGAAGATTATCGGGTCGGACCCCACACAAAGGTTCGCATGTCCCGACCCCCCCTGGGCCCTACCTTTTTACGAAAACGGGCGAAAATGAGCCACACGACTGAGAAAGGAACGGAAAAAGGCGTTTTTGTTTGTTCTTTCTCCTGTCGGAGCCTCCAACTTCCATTTAAAAAAATCCGAAGATATAACCGAGCCTAATATGTGGTCTTTTTTTGACACTTCGTTTTGCCAGAAATTCGACACGCTTCGTTGTCGTCGAGGGTTTATATTCAAGTTTTGCGGAAAGTCTTTGTGGAGGCAGTAAAGTTAATTATGTTTACCCCTCGTGGGTGGTGGTTATTACGTGTTTAGTTTGTTGATTAGGGTATTACCTTCGGCAAACACAGTAGCCCGGTTGGAATTAGGGCGGCCGATGGGTTTTATGGGTTTCTAAATGGGAGAGCTGGCAGGATATTGGGGCAGGAAAAATGCGACCCACGCCCCCCTTACCACCAAATTGTGGTAGTTTTTCATTTTTGTTGTCCACTTGTTTTGATGTAATATTTCGACCTTTACATGATTCTTACGGAAACCGTGAAATAACGTTGGTTATTTATCTTCGATAATATATCATTGTAATCGACCAAGAAAAACGCTGCCAATTCTTTCACTGGGGTTTATTACTCTATTGGCTTGCGTTCATGATTTGAATTTATACTAAGCTTTGGAGCGATTATTGAATTTCAGGAGATATGCATAGGGCACGTAAACCTGTTCTCAACCAAAAAAGGTACCTATTTGGATTGATCACAAATATCATCAACTGATCAATCCAAATAGCTGTTTTGATTGAGAACCGATTTACGTGGTATATGCATATTCAATAACCGCTCTATCACCTGTGAAACGCACACTTTAAAGCTCAGTATAAATTCAAATCATGAACGCAAGCCAATTGAATAAATAACCCCAGTGAAAGAATTTGCAGCGCTTTAACTAAATCGGTGAAACATCAGAATTAGTTAATCAGTATTGACATTAGATTGGTAGCAAAGATTTGCCGAAATTTCCATCAGCCATATCTGCAGGGCTATTTTCATTCCCATCGTACGGGATTCTACTCAAATGCAATCAATCGTACATTCGGAAGCTATTTCTGATAAAAGATATTAAAAACTGAAAATGTTCCATTTATTTCTTAGATCTTAGACGTTATTCACTATGTTGATTCTGATCTGATATGATCAAGGTCTGATGTTGATCGGATTTTCAATGTTTTTTCAAAATCTGCAGTAACTACTCTTTTCGATCTACTGAGTCCAAAAATTTATCATTTGAGAATTGGTGGATGTAGAAATTTACATCCAAATTTAATGTCGACCTTCAAAACTTGAATGAATGAATGAATGAATGAATAACATGTTTATTGTTGCGAAAGTATAAACTGTACAATATCTCATAACTTAGCATCTCATCAATTAATAACAAATAGATAAGTACAATAACAAAAGGAAAAAAGCTAAACGTGATTTGCTTTGGGCCTTCAAGGCCTGTCAGCAGGAGTTCTGTTATTCGATTCTATATTTATACGTATATATATATATTTTTTATTTTATTTTTTATTTTCAACATGCTCTTAATATAATTGAGGAAGGAACATGGAGAGTCTAAAGAAAGAACTTCAATAAACAATAGGAGTGAAATGACTAGCATCAACATGGTGACAATTATTTTATATATTTATATACATTGATTTCTCTATGGGTACGTTATTTTTAGTCATTAGATTTATTTTCTTTTAAAGTAATATTACTCGCATTTTCTCAGCAATAGGTATCTTTTTCAACGTCAACTTCAACTATAATTAAATTCTGCCACAAGGAATTCCCTATACCGCCAAGCATTTCTAACAAATCTGCAGAGCGCAGACCAATCTGGACCATCCAGAACACCCAAAAACTCTCGTCTTGACAGGGACAGGCGCTCGAAGCACTCCAGCCTAGCGTATGCTAGAATTGGACATTCAGCCACGAAATGTTCCACCGATTCGTTCACAGCCAAGTTGCATAAGGAACACAAATAGCTACTGCGACTTCGCAACCATGGCTGCCAATTCACGTTCAGTAGCTCACCTCGGCATTTAGCTATTATCGAGGCGTCGCATGGGCTTTTGCTTTCCAGGTACCTCACGTTCCAGTCGAGGTGTTTGTAAATCAGGTGGTACTGGGCACTCTCAGCACTGTCCCTAAGTGACTGTGAAAAGACAGCCCTCTGCCTCTCCAAGACGCTCCTCATCAATTTTCCAAAGTGCGTCGGGTCGAAGAATGCAGCGGCAGGAAGCAACGGTGTCGTCTCCATGATCATTTCACTCCACCTATTTGCCCAGCCTATATTCAACCTTATCACTTCCAGTGCTGTGATTCTGGTATACCTGCCGCCCGGCTGTTGTAGTACCCTCAGTAGGTATTTTCCATTTATCTCCAGCGTATGGATGAAAACAGGCTCTTGTTTGGTCTCATAGTAGACTATGTAATTGGGCGTATTTCTTGGTATTCGAAGCAGTTTTTTCGGAAATACGACCAATCTTGTCTAATCAAAACTTGACTGAACAATAGCTTAACTGTTGTTTTCATCAAAAAAGTTTATTTTTCAGAGCGATGAAGGTAATTTTTCTTTATCCTACCGTTGCTCGACCGGTCTGGACAACTCGTCATTAGCTCGTGTGGATTATAACACCTTCATGCATCATCTTATATTGAAACGGTGCATTATACGTACGAAATCTACTGTTATCGCCTTATTGTCGATAGATATCTCATCCGGCACGTTCCTCAGAGTCGTTGACCCACGAAAGTCTAGTAGTTTAAGGCAATCCTTGATTTAATATTGTGAGAGCACCCCCTACTTCCAACTATGATTACAAGGTAGTGTTAATGCGTAAGGGGGTAATGTGAAGTGGGTACCTCCCATTTTCCCTTTTAAACCTTTTCATTCGACCGTCCACTTATCCAGCCCGTTTGGTGCCTTCTTCGAGAGATGTTCCCTCCCCTTTCTTATTGTTTCCGGGAGCATGTAATCTCGGTACTTGGTGAACGAAGAGTCTGATTGGACGTTTTCGGACACAGCTGGAGGCGTCTTCAGTTCTTTTAGCTGCATCTGTGCGTATCGGTCCACCTGGAGGTTAACGGGACTTGCTCGTACAATAGGCCGCATAAGTTCTTGTGATTGGAGTCTCAAAACTCGTGAATAATAGTCCATAACAACCCGGAGAAAGATACACGAAACTGAATACACACAAACTTGTTCGTCCCTCACTTTTTACTTGATCCACTGACCTCTTCACGGTACACGCGTCGCAGGTGATCTACACGCTGTTTTTAGTAATTTTATATGGATTTTAGTCAGCGCAGTTTTTGGCAGTGCCTGAATCCCTTTTTAAAGTCCAAAATTCGAATTTGAAATTCGCGTCTATGACAATGTGAATTAGGGCACACGACAATGTTAATGTCATAACGCTGTCGATAAACTTCATTTCGTTGCAGTAATATATCTTTTTGGTTTATTATTCAATAATAAACCATTGTAATCGCTCTGGAAAAAAAAAAAAAAAAAATTCTAACCCCCCCTGAAAATTTCATGGTTTACGTTTCAAAGGGGGTAGAATCCGAATCTGCAATAAAAATTTTTCCGTCCGTCCGCCGTACGCCGTAAAAACGTGAATTCTTTTCGTGATTTTAATAGTTTGGAGAGTTTTAAAAATGCGTTAATTCGATTCAGCGAGGAAAATTACGTGGTTATTTCCCCCTCGTCCTATAATTTTCATCCAACAACACAGGCCTTATTTCAGGCCAAAACGCAGATTTCGTTTTGAAAATTAACGTATTTCCATATTCAAACACCGATTTTGGTTTATTATTCATAATAAACCATTGTGATCGCTCTTGAAAAAAAAAAAAAAAAAAAAAATCTAACCCCCCCCCCCCCCCCCGAAAATTTCATGGTTTACGTTTCAATGGGTGTAGAATCCGAATCTGCAATAAAAAATTTTTCTGTCCGTCCGCCGTACGCACGATTTCTCCGAAACGGCTGAAGCAAAAAAGCTGAAAATTTCAGGAAAAATCCATGTTGGTCCGGCGACGCCCCAATTCTCGAGCCAGATCTCTCACTTAATTTAAAGTGCCCTCTAAGGGTTGTCAAACTTTTGTAAAATCCCTAAAAACCTCAAAAAAAGTCAAGGCGGCCTAAATGTGTACTCTTTTTGAAGAACATACCATGAGGAATCGAATGAGACCATCCCCACGTCCGTAAGTCAAACCATTCCCGATCTATGGCCCGATTTATGGTGCCAACATTCGCGTTATTTTGGTTTATTATGGTTTGTGTATTGATATCAGTAACCTAGTGATGTAGAGATGTAGTAATGTGGATACTGGAGTGAACTTCTAAAATGCTTTGTAGCCGATGCACGGGTTGAAGCATTCTGATAACCATAAAAAACGCCGCGAATTCTTTCACTGGAGTTTATTATTAAATTGGCTTGCGTTCATGATTTGAATTTCTACTAAGCTTTGGAGTGTGCGTGTTTCACAGGTGATAGAGCTATTATTGAATTTCAGGAGATATGCATAAAGCACTTAAATCAGTCCCCAACCAAAATACCTATTTGGATTGGTCACCTGATCATATTTGTGAGCCTCCTGAAATTCAATAATCACTCAATCACCTGTGAAACACGCACACTTCCAAGCTTAGTAGAAATTAAAATCACGAATCATTGAACAATAAACCCCAGTGAAAGAATTTGCAGCGTTTTTTCAAGAGCGATTACATTGGAAAAATATTCTAAATTTGTATTTATTTATTTGAAAATTTTAAATTTCGTAAGACCAAGCATGCATATCAGAATGCATCATCCGTGTATCGGCTATATACATTTTTAGTAGTTCATTCCAGTGATCGCAGTAACCTAGTGATGTAGTGAATGTGGATGCAAATGTTGGCACCATAAATCGGGGCATACACATTGGGAGGAATCATTCGATTCCTCATGGAAAATTCTTCAACGAAATTCCAAATTTAGGCCGCCTAGACTTTTTTTGAGGTTTTTAGGGATTTTCCAAAACTTTGACAACCCTTAAAGGGCACTTTAAATTAAATGAGACCAACCATATCCATCACAACCTTGATACAGTTGCTGGTCATGACAATGACAAATCAGGGTTTATCAACCATAAAAGACATAGAAAATAAATTAGTTTCCGAGGTTTTTCCATTGGTGAATGCAGTACTCAATAAATGTATGCAGTTAAGGGGGAAAATTTTAAAGTCAGACGATTTTTAGCGGCGCAGAATTGGTTTGAGAATCGCCCTTATTTACTTAGTCTTTACTTATATTTGTGCCATATGACAATAAATACGTTGTTCCTCTTCTGCTAACCTGACAAACATGGGATTCAGTGAGGTTCCTCTCATCACGGCCACCCACGGTCTCGTGTTTATACTAAAGCTGTCACCGTGGAGCAAGAGCACGCAGAAAAGTGGGACACAAGAGTTGTTTTCCACTAACGTAAGCTAAACCCGGGGCGACCGTTTGATTTAAAGCGTCTCGAAACCTGAAGGTGACCTTATGTCAGGACGCTGGCAATGTTTACACTTCGTCGGCGCATCTGGTGGCAAACTCGGGCGCTAAAATTAGAAATAAGGGTTAGCAGGCCCGACTTAACCACAAACCAGGGAAGGTAGGATACCTATCGCGTAGATCAAGGGTGCTTAAACGGTCGCGAGTGCTTTTTGAGTAGATCTCGAGAAGAAAAAATTTTTGAATAAGTAAGTAACTAAGCTACAAAAATTTATTTGCAGTAAACGCATTCAAAATTAAATTGCAACTTATGATAGATCAACTGAAAATAAAGGATATGAAACATTTTCCGTCTTTGAAAGCAAGGATTCCTCAGTTAAATTATGATACGTATGAGGCTGAATTATCAATATTTTGGGACAATTCGAAATGCGTTTTTATGATTGCAGTAAATTGATAAATATAGCATCATTTATGAGTTATTCTTTTTCATGTAAAAACATTAAGCTACTGAGGTAGCAAGTCAGTTTAATATGAACTCATGTTCTGTTGAATATGAGTTGGTGCAGATTATATCAGATATACATCTCAAAGCTACAACATCTGATACAAATTTCTGGTGTTTTATATCTGAAGATAAATATACGAATCTAAGACGAATCGCCCTTCAACTGACGGTAATGTTTGGGTCAACTTATTTGTGCGAGTCTGCATTTTCTGAAATGAAGGTAATTAAGTCAAAATATCGCAATCGACTAACTGATGATCATATGTCATCATGCTTGCGATTAGCACTCAGTGGTTACGCACCATCTTATGAAAAGTATGCTGAGGACATGCAGTGTCTGGACTTGAACATCCAAAGTCACTCCTTAGTTAAGTTCAACACCATTTGTAACTCGTTTGTTTTGTAACAAAGAATAAACTCGAAATTTTGGAAAACTAGGAGTTTTGGTTTATTATTCAATAATAAACCATTGTAATCGCTCTGGAAAAATAAAATTCTAACCCCCCTTGAACATTTCATGGTTTACGTTTCAAAGGGTGTAGAATCCGAATCTGCAATAAAAAATTTTCCGTCCGTCCGCCGTCGCACGATTTCTCCCAAACCACTGGAGCAAAAGAGCTGAAATTTTCAGGAAAAATCCATGTTTGTCCGACGACGCCCCAATTCTTGAGCCAGCTCTCTCACTCAATTTAAAGTGCCCTTTAACGGCTGTAAAAGTTTTGTAAAATCCCTAAAAACCTCAAAATAAGTCACGGCCTAAATATTTACCTATTTGAAGAACATACCATGAGTCGAATGAGACCCTCCCCACGTCCGTAGGTCAAACCATTCCCGATGTATGGCCCGATTTATGGTGCCAAATTTGCGTTTTTTGGTTTATTATTGTTTGTTTGTAACCTAGTGATGCCGATAGCGTCGAGTTGTTGAATGTGGATACTGGGGTGAAAGCCGATGTGGATACTTGTAGTTTATAGCCGATACGCGGGTTGAAGCATTCTGATATGCACGAAACGCTGATAATATATAGGTAAATATTATTCAATATTATTACTGAGGTAAATAAGTATTCTTTCACTGGGGTTTATTATTCAATTAGCTTGCGTTCATGATTTGAATCTGTACTAATCTTCGAAGATGTGCGTGTTTCACAGGTGATAGAGCGATTATTGAACAGGAGATATGCATAGACCACGTAAATCGGTTCTCAACCAAAACACCTATTTGGATTGATCAGTTGATGATATTTGAGTGCCTCATCTACATCAGTCTACCTTTGGCTACATCGTTTAAATTTGGATTTGGGGAAGTTTTAACGCAATACGAGTGCTAAAGGACTTGATAAATTATAGATGTTTTCATTGTGGGTATTGAGGTTCAATAACAAAATGCTGCAAATTCCTTCACTAGGAGTTATTCTATCGGCTTTCGTTCATAATTTGAATTTAAATAAGCTTGGGAGTGTGCTCCACAGGTTATTATTGAATTTCAGAAGATATGCATAGAAGAGCAGTAAATCTGTTGTCAACCAAAATACCTATTCGGATTGTTCAGTTGATCATTTGTGTGCTTCCTGAAATTCAATAATCACTCTATCACCTGTGAAACACGCACACCCCAAAGCTTAGTAGAAACAAATCATTAATGCAAGCGAAATGAATGATAAATCCCAGTGAATGAATTTGCAGTGTTTTTAAGTAACAAGAAGAAATGTGGAGGACACCATCGGGCCCCCGGCATTTGAGAGACCCAAATTCTTTGCAAGACCCATTTCAATAGTTTTCATGATATCTTGAAATATCAAGGATTGATCAGTTTTCGTGGTTCTCAATGAACTCCATCGCTCGCCTGAAATTGATGGTTAGCTGAATTGATTCAGCTGTAACTGATTAGAATAGAACTTCAGGCATTTAAAATTCAGATGGATTTCTCTTTTGATTCACCATTGTCGTGAACGTTGAAATCCTTTATTTCCAATCTTTTCTGTAATTAATATTGCAAGCAGATATATTATTCTTATGAAAGACGTCCAGGAACTTATCCTTTAATCAAATTTGCCAGTTTTATTGGGGGGGGGGGGGTTGGCTGCAGAAAACCTGCATCGTATTTTCTGCTGAGGACACTGTTTTTATATCCTCTACATGCTGCCATGTTTTTGGCAGTGTAGGCACATTATCCTTTGTTGAAGGAGCGCCAAGTTCTGACATTGCTAATCATTGATAATTTGCATGAAATCTAACATAACGTCAGTAAAATTACCACACGAATTCGAAAAGTTTCAACTATTTAAATAAATAAATAAACGTCTGCCAAGTGGGCATGGCACATAGCTTCCTCGTATCCATAACATGACAGTATAGATCATTGGAGATTATTATTGACTAAAGTACTTCGTTCAATTAGGCGAAGTAAATATTGAATTATGGTAAATTTATTGTTATGCAGGAGCATTACTTGAGAAAATAAAGGTAGGCATGTTCGAGGCTAAAACTTTATTTTCTCTTCATTACTCACGAGGACCATCTTTACATCAGTCCGAAAAATCCCTGAAAATTTCATCGAAAATGGTCAAGAACTCCCGGAGTTATGTGCGTAACAAGGATTTCACGTTTGCGCATGCGCAGAGGCTACTATTGATCCAGGGGTCATGAAACTCATAGGGGTCCATCTACACCCCAACCCGCACAATCCCTGAATATTTCATCAAAATAGGACTATAACTTCGTGTAGTTTTGCTCGTAACAAGGATTTGCTGACAGACAGACAGACACACAGACAGACACGGAACCAAAATTGTTCAGAAAGGTCTAAAACGCAAAATGCGAGTGGAATTTTTGATTTTGGAGACAAAAAAATTTTCACATTCCGAAAGTGAAAACAATGCTTCCGCTACCTCGGTAGACTCGGAAGCAATATCATTTTTGTGTGTGAGCTATTTGCCGGTACATTATGATTAAACAAACTATGTTGATGTTTCTTGTACATTACAAACGTGACGCGTGAAGGAAGGAGGCGTTGAAAATTAATTACAAATATATGCTCACGGAAGCCAGCTGTGGAGTACAGTCGTCCATTAATGTTATCGTTAGCATGCAGATGAACCTTCAGAAATACGGTATTCTCTCCACAGAATAAAATCAGAGCAATGTTTAACTACTGCTTAGAAAGACCGACACCTCCGGGCACAGGATCCCACATTATTCTCCACGTCGTTAGTGACTTCCAACAATCACTTCAGCGTCCTCAACCCACTCATCACTTAATTACTATGCCATTACAAACATTCGAACTTGAAGAGGCGGCTTCAGCTATATATCACTATATTAAGCTATAAATCTAACCCTAACCTCAACAAAAGGCGCGTTAGGCGTACCTTCTTTATTAATTTCACCTCAACGAAAAGAATTAGGCTCCCTGACCGGTAACTGTTTCTTTAAAAAAACTCCAAAACGCGATTACTCAAGCTGAGAGAAAACATTCCTTCACTGAGTCCTCCACCCTGATATTAATTTTAGACAATTTCGAGTCGGATGCCTACCGTAGGGCCATTAGCTAGCTCGTGGCTGGCTGCTCCTTCATTAGCAGCTACTTCTTGTCTCGTCCGAAAACTGTAGCAGTCCGCTTTCAAATATGAATGATCATCTTGCATTTATTAAACGGGCTCATACATTTTTATGCCCATCCTTGGCGGCCTGGGGCTTCCAACGTAGAATTAGGTGATCTCTAGTCTTAACCTGACGCAATACGATTTTTTATGGTTAGGATAGCGAAGTAAATAACGCAGTAAAAAGTATATTTCGAAGAATGGGAATCAGCGAAATCCCTCTAACATTTAACGAATGGCCTGAATCGTGAAGCTTCTGAGATATTTTCGTCGGATAAACAAATCAAGATTTGTCCGAGTTCAACTAACCAGACAGAATTCCAATACCTTTATGATACAGCAAGTAATAAACGTTATTAACGAGAATTAAATGACACCTGCCATTGTTCTTGCGGCACATTGCAGATAAATGTATGTCTCAACCAGACCCAAAAAGTCATATCCAATCATTTTTTTTTTTTATCATGATTTTATTTGTTGCAACTGATTGTAGTATACATCATCTAGCAATATTTTATCTCATAAATGGACACGATGTACAGGGTGAGATTTCAACAAACCAACCCTTCAGAGTAACACATTGTTTACTGGAACACACTTCACGCACCGCACAATCAGGTCCAGTGGCTTGTTACGGTTGAGGCGCCACAGTTCTCCTTCGTTATCCAGAATGTTGAGCATCTCCGGGTTCTTGTGCTGATGGAGGCGTTTTTCGTGCTTCTGGGCGTATTTCATGATGATTTCGTTTACTGTTTCCAGTCTTAGGTCACGATGAATGTCATCATTTCTCATATACCGGGGGGCACCAACTATGCTTCTCAGGATTTTGTTCCGACAAGTTTGTATTTTCTTTACGTTAGTCTTTTTGGCACAGCCCCACAGTTGAATCCCGTATGTCCAAATAGTCTGTCTGTTTGTAAATAAGCAGTTTATTGTCTCCGCTCTCAGCATCCAATACATTTTCCTGTATTTAATCTTCAGTTCCTCTTTTTTCTTCTCGATGTGACGATTCCACACCAATTTTGAATCGAGAGTCATACCCAGATATTTCACAGTGTCAGAATATGGGACTTTGTTTGAGTTTAACACAAGTTCTGGGCTGTTATTTTTCGGTTGGTGAAGTTAATGTGAACTGACTTGGACTCGTTCAGCTTCATTCTCCATTTCTTGGTCCAATTTGTAATCTTGTTGGCTGCCTCTTGTAGTTTTTGGGTTGCGTCGTCCTCTTCATGTCCAGTAGAGAGTATGATAGCCAATCATTATTTCCTGCGAAGTGTATATTATTTAAAAGACATTTTTAATGAGTTTTGGTTATCAAAAGTTAGTTAGTCACCTTGAATAGGCATCAACAGACCAGTCTAAACGATCTAGCTTCGCCTGAGGTTCGTTACCGGACTTTTGATATATTGTGCGGCAAATATAAACGCTGCAAATTCTTTCACTGGGGTATATTATTCAATTGGCTTGCGTTCATGATTTGAATTTCTACCCCCGGATCAATAGTAGCCTCTGCGCATGCGCAAACGTGAAATCCTTGTTACGCGTAATCCGAGTTCTTGACCAAGTTCGATGAAATTCTCAGGGATTGTTCGGTTTGATGTGTAGATGGTTCCCTATGAGTTTCATGACCCCCGGATCAATAGTAGTCTCTGTGCATGCGCAAACGTGAAATCCTTGTTACGCGCATTACTCCGGGAGTTCTTGACCGATTCCGATGAAATTGTCAGGGATTGTTCGGTTTGATGTGTAGATGATCCCCTATAAGTTTCATGACCCCTAAATTAATAGTAGTCTCTGCGCATGCGCAAACGAAATCCTTGTTATGCGCAAAACTCCGGGAGTTTTTGACTAATTTCGATGAAATTTTCAGGGATTGTTCGGTTTGATGTGTAGATGGTCCTCGTGAGTAATAAAGAGAAAATAAAGTTTTAGCCTCGAGCTTGATTAAACGAAGTTCTTCAGTCAATAATAATTTTCAATGATCTATACAGTCATGTTATGGATACGAGGAAGCTATGTGCCACACCCACTTGGCAGACGTTTTTAATGAGTTTTGTTTATCAAAAGTCAGTCACCTTGAATAGGCATCACAGACAAGTCTAAACGATCTAGCTTCGCCTGAGGTTCGTTACCGGCAAATACAACGGCTAATACAAATAGTACGGCAAGGATACATTTCGTCTGCGAATGCAATGGAGGCTAAGCCAGGTAATGGTGTTGCCGCTTGAGGTACAGCACTTTTCTGGTGATGGATTGAAGCAGCATTGAAATACGTTTTTACCAAAAACCATAAAAAATTCACTGCATGATTAATTTTTAGTGGCTTTTTCTTGAAAGAAGTTGTCTTACTTCTAAATCAACAGGATCTTGTATTATTTAAGATGTTATTCCAACAGAATATTGGCATCAACACTATCCTATCACCACGAACCAACTTTTTATTGTTTAGTTAACCAGATTTCAGATACCTCAAGCAACAGGCACTATTTAATAATAACATGGATCAAGGGCATTAATCATTAATTAATGATGTCGGTAGACGTATGAGACCTTTTTTGTGTGCATCGAAAAGCAATATTTAATAAACCAGATCGAAAATCATCATTTCACCGTCTCTAGAATGGTCACTGTACGTTTTTTTATTGGCATGGTTTTTTTACTTACAGCCACATTTGGTAAATTACAGTAGGTATATTACTTCACATAAAATTTCATTAATACAAGTTCACATATTTCCCAAGTAGTACTTCACATAAAACAGTTCCGAAAAAATTTAAATATAATAATAAAAACTTGAATTTGAATCCAATTTTCTTCTATAAATTTATAAATTAATTGAAATACCTCTAGTTTATTCTGAAGGATGAATTTGTAATTAAATGGTAGTAGTAGTTATACCGCGGAAGCCACTGCAATATTACTTGCTCTAAAATATGTACTCAGATTCAAACAGTTTTGAGCACACATTAATTTGTACCGATTCAGAGAGTGTCTCGAGAGCGGTCTCTGGTAATCAATTGAAAAAAATTCAAAATCCATATTATTGCTAAAATTGTGGAGCTAGTAGGGATGGGTATCGTTGAACAAGTATCGATATTTTGTACCGATAACGTATCGTAAGGTTGGTTATCGATACTCCAAATATCGTTCAAGCAAAGTATCGATATATATGAATATCGAGGATCGTTTCCAACATCAATTTTTCAAAATTTAACTGCAAAAAACCTAATTGTATCTACATAAACAGATCAGAAAATAATCTTTGATTTGATTTTTCGAACCTGTGTTAGGTAAGGTAACAGTAACAGTAGGTACTATCGACGTAATATAGCCTCCTACTTCTGCCTTCCTACTTCTTATACTTTTTCTGTTTTCCATCTAGTATTAAAGCGACTATTCTTTTACATGAAAAGAAATTTAAGAAAATCAAGAAACCAATTTTTTTAAGCTAGTGAAAAAAAATTTGCCGATATTTCGAAATATCGGAATTGAAGTATCGATGCTCGATATTATCAGAGAGCCCAGTATCGATACTCAACGGTAAAATATCGATGTTTTGAAATATCGGTATCGATACCCATCCCTGTAAAGATGCAAACAGCAGAATGTGATAATACATTTTATATGGGTTAAATCTCATAGCGGACTCATGTATAACGAGGCAGTTGATAATGCAGCCAAAACTGCAGCGATCACATGAGAGATGGAGCATTGTTTGTTACCGAAAGAAGACTACTGCTCTTCGATAAAAAACGCTTGAAAAAGGAATGGCAGGAAAGATATACCTGTATGCTAGGTGAAAAAGGACTCTAGAAGTAGACCTGGGTTCTCAAACGGTGAATCGGTAAATCGTAGATTCGTAAGAGTTATATGCAGAATGATAATTATGCCTTATTCCCTTATTATTTGTCCAGAATTAATAATGATCGAAATTACGTATTAGTCAATGAATTCGGTGTGGAGGAAACAGTGATGTGGAGCATATTGTGATGTTTTGTGATTCGCTACACGGCATCTACAGAGACTATGTTTGGTAAGCTGTGTACATTTATGTCACTGTACGTTGGTTATTATTTAAAAGACAGTTATCCTACTTCTGGGTTTCAGGAGTTCATTCAAGAGTCACCTAGCATTACATAAGAGATTATACCGACAGAATATTCTCGCTGGAGTCCTTCACCGTAACATTGTTTCTGTCGATCTAACGGACGCAAAATAATAGTCCCTAGCCTTTCATGGAGGTGCATAACTTTCCCACGAAGTTTTTCTCCCAGTTTAGGTTGCTGATTCAAAAATAATATCCACAGTTCCACTCAATGGAAAGGAGGGCAAATTACAAGGGTCTCCTTCAACAGTTCGGCTCTCGGAGGTGGAATATAAATGCCTTCGGTGCTCGTCGGATTCCTCGAGCTACTCCCCAGGTAGACGGCGGCACCCGAGAGTGTTTCGAATGAGAGAAGAAACCTCGGTAGGTAGATGTGACTTTCTGAAGGACTGTCGACAAGTGATCATTTTCGTCTGAAGAACCGAGAAATTGCGAGGAGGGGTGAGGGGGTTGAATTGGTTCGGACCTTTTGGTTCGCGGAGGGTGGCGTGAAGAATTATGCAGAAGGAATAAAGGAGTTTTTAGAGAAGAATGGAGAGGCTGAGTGCGGCCTGAAGAACGCGATAAATGTAACGTAGTGTGGAAGACGGATGACAGAAACTTTCCTCAAGGCCATTTCATTGCCACAACTGACACTATCGGTTGCTGTCATTATTTGACCAGATTTCTACGATTCTAAAGGAACGAAGGAAATTCATACATATAGGTTTATTATGAAAAAAAAAAAAAAAACATTTATTGATCATTATATGGGGTGGAATGTTGGATTAGTGGAAAGTATAAATTGATACGCCAAAAGCTCGAATTGGTATGCCAAAAGTTGAAATTGAGTGGCCAAAAGTTTAAATTGAGATGCCAAAAACATTAAAATTGATAGTACGTTCATTATTGTCATAGTTCGAAACGAGATCCCAATTCAAGATAACATAAGCTATTAGGGTAAATCGTCACTCATGGTGACCTTCCACTAGATTGTAATTAACTACAATTCGCCTCTCCACCTTTGTAGATTAGGGCTCTCTTAGAATTCTTGTAGAAATCCATGAATTTTATAACACTTTACTATGACAATAATTAACCAAAATATCGTGATGTCAAACGGTTCAGAAATACCTATGTAATTGTTTATTTATTTGGGGCCTTTCTTGAAAAAAAAATCGTGAAATCGCATAACCATTAATTCACTAGTTTTTTTGACATTGTAGATTTTTTTCCGCTGTTCCTCCCATTGTTTATTGACCAAAATTATTTAAAATTACAATTAACGTAATTTCTTCACTTTGTCGCAATACGATGCCAAAATAGAACAACAGTAACTGTACGTTTACATACATCTTCAAAAATTTTTCAGGGGACCCAAAAAACTGCTGCTACTGTTCCAGTTTGAATGAAACATTTTAAAAATCACCAACCTTTGACGTCATTAAAATATTGTAATTATACAGACATACTGATTTTTTTTCAACCCATTCATGAAAGTATTAATTTCGGAGATATACAGTTTTCTGAAAAATACTGATGAACTAGAGTGATTGATTCATCACTTTTTTCGAGTATTTTGGATTTCCGTTTCCTTCAACAACAAAGGTGAAAGAGGACGTATTTGTCATTTTGAGGACTTTTTTTTAAACTGTTTTGTTGAGTGATTAATCAATCTTCAAATAACTTAAGTAAACCTGAGTTGATTGGTTTATTACTTCTGTTTTTGTTATACAAGGAAGTTAGTTTCAATAACCTACAATTCCTGAATAGTGTAAATACATCAAAATAACCTAGTAAAAAGTTGATCCGTTCGACGCATTCTACCAAGAAACAAAACAAGGATTCAAATTTTTCTTTTTTCACAAGAATATTGTAGTTTTTGGAGTGTAGTGAAACATTACAATATTTATATTAGATAATAATAATATTGTTTATTACGTGGTCTATACGTGAAGACGAAAACTGAATTGGAGATTTCTCGAAAATTCTCCTATTGAGAATTCTCAATTATTGTTTAAATTCTGTATTAATGTGTTTTATATCAATTCATAATATATTATCTAATAAGCACTGTTCGATAAAATCCATGCACCTGAAGTACAGGAAAGTCACCACGCGTATTAATTTTTGTCGGCACTCAAACTCATTTCAGTTGGGAAATCTAATTAATTTCACTCCCTCAAAAAAGTGGGCGCGTGTTCCACATAATTATAGCACTCGGGGAATTGTGGCACTCAGAGAGCAGCCTACTCATTATAAAATTACGCATAACGTTGATTAGAGGCGCACGGGATCGGAGATAACTACGGTAAAAAGAATTTGTATCGGGACCACAGAAAAAATAACCGAAGTGCTACCTGATGTCATTAAGTCATAGTCGTAAAAGGGTGGAAACCAGGTGACCCTTTTTTCCTTCGCGACAAAGGGCTTTCTCGAAGGGTTGATCTCGTTCAAGGTTTCTCGTACTCATTTGCATCCTAATTTTTGGTCGTGGGGACATTTCGTTTTTTCGTGCAGCCGAGAATGTGAAGGCAGAATGGGAGGCATTTTTCCTTGTAGGTGGTCTCGTGTGACACTCGGAATAGTCTCATTTTCCTTCGAAGAATCGTAAAAATCCCGTCGACATTATCATCAACAAATCATCTCTCAGATGTGACAGGGTCGAGATATTCAAAGCCAAATACTCCAAGCGATTATGCACTTTTTATGGGGTGCATCTGAAAGGACGTACTCTACGAGTATCACATGTATATTTCTACGAGTATTCACATGTATATTTATTTGTTACTGTAAAATTCAAACTATTCTATTGATTTAGAAAATTCTTTCGGTTTTTCAAATTTCAATCTTCACTGGGTAATATAGGCTTATTATTTTGGAAAAAAAATTGAACCTAACTAAAATGTAACAATAAAAACGGAGTAAGATAGAATGTTGTCTATATTTCCACGAAAATAATGAGTTACATAGTTAAATCGATTTGGCGGTTAGGTCTTCATCAGTGACAAACATGAACTGAACGTACAAAACAGAAAGCTCAGGTGATGGGCCCAGGTGATGGGAGATTGAATTCTATTGGTTCAGGGAAGTGAAAGGGACGGGGAGGACCAACCAATACCACTTAAGGGTCAGAAAGTGAAAGGGGCACAGACTGCAACATTAAGGAGCGGGGGAGCCAAACTTATAGCAAGAATGAACTCATTAATGGTGAACTTATTGAAATGGGTTTCCACAACTTCGTCGCGAGTGGCTTAGTCCGTAAAATGGAACAATGTAACCCAATGTACGTAACTTAATGTTACGAGTATCTTAGACTTGCTTTTGCAAGCTTTGCTTATTCGTGCAAACGAATCTCACGTACTCAGGGTGTGAATTTAGAGAAGTATGGTTTTTGTTAACCTTCAATTCCAGACGGATCTGACGTACTTGCTTGAAGGGGTGAAAAGCTTTGTCTAGACGTATCCGACGTATTCGCTATCCGTAGGGCCTGAAACGTCTTTCGTCGAGACGGTTTTGACGTGCTAGCTTTTCCTGAATAAAGCGGGTTTTTCGTCTAGAAGAATTTGACGTACTTGCCCAAGAGGGAGTTGAAAGTAAAACAGTTTTTGAATGTGTTTGAGCGATAGCAATGGCCAGGTTACACCAAAAGGCGTCGGGCAAACGATTAGCGCAACCAGCTTAGTGCTCAGGGCTTAAATAGGGTTCCCCTTCTCGTCCCCTGTCTGACCAGGAGAGGGAGCGGGCCTTCCCCGTTCAATGAACCTGAGCCCTCGATTTTCCTAGCTGCTGGTTGATTTTATTCTGTGATACGTAACATTATTTATAATATGGTAATGATAAAAGCCGTTACAGTTGTTATATTGAGTGTGCTGTAAAAACTGTTGCCAATATTTTAAATTGAGTCTAATATATTAATAGTTCTCAAAAGTGACCGCACCCCTAAGTTTTTGTTTAAATGATCAAGTTAGAATAAGGTGGAATCCAATAGTGGTTATATTGGTGTAATGATACGAAATACACATTTAAACGGTAGGAGAATCTCTATGATTCAGCAGTTCGCACTCAAACGAGTTCTTACTTACAACCCTTGTCACATGAGAATCTTTCCCCCATTGTGCCATTTTTTTATTGTTGGTTGAACCGGTTATCAGGAAACCAGCAGCTAGAGAACCAAACATGAAATCGGAAGTTCAAAACCATTTCTTTAAATAACAAATGTAGCCAAATCATTTACCCTCATGGATAATACTTTTCGAGTTTCTCCAGAATAAAAATACATAAAACATTAAGAAAATGGATTACCGTATTTCTTTTGAATGATCATACATTCGGGGCTGTGGTTCCTCACATCAACTGAAAACATCTTAATATACCTCTGAGAGACCAGGGAGATGAAGTACTTCTGGAAATATCACCGAAAACTCATACCCCATGCCATTGGTAGAGCTGAACCTTATCTGAACCTATTGAGCTCTTTCACCAAAGCTAATTGGAGAGATGATCCTCAAATTTTTCTTCTTTTTTAAAGGGCAATAATTCGACATCATTCGACTATGGATGCATCCTCCAAGGCTCAGCAGCAAAAGCATTTTTCGAGAAACTCGAAGAAATCCAATACAGAGCACTCAAGGTCGCCGTGGGAGTTCTGCGAACAACTCCCATAAACTCACTGTTGGCAGAGACTGGCGAGCCCTAACCTGAGGGTCCCCTCTCATCTCATAGAAGCAGCTATAGCTATTCAGATCTACCAAATCAGAACTGGAGGAAAGATTTAGTGCAATATTAAAAGCCACTCAGACATCGTAGGAAACGGTATTGCTGACGCAGAAGCAAAAGATTAAAAACGCACCTCATAGTTGAAAACTTCATCTTACGATTTATATTTTCTCTAAAAGATTTTTTTCATGTGAATGCGAATGTTTTGGTCAATTTGGAACATAATTTGAAACAGATATTCAGTAAATACGTCATTCACTGACAAGAACCATCCATACGAGCTCTCCAAGGTGTCAAGCCTCAATCAATAATCAAAACAACTTACAGCTGAGAAAACGGAAATAGATTTTGAAGAAATGAAACGGAATAAAAACCTCTGAGAAGATGAATGCGGTGAGGAGCTACGGCCAATGTGTCAACAGCCGTCGTCACCTGTGGGTTCCCATCGTGAACTAATTAAAACGCCAACATAGAGCCGCCTGTCTATCTATGAACCTCCAGTGCATCCTGTATTGCTGCCATCCGATCTGACACATATGGAGCTGAATAACAACGTTCTTCGTACAGAACTTGATAATGGATGTGGATATTCCTCCATTCTCGTTTCTTGAAACCTACTAAACCTGAGCAAAATGTGCTACGTTTCAATTAAGAAAATCACCGTTTAACCATGCCCTAGCTGGCCCTCTCCCAATACCCATACTTCCATGGGGATCGTCCTTCCGCTTTTTTGAAACTGCTAAGATTGAGCATAAACTTGGAGCTTTTGGCAGCAGGGGTTCCGCCCTTGGTGTTGCATGTTCATCGTCTCAAATCTCGGAACTGGCAACTATTGGTATATTCCCCAGGTAGGCTTCTGGTTCTCCAAATGAACATTTCACATTGTAAAAACAATAATTGTTTCTGGAGTTCAAACAGAGGTGCGAATGAATATAAAGCGTACGATTTGTAACGGCTCTTTCGTCATTTTGTTTGGAATGTTTCAAATTGGAGCAATTTTTTCTTTGTCCACCAAAAGTTTGGTCAAACGAGCTCATCCTTTCTGGTTTTTTGGCACGCTTGATTTTTTTTCTGTTTTCCTCAATTTCAGGGAAAACCATCTTCTGGAAAAAGTATGAAGCTGGTTATATTTTCTAGTAAGTGTTCTGATTCTTATCCAATGTACAATTATTAGTTCCGTTAAATCACAGAAGAAATGGAAGCTTAGTTTTGTAACACGAACCAAAAGTGTGCATACTAGTATAAGCCTGTCACTCTTTTATAGAAGTTCTTCTAGTTCCCTATCATACAGGGTTTAACCCTAATATAATAATGAGATATTAGTATACAGGGTGTCCAGCGTATGATCCGATAAACTTCGCACACGTGTTCTACAACTTGTTTCCAACAAAAAGTGCCTAGTAGAGTTTTTTTTTAGAGGCTTCGTTTTCGAGTTATTTCACTTTTAAGATTTTTTTCGTGTTTTCGATCTTACGTCACTAAAACGGCCGTAACTCCGGCGTTTTTTAAGTATTAGCAAATCTGAGGATGTCGTTGAAAAGAGCATTGAATTTCCCATTGTTTGAGTCTTTAACAGTAATTTTTTAAATAAAACGAAAGGGTGAAAAATGAGAACAAAAAGTAAATTTTGTAGAATTTTGAAAGAAAACAAACAATTTTTTTAATTAATTATTAGTCTCTTTTAATATTGATGATACGTTTAAGCCTGCAAGCCTAAAAAATGCGCAAAAGCCTCAGCTTTCCAATGGTGTAAGTGGACAAAATTGGACCTTGTGAGCTTGGCACCCATCCATTTGGAACCATAGACCCCTCCTCAGTTCCAGGGGCATATCTCCCAGATAATATAACATTTCATCGTCGAGGACCTGCATTAACAAATCCGTAACAAGTCTAGAAATCGAAAACACCTCCGAATCGATAGAATTTTGAAATTTAGATATCAGCAACTAATACTCATCATGCGGGGATCTGATCCGCAAGAACCATATTTCGGGAGCAATTCGCGCGAATTAAAAACAACCAAGCGTGCTCGAAAACTCACGTTTTTTGCTTAAAATCTCAATTTTCTCTAAAAAATAAAAACTAATTATACTTGGAATGCTGAGGCTTTAGCGCATTTTTTTTGGTTCACAGGTTCAAATGTATCATCAACATTTCGGGGGACTAATAATTCATTTAAAAAATTGTTTTTTCAAAATTGGGCAAAATTTACTTTACAAGCTCATTTTTCACCCTTTAGTTTTCTTTAAAAAATTACTGTTGAAGACTCAAACGATGTTAAAGACCCAATACTCTTTCTACTGACATCCTCAGATTTGCTAAAACTTCAAAAACGCCGGAGTTACGGCCGTTTTAGTGACGTAAGGTCGAAAACACGAAAAAAAATCTAAAAAGTGAAATAACTCGAAAACGAAGCCTCTAAAAAAAACTCTAAAAGGGCTTTTTGTTGGAAACTAGTTGTAGAACACGTGGGCGAAGTTTTTCAGATCATACGCTGGACACTCAGTATATAACCCTATTAGGGCACCCTAATAATGTATAAGATTTAATTAGTTCATACAGACACTTTGGTATGAAGCTATACTTGAGTTAAATAGGAACTTCATACAATAACTGATAGGGAATGGGATGGTCTAGTTGCCCACTCTATTTCTATTTGGACTAGTTGCTTGAGGCTATGTCTGCAACACCCAGAAGAACTCCTGTAGCTTCGAAGCTGAAGGTTTTTGTACAGGCAGCAATTTCAATGAACGGGCAGATAGGACTGTCTGTATAAACCACATTACTATCGTATTTAAATTTAAAATTGGCTGCTTACACTGATTAATCAAGTATAGAAAGGCTATTTTCTCAAGACTTTTTGACGGAACATTAATTTCAATTTCGAATATCAGATATCGGACGGCTTCCCAAAGGTGGATGAAATTCTTGAGAACGGTGAATCAATTTGAGCGATGATAAAATTGGCATGTGAACCAGTCAGTGACCTGAGAAATGTACGATTGTTTTGGAGGGTGAGTAGACGCGACATACGCGTAACGTCTAAAATAAATCACCAGAACTCGTTCAACGACTTTGTCATGTGCCGTAGCGTTTTAAAGCTTGTTTTTGTCATCTGACGAAGGATTTCAAAATCTATAGACCGGAAGGAGGCCCTCATTCAATCGTGCCTTTCTTTCAATACTCGAAATACTCGACTCCGCAAACAAAACGAGGAAATAACGCATTGAAGATGGAGTTGCGGGCAAATGAGCCGCTTCAAGAAACAGTTCATCCGAGGAATGAGGAACGGAATATTTCATGTTTCAATACATTTTGACGCCACTTTCAGCAAGTGGTCAGCATTCTATTTCTGGAAGAAGAGGACGGTGGTATTGTCGATGGCACGTTCTTCTCGTCAATGGACTGTTCGCAAGAAAAAACGCCGTTTGAGTATAACGTATAACGGGTGTGCCCCAAGTTGGTACTTGACATGAGAATTCCTGATTTGAAAAAATGTAGTAAACTGGTTTTTGGCAAGGAATTATAAACAGGCTGTCGTTATCCCATTATTGTCAAACCGAAAATACTAATTGAACGAACGTACAATACTTCACAATACAATCTTTATACAGATCCCAACTTACTAAACCGTGTAACAAGTGGTGATGGAATGGACTGGATACCCCCCAGAATAGCTGAGCGTATATACTGCTAAACCCACGGAATATCCTTGATAATAACTTTCAGTTTTACGCTTCGGATTAGCCGGCAAGACTTCCTCTTTACTTAGTATCCACACCACCACCACAAGTTGATGAGATAACTGTCGGTAGGAGAAACCGGGGCATGTTGGTATGTCGGTTTCCGAATTTCTCAAATATTTGTATAATACTTGGAGAGATTCCGATTAATGGTGGTGGAAGTACAACAGCTTGGCTGAAAGATCACCTATTAGTCATTAAAATTAATTCCAAGTTCCTAATTAATTAAAATTAATGCACAGCTGATCTCTCGAAGACTTGCAAGTATAACAACTAACCATCCATGGGGACAGTTGATGTACCTAATGGGGCGAGTTGGCATGTCGCAAAAACACGATTTAAGAAAATCAATTTTAATGTAATTTAATTGAGTCTGTGTTTGATTTTAGAAAAACATAGATTCATTTAAAGAAAGACGAATTTATCTGGAATAAATATATATATTTCATGGTTTCATGTCTACGACAAATGTAGGAATTGAGGTAACTTGAACCAAAGGCAATTTTCATTTGTTCTGTTAGTGGGTTTCTATTTATATAAACACGCACCGTTGTAGGTCTTAAATATAAACTTTTTCTGGGTACACATGGGCTAGTAAAGTGTAGATATTTCGTTTATTCATCTTATCTAAACCTTCCGTTATAGTATGACGAAGTCGCATGACCACCAAAATTTTGTTACGAAAATGGTTACGTTTATTTGCAATTTTTTCTAATCGGGATACACAACTAAAATGTAAATATAGCTCCATTGAAAACATATATAATGGAATTCCATTCCAATCAGTATGGAGGTGCGAAGTTGCCGAAGACAGAGTACCAAACAATATAATGATTTGCATCGAAGGACAATGTAATACGGAAATGATGAAGTAATAACTTCCAGCTTTCGATGCGGAAATTCACACTTTTTACCGTGAGAAGGTCTACTTTGATAAGCACAATGGCTCAAAATCCATTTGCAGCTGGAATGTGACATGAAATGTCTGAAACACGACCTGGAGCAATTTGAGGGGGTAGACAGAAATTTAGATGGGGGGAAACCTCTTCAACATAACTGTGAATTCCAATTAGGTATCAACACCTATTTATTTCAACATCAAACGCGAATCGCTGCAAGTCATTACATAAAGGCTTATTATTACAGTAGCCATCTTACGAGCATCACTGGACTGTGAAGGCTTGTAAAATGCTTTAACTTGTTCTCCTCGACGTTTTTTTTCGTGATTTATTAATTGCAACTGAAAAATCAAATACATTTCATCTAGCAATTTTACATATCAATAAAGGTACACTCCAAGAGGGTAGGTTTACAGCAAAACCTAGCCCTTTATTATATTTGATTGTACTTCTATTCACGCAGCACAACTAAATCCAGTGGTTTGTTTCGCTTGAGACGTCGGATATCACCGTCGTTGTCCAAAACGTAGAGCATCTCCGGGTTCTCATGTTTGTGGAGGCGGTGTTCATGCTTCCTGGCGTATTTTGCAATAATTTCATAGACTGTCTCCATCCTCAAATCTCGATGAATATAATCGTTTCGCATGTACCAAGGGGCTCCAACTATACTTCTCAGTATTTTGTTCTGAAAGGTTTGGATTTTCTTAATATTTGATTTCTTGGCACAGCCTCAGATCTTTATCCCATAGGTCCAAATAGGGCGAAGGATCTGCTTATATATAGCAGTTTGTTGTGAAGAGAGAGATGGGAATTCCTTCCCATTAGCCAATACATCCTTCTGTACTTGATTTTAAGTTCTTCTTTCTTCTTTCCTATGTGTTTCCATATATTCCAGTTTAATTTGGAGTCAAGTGTCAAACCCAAGTATTTAACTGCTTCAGTATGCGGTATTTTATTCGAATTGACCACTCACTCCTCGACATGAAACAGAATTGGAGCTTGGGAGAAAGCGTTACGAACGAATAGCGTATTCGTTTATTACCAATCTAACACAGTGTGTTTTCTCTAGTCCTCGAGTTTAGGAAAACCCTTCCTCTCCTTTCAAGTGGGAAGCTGATCGTATTGAACCCAAGTGGACTCATTCAATTTGTGAAACGAATTTCTTTTCAAATCAAACTAAAGAAAACTACCCCCTTGCATCGAAAGTTTTTGAGATTTCGATCCATTGATATCTCAACCCTTGTGTACTATCCCTTAGGGTTGATTGAACATGACTCTGAGATTACTGGCACACCCCAGATCGATCGATGATTTTGAGCCAAATTCGGAAAACTTCTCTAACAGATACAGAGAAAAAATATGCATATTTTTGAATTCTACGCACCTTGAAAATTGAACCGTCAAATTTTGAGAGAGTTGAATTTTTCTCTTGATTGATCAAAGAACTTCATTTTTGATTATAATGAAACAAAAGTAGTAATGCAGAGGCTGTAGGACCTACCACGACTAAATCTTCACGGATATGTTTATTACTGTTATGATTGAATTTTAGTCATTGAACGTGTATCACAATTTTTCTTTAAAATTTTTTGGAAATAGAAACTATCGTAAATCGCAATATCGTCAACCGCACACAAATTTATGCGCCAGTTTCCATACAAAATAACTACCTCGTAATGATATGGACGAAATAAAATTCAGGAGTGCAGATTGCATTTTTTCTCTCTTATTGTTCACCTTAATTAGACTGATAAATCGGACTTTAAATCGATATCTCGATTTAGAATGGAGCCGATCGCTATCGTACTTTATCTCTCTACGATCAGCGTCCCGAACTTTATTACTCTTCCGTTTCATTGGCGGGAAATTTAAAAAAGGTTTTTTGCATCCGTCCGATAGTACTTTACGTTCTTATTGTCCACCGAATGAACCTAATGATGTCATTGTCAGTTCGGGTACATCCCAATTGTCCGATTTGAGCCCTTCGTAAGGGAAACAATCGGAAGAAAGGAAAGAGCGGCAGTAAAGTGAAACGTCTATCTTGCTCGATTAAATTGTTTGGGTTATTGAGAGCAATTTAAAGTATTCGAAATTGTAATCGGTGGGGGAGAGAGTGATCTGAATTTATCGAGCCCAATCTCTTGATCAGGGGATTGTAATGTCATTGATGCAACGGTTCGATATTTGAACTCTTTGCGGTTGGAAAGGTAAATTTTACCGATGCGATCTTAAAATTATACGAACATTGGTTTGATGCCGATGTGATTCCAAAGAAAACCTCAATAAATTCACCATATTCTCTGTAGCATTACATTAAAAGTATTATTTATATCACCCTAACCCGAGGGGGTCCGGGCTGGGAACTGACATGTAAATCTTTTTTTTTTTTTTTTTTTTTTTTTTTTTAAATTGGCATTAGCTTTTGCCATATCCATTTTTATTTACATAAAATATTAAATATTTACATCACACTCTTTTAAAAATGTATACAATAAATCATAAACTTCAGAACTGTCTGAAAAAATTATGCATCTGTAATTAGTTGGAAAGTTACGATTTTACTCAAATTCTTGAATAAAATGTCTCTTTGTGTTGTGAATTTGTTGCACATAAGTATTAAATGTTCGAGATCTTCCACGGCGTCACAGGTTTCACACAGAGGGGAGTCCTGAATAATGCCTTTATCTGCTAGATATTTTTTGCAAATTCCATGGTTGCTACGGAGGCGCGTTATGGTTACTACCATGTTTCTTGGGAAAATCCCTGTTTTATGGAACCATGGCCGTTTGAAGATGCTTGGGAAGCCTGCTTTGTAGAATCCGCCACTCGGGTCGTTGGCAAATTGCTCCTGCCACCGTGCTCGTTGGTAACTCCGGATACTGGGATAGACATCCGTTGGTGGAATCGTTAATAAATTGTCTATTTCCTTATTCAGTGACTCCTTGGCCCAATGGTCAACAGCCTCGTTTCCATTTATGCCAACATGAGCTTTTACCCATGCTAGCGTGGTCATCCTGTCCAGCCGGGACCTCATATGGACTGTCTCCAAAATATCGCGTTCCGTTTTCGTCATTTTACTCCTAGGAGTGATGCCTTTCAGTTTGGTTACCGAACTGAGATTGTCAGTGATAATGACCAAGTCTTCTATATTTTGTTCCTCTCCCCATCTTATAGCCTCTCTAATTGCCATCATTTCTGCTGTATATACAGAAGTTTGATCAGGCGCCCTAACCATTCGATGTTGCGTATTGGATGGGTCGTAAATCTTGTTCACTTGTATTAGAAGAAGAAAAGCACACTTCACTCAACACTCCCAACACATGCCAGTGCAAGGGCTCTCCTTACTGGCAAACACCAATGTGTTTATATGATCTAATGTGCAGATTAATGATAATGCTCAGCCTTACATGTTGGCAGAGGGGAGGCGGTGGTGACTTAAGAGTCTATAATCACAGGCACTCTGGCGTGGTAAAAGATGAAAATCTTCCGTCAATCCACCATTTCTCACAGTGTTCTTTCTTCGCTGATTTCTGTGACTAGTGCTATGAGGTATAGGCCTCCGACAAATAATGCTAGAAGAGAGGAAGGAGTTACTGCAGGCTGAGGACGCTCATCTGTCTTGAGAGCCTAGAGCAATGTTTCCAAACGCTGCAGTACACTTTCCCACAAAAATAACCCCATGGTTTCTGCAGGATTTCTTCACAACGCCTAATTTCGAGTTGTCAGTTCTACGTTTTAATAAGGCAAATTAAATGAAGTATGAATTCATCTGTGATGTTCTTTTTTGTTTTCTTTGTTTGTTAACTTTGTTTCTGTGTAGTTTGCTCTGGAAGGGCGATTCAATCCGCATTATAGCGTTACGTTTTCCTTGAGGTTGGCGATGGTTATTTATTAGATCTCTTTTAAAGCCCGTTGTCCACTGGACCGAAGAGAAAAAGGGAGGAACTCAACGGTTACCAGAGGTCATGAGAAAAACGCCCCAGAAACGCCAGGGAGGGAAATATTTCTCACATATCACGAACCACGGCGACGCCCTCCCCCCATAGATCGATTCCGGAGATTCCCATTGTGACAGACCGTTGCATCCCCTAGTGGAAACAACGGACACAAAAGCGTCGGAAAGGGGGCTGACCCCCGCGCTGTTTAATTAGCTCAATTTTCGGTTCGCACAGAGGGAAAAGGGGGAATGGAAATTGGACAGATCACGCGAGACAATCTTTAGTGTGACTTTAACGTGAGAATTGTCACTCGGTTGTCAACAGAACTATTGAGACCATGGAGCGCAGGAACAGAATTGTGTGAATGGACAATAATTGTTATTTTGAAAAATTCCTATTTGAAAAATAATTATTATTTTTAGAAAAATTCCTATGCTAATAAAAGGAACCTAGTTTTGTATGAAGCCTGAAGAGACTGATAATTAAAAATTTAATTATCTATAGATATTATATTTAATTATATTCTACGTTCATCAATACACACACAGCAATCCAAAAAAAAAAAAAAAAAAAAAAAAATGAAGATGTCATATACAAACCCTGCTATTCGCTGGATCAAACGATTACCAATTTTACCAATGATAAGTTTATTGTTGTCCTTGATTATTTTAAGATATTAATTTGCAATACCTACGGTTCAAGACATCTACATCAAGATTTATTAAAACTAAAGTTATTTTTTAAACTTCTGAACTTGATACATTTGTTTCTTAACTGTATGACTATCGTATATAGGTATATAAAGATGAAAGTATCAGAGTATATCCGTTTTTCAGAGGGTGGCAACTGATGGTAAAGAAGAGTCAATAGTCAACCTTCGGTTCTCACAGAAGAAAAATTGGTAAGTAATTCATGTACTACAGTCCCTATTTCTGATTTGTACAGGATCGTCCTTGTAAACATAATCAGGGATATTAATATTTTCAAAAACTAGACCTAATTTTTAATCGAACAAAAAAGCACGAAAATCAGGTGAGAGTCGACCTTTCGACTCAACAATTCAAAGGTTCTTAGGTTTATTGCATCAGAAACGTTTTTTAGACGAAAATCGGGGTTGAAAAGAAAATGGTGAAGACAGCGATTCATCACTATTACCCCCTCCACAACCTTCCATAATTATACTAGATAGATATGATATATGTTCCAAAACAGTATCAACTATCTTAATCGAACAAAAAAGAACCAAGAAAATTGGTGGTACAGGCTGTTTGAACAGTGATTGAATGTTTTGTCCATTTTCCCCCTAAATACTCTCGATCATACGAAAAATTCAAAATTTCCGAGGTTCGTTGCAAAACTTTTTAGATTTGGCAAAGAACCAAAAAGTTTTACATCAATGAAATCAGTTGAATTTCGTGAAGGAATAATGTTTTATCGCTATTGCTCCTTTCATTCGCCTCCTAACACAATAAAAATTGAATCTGCTGAAAATTTTTAAATTCTCAACGAATCTGTTGAATGAACAAAAGAAGAATTACATGGATTTGTAGAGGATTTTCTCTTAAGTAGCAAAATTTCCAAGGTTTGTTGCACAACTGGACAAATTTGGGATCGAACCAAATACAAATCATGGAAATCGTTTGAAAACTTTAGCCTGGATGTAGTAGACCAAATTTGGCAAAGTCAATAAAAAATAAGTGATTTTTCCCTCATGTTTGTGTTGTCCCACACCATATGTTCTGATATAGCCCACTGACTAAGCCTTGTATCAGAGAGATGTTCTGAAAAGTAGGTTGGCAATTGGACACACAAGCAGATCTCTCAGACCACTTTAGAGCTAATCTCAATGAGAATCGCAATCAGAATTGTCCAAGTAATTGTTACAGTGAGCTAGGACTTCTGATTGAATGCTGCGCTATGCTTCAATAACTTTGTGCATATGAAAACATAAATGGAAATATGATTTAAGATCTTCTCTTTCTTCGTTGAGTGAGTAGTTTACAACACCAGAAAATCTTCATGCTAGCAGGTCTTAACGCAGGTAGGCAGCATAATTTCGGTTGGTGGACTCTGAAGACACATCCTTATGGATCGATCTGTTGCCATCAAGCAAAGGAATGTTTAGTTATCTTACTCATTGGGGAGTATACAAATAAAGCCTCAGTATGCATTCCTAACCCTTCCATTAAGCAAACGGTGAGCTTTAGCTAATATGAAAACCTTGAAATCAAATATAAAACATTAATGAAGTGTATGTACTGTCTGTTGTTAAAAGCTAGCTGACTTTGGATGAATAAGAGTTTTGGTTTTAGATGCATTGATGATTGACGCGTTTATCTTGAGAGAGTTTGATTAAAGTCGTCAACATAACGTATTCCAACTATTTTGAAGACTGAAATGGGAGTATTGTATGCGAATGCCCTCTTCTCATTCCGAATTTCTTTCATAGAAATCAAACATCCCACAAGAGGGCAGCTGATTGACACGTGCCCAACATAAAGAGCACACGTGGGCGAATTCCCCCGTCTTTGTTATTAGCATCGAACGGGCATTGTCACAACATTTGTCGAGTTGGCAAACGTGTAATCAGTGTAGGAGGACCGCCTCAGCTGTAATGGCATATTTAGCACCGTTATACAGCCGCGGTATTAAACTCTCGTTGGGGAGGGCGAATTATCCATATTTATCAGTAATATGGTAAAAACCCTATTAGATCCTTTTGTTGGCCGCTGCTTATCATAGTGTCGAAATGAATATTTAAAAAAAAAATGCAACTTAAAACGGAAGAGTGACAGGTGTGAAGGGTGGAGTTTGGCAGAAACAATCGCTTCCTTCATTCATTAGGGTATTCCAAACACGTGCTAAGAGATGAGTCCCTTTTTACACCACTTCCGATGTGATTGCGCAAGCATCTCAACCATTATAATTCATCAAAACGTGGCATTCATGCCATACATACTATTCAATTTTAGGACGCATCGAAGTAACCCTTTTACCATACGTAGGTACACTGAAGTAAAACAACTACAATGGTAATTGACTAATGAACAAAGGATAAATCTAATGATCGAACGATGCTACACAATTGTAGAAGCAGAAATCAGGTAGGTATTAATTATATGGATTGACCAGTTCCCCCTTCTTATGGGTGAGGCGGTAATCGCCCAAACGCAGCCATTGAGGAAGATCTGCCTGTCCAACAGCGAATCCGATTCCAGTGTTCTCAGTTTCGAGATCACATGTGCCTAATCCTGAACACCCCATAAACAGGGCATTCAGACAGAAAGTAGAAGAAAGAACTCGTATATTACATCGCCGATGGATCTCTCCAATGCCCAGTGGGATGTTTTGAAAAAAACAAATCCTTTGCTGAATAGACCAAATGATCATGTGGTTGTTAAAACAGCAGTATTTAGTTTCTGCCGTTCCGGCCATGGAGAGATGGGGGCATACCCTCTTTGATGCCACAAAGATGAATGAATGCTTGATTCTGCTTAGTGCTTCTTTCTTCATTACAACAATAATAACTCTAACTCGATGCATTGCCTTTGGAAATACCAATATCTCAACTTAACTTCACCTAACCTCATCGAGACGGTGACGATAACCAGAATAAAGTTGATTGAAAGAGTGAAGCCTTACAGAGGAACTCGACAAAGATGGTGATGTACAACCACCAAGCTGCACATCTTCACCTCATACATACCTACAGAAACATTTGCATCAACAGTACTGCATAATGACATTATAGTTTAGATTCAACTGGTTTTACATTCGAGAGCGGTATATTACCAGCTTTCGCACATGTATAGCTGACGATTTGCAATCCTTGTCAGGATGCGAAATCCCCTTAGTTTTGGTTTGGAACTCGATTCCCCAATTGTACTTATTGGACTCAAGTATTATTTTAGATTATTTTTCTGAGCCCAAGGTGAATATCTAACAATGGTAGTTGTTTGCCGTTTTCATTTTAATTTTGACAATAGGGGATGAACAAGATTTTTGTTTGACTCTCCAGCAGGCGACAATACAGAAGGAACAGCAAGCACCCCATAAGTTTTCCGCATACAACAAACAACAGAAAGTATACTCCTATGAAGAGGTAGGCACAGAGAATGAGGGTGAAATTGTACAATGGTAGCTTAATTCCTATCGATTGTTTAAGCCCAGCGAAGCGTTGGGATCTCTTCAGGATCGTAGAACACATAAAAAAAAGACTAGGAAAAGAAAACCCATCCGAGCTTTACCTGGACAAAGACGTCCTTTTATTTTACACCGATCCCCACTCCCCTGTATCGGGGGAAATATGAATTAACGCTATTCATTGAAAGAAATACTGAAGAGGGGAGAGGGAGGGTTAAATGTGAAAAGAAGAAGAATTTTCGACAATAGAATCAGGGTTGGGGAACCCCTCCGGTTTGGTGCTGGAGACCTGTCAACCTTCATTGTCATCCGTCCAGGTAGAGGATTCATTGTCGTACCGGCGGAGAGAAAACATTTTTTTCCATCCATTTCCACTCGTGCCATCCGAGGAAACCCAAGGTCCCTCTCCCCTATATCTGTTACAATTAACGGACTTCATAGTTCATTACACTTTTTTTTTCCTCGAAGAAAAATTATATTTTCCACGTTCTTTGAAGAGATTTCCGACAGGTTAATTCAAGCTTGCTTCCTTCGGTAAGCGATAGTAGTAGAAAGTTCTTTCAGAAGTGTTATAGCAGTGTGAACCATTGCTTTGACGTTCCGACAACCTGCAAACTTCATAGTAGACTCTAGATTTGAGAGTAGACCTACAAGATGAAACTAACGATTTTCAATCAAACTATCATTTCGTTGCCATGGCTACCCATCGCTTTTATTGTCAAATACTTGTCTATGTTTATTTGTTTGTGTTTTCATAATTTTCTTAAGTAGAAACTCTCCCCCCCCCCCTTCACCCCTCAATGCCACCATAGACCACGTGTAGAGTCAAGTGGTTCTGCCTCCCTTTTTATTAATTCTTCTTATAAATTCTAGAATTAACTTATTACTAATCAGTTCCGTCCTGATTTCCCAAATTAGTTCTAGTCATCTTCCGCCCACACCAATGTTGAAGGGTTTCCTATTTTTCTCCAATGAGCCTAATATTGGTGAATACTCTTCAGTAGATTCAACTTCATTATAGAACCTTTCTTCGGATTTCTGTAAGGATATCGAAGATCCACGGAAAATGAGTATCAGTGGTACGGATTAGAAGATCCTCCCTCGCAAAAACCATCTCATTCGTGGACCGTACTGCAAATATATGCGAAATTTATTTATAATTTTCTTTAATATTATCGTTTTTCTCAATATGATGTTATTCTTTATTTATTTCGTTTCAGTACAGTTAAAAAACATTTTTTTAAATTATTTATTTTATTTATAACTTTTTTAAGAAAAATTGTTTACAAGAGGGCCGGGATCGTGCCTCCACCAATATGTCAGTGCTAGTTTAGGGGTGTTTGATTAAATTATGTATTTTAAGGAAAAGTCGGCAATCAAGCAGAACTAAAGACAGAATTAGCACAACTTTGTGTTTATCCTAATTATCTATTAGTTCTCCTCGTATGGTATCTTAACGTCGAGAACGATGGGGCGACAGCTTGTTCCGAACGCGAGGGAGACTGTTTCGAGCACTGGTTACTACGACGGGGCTATTCGTCTTAGGAGTCGTGGATGTGGTAGGAAACAACAGCGAATTGTTTTCTAGCCCAGCTTTCTCCGGACTAAATTTTGTGCAGTTCGCTGCTTCCTAAGAAAACTCCTGCAGTCTTCAATTTCCCGGGGGAAGGCCGCCTTGAGCCAGGTGGAGGGGACACTGGACGCTGAAAAAGGAGTAACGAAAGACTTGGAGGAGATGAAGCGGTTTTGAATTCTTCGACCGTTCTCAGTTTTACAAACTACCGATTTAGCGATGACACAAAGGGAATCTGAAATCACCAAAAACACACATATGTATACAGGCAATCAGACAAGACACGAAAGTGGTTCAGAGCGCCCTAATACGTGTTCGTGCGTGGAAGTTTTGATTTTCGGAAAAGTTTTCATCTTCCTTGAGATATCCTTCCTATTTTTAAAAATGACATTTAATGCAATTGAACGAGTTTGAAAATTGAGATTTAAAAATATGTTATCGCGATTTTATTGTATTAAATGTTTGATGGATTTGATTTTAGCGAGATGTCATTCGCTTGGATCACTCCTACAGAACCATATATTACATTGGGCCTTCTTTCGTGAATTGATCCACCACCAAGTAACATGTCATAGTTCAATAAAACTCTAGGATCCATTTGAATCGGAATATAAGAAAAAAAAAAACATCAATAGCAATCTCCAGTGAAAAAGAAAAAAATTACTCGGATGAAGGAATAGATAGCGGAGGGAACTTGAATAAAAACACGGTGCTTCTAGAGACGTCTTAGATCTAACGCAGTTGCAGGGGCAACGACCTCGAGGATCAACTCGGAGACTATTCAGACGAACCCGTAAAGCTCCGAGTTATTTACGAAGTCCTACGTGACCTATGAATGTTTTCTTCGATTGTAAAAAGTGGAGCGTACTACAGCTACGCGGTTAAAAACCTTGTTGACGCTTCTGTCAACAGAAAGCATCATAAAGGCCCGTGGAGTTGGCTGCAGCGAAGGAAAACTGAGTGATGCAAGGGAAGGGGTTTTTCAGGATGGATGGTGGTACACATCGAACAACAGAATTAGTAGCTATATATATTTGATATCATGATTTAGGTGTTTATTCAGTAAAGTTTCAGAATAACTTCTCCGTAATAACGCAGACCGCGTCATTGAAATTTTTGGGGGGGTTCCAAAAACATTTTTGGGGAGGTAAAGTTGATTGAAACAGTGTTTAACGTGACAACATTCAAAAATATATTATTGAACTTACTAGATAGAACGTAAATAATTATGAACCTATAGATTAATTAAAGTATGGTTGGTTTTTTATCATTTAAATTATTGAAAGGCGTACAATCCAGCTCTTAGCGACCGACCCGACAGTCCCCCCTTCCCCCGCCGCCCCTCAACACTCCGTCAACTAACCTTCTGGTGGGCTCTTTCCGCCATTTGTTATCCCGGCATCACCACTGTTCCGTCCGCCCGAGGGGTCATTCGTGTACCTCCACCTTGGTAAGCACTAGCCTCTCTGGTGCTCTGATTGAATCTACAGATTTTTCCAGGGAGTTGGTTAGGCTTAGTAAGTACCGTTTATGAACACAGAATGCGCTCACGTAAACCCTTGTTGCCCCCCCCCCCCCCAGCCGTAGCTTTCATCTCTGTTTACTAGCTCCCCTCCTCTGAGCTAGAATCCCATATTTGTAGGTTGCATAGGCAATTTTTCATCTTCGGTACTTAAATGTGTAAAATTAATCATTTAAAACCATAGAGGTCTACTGTCCCGCTTTCTTGCTATCTGAAAATGTATGAATGAAATTGCTCGAATATTGTTTTGCATTTTTGTTTTGGGGAGGGGATACAAACTTATATGGGGGGGGGGGGGCTGAAGGGGTGCACCCCTGTATTCGTCATTCTCAAATAACCAGGCATAATTAATTTACACCTTTTGAAACCTTCATCAACACCATACAACAGAATTTTGATACCAACGACCGCATAGAAAAACCTCGTCATCGATGGCAGCCCATCGGAAATAGCCATTTCTCTTCAGTTCCTGTTCCATTCATGCCATCTTAGCTTTTCGAAAATGTTTATAATAGCCTGGAGTCCAGGGATTATTTCCTGAGTCTATTTGGTTTTGCCTCCTTATTGAAGTATCCTGCTCCTGGATTGCTCAGAAGAACGACAAAAGTTCTCTTGGAAAATCAAGCCGGTAAGCCAGCAACTATCCACCTGTTGAGTACCCCTTTCGTAATTTAATTTTAAAACGTGAGTACTCAAGTCTGTTGTTATCAGATTGAACTGACGAAGACTGCGGTACCATCTCCCTTGCTGATCGAGTTCCGTTGAAAATCTGTTGTCCCCGAAGTTCCAGCCCTGAAAGACTTCTGTCGAAATCACCATCCCGTACCAGTATGCAAGTTTCCTTATAAAATTAGGTCACCCATCTCCTCCCCTTGTCACCACCTTTTTAGTTAATTTCTCCTGAACATGTCCTCAAAATCAGTCAGTTTTAGTTTGGTTGAAAGACTGGATACCTGCCTAACTTCCTACGTTGCCGTTCAGCCATTTCAAAATAAGTTTGAATCATAACAATAGGTATCTACGTCCTTAGGTACTTGTAAATACCTTTTCTGAATTGTACTTACCGCAATTTGTATCTGTGACAGTTCCCTGAGGAAGCTGAGAATTCTCCTTTATTTTTTTATAAATTGAAATAAATATTTATTTCAACTTCATTCAAATTCAACTTTGACGAAAAATACGCCAAGCCCTAAGTGTAGTACCAAATGCTTGTCAGTGATTAGGAACTGGGCTGAAGACAATATGAATGAAAACCTGATCGGTGCTACCGAATTGGTTCCCTTAGGCCGAGTTCGTTCCCTCAAAAATATCCGCATTGGTTCCCGAATGCGTCCGTGCTGGTTCCCAACACTTCCCTTCGCATTTTAATCAAGACTTACGACTGGCTACAACTGCACGTTGTAAGTATGCTTAAAAATGTTGTTGCCGTCATAGTGCAATCAATCGCATAATTATTCATATTTTGGGAGTACAATAATACTTTGGGCAAGAACTTGTTGGAGGTCCACTTCAAAAATGTCAGTCGCCTTACTCCACCCGTTCTATACTGATCCATGGCCTCTAGGGTACGCGCTTCTCGAATCTTCCGTCTTTTGGCCACTTTGCGAGTGTTGGCACTCCTCATCTTCATTGTTGGTGGAAAGAGACAACCTGGGGCAATGTAAGTGTCCAAAACGTAGTCAACGAAGTCGTCGAGTCTGCCGTCCAAATTTGTTTGAGATCGGAGAACTCGGGCACGAGAAGATAAAGTCTTACGGATTTCACATTTGCTCATAGGTAGATTATAGTACTAATTTGGTGAGCCATGAAACTGAAAGGGGACCATCTACATCCGCACATTACCGGAAGATTTTATCAAAATCGGTAACTGTAAAAATAGAGCTGGTTTGAGAATATATAGTCACAAGAACAGAAATACCGACACATGGGTGCTCTAAAACAGAGAATGTTTGTGGGAGCGAAAAATCTATCAGTTTGATTTGGATTCTAAAATTCCATACCGGGAAAGTCGTGGAACGCCATGCAAAGTCGGTAGTCACCCTAATAACCTCAACCCAGACATTTGCCGAAATTTTGTTGAACACGCTAACTACATGATCGCGATGAACAGTTCCATTAAAAACAGGTTCGTGACAAGTGCTGGTGAAGTTATAAAAAATCGATGCGTGCATCCATCACCGTCTAAAGTGGTCGAGCTGATTTTGAGAAAAATGTGGTTTTCTCCTATTAAACCGGCTTTCGCGTGAGCCAACAAACTCTGAACTTATTATTTAACAGTGGATCAGGTGGGGCAGGTGTTGCTAAACAGAAATTTGAATGGAATTACGTTAGCTGGGGTCAATCAGTTCGGGGACGAAATATCAACCAAAAACTCTTCAGTCGGTACGGATGGGTAAAACACAGTTTATGGGTGATTCTCAAACTACGGGCGATTTTAAGGTCTTGACATTTTGAAAGTGTAATTGTTTCTTTTATTAGGTTTTTGGATGTTTGGCCTCCCTGGATGCCCAGTCATTCAAGACATCCAGTTATTCTCCTCGAAATTCAAATTTGATAGAAGTCATAACAATGGCGTGGCGGTTTCTGTAACGACAATGACAATTTGGGTATGTTTTCTCCTACATGACAATGACAATTCGGACTTTCAACAGAGATTCTTCCAATACTACTGGACTTTTTGTGGGTTTTAAAAATGCAATGTGATACGGCCTCCCAAGATAAAATAAGTATGTAGGAAGCAAATTTTGGGATCAAACATAATAGGCGGACAACTAGGGCCATTAAAATGACATTAAATAAACATACCTGTTTTCAGGTGTTCTCGCTCGGTCAGAAAACACACCACCAACCGTTTTATTAAGGCTCAAAGTGTGCTCGCTAGCTTGTGAGTCGCTGCTACCACCAAAACAAGAACTCCCTCGAAAATCCCCGTTTTGTTCCCTAAGGAACACATTCTTTTTTGGCAATGACCACAGACTAAAGTGACCTGAATAAGTGCAGTGTTAGGACATTAAAAACTTGGAGCAGGGGTTGACAAACCATTGACAGCCGCTCTTCAGATGTAAATAAAGACGAGAGAATTTTCATGTAATTTTTAAATCTCGGGTAGAACATTCGAAAAACCAACTCGAAATTGGGAACCTGGATACAGCTGCAGGTCATGAATGACAATTCAGGATTTCTCAACCCTACAAACCATGGAAATTATATCAGCTTTATCCTGCGGTTTTCCTGTTGGTCAACGCAGTACTCAATAAATGTATGCAGATAAGAGGAAAAAGTTGAAAGTCAGACGATTTTGAACGGCACAGCGTGCCACTCACACGAACTTACCCTCAGTTTGAAAATTACCATTATATAGGGTGTCCCGGGAGTTATTCACAATCCGACTCCTACGTATTCTACAACTCATTTCCGACCAAAATGCCTCATAGCAATTTTTTTTCCAGAAGCCTCGTTTTCGAGCTATTCGCGATTTAAGATTTTTTTCGTGTTTTCGGTATTATGACATTAAAACTGTCATAACTCCCTCAATTTTGAAGATAGCTCAAACTTAATGACACCTTTAGAAAGAGCGTTAAATTTTCTGTCTATTTGATGTCAGAAAAGTTTTTTAAATTGCATTGAAGATGTGCGATTGCTGCGCGAAATGGCAGTTTTGTCAAAATCTTGAAATCGCTTATTTTTCATCTCGCCTAGAAACCCCAAGAATCCTTGACGCAGAACTGTGCAGGCCTGGTAAAACGTGCGCCAAAATGTCAGCTTTCCAACGGTGTAGTCGTTTTGGTTTTTAAAAATAATTTTAGTTAAGAAAATGGCGTTTAACTTCAGAAAAACGTGTGTTTTCCGTTAAAATTGAGGTTTTTCCAAAAGTCTCGAAGATGAATGCAACTCATCGCAGTCGGAAATGAGTTGTAGAACACGTAGGAGTCGGATTGTGCATAAGTCCTGGGACACCCTGCAACACTAAAAAATACCTAATGTTTGAAAATTGGGAAAGCTACGGAGGAGGCATTGTCTTGGCCAGGGGCAAGGATATGCAATGACCCGCACGACCCCCGGGTCTTGAAGGAGGGGTTGCTTTGTGCGCCGTGTATTATCAACCCCAATCTGATTTGGCCGTAGCATTAGGTGTTGCAATGTTCATAATTTGTTGTTTCTGACCAAATTCAGTTTTAGTAAAATGTTTATTGACTCGAACATGTTATCCAGTTGTTGGACAATGGTAAGATATTGGGGTTTAAATCGAGTTTATACAAAGAGGTAGAGTTTAACACTTAGAACGGAACATCCCCCCCCCATATATGATTCAAAAGGCTCATTAATGAGCATCATAAACCAATTAACATTAGTTATAATAACTTAAGACTACTAATTGGCTGTGAAGTTTGAATTTGACAATACTTGTCATTTTGTTTTAATATCAAAAACAAATTTGGAATGTGACAATTGAAGTTCATAATTAACGTTTATTTCGGGGAAACGCCCTTCATGTGTTGCTCCTCATACTGACCCAGTTTGGAAATCTTTCGCTCAAACCTTTTCTTTATTGAAGAAATTCCTGCGGGTGCTTCAGCAATCATTTGAAGTTCCAGCGTTTGTGTGGTTTGAGTCGATCATTTACTCTCAATACGTGGTAGAGGTCCGTGTCAGATCTCATTCACATATCGAATATCACAATTCAAGTTCACAACTGCCGCTTCGGCGAGAAAAGACCTGCAGATACTTATGATGCGCTTGTTATTTTCCAGTAAAAACAACCTCTTAGGAAACTTCCACTTCAACGTTGTTTGATGAGAGATCCAGACCGTCATTTTTTGAAGAAAACGCAGCTTTTTAGTGAACAAAAAGATATAAGTATACCTAGTTTAGCAATTTTCCAATGAAAAGATCTTTTAGACGGATTTTCGGTGAAGAATGGGTTTTTTTAATGGGTTTCAAAAAACGGACGCAGGGAAAAAGGCGCCGCTAAAAGGTAAGATGAAAATTGTAGCAGAAAGTAGTTTTTTGTCCTTTCAACTTAGTATAATAGGGCGTCAGATGGAATCGCGAAGCAGCCTAGCGTGAACGTATCCGGAGCTTTCAATACCCGATAGAGCGGAAGTCAGGACGGAGGTAAATGCGTAAAAAATATATATACAAGGGAGGCCCTTGTGTGAAGCATAAGGGAAGAAATCTGTCGAAAATCTAGAAATCGAAGGGGGTGCGCGCGGCCTGAGCGCCATATGGGCGACTCAGTCAACATATGTGAGGTGTTTCAAAGGTAAGGACTTGTTCCGCTACGGCGGGCCTTTTCGGTGCGTTCTGGAAATTGGGAACCCTTGATGAGAGTTCGATTATAAATTATGAAATAGTCTGTTCATCGGCTTTATGCTGTTAATGATGATTGATATCATTAACTTAATTTGTTTTATTTTTCACAGCTAACGCTGTAAAACGTGTAATTAGATGAAATTGATATATTATGATTCCGTGAATAGGGAGTAAAATGGTTCTTCGCTACCCTAAGTAGAAAATGTATCTGACACGAGCTGATTTCTGGGTCGTCAGAATTAATGTCACAGCGATTTTTCCCTCGACGTGAATCACTTGACAAAAAACGATGCAAATTCATTCCACTGGGGTTTATTATTCAATTGGCTTGCGTTCATGATTTGAATTTCTACTAAGCTTTGGAGTGTGCGTGTTTCACAGGTGATAGTGCGATTATTGAATTTCAGGAGATATGCATAGAGCACGTAAATCTGTTCTCAACCAAAATACCTATTTGGATTGTTCAGTTGATCATATTTTTGTGCCTCCTGAAATTCAATAATCACTCTATCACCTGTGAAACACGCACACTCCAAAGCTTGGTAGAAATTCAAATCATGAACTCAATCCAATTGAATAATAAACCCCAGTGAATGAATTTGCAGCGTTTCATGCGTATCAGAATGCTTCAACCCATGTATTGGCTACAAAGCCTTTTAGAAGTTCACTCCAGTATCCACATCACTACATCACTAGGTTACTGCGATGAAAACATAAACAATAATGAACCAAAAAAACAAAAATGTTGGCACCATAAATGGGGCGGTATCGGGAGGGCTCATCCTTTGATTCCTCATGGAAAGTTCTTCAAAAAGAGTCCAAATTTAGACCGCCTTTACTTTTTTTTTTGAGGTTTTTAGGGATTTTACAAAACTTTGACATCCCTTAAAGGGCACTTCAAATTAAGTGAGAGTGCTGACTAAAGAATTGGGGCGTTGTCGGACCAATATGGATTCTTCCTGAAAATTTCAGATATTTTGCTCCAGCCGTTTGGGTAAAATCGTGCGTACGGCGGACGGACGGAAAAATTTTTATTGCAGATTTGGATTCTACACCCTTTGAAACGTAAACCATGAAATTTTCAGGGGGGGGGCATTAAATTATTTTGTTCAAGAGCGATTACAATGGTTTATTATTGAATAATAAACCAAAATATGAAATTCAGACTTTTTGAAAGCGACTGAGACGCACATTGGTTGTTTCTCCCAAACTGTCTCGTGAAAAGTTGAGTTTTCCTTTAATTGGTTCAGGCCTGGTTTCAGAGAGGATTGTCTCACAGATACATAGGAAGGAGAAAACAATTCAAATTCAATTCAACAATAGTTTATTCCATAATATATACGAACATTAAAATAAATAATACATAACACTTCATAATAACTCGAAGCGGAAGGTTCGATGTGGAAGGTGCCCTCCTATCAATGATGATTTGTGGTTTGAAATATAATTCTCGTTTTCTTTTTTTACAATATTTCTTTCCTACCACTTTTGTGATTTACTCATTTTTAGGACAAAACTATATAATGTATTCTTTAGTCATATTTTGATTGCATTTTCAGCGATTGTCGGAGTTAGTTGCATGACAAGCCCCAATGGGATTGGGGGAGATTTCTTCCGATCTAGTGGCCAGAAAGGTCAAAACATTGAAAGATAGTTGTGGATTTGGTCAGGACGAATGTGAAAACATAATGTGCATAGTTTAGGGCGAGTGTCCACGCTAAATGCCAACAAAATTTTGAAAATTTGATGACTGTTTGAAGATTTTAAGAAATTCGACGTTTTATAATCTTGACTTTCATCACTGCTCTTATCACCGCTACCACCAGAAGAGAGCTTTGGTATCCACCAGAAGCGAGTACTATTACGAAGACTTGAAAATGATGAAATGATTGCGAGCTATTTCGAATTTACCCAATTGCCATCGTTCCTCACAAATCGCTATGCCTCGTCACCGATGCACATTCTTTTCTAACTCAAAGTCAGAAGAAAAATGCACTGTTTGACCAATTTTTTACAAGGTTCAATAAGAATCGTGTTCTAATTTATCAACTAATGTTCGACGTTGGCCATCACTGATTAGACCAACCAGTCACATTTAGTCCATACAGGTCACAAAAGTTGTAGGGAAGTCGATCTGCTTGGTTAATATAATATATTCAAAACACGATTGCTGATAAATAGTTCACGGTAATTCATAATACCGCTTTGACACTCGAAATCGTTCTTTACTCGAAACCTTCGGCTACTACTTTTCTGTTATGGATGTTTTTTCCCCCCTTGGAACCACCCTGGAAGATTCGGAGCTACCCCTATTATTATGAAAGGGCCTCCCGAAGATTCCCGTAACTTCACGATGCATTTGTCTCCTCAACAGATAAGCTACCGAGAACAAATGACCGTCGGGCACATAATGAATACAAGTTTCAACCCTTTCCAGATTGAGATATCCCAGAAATATATTCGAAATATTCATATGTGCCGTAGGGGTGGATTCGAAATGTGAAAAAAGGGGTTGGAAAATATGGCGACAGTTTCAGATTGTGACGCCGAAGGCGCGTGTCTTGACCAAGAAAGATATTTCGTTTTTATGGTAATTTTTCAACTTATGCAGCTTGGGTGGCGGGGGAATTAACATAGCTTGGTGTTTTACAAATCAAATCATCGCAACGACTACGCACGAGATACCCTTGGTGGTCCCGTGTTTATTTTGGTGCTTCTTTGAAGGAATGCCATCACAGTTTTTCCTGAGTTTCCTTTTGTTGGAGGGTTGAAGGAAATTTGATGCAATGATATAATTAATATGCTTTTTATGAATAGAAAATATGAAAATCGCACGTTAGCTTGACAACCGGATCCATAAAATGGTCACTACGATGATTGCGTATTGACGAGCTAACCTGGCTTGTACATTAAACTTTATCCCAAATTTAATAAAATTTCACCCAAGACGAGAAATAGCCACGAATAAACTCACAGAAAATGATCCACTCAAGTCAAATTAATCGGAGAGTTACGAAACAATGTTTGACTGCAACATGAGATGAGGGTAATACATTTTAAGCTATGTAACAAAAATGTGTGTTCTCTATTAATTCGTAGGTAGAAATTGTGTATTCAAATGAACATTTACTGCAATTCGAAGTTTTTCTTTTACTTCTAAAGGATGAGACTTGATCCCCAGGGAAGGTAAAAATTCCAACAGCGTAGAAATTCCAGAAGCTTGGTCGTACAATATGGAACTAATATCGAGGAACGTTTGTAGTAGTTCCAAGCCGTTCTACCTCCGTATCACGTTCCGCAGAACGGCTACATTTGGAACTTTAGACCTTCAGTCTGGTGATCCACGAAAGCGGGCTAAATTCAGAAATAACAAAGCTCTGTGTTGTCCCTGAAATGCTGATGATAGTCTAGATAAGGTTTCAATGGTAAATTCAATCCGATGGTGACTGCCTGGAGCTCATTCAACGAGAAACACGTGGATTGTATCGGATGTAATATTTGTTTAGAGTCGTGCGCGTCGGGACGTGACCTCCCCAGTCCAGTGATACGCGTTCGCGGTGTATCAGAGGCAGAAACAATAAACCTTTGCCTAGTTTCTGACGTAGTGGGTCAGCCTGGGTAGTTGTGTTCAATGGTGAGTGCCTGGATAGGTGTACCGTCTCCCGCTCCCACGCACTCATGATGATTGAATTGTGGTACAGAGACATCTTATGTGTATCGGGCCTGTGACCATTCTAGCCTCAATTGAAGAGTGTATTTGCTCCTCCTCCTGTAATTGGTAACCCAGGCCACCAGTGCATAGACCTTGTCGAATCACCACCAGCCTGGCCCCCAGTTAAGGTTGGTTTTGCAGTGGCAGTGGTTTGAAACCTCAGCATGCTATTTAATATGTTGTCTGAAGGAGTTGTGTTGCATACAGCATACACGGGGGCGCATATGCTATCGCATTATCCTACACTGAGGGTTGGATAGCCCCAAATTCGTATAAACCTGCTCAGTTGGTAGTGTCCTATACACACGCCCCTACCTGTGGGTTAATGCAGCAACTTGGACATATCCAGGGACCTTGACTGAGTTTATTAGTCTCAACCTTGGAATATCTTCCCAATCTGGAGGGAGACCACAAGTAAGAATGACCAGCAGAATGGCTCCTTAAAAACGACTTCTGGTAATACATTACAGCTGGTAATACAGGAATACATAATGTGCTTTCCAATGGTGACAACTGGAGCGCCTTCTACGAGAAACACTATGATCGCATTGGATTTACTACTTACTTTAGAATCGTACCCGTTTGAACAGTTCCCTTTTGGAACGTTAAACTTCTAGTCCTTTGACCCGCATACAGACTGGCTTTCTAATGCAGAAATAATAAACCCTTGTGTTGTTTCTGAAATAGTGATGAGAGCCTGTGTCCTCAAGGTTTAGTGTCTTGAAAGTTGCCTTCCTACCCTAGAGCGCCTTTCAATGAACAAATCGCTTCGGATTACTAGTTGTTGTTCATGATCATATTCGTATCATTCTTACTTTTGATACCTCATACCAACATCCTAATGGTTACACACACACACCCCATAACCTTTGAGTAATGATTTGCACCGATTATATTTCCTTATCGCCGCTTTGTACGGCATGTGTTTGTACCCAACACCCTGACCCCGAGACGATCGAGCGGAGATACTCGGATTTTCTCGAAATAGTGGGAAGACCCCCGAAACAGCAGATGTCGGCTATTGTCGGTCAGCTGGCTTCTCACAACTCGTGCCTCTTCGGACAACTGCGGTTTATATTTCAGTTTGGACGTCTCATTGTTTGCGTACTCCGTTTTTCCGGTCAAGAGAATGTTATGTAAACAGATCTGACTCGCCACCTGTGGATCCTCTTTATCTTTTTCGGTTTTTTTTTCTTTCACTGCACCTATGGAACTGGTAATCTACCGTATGCGGAGCATCTCAAATATCTGTTCATTTATGGGATCTTTATCTGCGTCAAGGAGCAAAACGTTTCATGCATCATGATCGTATGAGAGAATTTTCCCAAATTATCTTATAATATCCATGTTAAATTTTTAACCGAATTTGGAGCACTAAGTACAAAAACAAATGATTATTCATCAATTTGCTAAACACCATTCTGAATTTTCCACCAGCGAATTTTCTGAATCTATTTCAATTTCTCATTCCCGACGTTTCAAAATGCGTTTCTACATTGAATCATCAGGGTTTCTGAAGACAACAGACACATATTTTAACTCAGCACCCCCATCAAAAAAATTTTTAAAACTTGACTGTACCTGTGTTCTTGCTAACCACATTCAGTTTACAGAAACCAATTGATCAGTTGGATGAATGGATTGTAATCTATGATAAGACTAGCACGGTGATAACTAGCTTTCGCTAGGAATTCAGACTTTTTTTCGAAAAGCGATTTTTCGAGATCTATTTCAATACCACATTCCCGACGTTTCTCAATGCTATGATATTGCAAAGCCAGGGTTGCTGGAGACAACAGACAGAAATTATATTTCAGAACCTTCATCAGAAAGTTTTTTTTTGTAGAGCTTGACTGTACTTACTGCAGTTCTTGCTATCACTATTCAGTTTATAGCAACCAATTGATTGGAAAAATAGGTTGGAATCTACGATAAAACTAGTACGGTGATGAATAGCGTTCTCCTGGGGAAGTGTTTTTGTAACCGTTGCGGAGGATTTTTCTTTGGGAACCTTTCTTCTAATTTCGTGCAAAAATGCATGTGTCTTCACCTAGGAGTGTGAACAACGTACCCGCAGCATGAACTCATCATTTCAACGTGAGACGATCATGCAATAAAGGTATTGAATCAACCCATATTCAAGAGAGTCCCAGATTGACCGTTGGGGGTCATCCGACGGCCTTGGGGAGCTTCGCCTTGTTGATCAGACCAACGGTCGTGCTCTCCCTGCCAACAGCATTCCGCCTGACCTACGCCAACCCTGAAGAAGACCTCTGACAATCCCAATATCACCCTTTCACTCTCCCAACTCCCCTTTTCAAAAACAAATCCTGATTGACATCCACCTCTTCCACCCTAGATCGTCCCATAGACCCCATTTCCACGACCCCTCTAACCACCCTAATCGTCTACATCAAACCCCCTTTCAAAAATATTCTTTTTTTTTTCACACCCCTGTTTTTTCATGTCGAATGTTATCACAAATGTCACCCTCGTGGCTCACGTCAATGACGGAAATCCTTAATCAGCAAGTCGATTGAAATTTAGATTTTCACTTCCCAAATCAATACGGTTAACAATACCGCGTTCCCCCCTAAATCGTAAAGTGAAACGTTGGCCGCTTCCTATTGCTTTACTAATCGGAGTTATGAAATGGATCAATTTCCCCCTAGTGTCGGTTACAATCACCCTCTAGAAAATTGTATTCTATTCAAGAATTGAATTGATTGAATCCGTTACATCACTTATAATTTGGAATTAAATGTCGTTGTAGTCTAAGAAGGAATCGTCATTTACAACACCATATAAACTTATCCAGAGCTCTTTTGAGCTTGAGCCTACTACAGCACGAAACAGAATCTTACTGCATCCATTTTCTCAACCACTGCCAGATGATTTTAATCATTTTGTCTTTGTTTTGTTCAAAGTATTCTCTCACCTTGGCCGATTTTTTTGGTTTATTATTTTTCAAAAATGAACCTTGTAACCGACCAAGAAGAACAAGAGTTACCCCCCTCCCCCTTCAAATTATGTTGTTTAACGTTTCAACCTGTGTAGAATCCAAAAATCAAATTTTAAAAATCCGTCCGTCCGACGTCCAGAGATATATTCCAAATCTACTGAACAAAAATTAATGAAACTTGATGGTACAATCACTTTTGGGTCTGGTTGCGATTGAATTCTCAGCATCAGCATTGGGCTGAGAGAGTGACCAACGGCTATTTTCTGTCCTAATGAACATAAAAAGCTGAAATTTGAATGGTAGGATTATTCTACCATCTTTTTGGTTTATTATTCAATAATAAACCATTGTAATCGCTCTTGAAAAAAAAAAAAAAAACGTTTCAAAGGGTGTAGAATCCGAATTCTAACCCCCCTGAAAATTTCATGGTTTACGTTTCAAAGGGTGTAGAATCCGAATCTGCAATAAAAAACTTTCCGTCCGTCCGTCGTACGCACGACTCCTCCCAAACGGCTGAAACAAAAAAGCTGAAATTTCCAGGAAAAACTGATGTTGGTACGACGACGCCCCAATTCTTGAGGAAGCTCTCTCACTTAATTTAAAGTGCCCTTTAAGGGTCGTCAAAGTTTTGTAAAATCCGTAAAAACATCAAAAAAAGTCAAGGCGGCCTAAATTTGGACTCTTTTTGAAGAACTTTCCATGAGGAATCGAATGAGCCCTCCCCAGGTCCGTAGGTTAAACCATTCCCGATGTATGGTGCCAACATTTGCGTTATTTTGGTTTATTTTTGTTTTTGTTTTGATCGCAGTAACCTAGTGATTTAGTGAATTTGGACCTCCTAAAAGGATTTGATATGCATGAAACGCTGCTAATTCTTTCACTGGGGTTTATTATTCAATTGGCTTGCGTTCATGATTTGAATTTCTACTAAGCTTTGGAGTGTGCGTGTTTCACAGGTGATAGAACGATTATTGAATTTCAGGAGATATGCATAGACCACGTAAATCCGTTCTCAACCAAAATACCTACTTGGATTGTTCAGTTGATCATATTTGTGTGCCTCCTGAAATTCAATAATCACTCTATTACCCGTGAAACACGCACACTCCAAAGCTTAGTAGAAATTCAAATCATGTACGCAAGCCAATTGAATAATAAACCCCAGTGAAAGAATTTGCAGCGTTTTTAATATACTGTAGCTATCACTATACTTTTCCAAATCCAGGTCTAGATTTTGCAACGTTTGTACATTCTGGATTTTCCATATGTTGTAAAAAGTAAACCGTGAACGGGACCGCCAGCGGGTTTTGGACCGTTGGAACGCACGGACGAGGACATCACCTTTGTGATAGTAATACATATTGTTTAATTTATTGGGGTGATTAAAAAAGCTATTTCTTGAAAAATATTTATGAAATAATAATTGACTAGTAAAAGTTTAGTGTGCATCAGATAGCTTGAAAACACGTTTTTTAGCTTGTAATTTTCAAAAATTTACCCTCTGGCACTGGCACCTCCAAAAATGTTGACCTAAATCCGCCCACGGATCTGAACGTCTAAGAAAATAAAAAACTTTAACATTCACTTTTCGTCGCAAATTAGTTGTAAAACACGTGGTGAAGTTTTTCTGATCATAATCTGGACACCTGTGTATTATATTACATATTATTATATCAGATATACAGCTATAAAGAATGCTGATATAGCAATCAACGACAAGCGACACCACGAAATCATTTCATGAAGAATAAATTAAAATGTGTCGACGTGAAGTCGCGAAGCCGCCGCAAATATCCACGAAGAAAAAAAAAAAGAAAAAATTCCGACTTTTTTCGGGGGCGATACATAAAAACTTGCTTGCACTTTCACACGATCATATATCTGCTTTCGGCGGTACGTCGAGAGGTTTATTATAAAAAGCGTTTACTGGTCAATGTGGTAATTCGAGAACGGGTGTTGATTAACATTGCACCTGTCGCTTCCCTGATGTGGGTCACGTAGGGTGACGTTTCAATTTCTCTGGCCCGAACATTCGTTAGGAATCTTGATTGCAAGCAAAAAAAGATTTTATGATTGGTATTTTCTGTCTTAAATAATCAACAACTCCATTATTTTTCAAGATATGGCATTTCCAAGCCGAATGATACCTTTCCCCATACCAAGAAACCTTTTTCACACCGAATGAAACCTTTTCCAGACTAAATGATACCTTCTCATGAAAAATGAATGAAATGAGGTACCTAGATAGAAATGCAATTTTGTTGGAAATAAAATTGGTACTACGAAACAACGAGAGGAGATAGAAAAATACATAATCTACAAAACCAAACAATAAGCTCAATCAACAAAAACAATCAACTGTTGCCCTGGGCAACAAGGGGTTGAGGGGAACGAAAAAGCGGACACCTTAGCTAGGGAAGGTGCTGCTTCTCTCCCGGTGGGTCCAGAACCCTTCCTGGGCACAACGGAGAGCTTTCTTCGGGGAGAGCTTTCCAAATGGGAGAGTAAGAAGAGTACTGCCTGCTGGCTCCGTGTTAGGGGACAGATTCAGGCAAAACAATTTATTGATTTCTCCAGGAAGAGAGCTAATGAGCTGCTCAGCCTAGGAAGGAAGGAGATCCGTATAGTAACAGGGCTCTTAAAGTGGCACTGTCCACTTAAATACCATCTCCACAAAATGGGCAAATCTGACACCACCCTCTGCCGGTTCTGTGGTGCTGAGGATGAGACTGCGTGTCATGTGATCTGCCACTGCCCTGTGCTGGCAAGACAGCGTTTTCTGACCTGGGGGCAAGCTTCCGTTGATCCCCAGGTTATTAAAACCTGGAGAGGTAGAGGATCTCCTCTCATTCGCCAAAACGTGGTGGGGAAGGGTGGACCTTGCAGCTTTATCGGGGGTTGACGACAATAAGCCGCCACAACAGACTGGGATGGTAATGCCCACCCAGTAATTACCAGGCAGTTAGTGCTTGGGACCCAGGCAGCTCCTGACGATGGGTACAAGTGCCGTTCACTGGTCATTCAGTGCTCGGTTTGGCAGGGTGCTCAGGTCGGGTAGACAAATGTGCCAGGGAAGGAGTTGGACGTCACGACCTCCTCCTCCAGCCACAATAAGTCCACCAGGGCCTCAGTGGTAAAAAAAAGATACCTTCTCATGAAAAATGAGTGAAATGAGGTACCTAGATAGAAATGCAATTTTGTTGGAAATACAAAACAACGAGAGGAGATAGAAAAATACATAATCTACAAAAACAAACATTAAGCTCAATCAACTGTTACCCCAAATAAATTGATACACCAATTTCCAAGCTGATTGACGGAGTCTCGCCCGTGCCAGCCAGAGCCGAAATGTCCCAAAGTTAGCGACCCGAAATTTCGCAAGAACAGGGCAGATCGCCAAAAAGTGTTGATAGTCCTCACTCACCCCATGTTGCAAAACATGCCAATCATCATGTACTGTCTTGGGAGATTTCCTAACGGTTTCCAGCCAACTAAGATAAACAGAAGATAATTCACCTTAATCAAATGATCAGGTTGGATACGAGTTGTCATTCTTCCCATAGTGTTTCAAGGAGATTGGGAGGCTCCATATCTGATTTCAGTTATTTATTCTTAAGAAAAGTTACGTTCTTGATTTAGTTCTCTTTGCTGATGAAGTTGGTCGTACTCAGCTAATCCGAACTGTACATTTCATTATCCTTGTATCCTACATTTCTTATCATAGTTTTGTGAGGTACGTACTAAAAAACGAACACGGTGTTGAGGTGTAGTGCTATGACGGGCAAATATTAAAAATTCATGTTTATCATTAAATAATGATGATAAAATTTTCCATTATAAGTACTTTCACAATTCCTGACCTTATTTGATGTTGAACAGTTTAAGGTAGTCGTTATTTACCCTATATTATTACGGTCTGACACCTTCACGAGCCGAAGGCCTCCTTGAGGTAATCAATGATGTTTAATTTTAATGATTTCCAAGGAAACGTATGGGCTACCCCCATGGCGCCGAACTAACTTCACCAGTGAAACCAGGCCAGGTCATTTTGGTCAGTTAATTTGTGCAAATGGAACGAAACACTCGACAAAGCACTCGGACCCCAATGATGCCGCCCGCATGGCTCAAGTGTTGCTAAACCGACTGCGGTTAACCCTCGCCTGAGGTCGATCAGAGTTAAAAAAATAAAATAAAAAAAAAAACCTCAACAAATCAACCACAACCCCGCGATTCCCCAAAATATCACGGTTTTCATTAATCGGAGTAATCAGACCCACGAAATTAAGACAAAATACCTATAAGGTAATTTAATATCCTTTATGTGGTATCTGCGTGCCTTTGTTCCAACTTTTGAGCAATATGTTACCGATTGGAAATGAAATGAAATGAAATTTTGGTGATGTATGTATAGGTATGATAGAAGAACATAAATTGATAGATTGCAGTCAATTTATAGGTGGCTGTAAGCATAGCCTGTGCTGCCACTAAGATTCAATGATCTACCTCAATATTGAGTTGAAAATAGGTAAATTTACACTTTATCCCAAATTCATTCACCAAAGCTAAATGAAGGAAATTCCAAATATCCCATTTTGATTGACTTATTACAAAACCTTCGATATCTCCGAGACATCCATGCGGATGAGGTTGAAGCCTACGTCCTCAATTGCCTACAGACACAAGTCAACTCTTTCTGCACGGAGGGCATTTGAAAATTACCTAAACGCTGGGAAAAATGTGTTTCCAAATAAGGAAATTATATTGCAAAATGTTTAAAATTGATTTTTTATCAAAATTAAAGTAAATTTTAAAATGAATCTCGGTTGTATTTGCTTCACCCTTGTATGTATTTTTCATCGAACCAAAGTTCAGCTTCATACAATAACTATCAAACGAAATCACTTTCGAAGCCTTTTAGTTATTTTCCGAATTGCATCAAAGTGGAATAAATGTGTGTGACAGTTTTTCGTGAGTTAAAAACAAGACGCTTTTGGTCATTCAAATTCATTGAAATAATGTAAATAATCTTGAAAGGTGTTGAATGTAATGTATTAATGACGATTTACTACACAAAAATGCTACGGGACATGTTCTCTCTGACATCAACGCCTTCAAAAGGTGAGTTGGCAATGTATTGCAGGTTTATCGCCCTAATTCTTTAACGGGTAGAACCATAATACGATAGAGTTGAAATTGATAAGAGCTGATCAAACCTGCTTTCACCAGCTATCCTCAAATTGGAGCAAGATTGGAAGATTTTGAATGAAAAGAAAAAGGAAGAGACAAAATTATGGTCGAGGTATTTTCCACATGCGCAGACCAACATATTGATTTGTGAGCAACGAAAATCATAGCCGAACTTATACATCCCTCGAAAATAAAATGGAGGGAACTGTAGTCATTAAGCTTGTTACAACGATGTAATTTTCTGTTGAAAATTGTCAAGTTTCTGTTGATATTGTTAGACTTTCCTTCCTGGATTACTCTTCAAATTTGAGCCAGGAGAGGCACTTAAATCACAAGAAAATCATGCGGGAATTTTACTGTCACGCATGCGCATAGCTATGTGCTTATTGATTTTTGAGCGATCAAACTCATAGGGGAACATCTGCAGCCTAACAATTCCCATAAAACTTATTCCCTGACAATTTGGTCAACATTTAAAGAAAAAATAGTATTCGCAAGACTCTGCGGGCACGTATACAAAGAGACGCGAAACAAAAGCTGTTCAGAATGTGTTGAACCACAAAACGAAAATGCGAATGTTGAATTTGGTTAGAAAAAAACTCCCGAATCTGAATGTACCTGCAGGTAGACTCGGAAGCAAGAAACCGATGAACAATAATTTGCAAAGTTTTTCTGTAATCTTCATTATAATGTAATTTTGTGCGTGGATATTGGTCTACTAGTTTCGTTCTGTACTCGGTAGCAAGGTCATCGAGATATGAAATCCATCTTCAAGGGCCCCTTTCCGCTTCTATTCCTCTCACGAACCTCCGAAAACCCCTTTTGTGGCTCACTAAGGGCATTCGACCCCTTTCAAAGTGGTTTAACGGCTTTTCTTCCGCCCGAAAAAAAATAGACCTCCAAACCATTTCAGAACCCCCGGAGAGCCATCTCAAAGAGTCGGCATTCACCTCATAATCTGAGATGCACCCTTTTTTCACGCCTTTTAACGAAGATTTTGCGGTCTTTTTCCCTTCCGAGCTCCTTTTGCCAGGGAGGCAATGAATGGGAATAGAGCACACTTCGAGTGCCCACCTACTCCGTTGTATTGAACTACTTGCGGCTCTTTTTGGAGTGAAGTTGTAAATGGTTAAAGGATTTTACGGATTTTCCTCACCCGGGGCGTGATGATCTGTCACACTTTTGAAGAAGCTCAATATGAAGGTCGCTCATGGGAACTTGGAGTACCTTCAAGTCCTTTCCTGTAGGTTCTCTGACCATAGGCTGAAATCCGGTGTTCATTTCAGAAGATTTGAAAAATGTGGTCTGTTTTCGCATTCAAGCTATCAGATAATTTCCGGAAAATAGTTCAAACAGTTCAGTTTGTTTCAGTCAATCGTGACGTCTGGATTTAGATCGCCGTGAGCGAAAATTTCGGTTTAAGCAAAACTTTTCCACGGAAGAAAATTAGCTTGAGCTCGGGATGTAGTTTGATTGTCTGGACGCCGTTCATCAACGACTCCATTCTCGCCCTGGGGCACTCGCTGACTCTGAATGCATCTACCCTTAATTTAGCCGATTAAGAAAACAAGTTAACCATCCCTTTTTATTGCTTTATTTGAAACATAAACCTCGAAACGATGTGTCAAAAACAGGAATCAAATTCCTAGGTCCACCGTAGGCTGACACGACCGGTAGTTACGGTAGTTCATCTGGGACCTTACCCCTCTAGACTTACGGCAAAAGTCGCTAGTTTTGGATGATTTTATATTCGAAAAATTTCCAAAAACGGCGGTTTTTGCTAACTGAACAAAAAAAGGTTTAACTAAAACTTACTTGATTAAAACCTTGAAATCATTCAACCCTGAATACTCAGTCTGCTTTTGTATACATTTTCAGTGATACTTTAAGATCATTGATTGCTTTTTAGCAGGATAAATCTTTACTTTCCACTACATTCAACTCCTTTATTCCAGGTGATTATTTAAATTTATCGGGGTTAAAGTTCTTAAAGCTTCTCTATCTTCGGTTGTGAGGAACCAAAATTACTCTAGTATTACTATGTGATTTATGCAGCCACATCTGATAGCCAGCCGTTGAAGTTGATATTAAGAATAACGGGTTGAAACACCAGGTTTCACTGAGGACAAATGCAAACAATTACATAATGCAAAAAAAGCAACTGTTGTTTATTCCGATCTTTATGGATACCTCAAGCCGTGTGAAGTTGGAAGGTAACCAACTGTTGACGGTCTGTGTAGAACTAAAGTTGTTGCAAAGTTTGTTTGAATAGACGCACAAGTCTATCGCGGCCTAGGTATGGAAACAACGAGGTCGTTGACTTAAGTGGGAGGTCCGCGATTAAAAGTCTATACTTAGTAAAGTCCCGGTTTTGATGGAGGAAAAAGGGGCAGCTGAGACAAGCTAAACACTGTTACACCTTTGGACTGAGGCAGGCGCGTTGCCCCTGCCCCCCTTTTATGATACATCTGCTCCCAACAAGTTTCAGCTGTCTTGGAACTAAGATTGTGTCACCTGAAAAATCAAATCGAGTCCGAGGCGCGTGGCGTGAGGCAGGTGGTTGTGGAGGCTACTTCCTTGCGGACAAGTCCTGCGGTGTCCCGGATAAAATTTTTATTGCCCCTGCGGACCGTCAGATGCGGAAATCGTGGGAGAACATTGATGACATGGTTGAAAAACCTCTTCCAAGTAGGGTTGGCATTATAGTAATATGGGATTTCAGCCAAGGAAAACATAATGATTCAAAAAATTTGAATTTGACATTTGATGTAAATCGCAAAGAAGAACTGTTGTATTCAGGTATTCACACTAATATGGAACTCTAACGAATTTCCTTAACCCTCCAAGTTTGTACAGAAAAAACTATGTTTCTGGCAGAATGTCCGTCCATTTCATCATAAACGTTCAACTTAACACGGAAATTTCATCTGCAACAACAAATTTCCTGGTTGTTCATGCACAATGGTTACTAGAACTCACGCATCCCCAGTGTTGTGAAGTCGCAGATACCTTCCTAACTAGAAAAAAATCGGACTGCCAGATTATCAGGAATCAAAGTCACATGGAAATCACATTTGCAATAACAAACCCTGCAATGAAATTCATAGAGAAGCGTCTACCAATCCAATAAAATTATATCGAAATCGTGATGACACTTGATGGAGTTTTGGACTTGAAAGTTGTATAAACTTGTGAATACAATTAGAACTCCCTACAATCAATCCAACGACCTATAACAATAACTTCGCTCAATTTCATAGGAAGACCAACCATCATAACATCTTTTACTATATCTGTCCCGCCAAATTATGTGTTACAGTTTCCTCCTGCATTTTGAGATAAATTTCCACTTGGTAGGCACTAAACATTTGTTAATAGATATCCTCGAACTCTGCCGATACTCAGAATCGTTGATGTCGGTAATAAATAATGCGGAATTAATGTCGCATCGAATTCGTTATCTTCTCGAAAGCGAAATATTTTTTACTTAAATGTTCATTACATTCGAATAATTTCTCTAAAATTTTTTTCCAGTGATTTTCACTTTAATTTCTTCAATTTAGCAGGTACAAATAATATTTAGTCTTAAGCAAAAACAGTACAAAATACTTGTACATTTTTGAAAATAATAATACCTACCTTTTTTGTCAGTTTGATATCTGAGTAGGCTAAGTAATTTGAACATCTCTTCAGAGTTAGCACCTATCAACTTGAAATGCCAGAAGCGCTTTCAGATCAGACAGCAATCGAACTACATTTCAAAATAAGAAGGACCTGGCTATGATTGATGTTCATAATTCAATTCTACGTCGTCTTTAGAGTTCTTTCCATCCTAAATGTATCTTACAATGAATAGAAGAATTGATTTTGTGCTCTTAATACAAATATTAAAAGGCATATTGACAAAAAGAAGGTTTACACAGATGGTGCATGCAAATTAGGAAAGCGGTTGCAAGTAATTGCTATGGAAAATCAAACAGTGTCACTGAATCCAAACCTTAATTTTTCAACTCGCTGATAGGCATCTCCTTAATGGATCGATTGATTATCTTTCTAACACAAGTGTTTTCCTCTTTTTACATTAATCTGATGAACATCTAAGAATGAAAGCTTAATGTAAAGGAATTTGGGGTGAATTTTGAACTATTTTGATTTGATCTTGTGTGTGTCTTCGTGTCAGAAATCGTCTCTGCGTGCCAACACAGGCAACCCAGGCAGACTAAATGGTACAATCGATCATATCCTGTCGTGTAGCCCACCCTCACGTATAACACCCAACATACCTTCGGTTTACCAATCGGATTTCTGGCACGATAAATTAGTAATGATGACGCCAATATAGTAGAAGTTGGAAAAAGTGGATTAGTTTGCTAGACTGGATGACTGTCTTTGAGCTCAACACGGTCTAGTAGCAAATGATAGGACCAAACATTCTATAGTTGCTATCGTAGACCATTATCACTGAGTGCCTAAAAGCTCTGGTAGCAGATAATAGAACCCAACAGTTTAATTTGCAAAGTAGAGCCCTGCAAATGCTTTTGGACAACGGTCGTGTTCTTGGGTGGTCTGACGAACGATCCTCACTCCCGACGGGAAAGACCGCGGTTCTCCACTCTGGTTGATCCTGTAGTTGTCATATGCTCATCTCAAAGGTTAAGCCATGTAAGTATCAGTGTAAACGGTATTAAAGTGAAACCGCAAAAGGCTCAGTAAACCAGTGGTGATTCACTAGAGTATACATGACTGTCTTTGGATAACTGTGGTGATCCTGGGAATTATACAAGCAACCAAGTCCCGACCAGTCTGACTGGGAAGGGAGCTTTCATCAGATCAAGACCATTCTCCCGGCTCGTTCAGGCGTTTTCCTGATGACTCTAGGTAACACATCAGATGGTCTCAGCACTGGCGATTCATCCTTCAAATGCCTGACTTATCAACTGTCAATGGTAGACTCTATGTCTACCATGGTTGTAACGGGTAGAGGGGAATCAGGATTCTACTCCAGAGAGGGAGTTTGAGAAACGGCTGCCACATCCAAGGAAGGCTGCGAGCACGCAAGTTACCCACTGTAACTGGGTGGCCAAAAAACTATAGTACTTACCTAGCACATAATAGACCCAAACGGTTTAGTTAGTAGAGTAGATCACTGTCTCTAAACGCTAATGACAGAGACAATCCGTGACGTAAAGAACATAAAAGGTGGTATGGCTTTATTTTAGGTAAGATATTGTTCAGAATCAAGCTGCATTGTGGTCATTAACCCTTCATACATTTTCAACATGTCTTACTCTATTACAGTGGCCACCCGCATAGCCGTAATAGGGTTCTTCATTTGAACCTAGACGTTTTCCACTTTTTACACTAATTTCAATCCAATCAACATCTATGAATGAAAGGGGAATAACTTATTACTTATAACTTGAATTTTAGACCACCTAAGTTGCTCAACTCTTTCATGCAATCGATAGGTAACCCCTATCAACCGAAAATGCCAGGAGCACTTTCGAATTATTTATCCCCCGAAATATATTCCTAAATAAGAAAACGCCTTCCCGTTATGATAATGACCGACTGACCAGAAACCTTCGAGTTGGAGACTGTTGCTCCGCGTACATCTGCTCCCATTGGCGGGATAAGTCCAGCTGTATCTGGCAGCAGGTGTGGACGGGATAACCCTTTGCCGGCTACACCTTGAGTTGGGCGCGTGGCTCGCTTCCCCTACCTAGTCACTGTACCTACCTATTCTACCTACTACCGCCCCCGCGCCTCCTACCTGGAGCTACCTGACCTATACTTGTCACCGTTTCAATCAGGTAGGTCCTTTTATTCTTTTTCTCCCGCGGTTTGTGCTCTTTCTGACGGGATACAATGCGGATTTTTTTCATTCCCACCCCCTCATATTCGTCTTTTGCCTGCGTCTCCGAACATTTTTGTAAACACCCTCTTCGTTTTACGTTTCGGCGAGAAACTCGAACCCTGTTCATATTTTTCATAAAGATTCTTCCCGGGCATAAAGCGTTATTTCCGTCTTCTTTCGACGGCTTCCGGGTGTCTTAGCATTAAATTTCGGCTATCAAGTTACAAAAAGTAACGAACTTTTCACAATACCCTACTCATGCAAGAACACCCGCACTCGCGGTGGCTTACAAGTGATCCGAATAATCCTCAAATGCTTATTGCAAATTGTACTAGGTTTACGTACGAGACGTACCACACCCAAGTTGCACCTACCACCAGACAGTATTTTCCCCTCCGAGTTATGGCAATTATTTAGTTTGTTGGAAAAACTGTTCTATGCTAGTAATTGACCATTTCTAACAAGCTAGTAGCTCGGGTTTGATTAATATAAAAGGTAATTTTCTGGCAATGACTTCAATTATGTATTTTATTCATTTTGGTTTATTATTCAATAATAAACCATTGTAATCGCTCTGGAAAAAAAAGTTCCAACCCCGCCTGAAAATTTCATGGTTTACGTTTCAAAGGGTGTAGAATCCGAATCTGCAATAAACATTTTTCGGTCCGTCCGCCGCACGCCGTACGCCGTACGCACGATTTCTCCCAAACGGCTGGAGCAAAAGATCTGACATTTTCAGGAAAAATCCATGTTGGTCCTACGACGCCAACATTCGCGTTATTCTGGTTTATTATTGTTAGTTTGTAACCCAGTGATGTCCGGCAGATAGCGTCGAGTTGTAGTGAATGTGGATACTTGTAGTTTATAGCCGATACACGGGTTGAAGCATTCTGATATGCATGAAACGCTGATAATATATAGGTAAATATTATTCAATATTATTACTGGGGTTTATTGTTCAATATTATTACTGGGGTAAATAAGTATTCTTCTTTCACTGGGGTTTATTGTTCAATTGGCTTGCGTTCATGATTTGAATCTGTACTAAGCTTCGGAGTGTGCGTGTTTCACAGGTGATAGATCGATTATTGAATTTCAGGAAATATGCATAGACCATGTAAATCGGTTCTCAACCAAAACACCTATTTGGATTGATCAGTTGATGATATTTATGTGCCTCCTCTACATCAGTCTACCTTTGACTACATCGTTTAAATTTGGATTTGGGGAAGTTTTAACGCAATACGAGTGCTAAAGGACTTAATAAATTATAGATGTTTCTATTGCGGGGGGGGGGGGGGGGGTATTTAGGTTCAATAAAAACGCTGCAAATTCTTTCACTGGGGTTTATTATTCAATTAGCTTGCGTTCATGATTTGAATTTCTACTAAGCTTTGGAGTGTGCGTGTTTCACAGGATAGAGCGATTATTGAATTTCAGGAGGCCTCTTTTCGGTTTTCTTAAACATTAGAAAATACAATTAGAACCGCCCACACTCATCCCTAACAATCTCTATAGCATAGCGTCTCAATAGAATCTATCGGTCTTAGAGATCAGACGCTTCTTTCATACCCGGAAAAAATCTATAGTTGCCCCTGATTTACAATAAGATCAGAAGCAAATAAACAAAACAGTGAGACAAGAAAGGATGCAAAAATGTAGAAAGGCACCCGGAACAAGAGTTACAATTAAGTATATTTTTTCAATGTTTAAAGAAATCCAAAATGTCTTGACGTAATTACTCTTTATGGAATGAACATTATTTACCAACTTGCTTTGATGTGTCACCAAGATGGAAGCTTAGTTTTTGAAGAGAAGACGATGAACAGCGGGGAGAGGGAGCTCTTCACGCTGGGTCTGTAACGTCATTCGCGGTTTGGATGAAGAACATATTATTGGCTTCGTCATATAACGTAGGCATTGAGTTAGTCGTTGTATTCTAGCAGGTTCGTCTCATAGTAGTAGGCATCATCAGGAACGACTGTAAAAAAATCGAACGGCACACATCCAGGGAATCGTTGGTAAGTTCCAGGTACTGGCTAAAAGTTAATTATGGTAGCAATGCAGAGGTAACTTAAGATATGGGCTTAATTTATTTATTTGGCATCAAAATTCTGCTTTTCATATTTTTATGATTTCGGTTATTGAATTCTATTTCAAACTACTTATGAAACAATGTTTGGAATTATAAACGTAAAAAACTATTATAAAATAAAAATCATTTATTTCACGAACAGAAAATACAATTTGTTTGATCAGATAAGTAAATAATAGGAGTTGAAGGAAGTGTGGAACATTAATAGTGGAGTAGCAATCATTCCAAACCCTGTGAGATACTTACTGTACGTTCACTGTGTGTACTGGAACAACCCCTTGAATGGTAAGTATGGTAGAGTGCAAAATGTCCAGCTCGAGTCCTTGCACCAATTCCCTTTCACTCCAATGTCCATATTATGTACCTATTTAACGCCGATCATACTAACAACTATTCGTGTTATCATTCCGTCCATAATTTCCCTAATCTCCGGAAGACGTTTTCTCGGGGCCGAGATAATATTTAGGGGGCAGCTGCGAAGTGACGTCAGTTTCATCTACAGGCAGCTGAAGACGGAGAGGTCGCGCAGGTGCTGGCGCTCACCTGAATTCGGTCCCGCCATCAGTAAACCGTTTCCTGTACCAAAACCTATATTTTATCATCAAGGAGATCGCGTTTTATTCGTGCTTTTTTTAAGGCGGGGAAAAGGTGAAAAATGTCCTTCGGCAGTCTTCAAGGAAACTAAGAACTTCGAATTTTGTTCATCTGTGAGTGTGTTGAAATTTTAAGTGCATAATCCTTCATAGAAATTCAATGCGATTTCATGAAAAACCATTGAAATCTATTTTCTCATGGCAATTGACGCATAAAGGTTTGTTTCATCTGCTAATATACAGGGTGTTTCAGGTCGTGGCGGTCATAGGCCAGGAGAAGATTCTACGGAAAGTTTCTGATCGAAAATGCCTCCTAGCAATTTTTTTTTAAACCCTTGGAAATGCGTTTTTTTTTTTTCAATTTTAAGATTTTTATCGTTTTTTCGACCTTACCGCATTAAAACGGCCGTATCTCCCAACATTTTGCGTGCGATTTCAAATCTAAACCCCCCATTGGAAAGAACGTTAAATTTGCTTTTTTTATAAAAATGGATTAGTCCAATAGAAAGCTGACCGGGTGGTTTTAGGAACCTATCACCCTAATGGAGAATCAAATTTTTTGAGCTGGCAAAACGGTTAAAAAAATCAGCTTGAAAAGGACACATTGTCAAATCGTGGAAATCTTACCTTATCAGGTCGCCAATTTTGATTTTACTGATAACAATATCAGTTTAATGAAAATTTTCCAGTCGGAATGGAGGAATCCCACCCCACTCGAGTTATGATCAAATAATATCTCATTAATTAAAACAAAACAAAAAAACTGCGGTTTACGTCCTGAAATACCCTTACTTTAAGAGCAAGGAGGGTTGGGAAAGTTACCATTCGATTTAACTAATCGAGCCCGATACATCAAATCCGAATTGTTTTGTTGGGAAAAGCCGTTTTTCGGGGAAAAGCTTTGATTTTACAGCGAAAACCCACTTTTTTCAGCATTCAAACCTCTTTTTCTCTAAGGAATTCAATGCAACGAAAAATGGATTAGTCCAATAGAAAGCTGACCGTTTGGTGGTTTTTAGGAGACCAGAACAATCCTGTTATAAAACCAATGGAATCATAAAGCGCCCAAAACTACTAAAATGACATTTCTCTTGCCTTGGTCAGTAAAAACGGTAGAACCCACGTTTTTGAGCAGATTTGCCCCATAGCATCTATGCACTTGTCCAGCTGGCCAGAAGTTAACATCAACTACACACCGAATGGAGTCCATGGTCATAAGAATAGATTTTTCTGTACAATGCTAAGACCTATTATGGACGTATGGTGTTCGGCGCACGGAGTACGGCGAATGGACATTTCAGATTTGGAATCTTTGCAATTTGAAGCGTTACGTTACACAATTTGTATGGTTGTCTACGCCTTGTCAGTGGGGTTCCACTAAAAACAAACCATTTTCCAAAACACCCACTTGGGAACACTTTATTTCAATTATCACACTTCAGATTATATTTACACTTTACTCAGATTAACTCAACTTAAGGGATTGAAACTAGGAATATAAAATCGTTTGATTCAAAAAGGTCGGTTTACAAGGAGAACTAGGAAGTAAGTCCCTTAACCTAGATGATTCACACAAATTATCACTTCGCTATTGGTGATGCCTACAAAAATGTGCCGGAGAAGGGGCCGTTGACGGTAAAATGGGGAGCCAATAGAAACTCGCAATGCCCACGAGGAAGACCTAGCTAATTTTCACCGGCGAAAACCCGGAGTTCATTGGACTTTTGGTTTGCCAAAGAAAGAGAAAGGATTGGCTTTGACTGAATGCAAGGGATTTCCAAGTTGTATTGTTACGTGCGAGTATAGAATAAGGAGTTATAAGCGGTATAGGATTAACCAAATAGTTGACCTGGTAATCTGGTAACGGTTCTCAGGCTACTTAGTACTGAAAACTTAACAATGCGCGAAAATAAGAAGTTTTGACTGGGTTCAAAGCCCTGGTCTGGTGAAGGGGGCCATACAATTTCAGCATGGAATGTGCTTTAGCCCTGGACTAACTAGTCGAAAAGTGCCACGCGGGATGGTGGCCCGGCATTATTACGATCGATATCAGATCAGTAATATTAGATAAAGCATATAAAGCAGTCATATAGGTAAAGCTGAAACGAAAATAGTAAATTGAAACCAGAAGAATGATAGGAAATCAGCAAAAGGAGAACCGCAAAAATTGCAAGGCTAAAGCATGTTCCGTGTTTTTTTTAATGGAGCAGCAGGATCTAAGCAGTAAGCATCCGGGGGTCATAGGGGCTAAAATAATAAACCAAAAAATGCAAAAATTACAAATTCTGCATAACCGAATTCAGTATGCTTGTTTGTTTACATTTCACAAAAACTAATTCGACGTCTTTTCAGCCTTTCATGTGTGTGTAGTGCAGTGAATCGAACTTGAGTAGCATAAAACGTGAACAATTAATCAAAGTCACGAGCAAACGACAGCTGGTTCAACGAAAGCCTTCAACGCCCATAAACGACAAAAACGCCAGTTCAAGATTGTTATTAATATGAGGAACAGGAAAGGGGGGTGTCCATTCTACACACTGTGCACCCAGCTGCCTCTGGATGACCGCTGACCCATAAAAACGTCACGAGCCCGGAACGTCGGATCTCCTCTGGAGAAAAAGGGGTGATCACCTGCGTTTACAGCGAATATAGTGAAATTAGGTTTTGAATGAATAGCGAAGGGCCACCTTGCTCGTTGACGTGACGTAAGTAAGACCCGGTGGCTGGTCGGGACACCCTTAAGAGGAAAGGGGGTGAACTCCGCAGATGCGAGTCGAGTCGTCAGGTGGAACGAACGGGCGAAGGATGTAGGGAAGAAATTGACGTCACGACTACCCTTATGTTTACATGTGAAACCACAAGTGGAAATTAACCAGATACCGAAACACGTGAGACAGACAGAGAAATGACTTTTCCTATATGAGTGGGTGGCATTTTTATGTTTCCTCGGAGGCACTGAATTTTGGTTTATTACGTTCAACAATGTCAAACCTTTGTAATCAAACAAGAAACAAAAAATTAGGCCATCCTCAAAATTGGCCATCCTCAAAATAGGCCTATACGTTTCAAAAATCCAAAACCAGAATTACAAAAACGCTGCATACTGTTACACTGGGGTACTACATCAATCTACGAGGACGACTCAAAAGTAACAATCCCTATCGTTGAAATAAAAAAAATTAAAAAAACTCGGCGCTCCGCTTTTATTTAGAGACTACTGCCACAAGTATAGGAACGTAGAATACGCTTTAGCCTCGATTGAACGCTGAACGTTCAACGATGATCATCGAACGTTCATTGTCGAACCGAAGGACGATTCGCGAACGACTGAAACTCCGATTTACATAAATAAAATGACTCACTTCAAACGGGTTTGTCGCAACTACTACACATGGATGTAAATATTCATATGTTTATTGGTCTCGTGTCACCGTTTTCGTTCCTGGATACCATACCCTTTTTCGTTTTTGGATACCATACCCTTTTTCGTACGGGTTTGTCGCAACTACTACACATGGATGTAAATATTCTTATGTTTATTGGTCTCGCGTCACCGTTTTCCTTCCTGGATACCATATCCTTTTTCGTTCCACTCCCGCGTGTCACTTTTCGGCTAGTTAGTCCATGGCTAAAGCGTACTCTACGCCTAAAATGTATTGATACGTAGGTATACGGTTATTAAGACGAAGCTTATGGGGGTTAATTGAGGTTCGATCTTGAATAAAAAACTTGTTCCCAACGTTTCGGAGTTTTATTTCTCCATTACCAAGGGAAACCTACAAACATACAGAAAAATGGAATAGCCTGTTGGTGATAAACTTATTGAAGTTTTAATTGGCAACAGAATTTACTTTTTCAGAAATAAATAGGGAGTGATAAAAGAACTGTATGTGTGAAAACTACTCGTTTTAAAAGATAATGAGGGACATAATTTACATGTGAACAGTTTTGACTTACACTTAATGAACAAAAAAAAAGATATGGTAGACAATTTTTGACTTAATGATGGGGAGGATTCCCAGTTCAAGTCCGCAGTGTGTACTGTTAACGAAAAACTATCCGATTCTAAAGTTAGACCTGTGATTTTGGAAAAGAAACCCAGTTGTAGTGGTGGGGTACTTATTCTTTCACGTATGGCGCAGGGAAAACCCCAGGCCTTGTTATGAAACGATTGATGTAAAAATCCTATACATACCGTAGTATGATTTCGGGCAGTCATTGCAAGGAACTTGGTAAACCAGTTGTACTTTAACTTGTTCTTTAACGGGGTCTTTTGTTTTACTATAAAGTCTTATTTTTTATTGCGTTTATTTGTAAAATCTCTCGATATTACAATGAGTAGCATAAAGTAGAAAAATGAAATAGACAGCTCGACATAAAATGAGAAAATAAAAACAAATTGAGTTAATGCTTCAAAATTTGTAGAATTACATTGGTTCAGGGTTGCATAGTTTGCTTAAGAGAACCGGTAAAATCATAATATTTAAGTATAAGAAAGAGTTAAATACATGTTTTTCCCTTTTTCTACTATTTTATTGATATAAGAAGTAAAATAAAATTAAAATTAAGCCCCTCTAACTCGTGGTTCTTAATGAATCCTTCACAAAGTTGTAACATTTGGCTGCCTCCTCTAAACTATAAATTTGTAATGCACCGCTGATATTGTTCATTGACAAAAAATTGGTACCATTGGCCATAGTTCTCTGGCTTACGATCCCCGGGCATACACCTATAAAATGCATAAAGGTGTCTGGTTCGCCTGAAGCGCATATCGGACACTTTTCAGAGGCATCAAATACGACTCCCCTTCCCTCCACATGAATCGAACTCCACTACCACACATTCTGGTTTGACATATCAGACGTTTACAATACTATACTATTGCATATGACTAGTACTTATAGTATTATATATTATAGTATAAGACAAGGCAATTTTGACGTTGTCAGTTGATAGAATTTTTGGGACAGGACATTGACAAATAGGAGGGAACAATATTGCCCTGGGGGAGAGGGGGGATCGTTGACAGATTTTGGTGTGTGAAAACCTACGGGAAAACCGGCGGGAATAGTTGAAAATCACTTGAGGCGGGATCTGGATAGTACAATGGATGGTCGAGAACATTTACACACAAAATTTTCTTGCTTCACGACAACGCTCGTTCACGCAGTGCAAACGAGACTCAAAAGCGTCAAGGGTCATTCGGATGGGATGTTTATGACTGGATTATGTTGAGAAGTGATCAAGTATTGACCTATGTGGATATATATTTTATTTAATTTTTAATTTATTTTTTAATGGTAGGGATTTTTACTTTTTAGGCGCCCCTCATATGTATAGAAAACGTATTCAGTGATACATTATCAAAGCTCGGGGCTACGAGCTTCTATATTTTATCTTATCCATTCTGTATCCCATAAATAGTGATTGAACACTTCACTAACCTGTACGTTCATCACTAGGGGTATGCCTAGAAATTAATTATTGGAAGCACTGGAATTTCAAGATAAATATATAACTTTTCAACTCGGACCGGCAAAACCACAAAAGAACTAGGATATTAAACTGATGGTGACCTGCGGTTTGTTACCTGACCAGAAAAAAATCCTGTTCCACCTCTGGCCCAAGCAAAAGTGACAAACGCATTTCTAAATGCTTACTGGAGTGGACAACTTTGACACATCATCCGGCTCTGAATAGCGTGGAAGTACGTTACGTCGTTACTTTTACAATGGCCTATTCAAATGCGGACAAAAGTTAGGTCACTTTTCCCTGGGGTCAACCTCTAAGGAAGAGGAGTTGGGGACGATAGAAAAAAATCATTTTCGAAAAGAACCTTATCCCCAGAGCGAAGGGCCAGTGCCAAAAATTGGCCCTAATGGTCGGAGGGGAGAATTTACGGAAAAAATACTGGGGATACGGAATCGCCGTTTCTTGAGGGTGACGAGAAAACCGCAGGTGGGCGAACGCCCGACGACGGAGCGTATGAATGGGAAATCATTTCAGGTGGCGATGCGGTTTGCTGCGGTAAAGCACCTGCGGTAGGAACGGACGAAAAAAAGACGTCATCAGCTGCCGAATGACGTCAGGGCGTGTGGCGGAGACGAAATCAGGTGGAGAACATCAATGGGGGTCACCTGTGTGATTTTTACGAGGGAAAACCGATATCAGCAGGTGTAAGGAAGATTCTATGAGGTGGTTGAATGGGGTGATGCTTGCAGTGTGAGTCCATCGAGTTCTTAAGTTGGACTTCACAATCGGAGTAGATCAATTAAGGGTAGTTCGTTATTTTTCGGGACTGATGAAATCCCCTTAGAAAGTAGTCAGCTTCATGCCCAATTTCCTCAGCTCCTATTCAACTCATTACCCTATTTTTAGTTTTCTTTTGTTAAGGAAGTAATTCTGAAGAGGGCTATGGGAATTTCCGCATGATGGTTGGGGAAAATTGCAGGGAGTTTGAAAAAAACGTCAGGTTTAGGCTTAGAATCTTCGAAATGTATTAAAATACTCATCTGATGGCACAGCTTGTGTATTAGGTTTTTACGAACGTACTAAAAAAACTGAGGCTACAAGTTGTACAATAACGGAGATAATGGGGCATTTCTGCTGAAAAACATCGTTTTTCAGGAGAAGCCATTTTCTGACGTTATTACTGTTCCCTCCTGGTCCCGCAGGCTTCAACTCATTTCATCTCTTCCACATCTATTTTTTTGAATGTCTATATCTAGATTACAGTATCCATGACTTAGAAAGATCAGAAAGAAGAAGAAGAAAAGGAAAACTTTTAAGTTTGGTTTACTTCTTGATTCTCTGCGAGGACGAGGAAGGCGAGGCGTTCTAGCGGACATTTTAGTTCGAACATATTTTATACTCACTTCCCGTTGATATTTTTCAAAATTCTTCTTTCTCTTTCCCATATAATGTAAAATATTGAAAAAAAATTTTTTTTTTTTTTTGAAAAATTGATTGTTTTTATATCTTTAAGCCGAAATTTTGGTTGCAAAACTTCTCAAAATAGTTGGTATGAGCAGTATTTGAATGCATTGATTATAACCCCCTCCCTCCACCATCCCGACGCCAAATAAAAATTTCTGAAGTTTAAATAATTTATAAAAAATTTAAAAATATAAATAACCAAAAAATATATATTTGAAAGTGGTGTAGATAAACGATTTGTCACTATGAGGCCCTTCCGTTCACCACCTTTCACAACTGAAAATTAAATTGATAAAAATGTTCTTAATCGGACAAAAAAAGGCACAAAAATTGGCAGTATAAGAATGAGAACCGATTGGAAAAAATTAGACTAAAATTTGAATCAAACAAGGTGAAAATAATGAATATCGGGCGAGGATTATAACCTGAGTATCGTATAGAAAATTTGTTTGGAAAAACGGAAAAAATTCTACGGCAAGTTCCTCTTTCCCGTAGCAAAATTCGAAATTTTCCGAGGTTCTTCGCACAACAAAAGTGAAATGGAGATGAAATAGTCATCATTTATAATGCCTTCATTATTCATATTGACTATGAGTGTACAATAAATCCCAGCTCAATACAATTGTTCAGTCTAACAATAACACATTTCGCCGAGAATTGTCTCGTCTTCAAATAATCTCTTTAATGGGTTTCTGGAAATTGGAATATTGGGTTCAAGCTGAACATTAAAAGCAAAAACTCACGGCCGCAGTGCTCTCCCCTCAAACCCCAATAAAACACATGGAATCGCCTTCGATCCTCGGTGAATTTATATCAGTATACTATTACAAACCATTTGCGGAGATTTTTAAGATAAAATTGCTCGGCGTGAAGTCAGATTTTTAATGACCTGTCATTTCTTTAAACCCTTAAAAGAAGATCTCTTTTTTGAAGACGTGAAAAACGAATGTTCGTAACATAGTGAACCATTGAATTGAGCTGGGGTTTGTCGTAAATGTTTCCCCTGGATGTATGGTAACCGAAAAGTCATTCATAATTATGCAATCACGAAGTTTTTTGGGAAGCGATCCCTTATTTTTTCATCAATAACGTATATTCATTCGAGATATTATCGATTCGATAAAATCGTTCTACCTTTTAGAAATAGTTGCTAAATTATCTCTCCGATTAGATCCATATTTATTTATGTACCCACCAATACAATTAATGGTACCCACCTAGGCAATTGGAAATCCGGAAGGTATGTATTGCATTAAGTCACCGGTAGCAAAATAAAATTGAAGAGTCGACATAATTTTTTAAATTTTTTTTTTTTTTTTTTTAGAAAAAAAAATAAACATTTATTGATCATTTAATGCGGTGGAATGTTGGGTTAGTTGGGATTTGTGAAAAGCATAAATTGATATGCCAAAAGCTCGAAGTGGTATGCTAGAAGTAGAAATTGAGTCGCCGAAAGTTTAAATTGAGATGCCAAAAATATTAAAATTGATTTGTGCCAAAGGTTCAAATTAATTTGCCAACATTTTCAATTTGATAATATGCCAAAAATTCAAATTGATTTTGCCAAACTAATCTGATTTTCTTTTTTTTCCTAACAACATATATGTATGTAGAATTGAGTTTTCACTCGTGCCCACATCATCACCTGGGAGTAGGATTTCGACCACTTGTTGGCGAGGCGTAAGGACACGTTCTTGAGGAAGGCTTCGTATTCTTTATGTAATGCGCCATCGCATGAAACGACGAGTGGCGTGAAAGACCCTCTCAGGTCTTCAGCGACTCTATCGTATTTTGCGTGTTTGGCTTGGGCTGCATGGAGGAGTAAGAGACTGCGTCTGCGTTTATAACGCGGGTATCGAAAAACGCAGGTCTCTCACGGTCCCACACGCCATGGACCTTGCATCGACATAATTTCCATCTGAAACTCTTTGAATCTCATCCTATTCAAACTCATCCGCGTTGGGTTTTAAATAATGCCAGAAAAACCTTTGCTGGTATCCGGCAGCCCTGGCAATATTGCTCCTGTTAGGGCAGTTATTCTCGTCGACATACAGGAACTTTTAAACCGAAAAAAAAAAGTTGTCAAGCAAGGTGGAAAAGTTGCTCGCCAACTTCTATTGGAACTCTTCTTTCAGCGACAATTGCCGTGAAAAATTGCTCGTAAAAATGAGGCTTAACGGCTGCATTATACAAATTGGCTATACACACACAATTTATAGCCCTAAATTACAATTAGCATGTTCTCCCACTAATTATACACGCACAAGTCACAATAAGTGAGAAAACTGTACATCCAACTTGGGAGATATTTTATTTTTGGTTTATTATGATTTTCAAGTCATCGAAGGTCACAACGGTCAATTAAAAGCCTGCACGTTATGTAGATCGAATCGGTTTTGGTTCAAAACGACGCTTGCAAAAAATCTTGTACAATTAAACGGCTCTTGTTGAATATTCCTTAGGCGTGGTAGTTAGCAGTTTACTTCATATCGAGTCGCCCCAATCATTTTTATAAGCCTTTTTCCCTCGACAAGGTCGCGGAATAATTGCAGATCGAGTACACAGCGAGCGGATCTCCATCCATTAATAATCTTGTTCGATATCAAAAGCTATTTATGGGTGCCCGTTTTTTGTCGTTCGAAACAATAAAACTACACCATCACCTGTTGATATATTACAGTATAGGAGCGGAGGAAAAATCAGGTGGAACATCAAACTGCGTTCGGTTTTTTTGCTGTTTTAAGTAGGCGACGGGTGCAGCGACATTTTCTTGCAATTATTGGGCGCGGCCGTAATGGGACGGGATCTCAAACAATGTCATTCTGTTGGTCATACAAGTTCACGGTCAGCCATGGTTGATGCACACAATCATTTTCGGATCGAATAAACGAACTTCAAACATGTAGAATAGAATTCAAGAGAAGTGACTGGGATCACTAAATACCCATCAATGGTTTACTTTATTATTCAATAATAAACTATTGTAATCGCTCTTGAAAAAAAAAATTTTTAACCAAACCTGAAAATTTCATGGTTTACGTTTCAAACGGTGTAGAATCCGAATCTGCAATAAAATTTTTCCGTCCGTCCGCCGTACGCAAAATTTCTCCCAAACGGCTGAAGCAAAAAAGCTGAAATTTTCAGGAAAAATCCATGTTGGTCCGACGAATTGACGAAGTTCTTGATCCAGCTCTCGCACTTAATTTAAAGTGCCCTTTAAGGGTTGTCAAAGTTCTGTAAAATCCCTAAAAACCTCAAAAAAAAATCGAAGCGGCCTAAATTTGGACTCTTTTTGAAGAACTTTCCACGAGGAATCGAATGAGCCCTTCCCCAGGTCCGTAGGTCAAACCATTCCCGATATACGGCCCGATTTATGGTGCCAACATTTGCGTTATTTTGGTTTATTGTTGTTTTTGTTTTGATAGCAGTAACCTAGTGATGTAGTAATGTGGATACTGGAGAGAACTCCTAAGAGGCTTTGTAGCCGATACACGGGTTGAACCATTCTGATATGCATGAAACGCTGCAAATTCTTTCAGTGGGGTTTTGTTTTATAATTGTTTTTGTTTTGATAGGAGTAACCTAGTGACGTAGTGAGGTAGTTATGTGGATACACAATGGGTTCGGACTGAAAAACGCTGCAAATTCTTTCACTGGGGTTTATTATTCAATTGGCTTGCGTTCATGATTTGAATTTCTACTAAGCTTTGGAGTGTGCGTGTTTCACAGGTGATAGAGGGATTATTGAATTTCAGGAGATATGCATAGAGCACGTGAATCTGTTCTCAACCAAAATGCCTGTTTATATTGATCAGTTGATCATATTCGTGTTCCTCCTGAAATTCAATAATCGCTCTACCACCTGTGAAACACACACACTCCAAAGCTTAGTATAAATTCAAATCATGAACACAAGCCAATTGAATAATAAACCCTAGTGAAAGCATTTGCAGCTTTTTTTGTTTGAATTCGATCACCCTATGTACATTTGAAAATAAATTAACTCGCACTCTCAGATTGTCAGTGCGCCGCAAACTTGGTTATTGTAGTTTAGATGTCCTAAAGGAGCAATATTTTACACTAGCTTCAGACTAGCATCAGGGGTCTCTCAGCAGACTTCTCAATATCTTGTAACTTATTATACCCTAGATGCCCTTAAAGCTCCATTTCAAGTTTCAGCACCGCGGATCGACTAGAAGAGAAATTAGGCAGGATCGTATATTACGAAACGATGTTCGTTGCATTTTATTACTGTTTTTTGTGGAAGTTGGAAGTGTGGATGATTTCTTGAATTTATCAATTTGGAAATCTAAGTGCCTATTAACGAATTTTGATGGGGAGTTTAAATATATCCTTGTTGATCAAATATGAAGGTTCATTACTGGGTACAATCTAAGATTAGTGAATGAATGCTCGCGGTTTTGTGGAGTATTGAAAGGAATACAATGGGATAGCGGTCGAGTGGCAATACGCTCGGAAGAACCCAAATACGGAACGGATGAGAGTAATTGGAACAGTTGACCACATGACATCCATTATAAATTTGCAGTTCCTATTTGTGGGATCTCCAACCGTCTCTCCCCCCCATACGAAACCTGCTGTTGTGACGCGGATCACCGAATGTTGCCGGTTAAATGGCTCTTTCGGTTCCCAAGACCTTGAACTGGGGAGAGAGTCATGTGCAATGCGATGCTCCGGCATCTGGTCATCGGAGGATGACGAGTAAGCTTCGTACACCCCCGCCTGCCAACGGTTTCGTACCTGCGCACGCAGTCTACCACCTTCGTGGAGTCGCCTAATGAGTCAAAATATCTTCTTGCCTCTCACAAATCTCAACAACGTTGATTACAAACATTTAAGAGAACCAGACACTGATCCAGATAAATTATGAAAAATATTGTTGGTCATAGCAATAGCAATGTCATGAACCTCTGTTTATTTTTTTAGGATCGTTTGCATTAGTGGCACCTCATCTGAAACACCGGAGGGCACATAGATCACCAGGGGCTATCGCAGTGACAGAAGAGGTTCTTTTCTTAGCCAAGTACAAATGTCAACTTGTCCATGTTGCTTGTACCACAGCATTTACAACTTCATGAAAACAAAAACGCGAATAGCACACAATTTCTTTAAAGACTCGAACATTTCTGAACCACTCAGTAGGTGAATTACCAGCCATTCGTTCTCTTACCATATGCAGTTCTCTTACCCGTTTACACCGGATGCACGTTGAAACGAATTACTTTGAGGATTCAGTTTAGCGCACACATATCCATAGATTTAGCAATAACTGTCAATATGCGCTTAGACGTCCGAGAATGTTTGGGAATAGGGTTCGAAAACTCTGTTTGCAGTGGGTGACAGTTCACACTACATCCTTGTACACAATTGTTCCAGAGAAGCCCTTGAAACTAAATCTGTTTTGGTGTAAACAGGCCTCGTCACTCATCAATAACTTCGAGAACAGAACCGAGGACTAAATAATTGGACGAATGAAAAAACATGTTTATTAAGTAATCATGGTAAAAAATACATATCAATCGTTACATACATTCATACAGCTGTAGACTATAGACTCTCTGCCGGGGGTATTCATTAAACTTCTTTTTTTCAACTAGTTATGTCATATATAATTCATTGATCAGTAAATCAAATAATTATGTTTCACCAATTGAATTCCTCGATTAACAGTTAACAGTTATTTAGTAGCCACACTTCTATAACCTGCAAACGATGTCCAATCTCCTAAATTTAGTAAGTAGACTATATTCTCATAGCACAGACTCCCTCGGCCAAAGTGACGGATTCTGAACTCCTTGAGCACAGGACAAATAGCGAGAAAATGAACGTCATCTTCTTGGACGCACTGGAATGATGCTCATATGAGGAGTCAAATGGTGTGTAATTAAGCACCATCAAAGAGCCTCTAAACCACAATACCCACCTCAAGATTCACAGAGGGTACTGTTGTCGCTCCTTGAAAAGGTCACCAGGTTTCACCCTGTCGTTAAGCTTCCTGCATATCCTAGAGTTCGACCTCAGCGTTCTCATTACACTTTAGTCATACCAAGCACCTCTGGAGATGAAGGTAGTTAAGTTAGCCAAGCATCCAGATCATTTAGGTTGATGCTCAACTAGGAACCCAGCACCACCCAAACGCGGATATCGGAGCCCTGGCAAATTCAGGGCACTTATAATTTAGTTGAAGTGCAAAGCCAGTTTATGAAAGCACAGGAGCTCGAGATCCGTCTCCAAGTACACGAAATGATTGATATTGTTTTTCGGCAGCCAAAAGATCATTTTGGGTAAGTACAGCTGAACCTGTTCAACCACTCTGTACTGCATGCTGCCAAATTTGACCCCCATAACATAGATCATGAGACTGCCCTCGTACTGGCACATTAAAAACTAAATGAACTGATGAAATGACAAGATAAAAATTCTAACTAAGTCTTGAACTAATCTACGGAAAGAGGTTTAACGCGTAGGTTTTATTCTTTGAAGGAGGTTGAGGTGAAAGTATACTTCAGACCAGAGGAGTTCTTGGTGAAGCTTGCTTCATTCCATCTTGATACCCAATCTTATAGATACAATGAGATTGATGTTTCTGTCGATTTAATCGTACCTTTGAGTTCAGACTTCTTAATCCGATTGATTCCTCAATAATTGCTGATAAATTACAGATTTCCCTCACTTCGATGTAAACATGTCCAATCCCATTCTCATGTTCACTCGGGAGGAAGATGGCCGGGTCGCAGATGCTGCTCGCGTGCTGCGGCGATCACAACAGAAACCGGCCACATGACGGTCCGCAACTGTCGAGAGATTGCTCTCATTTCCCCTCCTTTGTGCGCCAAGATATGAGGTGTTTCATCTTGCGGAGGAAAGTACACAATGGTACTACAATGGCTCCGATTGTAGTTTTCATTGCGGCTTGTGCGGTGGGGCATGAAAAGCGGACGATGACATTGTCTGACGACCAAGTGTTGGGCTCGGCGAGATTCGCTCGACTCCGAATAAGAATAGTTTCCTACAATACCCTTACTATGAGCGACATCAATAAATGAAGCATCCAAAATGAGATGCAGAATGTATGGTGAAGTTCTTATCGTTCAATAAAACAAATGCGCTTGCGCAGTTAGATAAGGCACCTGTTGCAAGATGGCAAGTTCTGAATGTAATGTTTTTGGTTTATCAATTTATATGGAAACGATAAAAAACGCTGCAAATTCTTTCACTGGGATCTATCATTCAATTGGCTTGCGTTCATGATTTGAATTTCTACTAAGCTTTGGAGTGTGCGTGTTTCACAGGTGATAGAGTGATTATTGAACTTCAGGAGATATGCACAGAGCACGTAAATCTGTTCTCAACCAAAATACCTATTTGGATTGATCAGTTGATCATATTTGTGTGCCTCCTGAAAGCTTAGTAGAAATTCAAATCATGAACGCAAGCCAATTGTATAATAAACCCCAGTGAAAGAATTTGCAGTGTTTTTTTGTTTGTGGTTATCAGAATGCTTCAACCCGTGTATCGGCTACAAAACCTTTTAGGAGTTCACTCCAGTATCCACATCACTACATCACTAGGTTACTGATATCAAAACAAAAAAATAATAAACCAAAATAACGCAAATGTTGGCACATCTGGAATGTTTGATCTACGGACCTGGGGAGGGGCTCATTCGATTCCTCGTGGATAAATTTTTATTGCAGATTCGGATTCTACACCCTTTGAAACGTAAACCATTAAATTTTCAGGGGGGGTGGGGTTTATTTTTTTTTTTTTTTTTTTTTTTCAAGAGCGATTACAATGGTTTATTATTAAATAATAAACCAGAAGTATCAATCAATACAGTAAAGTTGGGTATGTATCAAAATTTTCCATTACTCAACAATTAGTTGGTTGTTCTTAAAAATTGTAATTATTATGAATCGACAAATAGAAGGAGTTTTATGATTTCTAAAAATAAATAACAAATATATTTCTAACAATACATACAAGAATATAACAGAAACAGTAAGTGCTACGAAAAATAGGTTTACCTTAGTCTTTTTGGTACCACAGTGTGATTAGCATTGAACATCCTCCTAAATTGCAGGGAATCCAAGCTTTTATTCACGAATTGAAGATGATAATTGAACATTTAGCAGGGGTATATCAGGACACATAGGTAGCATTAATAACTGAGCTCGTGGTTAACAGATATTTCCCCTGCTCTGACTTCTTGAAGGTACTTTGCCGTTTATTAGATGAGCCAATCGAGGGCCAAGACGTAGGTGAGTGGCCCATCAACAGCAAATCGATTTTTTCAGAAGTTAAGTTTTAAAAATAATGACCTCAGAACCTAATTTGCAAGAAATTCGGACGATTGGAGCGAAAAGACTTGAGAAGTTTGGTTTTTAAGATGGCGTTGCGGCAGCTTGGGAAGGAATTCGTATTCTAACAAATAACAAATCGAAACAAAGTGGAAGAATAAGAAACGTTCCGGGGAAAAAGGGAAGTAGAATGTTACGAGGTGTCAGTCACATTCGAAAAGAAATTCAATACTGGAAGGGTTGACCCATGCAGAGGGCCTACTGAATCTTGGTCATTTTCATTCAGACTGGCTGCACTGGCTGTAGATTAAGTTAAAAAACGTTCGTGCTAGCACGAACCCAACAACATTATAATATAATGTACCTCATCAGTATTCAGGGATTGCGGGCCTGAGGCACATGAACTATTTTCGTCTAGCTTATGAGGCAGTGTGGAGTACTGAGTAATGAAAAAGCCGAGGCTCTGGGCTGGGCAGTCACCAGCCTACTCAAAATACCGACTTCTCTCACATTCCCAGTGTCGTGAAATTGAAAATAAGCCGGAAACTAAGTAGATTTGAGTTCCACTTCAAAAGTCATAACTTGCAACAGGAAAAGAATCTTGCTTGATGTAAAAATGAATTAAGTTGTTGGTGATTGGTAGTGCGTTACGTAGGTGAACGCAATTGTACACCTGGCTTCTGGAATTTGTTGTTCAACAGCCTCGCGTGCAATTTTTCATCTCAAATTGTATTGATTTGGGAAAACACATGACCCCTCAGCCCATGAACATATTTATGTGATATTTTTTAAATTATTGCCTTCACAAGCATGTAGTGCTGTACATGGCTGTGTATTACGTTTGTTCACCATATTAATATGTTTCGTGTTTCTTTACAAATGGGTGAAATTTAGCGTAATTTGCTTCGTAGAGCATCAGCCCGAGTAACGGTGATAAATTAACGTAACTACTTGGAATAAATACTGTATGAAGTATGAAGTGCTCAAAGACGAAGTGTAAGACGTTTAGTGTCAGACATGAGCGTGTAAATAGAGCACATCAGATACTGATGAAGAAACCGGTTAAAGATGGGGTAACTGTAAAGTTTCTTCCAAAATCAAGTGATCAAAATCTTCTGTAAAACGACAATTAACTGAATTCTTAGTCAACAAAACTTATTCGAAATTACCTTCTCAGATCGAACATTTCCCGGGAAATAACATCTTCAATATATGTGGAAAAATGCATCCAAAATTGTATTATCTGGAAGATGTGTGGTTGAACGGAAATTCATCTACTATCAGGAAGTCAATGAAGGCGCCAGGAGCCACCTTATGCGGGTCGGTTTCTCAAAGCCAGCTCAAAACAGAAACAACCTAGAAGCCCTTTGAAAATTGCCATTTGTCCGAAGATAGCCGATTATCTCTTGATCGACTTTAAAACGACGTTTAGGTGACTTTTTGGTCAACAAAACTTCTTGGAAATCACCCACCGACAATGAACACGTTTCGGAAAATGACATCTTCCATAACGGTGAGATAGGATTACCCGGAGGGAAAGGTTGAAGTGTTTGCACGAAAGGACCTTCTTGTGCGACTTTATCTAAATGTCACACCTTTGGAGTCAATGAAGGCGCCAGGAGCCACCTTATGTGGGTGGTTTCCCAAAGCCAGCTCAAAACAGAAAGAACATAAGACGGTTCATGCCTATAAGCCCTTTGAAAATTGGCACTAGTCCGATTAACTCTCGATCGACATTTAAGTGACTTTTTGGTCAACAAAACTTCTTGGAAATCACCGACCGAAAAGGAACACGTTTCGGAAAATGACATCTTCCATAACGGTGAGATAGATGGTCCGAAATAGGATTACCCGGAGAGAATGGTTGAAGTGCTTGCACGAAAGGACATTCTTGTGCGACTTTATCTAATAGTCACACCTTCGGAGTCAATGAAGGCGCCAGGCGCCACCTTATGTGGGTGGATTTCCCAAAGTCTGCTCAAAACAGAAAGAACATAATACGGTACATGCCCACAAGCCCTTTGAAAATTGGTACTTGTCCGATTATCTCTTGATCGACTTTAAAACGACATTTAAGTGACTTTTTGGTCAACAAAACTTCTTGGAAATCACCAAGAACACTTTTCGGGGATGGAAGGTCCCGAAATAGGATTACTCGAAGGAAAAGGTTGAAGTGGTTGCACGAAAGGACCTTCTTGTGTGACTCTATCGAAGAGTCACACCTTCGGAGTCAATGAAGGCGCCAGGCGCCGCACTTAGTCCTGCTAAATACCTTTTAACAAGGGTCAAGCTTCTTTATTAACATGGGTTTCCTCGGTGTCAAACCTGACCTACCATTTTTGCTTCAATGTGTCGCTTCATACCGATATCCCAGGTAGGGCTGTATCGCTAAGCTTTGAAGTTCCACTGTTGATGTTTCGAACTTTTGAATCTTTTTCAAAGAATCTGCTCATCAGAGCACCCACTGAAATAACTCAAATAAAAGTAAAACTGGAATAATTTTTAAGTTCTTCATGAAGTACATTTTTCGAAGCCATTCTGGTAGACTATGAGGATATAAATGTAAAGAACAGTCAGATGTTGTTTAAGCTCCTTTCCACGGCCACAAACGATCAAGAATTTTGTTGTCATAGAAATAATTAGGATTGCAGAAAGTCAACAGTGGTCGAGTTGGACAAAATAACACAGGCCTCTTTATCAAAGATTTCCTCGTATTGGAGAGTAAATCATTTACCAATAGTTATAATCCTCATTTACAATGGCTATTTAAATGTATTGTCCCTTTGATCGATTCATCAAACCGTTGAAAAATTACATTGATTACAGTTGATTACAGTAGCTGAAATTCATCTCTGTATAATGATGAAGACATGAACAAAATTGATAATGAATAAAGGATTCCCTAAATGTTCCTCGATGTACTAAACAAATTGATGGCAGATGGATTGTGATCACTCAGTTGCCTTTCCCGTGTACTTAGTGATTATAATCCAAAAACTCCAGATCCTGATGAATTTAAACTTTCAGTATTTAGATAAAATAGACTTTTTTTAACTAACTCGCGAGTTAATGGGTGATATCGTGTTGGATGTTGAATTGTCTGCTCCCGGTCTACCAGTTTTGAATCTGAAGATGTTCCAGTCGGAATACAGACCAGATGTGGGAGCGTTTCCCATGGGAAACGTTACAAAACTAGACAACACCAAAAGACCGACTTCAAAGCTAAGCGGTACTTTTACTGTGGTCGGTGGTATGAAAACTACAATGAAAACCTCCGAAGTAACCCAAGCTTGACCCTTGTTAAACGCTCTTTAGCAGGACTACGGATGGCGCCTGGCGCCTTCATTGACTCCAAAGGTGTGAGTTCCAGATAATGGATATCCATTCGCTAGACCACTTGAAGCTTTCAGAACATCTCACCTGATAATCCGATTTTCGAATGCTGTCACATGAGAGTGGATGATTTCCAAGAAGTTTTGTTGACTAAAAAGTCAGTTAAGTGTCGTTTTAAAGACGATTAAGTGATAATCGGCGATCAGCCGGTCGCAAGTGTCAAATTTTCAAAGCTCGAGTGCCCATCGTATTTGTGGTTTCTTTTATTCGAAAACCAGCTTATAACACGTCGGTAAGTCCTACCGCAAGTGACTTTTCTGCTGGTTTCATTATCCGTTTCTGCTTTGACTCTATTCACACCCTGGCTGGCGCCATGGGTTCGTACGTTGATGGCCCAAGTGTGGGAGGTTTGGATAATACACTTGTAGCACTCTCTTGGAACACATTCTAAGAAATGTTATTGACTCCACAATTCAGTTTAGCGTCTTTTTAAAGACGATTATATGATATTTGATGACAATAAGTGTCAGCTTTCATAACCTAGGTACCTGTTCCACAGTAACACTATCGAAAGATCACTATCGTTTTCTTCTGATTCCTTTTCCATCGCAAACACCAATTTTTGACCGCCTGAAGTTTTTCATTGACGCCAATGATTAAGAGATTAAGATGATTTCGATCCCCTACCAGTAACAGAACAGAAATGATGTAATTTGGACTGGTCCCGTTAAGTATACGAAAGCTCTCAAGAAATACAGCCTACTTTATCAGAATGGAACAAAGCCACAAATAATCGTTGATGTTATTAACATAAGGTGCGCGTTTTGAATAGATGATTTCAAATGAGATTTCATGACTGAATTAGCCATTACAAATTGCTACTATTGAATGTACTGAATGGAATTGACTTTATTCATTTATTGGCAAAAGAAACAATGACAAGAACATTGAATAGGTGTACAAAATACAATAGCCCACCGGCAAACAATTCAGTGATAGACTTTAGGTAACCGGTGGAGTTGATAATTACATGAGAGTAACGACTATGCACAATACAAATTCGGGCATCAAAAGTACAATAATATCGAAAAGTAAATGAAAGTAGGGGAACGAGGGGTAATACCGTGCACTTAACTTTGGAACCATACAGTTAAGGGACAGAACGTCATAAAAATGTTTTTCTTGGACGAATGGCTCTAGAATTTATTATATTTTCGATATCTGAGCATTTCCCTTACATAAAAAGATTTTTAAAGGAAAAACAGCCATGAATGTTTTAATAAAGTGCTTTGGGCGGCATTTCCCACACTGTGGGGTAATGACGCCCAACCCCGAGAACTGAATTATGTTCCCCTCTCAACCGTCATTCAACCCATTATTTCCAAAGTTAGAAGGTTAAATGTATTTATAACAATAAAAACCATGAAAATATTCAATACACTATAGTTAAAATGAACGATGACTTAGACTTTAATGGGTAAACTACAGTCTTGTATATAGAACTTTTTTGAACCCACACTAATATTTAGCTTTTCTTTCTTTACAAAATTATAAAATAGCCTTGCATACATCACATAATCCGTGATCAGGTAGTCCCATGGAACACATGTACCTAGTGGCTGCTGTGATTGCAGTGCTCGCAATTCCACTTTGGCGAATTATTATCGGCTTCTTGGCAAATTGTACACAAGCTGTCCACAAAAGACGAAGTCAAGAATTCTTCAACATCTTCGTCTGTGTCTACAACAAGGTCTCCCTCAGAGATATCTCCTCAGTCATCACTGTCACTGCTCTCACTTCTGGTTCTCTTGCGCTTCTCTTTCTTTTTTTGAGGTCTTTCAATTTTTTTTTCATGATTTCCACCTTTCTTCTTGTTCTTCTGAACCCCATCTCTGCTACTAGTAGTGAGTTGATCAAAATCCAGCTGAATTTGGCGCTTTGTTGGTTATTTATTGTTCTTTTCCATCTTTTTTGACGTTTCAGAAATGCACAGCATTCCCCCGATACGATGGGCGGAATTACCCCAATGTTAAAGTTTTTCGTAATTCATTCACGCTGACTTAATTTAAAATCAAAACTTAAAGTTGGTTAGTGCTTCATAAAGATGATGAAATTCTGTGTGTATACATAAAAACTAATCTAAAAAAGAGTTGAAAATGGGACTTGCATTGCTTATTTCATCAAACGATTCGGAAAAATACTCACTGCACTCACGTCAAGAAGGATAACTTCAGGTAGGGTAACGCTAGAACCTAGTTGTCGGGACATTTCTCTAGGATCGGCGCTCATTCCCACGTTTCTGGTGTCGATTCAAACATCCGAAACAGCCATGGGCGGCATTGCCCTCATTCCCCTAAATATTCTAGATTATTTATTTACATTAGAGATAAGTTTCTCTTGATCACTGCCTAAAGCTTAATTAAGCCCAAAAATTAATAATATTAATTTTCTTCTTAAATAGGTAAAGAAGATTTTTTGAACGTTCCTTTTCAAACATGATCACACATACATCAGTGATCATTCGTTTTTTACCCTTAAGCAACCATGTACACTGTCGGTTTAAAGGAAGATGATCTCCAGTGTGAAGATCGGATCACCCACACAATCACCAGCAAACAACGCTCATCGCTCTACAATATTGGCCTTTTAGTCTCCTAATCGCCTGAAGTGTGGGATCCATTGTATGGTCCAATGTAGATTTCATCACCGCTTGACCAATAGCATGCGCTAACGTGAATTTTCTGAACCATCTCCATTTGGTGACTTTATTAAATAAAAGCATAAATACGGCTGCTATGAATGAGTAAACTGAAAGCTCATCCTCAAAGACAAAAACACAGCGACAACGTGAGAGACGTACAATTTCTTTTGATGGTATCTCAAAAGGTAAACGGGTTAGTTTTTTGGGAAGGATTAATTATTTTTTAAAGTTAATCTTGATGGCTCATTATTGAAACTAATAACCCTCCTGGTTTTTCGAATGTCCCTGTTCACATATAATCGTTCCATTATAATGAGCTTCACTCAAGAAATTTAAGGAACTCCTGGACTTAGGTTGAATTAGTGGAAAGTTTGGGACAGCAGTAAGAGCGCGCCATTTCCAGTGTTGTTTTTCAGCCAGGTTGTGTTGAAATACTAAGAACCGCGGACGAAGAAGTTTTGACGATTTTTGAAAATGAGAGTGACAGAGAGGTGAACCCATTTCTGCAGACGTATCGAGCGACAGCCTCCAGGTAAAGATTCAGATAGATCTGACACGTTCTGGGAACGATCTTCTGAATGGAATTGACCTTCCTGGACAATGGAATGCCAGAGGGCCATTGTGACAAAGATTTCTTGCAAAAGCAAGAAACAACCGGAGGAACTCCCGCCAATATTTTCACCAAAAGAGGCTAACAGGTAAAATCTTGGTGAAACTCGGTCAACTTTGTAGGGTCCAAGTTTTCATTCACACTTGATGGATATTCTTGATTTTATCGATCGAAAGTTTATTTTAGTAAAGCATGCAACAATTTTTTGGATATTCGTACGAAATAACCTATTGCAACAGTTTAGTCCGCTATGGCAATACAATTATGGCAGTGTGATCAGGTGGGAGGGTTTTCCAAGCATTTAGAGCGCTTGGTCAGTGCCTTAGCCCATTTCGGTCTGCCAGGAGAATTTGAATGAGGAACATGAATAGTAATTTATACCAAATAGAAGTATACCATTACTAATCTTGGTAATATGTGTCTTTATGTTTATTGCATCTAATCTTGAAGTAATGCCCAATGTTTGTGCGAAAACGAATCTTTTGAGATCATATTCTGAATTTTTTGGTAACTGCCACGGTGATTCAATCGCAATGAAGTTGGTGGGCTGGTAAATCACACCGCTGCAGCAATAATGTAACCAACACTATAATCAGATGAAGTTTTGCACTGGACAAGGACTGACACAGAGAGCCACACGCAGAATCATGTTTTCTAGAAACGAGAAGTTGAAACTGGAAAATGTACTCTGAAATACCCAACTTTCCTACCATCATTAGTAGGAGGTTTACTACAATATTAACAGAATATATTAATCAATATTAATGAGAACAAAAGTATTAAAACCAGCGGCCTATGGATATCCGCAAGTAATTCTCTACAGTCCACCGCTCTACCAATTGAGCTACCAGAGGAGTTATCAATCAAGAAATAATAAACTTTACATCTGTGATAAAAAAAAGGTATATTGCGTCACATATTGATATCAATGTAATTAAAAATTTCCCCTATTTGTTGATGAAACTGAACCTTATTAATTAAAATTGAATACATTCAATTTTTGAGCTCATTCAATCGCCATTTCAAAAAATTTGCTGGAAAAATCATTAAAATGACAGACTCGATTTGAGATTTTCGTTGCTTTTTTTTTTTTTCAAAAATCAATAAAATAGTTAAGATATAACGGTTTATCAATATTATCCTTCCATTAGTTATGAAAAGTAATGTTCTGAAATATGTTTGAATACCAAACCAAAATCTTAGTTAAACATGAATAGAATGTATGAGTTCTCGCTTGAGCAGCAATTGGAAGGATTGGCTCCTAGCCTCTCCGTACCCTCCCTGGTCAGCAAACAGCAAAAGCAAAAATCCAAAAAGGAGTCACAAAAATCGGATGTTACAAAAAAACTCCCTCCAATTCCTATCTGACGCTTGGGAATTCGAAATTGCCGAAGCTTTGTTGCACAAAAGTGATATAGGGATCGAAAAGAATCACGAAGATCAGTTAAGAATCGTAGGCTTGGCAGTGCCCGACTAAAATTTTCACACATCCACACACGCCTATAGTTCTTCTTTTACCAATGTGGTATTAGAATGGTCTAAAATACACTTTTTTCCGAATTATTATCCTTTTTCTCACGTTTCGATATTTTGGGCGAACTTTGGTTGTTAACTACGTTTATGTCATAAGTGCAGTAGCAGTCTAACGCTTTTGTTAACCGGGCAGTTGGAATCGTACTGACATTGAGGCCTTTTGATAAAAGCGGCTGATAGTCTTTGATGGTAGCCCAGGGTTGTACTATGTTTTTAAAGTACCATTTACTAGTCAAGCACTGCGCTACCAATTTGGGTACCCTCAATATTAAATATCCCCTACCTATGCCAGATATGGGTAATAAATTTACATTGAAATGCCCTAAACCAACCAACCGACCCTCTTAAAAGTTCTCTTCAAGAGCGATCGACTTTTAACTGCTCCTTCACGACAAACCCTTCTATAAAAGAGATTATTCTCACTCCGTTACCTCGGTTGAAAAACCACAAAAACTCCTCTTGACTTCGTTGGGTTTTGAAATGAATACAAGATGATACCTACTTAAGCCCGCATTCAGACTCTAATATGGTCATCCGATTGACTCTTTCACCTTGACGTCCGTATAATGGGTAAGTCCATCTGATCCGCACTAGAACGTCAATAAAATGTGAGGTGAAGTTAGGAGTGCGGGATCATTATAGAGGGCTTATAAATTGTATTCGGGGTAAATCCTAGTTGCTTAGCATATTGAGGATGACATAATTTAGATTGGGTTGGTGGTATCACATAATATGATATGATATGGGAAGCCCCGAGTTATAAGGTGGTCCACTACATAATATCTTGTCGTCCATTCGGGCCACACTACTGTGCGGCCAAATCTACGAAAATAGTTCTCGGGAAGAACTGTTTTCGTAATGGGTACGAAAAATGCTCCCCAGAAAAAGGTTAACATGGGTTAGAAAAAAGAACCCTATGTTCGAGAAGAACTTCCATTATAAACTATTCTAGACAACTGGTCAGTGTTCTAAGTAGCTAGGTGGTCTGGATGATCGCTTTGCTCTGTCCCTACACTTGAAAACGCTAAAAATTCTTTCACTGGGGTTTATCATTCAATTGGCTTGCGTTCATGATTTGAATTTCTACTAAGCTTTGGAGTGTGCGTGTTTCATAGGTGATAGAGTGATTATTGAATTTCAGGAGGCACACAAATATGATCAACTGAACAACCCGAATAGGTATTTTGGTTGAAGATTTACGTGCTTCATGCATATCTCCTGAAACTCAATAATCGCTCTATCACCTGTGAAACACGCACACTCCAAAGCTTAGTAGAATAATGTTCATTCTTGTTCAGTATGAACAGAGAAAATCCTCTAGTTAATGAGGATTCCCCATTGGCGGGAACATTTTGACACACACACGCTTAACTAAGCGCTTCCCTTTTTATCAATTTTAAATATAGCTAGGTGACTACGTCTGTGAGAGAGTTGCAGTGGCTTAGTTTCTTGCCCACACTTTTAAATATCGTAGAAAACTATTTATTACAACATAATAGAAGAGTACAGTTGGTGTCTTTATCCTTAGAATTTAATTTAAAAACATAAAACCAACATGCAGGTATCCGTCATTGAGAAGAGGTACCGGGACCAGTACCAATTGAACGCAAGCCAATTGAATAATTAACTCTAGTGAAAGGATTTGCAGCGTTTTCCTGAAAATTTCAGATTTTCTGATTTTTCCTAAAATTATCAGAATGCTTCAACCCGTGTATCGGCTACAAAGCCTTTTAGGAGTTCACTCCAGTATCCACATACTACATCACTACGTCACTAGGTTACTGATATCAACACAAAAACAATAATAAACCAAAATAACGCGAATGTTGGCACCATAAATCGGGCCATAGATCGGGAATGGTTTGACCTACGGACCTGGGGAAGGGCTCATTCGATTCCTCGTGGAAAGTTGTTCAAAAAGAGTACACATTTAGACCGCCTTGACTTTTTTTGAGGTTTTTAGGGATTTTACAAAACTTTGACAACCCCTAAAGGGCGCTTTAAATTAAGTGAGAGAGCTGGCTCAAGAATTGGTGCGTCGTCGGACCAACATGGATTTTTCCTGAAAATTTCAGCTTTTTTGCTTCAGCCGTTTCGGAGAAATCGTGCGTATGGCGTACGGCGAACGGACGGAAAATTTGTTATTGCAGATTCGGATTATACACCCTTTGAAACGTAGGTAAACCATGAAAGTTTCAGGGGGGGTTAGAATTTTTTTCTCAAGAGCGATTACAATGGTTTATTATTGAATAATACACCAAAAATGTCCTAAATCAATCCTTTTAGTAATGTTGAGCATCCAGTTCGGAATCTAATATCAAACTAGCACTGTGATTAATATCCTCCGACAAGGAATCATTATGCGTAAACGTAGGGATTTTTTTCTGGTGGGCCTTTTTTCGCAAACGATACGGAGATCTTACACCAGGGTGGAACGCAGCTCTTGCCCTCCCATCAAGAAAAATATTGGTATAACACTTACTACAGCAATGAAGTTTTGATTTAGAACAGGAAGATTCTTTTGGGCCTAAATAGCACCAGGTACAATTTTATTCCCTCTGACACAATGGCGATATCAGAACAAACCATATTGGTACGACGGAAAGGGTGACGCATTGCCAAAGCTAAAATAACAACTTTTAATCTTTTACGTTCTCTTAGTAGGTTTGACCTCAACATGATATTAAAGGAAAAATGTATCCAACCTTCAAAAATTTTAATGTGCAAGACGTGTTTGATAGCACACAAAATATACAATATAGAAAATGATACGTTTTGAAGGTATCATATTACCATATGTGGAACATGATTAATGTGGTTTTGTTAACTGCTTCTTTTGCATGAACGCCGTCTGTCGTTATCTAGAAAAGTTCGCCGACTTGGGGAGCGGAACTATCGGAGCGCGGGGCCCCACAAATTTTTATCGGTTCGTTGTCAGGATAGCGAACATCGCCCGTGGCAGGCATGAGGGCTGCACAACGTCAGTCTTACTAATTTGGAGGAAGCGAGTTTAGTGTCAATGCACTGTCAAGGAACCATGTCTATGAACCATGATCACACTCACCATTTTTATTATGTAGAAATCTTATTGTTTAATACAAATAGAGAACCAGCAGTTGAAATGAACGTCGAACGTAACTGAAAACAGGTTACACAACAACGATTCAACAGATTAGGACGTGGTTACCAAGTGAGATGGAGGTGGCCACAGTATAGTGTAGAAGGGATGGCTCTGTTGAGGTACTTCGCGGCGCCTGAGGTCAGTTCAGAACTTCATTCTTAGGCCGGTTTCACCAACAATCCCTGACCTCGGTTAAAGTAGATCATTGTTTCACGGAAATAGAAATTGTTTGGTTTCACCAATGTATTCAATATCCATACACCCAAACATCATTTTACGGCGTTTCTATAAAACGTCTATTTAGGCTATCAAAGAGGCCTTTGCCTGCAAAATGAGGGTGATAATGAGATGACGGTGACAACATAACCATCAACCGTTCTTATTGTTGTACAGGATTTGCACAAGTGAATTACTTCTTATTCCACATTATAAGTGCATTTGGTTTCTCAATTCATCTGCAATAATTTCATAATCAACTAGGTTACTGGACACCCATGTACCTACTATGCTTGAAAAGAAAAACAATGTGATAATGTAAACAATTTTTTTTAAGAGAGAAAAAACATTTATTGATTATTATATGGGGTGGAATGTTGGATTAGTTGGGTTTGTGAAAGGTATAAATTGATATGCCAAAAGCTCAAAGTGGTATGCCAGAAGTTGAAATTGAGTCGCCGAAAACAATTTTTCATTGTTAATGTAAACAATTATTCATTGAAAAGTATAGATTCTGCACATCATGAAAGTGACAGCCATGAGGTACGAGAAGGCAGACTTTTGGTACACTGAGTTGCTGATGGAATGAGGGTGGGCCAGAGAGGCTGGTACCGTCCGCAAGATGTATGCCCTGTTGTGATATAAATAGCGAGACGTAGGTATTAAGCGGCTTGGTGGGATGGATATCACTGCTTGGGTTGAGACCCATTTCACGTGTTCGCTGTTCAGATGAGCTCGGCTTGTTGGTATCCAATGTTTCAGGATGTTTCTGGAAATATGACAGAACTTGCTTTATATAGAGTTGCTTCACAGAGAAAACCATGGTCAAAAAGCTCAGTCCTAGCTAACCTTCGGGGTTGTTTAGAAGTATTATACCTTCAAAACAGCTTTTTGCATTACATTTACAGCTTCCAGCACGCTACTGTACGCATTACTCCAGCAGAGAGTGCCAAACCCGAGTACCGACTGCACTTTATACAGTAAAATGAGAGTGCTCTTCAAGGAGTAGTTTTGGATAGTGTGAAATATGTGAACAAATTTCCTGCTTCTGTTCACCAAAGCGTTCACAAGGGCCTTCCGAACAAGATTCACATCCAACACAAACCCTAGGTACTGTGCGCTTTTAACTCTTTATCTCTACAGATTGAATTATTATTATTCAGTTATAAGGACCAAGAGTGAACCATTGAATTTCCTTGGTTAAGTATACAAAAATTATGACCACAGTCCAGTCGAGTTTCGAAATAACGGCTAGTGCGGAGCTGCAGCAGTGATAAGTTAATTTGACACGGAAATCCAGCGGTTCCTGTCCAGGGTTTTTGGGGGTTCGCCGCCGCCTCAACCACCTGTTGACGCGGGGGCGTCGAGGGCGACTGGGCAGCTGGCTGAGAGCCTCATAATCACCGCCAGAATATTTTGCCTGGCCGCCTGTTGCGGAGCTTCCGCTTTCTAATACGGAGCACGCGTCGGTCACAAAGAAAATGACCACTTCCTTCCGCCCCTCTGAAATCACCCCTGGAAATGCAAATACCGGGACTATATGCTACATGGCCTGCTAATATGCCATATCGAGGGTGAAGTAGCAACAACTTATTCGAGAACTATCTGAGATGGTGCTGACCCACAAGACGTAAGTGCTGTTCTGCGATATCGCAGGAGAAGCAAAAAAAGTTTAGATATCATTTGGTAACATTAGTCATGACTTCTCTTTCAATTTATACTTGCGGCAGCCAAGTTTTAGCATGGAATATGCTTTTTCCTTCGAATAACTACCCAAAACCTTAATGTGAGAGTGAGAAGTAGGGCGTTTTTTTTACTTTACTGTTAATTTTTACTTTCCCAACAGTGTTCATTTTTAGTGGAAAGTAATGTTAATTTTTAGTTTCCCTGCCCATATTTACTTTACCTACTTATATTTTCCCAAAATAGTTCATTTTTAGTTTTAAAGTAGTGTCCGCTTTCACTTTTACAGTTCAGTTTCACTTTATAGAGACTACAGTAACCTTCACTTATACTTTCCCAACACAGTCCATTTTAGTGGAAAATACTGTCAGCTTACTTTCCCCAAGGAGTCCATTTTTAGGGAACAGTAATGTAAAGTTTTACTTTTCCAACAGAAGCCATTTTTAGTGGAAAATTTTTGGACACTTTGTACTTGGGTTCTCTCCGAACAGTAGCTTTATTCAGGATTGAAATAAAAACTTGGTTTCTTTTCCCAAAATATCAAGTATTCCAAAAGAAAGGAGGGCAGCACAGTATTGCTCACACTTAAAAAACGTACTAAGATTTTCAAAAAAACGGCTGAAAATCGAAGAATTTTCATTACTTTTGTCATAAACGTTTCAAGTATGGTCAAACATATGAAAAATTTTAAAAACTTACAATCGACTAAAATGTGCTTAATGCTTTGAGAATTAGCTCATACGGTCATGCTACATCACTGGCTTGCTTAAATTAAAATTATATTATTTGCTATTATATATTGGGTTATCTTGAATTTAATAAATAAGAAAATTACTATATTTGGGATTGTCTTTGACTATCTTCCATTCTTTCGAGTTGTTAAGGAACGACTTTCTCAGTTTCTTTCATCCTTGACTTTGAAGAAGTATTGACTCTGTAAACATCTTAACATCGGTAACATGATCTTCAGCTAAAGGATTCCCACTCTTCGGAGGGATTTCACCTCACGTGAACACAAAATGCGTTCTACCAGACAAAAGTTACCGAAGTACGAGTAACTCTTTTTCGAACAATGTCGAACGCTTGTACCGTGTGATTCGTAAATGGTCAAAATGACCTCCAACGAACTTGAGAGCACGGTCGGGTATCAATAACATTCCCTCCCAAGCTAATGGCACTGCTACACGGTCAGGTAAGGGATTTTTTCCACCTCGAAAAGTTTTTCGTTTTGTTCAAGGAAAAAGTAGAGGTTTAAGCAAACAAGTCCAGAGGCGTAACTCCGCAAGGGGTCCTCTCCAGGCCCAGAGCTCCTTTGAAATGCGATATATCCGAGTGAATAGACGAACAACACAGAAAACCAAAGAGAGGAAGTTGGTTTTTCTATGTAAACCAACAAACGGAAACCTTCCTGTTGCGGTGACCACACATTATGTCATATCTGATGTTCGGTAAAAGAGATCCACTCGATCTTCTTCCTATTCAAATCTCAACAACAGATTCAGCTTCGAAAGACCCCATACTGAGTGTCCTTGCCACACAAATTACCATGGTCGGTCATACATTTCAAGGGGAACCGTGCGAATAAGTTGAAACCTTCAGTAGACGTATAAAGTTACTCAACGTCTCCTATTGCTACCAGGAAATTCGGTATTGGGATTTGGTTCACTTTCCGAAACAATGTGCCCTTGGAAATGTGGAAGTCTAAAACAACTTTCTCTAAAAAACGATGTTGCACAAAATTAATGCAAAAAGACATTTCAGAATATACATAATTATAAAGTGAAACAACTTAATTAAACTATTAAGGTTTTTCCTGGCCTTGACCTATTTAAGGTAACAAAATAAGTGCTCTTTTCTAATGATCACACAAGAGTCTTAAAATCTTGTTACTAATATCACCCTACCCCCACCCCTCCCAATTTTTTTGTATTGGGGTACATGCCTGAATAAATTTAAACGATGCAACACCAACAATAAAACACCTTCATGCTCCTAATAAAATGTCTGTATCTTTAATGTACCAGAAAGAAGCCCTTAGCTCATGATTATTTCTTTAAAGTCTTTAGGAATATCAGATTCATCCCTGATGAATTATAGTTTTTCAAAAAAAATCAATATTCACCCTTAATAATAGATTTTAGAAACTCACCAGCTTGTCCGCAGATATGTAACAAAAGTTATGAAAAATTCAATTTCAAGAGGAACTCTAGATTCAAATTCAAATATCCATTTGTTGGTAACAATAATAAAATTAACTACATCAGTTTTACAAAAATTAGTAGACAAAGTAATTTTACAATCCTGTAAGTGAATTTTAAAAATCAAAAGCAAAAAACGTTCCTCTCCCAAGTACGAATTTCGAAAAATTGTGCTCTTCGGGGAAGTTCAAATAACAATGAAAAAAAGTTTTAAAGAATCAAAAAAGTCCCCATCTTTAAGAATAAATAAATAAAAGCTACACTAAAAGCTAATATAAGCTACAATAGAAATGAAAGCCAACAATACATAGTTTACGTATAAAATGATGAAAATGAATAAAGAATAGTTTTAATCTTGTCATTTGGGTCGTACGTGAGTGTGTAATTCTTTTTAAAAAACAATGAATTGCGAAAAAGGGAAAACATTGAAGCTTTTTTCATAAAAGAATCGTAAAGCTTGAACAATGTTCAATGAACATAAGCATTTCTTTTGAAAAATTCAGTGTTGACAGTTGGTAAGGTTATCCGTGAGGAACCATTGTTTCCAATGCTAGCCAAAGAGGAAACATGTTCACTCCTACGACACTCTCTAGAAAGCATAATTTCATTGCAATAAATACATTTAATTATTAATTATTGATAAGTTAGTTAAATTAGCTTACTCGATCGTCACTAGTTACCACACCGTTTTTACTATGTTTAGACGCGTTCAAAGTCACGTTATTGTGGAAGTTCTTACCTTCTGTCAAAGTTCCAGCTCTTAACGGGAGAAAATCGAAGGAGGTAAATCGGTCCCAGTGGTCACATTCGGTTCAGAGAAAGGGATGTCTGTATTATATGGAGAATATAATAAATTTCTAGTTATTTTTAGCAGTTCAGCCTTTTGATTTCATTCTTTAGGTCTAGTCGAAGACCATTCCCGACCCTTTTGTGATCGTTCTTCAAATCAGGATAGTTTTTCAATTAGAATTTGAAATTCTAGATTGAGCATTTAGAAACGTAAACCAATACATTCTGAGGAGAATTTGTCACAAGCAAATTACCTCATTTGTTGGACTCCTGTAAAGGCGGAATTTCACAGCAAGAACTGGACAGAATTGTAGCTAAATCGATCATCTCATATTAACTTGATCCTCCAAAAAAAAGAACACTCAAATAAGAGTAGGGTCGTAAGAATTTTAATTGTGGCCTTGAAAAATAAATCTTAAGATCTTAATGAGTCCTCATTTCAAACTCATTATAATTTTGTTTGTCGAAGCCGAGCTCCCAAGTCATTTAGCATAAGGAAAGAGGTTTATCTGATATTATATCACAAACTGGTCAACATGGTAGGCAATTTGAGAGTGGATTTAGTAGGTACCAAAATTAGGTACCAATATTTAATATTGCTGTTAGGTAAAACTAACATGGAAGGGGGGACTCTATCTCATCAAGAAATTCTGGCTTAATTTGTCCAAAAAAGTGCCGCATAGAATTTTTTAAGGCTTCGTTTATGGGTGATTCTCATTTAACGGGACAATCGAGGTTTTGATTCTGACTAAAAAATTTTGTTCTCCTAAATTTATGATTTTTTTATTATACAATCTAGATGTCGCTCAAATGGTATAGTGATGTACAACCATGCATGATTTTCCTTTGTTTCCTCAAAATTCAGGTTTTAAAATTTTAAAGGTTACGAGAATGGTATGTATCCATGACAATGAGCTTTGTCAACCAAAAAGCGATAGAATTACGTAAACGATGTGTAGGTAAGGTTGAATAAGACAGATATCTGATTTCAGTTTTTCCTGACTTTGTGCTAGAACAAGTACCACATTTTAATATTAGTATTTATTTAGTATCAAATACCAAACTTGAAAAAAAAATTGTTTGAAACATCTACAACAATGAAGTTTAAAATCGCCATGACAATGAGAAATAAACATTAACCTTCTGCAATTAGGAGTCTAATGAACACTTTAGAAATTGAAACTTGCATGAAATAGAGTTTTTACATCTTTATCCCAAAATGAATGCTAAACGAATCAATAAGATTGATTGAGAGTGATTTTCAAACCCATAACAATGAGAAGTATGAAACGTACACACCTGTTTTACTAACGGCTAACTTCATTTTTGAGCACCAACTGTATAGAATTGGCGGAAGCATGGTGTTTCCTCAAAGGGCAGGGTTACCAACGCTGAAAAAACTTTGAATGGCCAAAAAATGCCCTCATTTGAGAGAGCTACGATGATTTCCTTCAAACCCATGACAATGAGACAGAAGGTTTGGGACAAACTTTGAGCACTTGATTCGTACCGACTATCTAAAAGTTAGTCCCTCTTGTAAGCGCACTACATCCAGTAACTAATTCGAAAAAAATACTAGTTAAAATATTTCCGGTAAAACGTACATTGAGCGGATAAAATTTCGGATCAAGTTCAAATTCTGACTCATGGACAGACCATGACAATGAGATTAGAGGTACATTTCGATCAATTACCGGCATGTAGAATGAAGAGTAGCCGAACTTTATGACAGCCATAAGTAGGCTTGGTTACCACATAATAATTGCAAAAATAATTTTTGGGAAAAGTTGAACAGAAAATCATTTATCAACGAAGGGCAGCGATTGTCCCATTAAATGAGAATCACCCATATACTCATTTCTTTTTCATCACAAAAACAGCCATAATTCCCTTATTTTTCAAAGTAATCTCAAATTTGAGGATATCATTGGAAAAAGCGTTGAATTTCCTTTTAAGTCGACAGCAAATAAAAATCTTTTTCTCAGGTTCAACGGGTAAAAAATTAGCCTAAATGGTAAAGAAATAAATACTGAATTCCTTTAATCCGAAATTTCTGTCTTTATAACTACTTGGCTGAAAATTTTCAGTTGTCAACTTCAAATGGCTTGAGCAAAAGGATAGTTGAAATGAAGGTGCACGGCGTTGAGGTTCACTCCAGGCGGGACCGGGAATGATGATTCCTTTATGAAGTCACTGAGCTTTTTATACAGTTGTTTCTGCCGCTTCCAATCACCCAACACTGCACATTTGATCCTTTTCGAAAGCTCTCGACAATACGGAATGAAACAAATTGAAATTTCCCATCGATGCAGACCCCGACCGATTTCTTCAAACCATGATAAAAAAGAGTCGTTGGCGAAGAATCATTGCTTTCGCAGGTACTAACCGATAATGTTACTTTAAACTTCTTTTTGCGAACCTCCACCCCCAGCGAGTACCTCGTTACTCGTCTCAATTGCTCTAAAAAGTAATTTTTCAGCCGAGAGAGCGTGAGCGAGAGAGAACGACGTTACTCCCAAAAAAAATCCGTGTCCTTTTCCCCATTAAGGAGAAAAAACTCTCCAAAGCTTCAATTCCAAAGTTTTTTTCCGAGCAGAAAGAAGATTCAGTGAGCATCCCAGGAGCCTTCTGAAGATCGTAATTCTACACTGGGAAGATAAGAAGATGTCACAGGTAGCTTCCTTGCTGCACTCCTTTGACCCTTCTCGTGGGGGCTCCCTCCAGTTTTTTTTCGGGTGCCCTCTCCTTTCGGAAATTCTTTTTACCGACTTCGCCGTATATATTAAGTTCTTTATGCCCCGCGTCTAACATCCGAGAAACTGGGTCGGACTGTATAATTCGGCTTCCCTTGTCGTCAATAGACGTTCGCCTAGTTCCATCGAAAGTATTATGCGTTCGGAGGAACGGTCGTCGTTTCGACCGATAATCTGACAGGTTTATCGTTTTGTGGATTGAGAGCGACGTCGAATAAAACCCACATTACAATATTTATGAGGGTTGAGCGTGTAAATCAAGTTTCAGAGTGTGTGTTAATGATAGGTACATATAATTATGTACCAACGGTTATTAGTAATAGAAACATGATGTTAAACGATGATGAATTTCAAATGATATTCATGCAAAATACTGAAAGGGAAAGAGTTGACTTTGTTAGGATGCTGTACACAATGCGCAATGCTGTGTATCGTACTGAAGCCCTGATGGATTGTGTAAGGGATGCTGCACGTTGTACAGCTATCGGGTTCCCACGGCGATGCGCCCTTAATTTCATCCTAAAATAGACAGGAATAGGGGTGAGTTTTTTCAGTGAGCTTAGTATCGCGTATCTTCTCTCTTTCATTCCTTTCCCAGCCGATAAACATTCTCAATAAATCTAATAAGAAGTTGAAGCGACATCAAGAGTGAGAATGCCAAGCGTTGGTTATGTGGAGTGTTTTGCAATGTCGTAATTGGCCTGATTCCAAACTGAACGGCGTTTGTTTAGGCTACAAGAAACCACCCCTTTAAAACATCTCTTGTAAGTTTATGAATACTTGAAGTTCTACTAGTAAAACTGTAGAATTTTGAAATAGATATTGTCTTTCTAATGGATCATGCTCATTCTAAACATCGTCTACACACATTTTGATCACGTTTCATGAAAATGCAACTTCAATTATTCTAAGATACGTGAGATATGAAAGGACGAACGCTTCAATGGAAATACCACCAGTTGCATTCTCACCAACTTATTCTCATATGTTTAGAACTGAGAAGATGCCGATTGAATGACGGTGAAATCTAATTTTAGGTTATTGCGTGGTAACCACATGTGCAGAGCATATTCGTCAACTTTCACGGAGAGGCTGCGTGAGTCACAGACACTGTAGGAAGCAAGTGAAAAAAACCTTTAAAAGAAAAATATGTCTGCAGGTTCAGACCGTTAGTCACACTACTAATGATTTTATGAATGAAACGACTTTAAACATCTGATTCAAAGCTTTATACTGACTTCTCCACACCCAATACGGTACCCAAATACTTTAGGATTTTTCGAATTACTAGCAAAACTGCAGAAATTAGGGATTTTGACGATATTTAGATTTATACACAGAACCATTTAGCATTATTGACGTACTGAAATGTATCAGAAAAATATGTTAGAAGATAACAAGGATAAAAAATAAATTCGTATTAAATTGTAAACTAGTTGAGAATGCGAAGGATAATTGCAGGCTTCCTCCAGTTGAACAACCACAACCACAATGAATCTTCTAAAAATTGGTATGACGCATTCCAAAAAGTCTTGAAATGGGTTGATATTACATTTTCTACCCACATTAGAAACAACTATCGTTAGTTTGATAAGAAAAACAGCGTTAAAAAAGCAAGAATAACCATACAAACGCATTTTTTTCCAAAAGATAACGAAAATTGTTTTCTTAGTTTTGGAAGGAATTCAATATTCAGGAGCAATATTCATTCGTTTTCTTCGATCATGTAGATGTAGGCAAATGGTAGATTTGCTAGCGTTTATCACAAGATATTGATGAGCGTTTATATTACAAGCTACCCAATTTGTGTACTGTGAAGGTTTTGTCAATTTATTAAAGACTGTGAATCTTCGTTTTTAGCCTGAATAAATTTATTCTGAAGAAAAAAAAAATCATCCAAATAGTTTTTGATTACTGGAACAAAATTTGGCTAATCGTTGAGAATCGATGCTTTGAAAAGGCGAGCAAATGCAGAACACGATGAGCACGGTTAGACACCATATTGGACAAAAACACACGATTTCTACAATCCAACTTGTGTTGATTTCTACAACTCAACGAGAGGTTACAAGAAAAACAGCCAGACAATGGTTCTAGCACCTTCCCATGCTAGAGCCCACAGTTTCGAAGAGATAAAGATGAGCTCTAACCGATGGCATTATATGATGCGAGTGGACAGCTTTTATTTCTGCCTTGACATCATATGATGTCACTACGGTTGAACACGTTAAGGTTTGGAAAAGGGCAAGGCCAGGACACACCAGTCTCTGTTGCGATGGTAGGAACAACAAAACTTCCACTGTGATTGTGCTACTGCAGCATTAATGAACAAAGCATTTTTGGAAAGGGTCCCAAAACTACCGCTGACATAGCCAGGAAACTCCTGGAAAACTCCTCCACTGTTTGGATGGGGAGGATATTAAAAAGGATCTGGATTGATATGGGGATAGTGTCACTATAGTTCATTGTGGTATCAGATACCAGGGGATTGTGGTATCCTATCCCTTATGGAAATTGCGTAGTCCTCAAAACTTAAAACCTGAATTCACAGAAGTCACACCTTTCTGAAGATACTCTGAACATTCGGAATCCAAATTCACAATTCTCGAGCGATGATTTCGTTCAGTTGTATCTTCGTGAGTCTACATCCTAAAAACGCCATTCAAGATTCGCAACATGCTGACCAATTTCCTCGGGCGAAGACACCGTCTAAAATACGATTAGGGGGCGAGAAACGGGAATTGGCCCGTTGGGCAGTTCAACCAGAAGACGGTAATGACGGCTCGAAAAGTAAACACAGGGCAAGAGTCATGACTTGCCCGAGGGCAATATTGCTCCGAATGGAGGCATAACTCAGAACTGGGAACTTCAAGAGGCGTTCACGGCCACATTTATCATATCCTTCCCAAGCCCTGTTTATGGGGAGTTTTTTTTCTGTTGTGTTTTTTTTTTCTGCACCTTACTTGATAACGATACGGCATTTCGCATGGTTTCAATTCCGAGGCGTGTTGATCTCCTGGGATGACGTCAATTACGTGATGTTTGAATTGGCCACTTCATAGGCTATCACTGTTTCTCACAACATAGAGATACAGGTTGTATGCAAGTATCACAGTTTAGGGGTAGTCTGAAGATGATTGCTTATTGTGAAATTAATCCTGTATTAAGTCTGCCAGTAATGAATTCACATTCCTGTCGTTACGATACTCGACATCATTCAAATGAATCTGCTGATAATAAACTAAAACATTTTTCATATTTCCCCATGTTACATCGGAGCTGACCATTTAAACTACTTCATTAATAACCGATTCGACCAACTTTTCAAGGATTTTCGGGATGGAAACCAGTAAAAATCTTCATCAACCTGAAACACAGACTGAAACATGCACCTAATTAGTTTTTACTTCATTCGTAAAGGCAGATTTTTAATTCAAGTTATTTGCAATCACTTAAGTTCATTTTCAAGGCGATTGAAATCCAACAATTAAACTGCAATTTCTAAAATCCAACAATCCGCAAATTTTTTCCGATCTGCATAAACGAATGTTCATTACAATATTGAGACTGATTATGAACCTGGAGTCTGTAGTAACGAATTTAAATTTAATTTTCACATGGTTATTGCGCATTCAAATATTAACCGGCGAAGATTGAGGTTGTTGACGAGGTGAAGAGGGGAGGGTTAATTTTTTTTAAATTCAATTAATGTGGAAGGAATTAATATTGGTTTGAATCTCCCTCAACCATCTCTAATCATATTTTTCAGTGTTTAAAAGACTTGAGTTTCCAAAATCATGACAAAATTATGAGCTCGAGTATAGGCAGTGGTAGGAATTTCACCATTTCGGAATCGTGTTGACTCTTTTCCATTAACCAATCGGGTTCAAAGAATTTATATCGTTAATTAGTGGGTACATTAGGTTTGAAGTCACGCACTGTACGTAAGATACGTTTTTGTACTACTTTCTGGATTGGCTGTTCCTCTCTGCTGGAAAGGGCTCGGGAATCTGACATTCTTTTATGTTACGGGGGATAATAAATACAGGGAGCGAAAGGTGTTCACAAAGTAGACTTCCCATAATCAGAAATGGGATTCGGTCTTTACTTTGAGGCTGATGAAAGCCATATTTTCTTCATAAAGACCGACTACAGCCGAAGTTTTCATTTTGAATGCCGATTTTGGGAATTTTGACAATCGAATGTGGTCATAGGTAAATAAACCACACACGTCGACTATTTGAACGGACCAGGAAACATCACACACTTAGTAGAAACAAATTCTTCAAATTCTTTTACTGGGGTTTACTATTCAATTGGCTTGCGTTCATGATTTGAATTTATACTAAGCTTAGGAGTGTGCGTGTTTCACAGGTGATAGCGCAATAATTGAATTTCAGGAGAAATGCATTGAGCACGTATATCTGTTCTCGATCAAAATACCTATTTGGATTGATCAGTTGATCATATTTGTGTGCCTCCTGAAATTCAATAATCGCTCTATCAGCTGTGAAACATGCACACTCCAAAGCTTAGTATAAATTCAAATCATGAACGCAAGTCAATCGAATAATAAACCCCAGTGAAGGAATTTGCAGCGTTTTTTTTTTTTTTTTTTTAATGGTTATCAGAATGCTTCAAGCGGTGTATCGGCTACAAAGCCTTTTAGGAGTTCACTCCAGTATCCACATTACTACATCACTAGGTTACCGATGTCAACACAAAAACAATAATAAACCAAAATAACGCGGATGTTGGCACCATAAATCGGGCCATAGATCGAGAATGATTTGACCTACGGACCTAGGGAAGGGCTCATTCGATTCCTCGTGGAGTGTTCTTCAAAAAGAGTACAAATTTAGGCCGCCTTGACTTTTTTTGAGGTTTTTAGGGATTTTTCAAAACTTTGACAACCCTTAAAGGACACCTTAAATTAAGTGAGAGAGTTCAAGAGAGTGAGAGGCTCAAGAATTGGGGCGTCGCCGGACCAACAAGGATTTTTCCTGAAAATTTCAGCTTTTTTGCTTCAGTCGTTTGGGAGAAACCGTGCGTGCTGCGTACGGAAGATTTTTTATTGCAGATTCGGATTCTACACCCTTTGAAACATAAACCATGAAATTTTAAGGGGAGGTTAGCATTTTTTTTTCCAGAGCGATTAAAATGGTTTATTATTGAATAATAAACCGAAATGAGAATTAAATATTCTTATGGTGGGCGTGTTTGCATTGTGGTCAGTCATGGACATATAAAGCAATGTTGCTGAGATTTCAATACCATACTCAGCGAAATAGTATAGAAATTTTTGTGTGGAAATTTTTCACTTGAGACGATAATGCCCACATCCGATGCCCAATACTTCGCTACTCCCTTCATTGCTTCTGTGATAATTATGAGAAGCTGAATGGAGTTGGCTGGTTGTTTCTTAACTGATTTCTGCTATTTTAACGTAAGATTAAGAGCTGATTTCAGGTGGATCGGACAGGGGGAACTATAATTTGGACTTGATCGTTATTAGGTGCATCACCATGATCGGTTGTAGTGGCTGACTAGCTTTAACAAACCTCCGAATGCTACATATTTATATATTTACGCAATATTGACATAAAATAGGTAAAAGGCGCAATCGGAGTCAGTAAATCGTCGAGCATTATTGGATTCGCGGCTCCAAATAGACGAAACCAAGCGCGAAGGGGTTTAACACGGAGTGCACACATAAATATTCAACCGAGATGCAGCTGCACTTGTAGAAACTTCATTTACATTTATACACGGCCTTGGGGAAGGTTGAATTTACGCTGAGGTTTTTGGCGTTTGAAGCACAAAAGGCCGCTTTTTATATTTATAATGCCGGCTGAGCGTACATGTTTAATTCATGCTACGGATTCTTTTTCAATCAAAGGAAATTCAAATCCGGGAAGGAGCCCTTCCCTTTCGCGACGAGGTGGCGGGAGACAGATTTTTTTTTTGTAATCCTAATGGTAATTATCGGCAGACATAATCTCGACGGGGAACGTAGGTACCGCTTCAAAAGAATAGACCTGACATGAAAAAATGTGAGAAGAAAATACCTGGTAAATGCATTTATTTAATCTTTTATTCATGTGTACTATGTTATAATTCATAGAAATTAAATACAGATCTTTGATAAGCGTATCAAACTATATGTTCCTCAGATACTGGACTTATTCAACCCAGAAAAATGTCTCGTTATGTGCTAAACCCACCCAAGTCAGCATACTGCCCGTAGGATGTTGATGAGAATTCATTGCCACGCTATACAACTGTTCGCGATCTTGGAGATATGATCGATGTGGGTTATGATTTTTCTGCTCACATCGAAGCTGTCTCTGGCAAAGCTTTAAGAGCCCTAGGATTTTTCATTGGCACGACGTGTTCTAGGCGATCTCTCCTGCTTTCATCCCGCTCAACCCAATGGCAAAATGTGAATCAGAGTTCTTAAAAATGTACTCACAAGTACAAAAAAACGGACGCAGTGCTCAAAAATCGGAAGTACAATCACAAGCAATTGTAAATTAAGTTGTAAGGTGTATTTGTCCTGGAACTGCTTCGCGTACGCCGACCGATACTTCATCGCTCTGCCTCCGCGCTCTCTCCCCAAAGGCAAGTTGTGAGAATACTCGTTTCCAGGCCGTCTATCAGCTGGTAACTCTACCTCCATATTTGAGGTTTTCTTGATATAACCCAAATTCTCTTTTGATTTTATATCGGACCTATATCATATTAAAGAAATTTATATTAACTCCAATCCGATGTGTTATTCATAAAAATTCCCATTCACCGTTGATTTCAATTTTTCAAATTACCATAATTGAAATAGTAAATTAGATTCTTAGGGTAGAAATATGTGTTAATTATCATAGGTAATTCCAACACTATTTCAAAGTCCAATTACGCAAGGAATTATTAACCTTGGTACAAGTACAGGTACATCATTACTTACACTTACTTACTTACTTGTACTTATCCTGGTAGAAAGTACAAAAACCTACTTCAAGTATTAAAAGTACATTTTCTCTTTTAATCTAGAATACTATGGAGAATAATGTAGAGGAATTTTGGACCTCTTTCCACCCTCTCTCCATCTTCTTAAGAGAAATGCGCACAGTGATGAAGAATAAGAGGGAAATAACTCATGTTGGTCCAATTTTCCTTGAAAAAAAGAGAAGGCCATTGAATTTAGTGATAAAGTATATACGGATATATTATGTATTATACGAAAGTATATCTTATTCCTATATATCTTATACAGAATAGATGTATCTTACAGTTTGGAACCATTTGATATTGCAATTATTAATTCCTAATGTTCACCAAAAACCATTTCACCAATCATGTTGCAACCTAAGCAAATGATATACGAATAAATGAAAAGAATATTGATATTTTAATAACTAATTGATCGATTTTATCAATGAACTGAGAAAGTTACCAGTTTGTTAAAACAGCTTTATAACAATTTTTTAATGTTTCTACTGCGCTAGTAGAATTGCGATAGAAGCAAGAACACAAATTTAGATGGAGTCAAAAGCAATTTTTACTTCTAAATTTGACCATGGGAGTTCATTTTTTTTAAGTACTCATAGACTTTACGAATATTTGTATTGTTTGAGTACACGTTTTGAACTCAAAGCATAACAGAACATATGCAAGCTCGTGTACTTTCATACTTTGGATACAAGTACAATTCCACGTACATTTATGTGTACCTGAACTTGATAAAACGTGTGATTTTATGTACATGTAATGATACTATTACTTGGGAAATATTTTCAAAGTAGGTACTTGCGCCTTGTGCAGCTGTACTAAGTCACTCTTATTACTAGTTCTCCCGACTGCTGTAAAATATTAATATCTATTAATTAATAGATGTTTTCAAGACTTGAAGAATGAAGGATTTGAGGGCGATTGGACAATGGATGAACACCAACAAGCTTACCATCAATGCTACGAAATTGTTTATCATGTATACAAAGAGAATAAGAGAAATGCAATCAACATCGAGCAGGACATTACACAGCTGCAATGACTTAACGTGTTACTGTTCGAAAATTGAAAAAGTGAAAAGCAGTTCATTTAGGAGTGACGTTTGATTTTCAAATGAAATGGACCCACCACATTCAAAATTGGTGTCAAAATCTAAGAAAATGTGCATGTGCAAGAACTAAAGATCAATATTTATCAAGCGCAGTTTGAGTCAATTTTACATTATTGTAATACGGTGAAGTACTTTGAAGTATCTAATTGATAAAGTTTTTAGGATTCAAAGAATGACATTATTCAATACGCCAGGCGCCATTCCACCGATACATTATGTCATTCTTTGAATTTTTTAACTATCCATCAATTGTACACATTGAATAAGCTAAAACTAATTCGTAGACATAAAAGTACATACTTTGCTGATGTGAGACAGCAGGAATCAAAATCATACAGACTGAAGTTGCCGAGAGTAAAATATTCATTTGCTCAAATGACTAAAAAATACAGAGGCAAAATGTTGAAATCTAATGAAGATTATTAGCCTCTTCTGTATAAACGAAAATCAATTAATTTATAACATTGACAGCAATATAAATGACGTATCTACTAAGTACTGCATCATTCCATGGAAGTGGAATCTAATGAAGATAAATAATGAACTTTTACATTAATAAAGGATGACGCCGGATTAGCCTCTACTTAATAAACGAAAATCAATTAATTTATAACATTGACAGCAATATAAATGACGTACCTACTAAGTACATCATTCCATGGAAGTGGAATCTAAATTTTGATATTTAATGTGGTGTAAATGCAGTGTTACAGGTACTGTAAAAAGATGTAAGAACCAATGCCGGGCTCATCGGTTATTTTTCACTTGAAGAATGTTTCATGATGATGTAAAATAAACTACCTATCTATCTATTAGCTACCCCTGTAGTTGGGTATCTGATTTCATTGACTATAGCCCTTAAGTAGTGTGAAATAAACGTCTTGAAGAATAAATCTATCAGTAAAACATTTCGTGTGGATGATCCTTTAGGAGTTATTGTGCTAGGTGTATATTATCACGGTGATATACGACTTTTTAGACCACCTATTAGCTAACGCCGAAATAGATTTCAAACGATGGCTATCAGGGGAATCTGATCAGGTGCCCCCTCCAACTCATATCAGCTTTGACATCAATCTGAAGACCGCCACTTTCGGACACGAGCTGCATAACTAATTCGCGCGAATATTATATTAATATAATCATTTTTCGAATATTGATAGCTTTAGACAGTCACCCGCGCTAATTTTCGCTCACCGGCGCCTTTCTAGTTAGCAATGATTAATATTTTTCTGTGCTGCATTCTTCTTTTTTAAACCTCGATCTCCGTCTTTTTGTTCGCCAACTAACGAAAAACGCCTGTCCCATTAAGGGCTTAATCGTTATGAATAACGATCAGCATTGGCCGCCCCGAGGCTGGTTATACCCTCCGGGAATGAGAAATTGATATAGAATTATCAAGAATAAAGGTATGCAAAAGATGAGTCTGGGATTTATAGTGCAGTTATTCATGCCAAAATGAGGATCACGTAGTCTGAATTTTAATTTGACGATCCCTGAACGGTCAATCTCGTTAGTTCTTATCTGAGAGGATCTAAGATGATACGAAATAAAATAATATTCTTGTTGCATAACTAAATCGATGCGATAAAAGAGAACTTTGGATAGTAGAAAATAGTTTTACAAAGTTATTACCTGATTTGAAACATTTAAATAATATTTTTAAATATCAAAAACGCTGCAAATTCTTTCACTGGGGTTTATTATTCAATTGGCTTGCGTTCATGATTTGAATTTCTACTAAGCTTTGGAGTGTGCGTGTTTCACAGGTGATAGAGCGATTATTGAATTTCAGGAGATATGCGTAGAGCACGTAAATCTGTTCTCAACCAAAATACCTATATGGATTGATCAGTTGATCATATTTGTATGCCTCCTGAAATTCAATAATCGCTCTATCACCTGTGAAACACGCACACTTCAAAGCTTAGTAGAAATTCAAATCATGAACGCAAGCCAATTGAATAATAAACCCCAGTGAAAGAATTTGCAGCGTTTTTTTATTGAACCTCAATACCCCCCCCCCCCCCACAAAAAACATCTATAATTTATCAAGTCCTTTAGCACTCGTATTGCGTTAAAACTTCCCCAAATCCAAATTTAAACGATGTAGCCAAAGGTAGACTGATTTTTTTTTCCAGAGCGATTACAATGGTTTATTATTGAACAATAAACCAAAAGGTCAACTCAAAGCTGTGAGGAAACAAGATGGACCTTAAAAAGGAATCAAATTTTCTTCCGTGGCCAAATTCGACATTCTCAAGATTAACGTTGCCAGCAATGAGCCGATTCAGTTTCCTACCCTCAAAATGTGTTCACTGTCAGATACCATGACTACCTCCCAGAAGACGAAATTCTTATTTTCATTGAACACCTTAACCAGTTAAAGACTGACATGAAAGTAAGGTTTATCGATCTTAGCAACACATTCCTGATTATATTCTAGATCCAGTTTCATTTGAAGAAGTTCAAACGCTTGAAGAGTGTTTTCAGACGGAGTTTTGATATTTGAAATATGACTGTGAATTGAAGCTTATTGTCAAGCGGAATGGTTACGAGTTTTTTGAAACTATGAAATCACAACTATTTCACGAGTATTGCTCCAACTCCAGATGGGGGTGGTAAGCCTAAAAAGGTTGGAGACCACTGATCTACACGATTTGACTGCTGCTAAATCGTGAAATAGGTTGTTTCGGTTTTACCGCTATCAGTACGAAAATAATCAGCTTAGGGATGGAAGTGAACTAGGATGGAAGCGCAAAATCGGAAAGACGCCACTCGGCTAAAATGTTTGTTTACCCCTCGCGCGGCCACTGACCCTAGAAGAAGCTAGAGTTATGTTTTGGGGCGTTAAACCTATTTTTATGGGCAACGCAGCTTTTTTTCCCGTTTCCAAGTTTTCTTCTTGTTCCCTCCTACTTCAGAGGAACGGTCGTAGTGTACATAACAGGAAGCAACTCCTTGATGTCCCGACGTGTTTTGTCTAAGATGATCTCGGTTGGAACGCCCTTTTTCCCCGCTCGATAGAAGTAGTGATGGGGGTTCAAAGTTCAACGTCCAGACCACGCGTTTCTATCGAAAAGATAAAACCTCCGCCAAGTTGGTAGAGACACTGAGCTTTCGCGTTTTGATAACAATAAACCGATAAAATTAAATTATACTTAAACTTGAAAGAAGTGAACAATTTGTATATTAAAAGGATTTCTGGAAGATGTTCCCAAAGATATCAACGCCTTCAAGTTGATCAGTTGACCGTATTGCAGTTCTCTCGCAACCGTAGTTTTTGCGAACTAATTCCCAAAAATGTGCTCATTGAATGAGGGAATTTCAGTACTACAACTAAAACCGAAATTGCTTAATGTCAACATTGTTAATCGATCCCTCAGAAGTAAGGGAACTCGGCTGGACAAATGAACCTTAAGGTCTTGAAATTGATAGGTTGTCAAAAAAGGCTGTTTCAATCCTGTTTGGATTATTTGATATCATTCACATAGTGGCGACCGTACTTCAAGCAAGAAATCTTCCAAACCTAACGAGCGACTGCATGAAATCCTTCTCTCCTCCGCAACGTTTTGGAATTTATTTGGCCAAATGAAATTGTAGCTCTTAAATGGTTCGGTATGGTACAAATAGGTATTACTTCTAAATAATTAATTCGTGACCACTCATTTACGAAAGAAGTCCATACATTGTCCATGACTTCCTCCAGTTGGATGATTGAAAGAACTATTTCTCTAATTACTGGTTAAATAAAATTTCATGGTGTTATCAAGGTTTTCTAAGACCCTTATGCGCCCGAATACCACCAGATAAATTATGGGAGCGTGTACGTTTACATAGTGGATGTCTACCAAGGTACTCGTACATTGGAATACATAAGGGGTATTTTAGGACTTGGTGATCGAGTTTTCCGTGGTTATTTTATTTTGTATATTGCTCAACTATTAGCTTAAAGAGATAACTTGATATGTAAATGGATTCCGTTTAATCTAAATAATTAAAAAACCTTTCCTTGGTCCACTACACAGTTTTATCGTTGAAAATAATAAACCACAAGGAGCAATTAAGAATACTAATATATTTATCCCTTAACGCGTGAAAAGAGTTCCGAGATGCCGAACATTGTTCACAGCGGTGGGTCCACGGCGAAACCCGGCAATAACAAGCCGATATGAACGGCCGAAGCTGTCGACGCACACAACTCACTTATAAGACACTTAAGGCAAGTTTTATTCTTCTTTTCGAAATCCTTTTATTGGCATTGATTGACATTAGAAGAGTATATAAAAAAAAATAATAAAAATACAAGGAACGAAATTATTACTAGGTACAAGTATTCAAGTTGGCACATTTGGTATTTTTTGCGGTAAGTGTGAGCACCGGGCTTACAGCTGTTTTACCGCCGTGCGCTATGGCTCATTCCGATCCGCTGGCAGCGTAAGTACCTTGTTTTCCGCCGCGTACCGAGTTTACTCGGTTGGACGGCCGTAAGAGCAAGAAAGAAACGATTAATGTTCTTAGGGGCTGCTTGCTCGGGGCCTCATACGTTAAAAAAGAGAAACAGAGTTCAGAAAAAACGTGATTTTCTGGATGGGTGCCTTAGTTGCTTGTTTTCTTATTTGTTTTTATTATTTTGAACCCTTATTGGCACGCCTAAGGATGTGTGGTTATTACGAGATGTGTGTTAGAATTTAATCAGTAATAACGATTGAATATCAACCCATAAGTAAAGCACTCAGACTTCTCAGGTTGGGGCTTTTCGTTGAACTGCCTCAGCGCACAGTGGGACAAACTTGTATTTTCCCCAAGGGGTTGGCTGCACTTATTCTAAATATATGTAGATTGAAGTATCTGGAAACGAAGTTTCAATTTTTTCAACCACATCCTTACTCCAGTTTTAATAAGGATTACCAACAAAATGAGGTAGAACGTCAGTTTTTGTGCAATTGAAGCGTCGAATCTATTGAAGCCCAAAAGCTTCTAGGAATGTTCATATTTCCAGTGATCGTAGTGCCATTTCATGATGTCAATAGAAGGACCATACGTTAAAACAAATCGTTTGTCCATGTCAACATTCGGAGGATACAACATTGACCCAAAACGCTGTTTTTGAATGATAATACGCTCGCAAGTAAAACTTTCTTCACAAAACGGATGAAATTTTGAGCAGCCCTGACCTACTCAGCTAACAAACCACGGAGAAAATTAGTGCGAAAACGTGTGACCCGATGCAACAGAATCCTTTTAGTGCATTTTCAAAGGAGAAATGACCGATGGGGGAAGGTAAGGACCCACTAAAATCTGCCCTACCACAATATTTAATAAAAATATGTGATAGCCAAAAATGGAAACATCCCCGGAAGCTTCTAGGCTACGTTAACTCGAAGGTTCATTTGAAGAAAAATCGTTCCACTTCGTTTTGTTGGTGATCTTTAGAAGAACAAAAAGGTGGGGTAAGAATGTTTTTACGAAAATTGAAACTTGTTCTCCGGACACTACAGGACTGCTGCCCGAATTTGTTTTCAGGCAACACCCCTGGAAAATATCGTTTGAGATGAACCAACGGAAGTATTCTGGCACAGACATACTGCCAGTAGTTGCCACAAACTGAACAGGAGATGTGGCCACTTACGGGATACCAGACTTGGCGAAGAGTCTGGGCAACAAAGGCAATGACTTTACTCCAGAATGCATTATTGGATTCGTCATGGGCTTGCCTACCAAATCATGAGTGATCTTGTTGAAGAATGTAGCCAACAGGATGCGATAGATTAGGTTGAGCAATAGGATTCCCTATTGCGAATTCCCTTAATTGCTCCTTTGATCCTTCTTTGGAAGCTCTTATTAAGCATCTGTGCAAATTGGCATATTTTAGTTTACGTAGAACACATCACAATTTATTTAGGTAATTATTTAATGAATCTCTTCATAGTTATTGTTAATAGACAAATCAGCATCATTCTCTTCGAGGATTCCAATAATGTTGTTCAGTCGTGATTTGACCCGCTGCCAAATGGGAAAATGTGAAGAAGTGACCTCTTCCAAATTGATGGGGTATTTTGAAATACTCGTAAATCCAAGAGTCCAGAAGACAACGAAGTGATGACGATTAACATGACAGATAGAGACGATATAGCGGCATTCTTCAGAAAACTTAAAAACACTCCTCCTGAAATGAAGATAGGTAGATATCTGGTAACTAGGTACGTACCAGAATGTGATTATTAAGGCAGTTACTCATGAGAGTTGAAGTAGTCATTTTCTTCATAAAGGCTTCATGAAGAATGATAACCATTATGTGCTTGGGCGTAGGGCGATACTTGCAACAAATTTTATTCAGATTTTGGTGACCCTGTACGACACAATTAATCGACACAGAAAGGGATCATTTATGAAATTCAATTTATCGGTGAATCAAGACAATGTCTTGGTAAGCTTGACATCTGGTCTCATAAACTGTCTTACACACCAAACTAATAGCTCCATCGTGCAATATTAAAGTCCTTGAAAACGATTCTGGAGATCAGTACCTTTAATATTACTAATAAACTTAATGGCAGACGAACCCTCGTAATCATATTCTGTGAATAGCGTAGATAAGTGCCCAGATCGAAAGAAAGCCAATATATTCGTATTTGGGGTGGATTCATCAAGGAAAGATCTTTCCCGTGAGAAGACCAGTTCATCCAAGAACTCATTAACCACCACCTCGTCGGCTGAAAACCTCAATGTTTACTGCTACCGACGGTTTTTTCTCCCGTCAGACCGCCCCCCTTCCAGCGTACCGATCTCACGTACGGGTATTTATTTTCAAAAAGCGGTTTTTCTAGAACGACACCCAATACGCCGCCCCTAAAAGGTCGGTAAATAGAAAAGCGGCGCCTGCACCCATTTCCTTCCAGCGACAACTGAACTCGTATTGTCTTAGGGGACATCCGCTTCATCTGGAGCAACCAGGCCGATCTGGCTGCCGAGCTTTCCACTGGAGGCATCGAGGAATCAACTTCCTTTCCATTTGGGATCCAAACTAGGGCAACTTCTATTTTTTTGTTATCACCTCGCCGTTCTTTAAGTGGCCTTAAATTGATTCTTCTTGGAGCCATCAGTGCGGCTGTTGTAATCCGATATGGGTAAAGCTCGATTTGACTCAAATTTCAACGAACCCCTTAGATTTTAATGAAGAACCTCATTCTACTTCATGTACATGAGCAGTAGGTCAAAAAGCTCCAGAACTATGATGTTGGCGAAAACTTATGCACGTGTTTTTCTACGTTAAAGAAGAACATCCTATGAATTGTGACTCTGAAGGTGTTTTAACGGAATAGAAATCTCTTGTAAATTGTGACGATTGTTACGGGCTGACATACCATAATTGCAATGACATCATCTTTTCATGAGTTCCTTTTGGAATCGAGTTTATTATAACTTTTGATGTATATTTGTTCAATAGTGAAGGTAGGTAGGTCGTAAATATTTTATTTTATCCAAGTTTCTTCATTTGGTTAATGCTCACTAGTTGTTTCAGTTACGTTTGATGTAATCTTTCCTAATCGACCTACAGTGCAGAAACTTGGAATGGAACTCATTTGAGACACCTAGGTATCAAAAATATGTCTGAAGTCGCATTGTTTAGCTGAAGGGTCCTTGCAGCTATTTTCATTAGCTACCGATCAACGATACCAAAATATGAACTGGATTTTTAAGGCATCTAGAATCCAATTAAAAGCTTAGATAAAGCATCACAGACCAGAGATTGTCGCTAATGATTAATAATTATTTTATGAATACAAGTACGATTGAAAATGTATTAGTAAAAGTAATCGAATAATGGAAGTAATCAATTACATTGGTACTCATACGTGGTGACTACATTTGCCATTAATGTTTTTAATCGAATACAATTGTAATAGATTACTTTTGTAATGAAATACAATTTAAGTAAAATGTTTTTGGCGATTTAAAAAGCCCGAACCGTTGATATTCACTATGGTATTTGTGTGTCAGACGTACTGGTTGCCTGCCGCACGTAATTAATAGAACTTGAATTTGTAATAATCTCTGAAAAGCTTTGTGTTAAATAGGGAACATTGATAGCTAATGAATGAACGATGGAAAATATACGATACTTTTAAGAAAGATTGCGGTAGGTATTAGATCGGTAAGAATTAAGTTCAGAAAGCAAGTTTATTGATTTTTAATTACTTAGTACTTTTAGCCCCAAAGTTAAACAGTAAACTCATTTTTGATCATAATGTATTTACAACAAAATAATTTTTTCTAAATTAAGTTCCATAATTTTGGTTTTTTATTCAATAATAAAACACTGTAATCGCTCGTGGAAAAAAAATTATAACCCCGCCTGAAAATTTCATGGTTTACGTTTCAAAGGGTGTAGAATCCAAATCTGCAATAAAAATTTTAATATCAAAAATCAATATTGGTCCGACAACGCCCCACTTCTTTAGCCAGCACTCTCACTTAATTTAAAGTGCCCTTTAAGGGTTGTCATAGTTTTGTAAAATCCCTAAAAACCTCAAAAAAAGTCAAGGACAAAATTTGGACTTTTTTTTGAAGAACTTTCCATGAGGAATCGAATGAGCCCTTCCCCAGGTCCGTAGCTTAAACCATTTCCGATGTATTTATGGTGCATCCACATTCACTACATCACTGCGATCAAAACTAAAACTACAGCGTTTTTTTGGTGGATCGCAGTAACATAGTCATGTAGTGAATGAGGATACTGGAGTGAACTCCCTAAAGAGTTTCTAGCCGATACACGGGTTGAAGCATTCTGATATGCATGGTCCGTCTTACGAAATTTAAAATTTTCAAATAGAATATTTTTCCATTGTAATCGCTCTTGAAAAAAAAAAAAAAAAAAAAAAAAAAAAACGCTGCAAGTTCTTTCACTGAGGTTTATTATTCAATGATTCATGATTTGAATTTCTACTAAGCTTTGGAGTGTACGTGTTTCACAGGTAGTAGAGCGATTATTGAACTTCAGGAGGCACACAAATATGATCAACTGATCAATCCAAATCAGGTATTTTGGTTGAGAACCGATTTCAGTGCTCTTTGCATATCTCCTGAAATACAATAATCGCTCTATTACCAGTGAAACACGCACACTCGAAAGCTTAGTAGAAATTCAAATCCTGAACGCAAGCCAATTGAATAATAAACCTCAGTGAAAGAATTTGCAGCGTTTTTTCATATTAGGGGTTGATTGATGACATTTTTACCGGACGGTTAGAAAACGTTCATTTCTGAGTCATTTCATTCAGTATTTTTTAAACTTTTTTCCATGATCTGTTCTATCCTCGCGTTCAAAAGCAAGGGAGAATTCAGATATCTTGCTTACTCAAGTTAATTGATAAAAACTAATACTGTGAACCTTCCTCCTCAAACAAACGGAACTGAAGGTGGAGATCAGGAGAGAATAGAAAAAAAAGAAAATGGTCTTCAATTTCAATTTAATGCCAATCTCCGTCACAGGCTAAATTCAATAGACATAGACCGGAGATCTACGTGAAACGGCCATCTTACAAAGAAATAATAGACCTTTTCATCTGCAGCGAATGAATCATTTGCAGCGTCTTTTCTACCCTACCAGCCGCACTTGAAAAATTCTTCGAGCCTCATTTTTCGATACTGTTAACCGAACCTCGGACAACTTCCTTGAAACATTCCCGAAGCGCCCGAGACCTGATTAAGCAATTTAGAAAGTGTGTGCACGTTTTTACTCGGTCCGTTTTGTCTTCTTTTTCATTCTAATAAGAAATTACGGGCCCACCGGCCACTTGCGGAGCCGGGAGTTGTTGCGCACTTCGCGGCATCCGAGTGACGCGCGTAATTGGCTCCCCGGTCCGGCTCGAAAATGTCATGATCAGATGCATTTTACCTTACGAGATATTCTAGATCAACTGCAGGCGGTTCGCATCCCACGGAAAAAATTTTGAAAAACAGTTTTTTTCTCCCACCCCTCGCGCCGTATATGGCGATGACCCGATCCAATTATCTTTTCGGTCGCTCTCGTTTATGATCATATTCGTGGGTCGAGTTTCCATTTAATTGGCTCAACAAGGAGTCGTAAGAAATATAAGACAGTGAACGATTATAAAATTACGGGTAAATTGAATCCGTAACGAGAGAAATAATTTTCGAAAAGACGAACTCAAGTTGATTTAGGGCTGCTGCACTTTCTTCCAAATGTAAATCCAACTGGGCTCGCCAGGTTTAGTGAAACTGCAAAAATTTGGGTCGGATATTTCTTCAAGAACCCGTTTCGCTTGAAATCAGATATCCACATTTTTACTTTATGGTTAAGGCCATCTCCTGCTTCAAGATTGTCAGTAGAAGACATAGCTCAAAGATCGGTTACAACTTTGCTATTGGTGGACTTACAAGATGCCATTATGTATAATACTTTAGCTAAATCATTTGGAGAAAGAGAAGTCGCTGAATGACTCCAGTTGAATGATGTGGTGATTGGCAGAAGATGCACTGTGTGTCGGCAACGAATTCCAGGCCATTGTGAAGTACACATTGGGAAACAAAAAAGCTTTGAGCAATCTAGGTAAAGGTGAAAGCTTATAAATAACCAACTAGAACCCCTAATCAATTATCACTCCAAATATAATAATAAACAAGTATGAAAAAGTTGTTGAAATATTTCTTGTAGGGGGTGGAAGAAAGGTAAGAAGTAAAGTAGGAAGATTTTCTGCATACGTATCTATTTCTGTAGAACTTTTAGAATGTAAACTGGACATGGCTTCCTTCGAAACTAATTGACCGCATTGGGGTTACATTTCCCCTTTGAGTACCATAGAAAAGACCAGAATTCCAAGTCCAGAAATTCAGTATTACAGCTTCTAATGAAATGCAAGTCAGGAGATATTCGCCATCATCTCAGGCTGACACCTAGGAAGATTCTCCAAGAAGAAGACTGATAAACTAGTCAAGGTACTTGGAATACTAAAGTTCCTGTAATAACCCGCAAGAGTGGGCTTATTCCTAGCCACACGTCCAGCCTATCAGGATCATCGAGTTTTTGGTAGAGATAAGCAAGTACCAATTTTGGAGTAAGCACAAGTGTTTTCATGGACGCCGAACCTTCAACAAGTGTCGTTTGGCATCTTCGGAGGACAGTGAATCCAGCGGAGATGAAGCCATCATTATGTATCATTACATTAGGTACAGAAAAAGAATGAGCAGAAATGCCTGGAAATGTTGTACTTATTACATACCTGACAATTTCATCACGTTGCCGACTTCCATCCACGCCTTTTTGGTTTCATGCTTCTTCGAGTACTCCGGAAGATGAAAATTGTACAAAATTGGACATTTTGCTACTTCCCCCGCCAGCAACAGGTTGAATTTTTGCTCATTCATCCTAGAAACCGGAAAGAAACTGCAAACTCAAACCACTAGGTCACTCGACATGTCAGTCTCCAGGCGACTAGTTACTAATCACAGAAGAGCCTTTAATCAGTAGCTCCTTGTGTAGATGGCCTTAGTTGTACGCAGCAACTGCCTGACAGCGACAAACTCATTATTTGAATTAACTATAAAACCCATTACTGAAAAATGCCTTTGTCAAAATTTACAGACACCTTCTAGACTGGCCTGTTAGCTCACAGCCCATTTGACAACTCTATTTGATATACTGCGTCTCACGAAGCATTTAGTTTCAGTTTTCCAGAGCAAGTCGCCTCCCCGAACGTCCGGACGGCGATCAGCCGATAACGTCAGTTTAACGAGGTCGGAAAGGTCCTGGAATAAAAAAATAACGAGGAGGAGACCGTCGAAACAAAATGAACTTTCTTCCTTCCTCCGGCGGATAACATAATATACAACGCAAGGGAAAGATAAAGTGAAGGACCCTAAGATGTCTGTACCTACCCGAAACACCGCGGGCCTTCCGTTGATTTTCTGCTCCCATGGTAAGTTAAAAAATATATATACGTACCCAGTGGTATTTACAATGGTCGGGGAGAGATGTTGATTAGGGCCAGTGGAGCGTGGAGTGAAATTGCAGTTTATACTTGTCGCATTACGCGGGTCAGAGCCGTTCGTAACTTTGGTGGCTGGTCTAATGAAGGTGGTGTCGGTATTTATCAATGCCTTTCGTCCCTCGAGCGAAATAAACGAGGGAAAAAACTGCGTATTCTTGAACGAGACCTTGCAGTGGACGGCTGATGTCAGTGTCGACCGTTGCACGAAAGAGCCGTAAATCAAAGAGGCAAAGCAGTCGTTTCCCTGTTGACACATTTACATTTTAAAGAAAACGAAGCTATCGCGAAGATTACGAAAGTTTTGACGAATGATTTGGAATAATTTTTTTTTAATCGTATGACCTACATGCTTAACCGACCTGCACAATCGACCAAAGAAACCAGTTGCTGATTCGGTTGAAGATGTATGAAAAAAATTATTATTCGGGTCTGTAAATACCTCGATCGTTTTAGAAATGTGAGAATATATACAAATGTCGCCAATGCGCTCTTTTGCAAAGAGTATCATTTCAATCACGTCAATACTCCAGTCTCATCTTTTGGAAGAAGGATCTGCAAGAACACCTGATACTTTTTATACATGGCAGATGTACATAATAGGTCGACAATGTGGTCTTTCGCAAAGAGTATTGCTTCAATCACAGAATGAATGAAGATAGTCTTCTCGAAGAAATTTCTGAAAGAACAAGTAGGTCGTTTTATACAGCTGAAAAATGGTACATGTGTTGTCAATGTGCTCTCTCATAGAGTATTACTTCAATCATTTAAAGACCGTGAACAGTCTTCTCCTGGGAAGAAGGGCCTAAAAGAACCCATAGATCAAATATGTACGCATGTCGTCAATGTGCTCTTTCGCATAGAGCAAAATTTCAATCATGTCAATACTTCAGTT